>CM051710.1:11525258-12125258 GCA_028022725.1 Lycodopsis pacificus | reverse complement strand
ATAATATCTCCTTCAGTCGCATCATCAACAAGCACACGGACGAGAGCCTCGGCGACTGCTCCTTCCTCAACACGTGTTTCCACATGGACACCTGCAAGTACGTCCACTACGAGATCGACAGCCTTCCGGAGGCCGAGGGGAGCCTGCTGGGGCCCCAGGGCGCGACCACGGAGCTCGGCCTCTGCGCAGGGGACGCCGACAGCAACGTGGGCAAACTGTTCCCCTCACAGGTGAGGCTGAGAGAGGACGGAGGAGGACCGACGGTCGTACCAGCGCGTGAGAAAGATGGACGTTGATATTTTTGGGTATGAAATTAACAGGCTGTGTTTTTATTGTTTCTTTGCAGTGGATCTGCTGCGACATCCGCTTCCTGGACGTGTCCATCCTCGGTAAGTTCGCTGTGGTGATGGCCGACCCTCCGTGGGACATCCACATGGAGCTGCCTTATGGTACGCTGACTGACGACGAGATGAGAAAGCTCAACATCCCCATCCTGCAAGACGACGGCTTCCTCTTCCTCTGGGTCACCGGCAGGTAACGATCCAAACCGACATTTTAAACATGAGGATGTGCCGTACAGTTTTCTCTCTTTGTTTTACAGTGACAGCCTGGCTACATAGTTGTGTCTTCTCTTCCTCTCTTACAGGGCCATGGAGCTGGGCAGAGAGTGTCTCAGTCTTTGGGGGTGAGTCTCTCCTTCTGTGCATCCGCTAGCATCAAGCCACCACTTTGTTAGGACTCCTTTTTTTTTTAATCTATGTATTTATTTTCAGCTATGATCGAGCCGATGAAATCATTTGGGTGAAAACCAACCAGCTGCAGAGAATCATCCGCACGGGAAGGACCGGCCATTGGCTGAACCACGGGAAGGAGCACTGTCTGGTATGTATGAAGGAATTTAGCCTCCAGGAGTTCCTACTTTTTGCATGTTCATTCTTAGTAGTGAGAGAAACCTGAAGCAACAGATGGTTAGTTACACAAAACCATCTGAGAAACCGTCAGTGGACGTTGTTGGGGAAAAAGGGCCCTTTCAAACTATTGCCGTCGTGAGTAGAGCAAAGACATCTTGTCCATGTACGCAAACCTCTTTAGGAGCCACCATCATTGTTTCGTAACGCACATGTCGCTGCCAGTAGCTCCTCCTTACATGACTGGCTGGCTCGCCACAAACTCATTACTTGAAACCTGACGAGGTGGATTTTTGTGTGACATGTGATCCTGCGATTCTTTTTCGTGGCCAAATAGCCAGAAGGTGATTTGAAGCGAGATGCTGAGCTGCTACAGGCTCATTCTTTGTAAACGTGGCTTTCAAAATTGTGAAACATAACTGCCTGAAATGTAACACGTACCATGTTTCTCCTCAGGTGGGCGTAAAGGGAAACCCTCAGGGATTCAACCGAGGTTTGGACTGCGACGTCATTGTGGCCGAGGTAACTCTTTTTTTAATTTGGTCGTGTATTTATGATTTCTACAGCATGAAGAACATTCCATCTCTTCATTACATTTCAAACGCTCTGTTCCAGGTCCGCTCCACCAGTCACAAACCAGATGAGATCTACGGCATGATAGAGAGACTCTCGCCCGGCACCAGGAAGATCGAGCTTTTCGGTCGACCGCACAACGTCCAGCCCAACTGGTAACACACGTCACGCGTTCATTTAATTTAAAGGCCAATAAACTGTTCTACATATGTTAAATGTGCTGATGGACCTTTTTTTTTCCACTTCCAGGGTAACTCTTGGGAACCAGCTTGATGGCATTCATCTCTTGGATCCTGATGTCGTGGCTCGATTTAAGAACCGCTATCCAGATGGCGTCATCTCCAAACCCTGACCCCAAACACACGCAGTGATGGCTTAAATCATTGGTCACAGGTTTGGAAGAAGTTTGTCTATAGACTGTTTTTTTTTTTTTTTTTTATACCAGTGAACTCATTTCTTAAATAAATGTTGTGAACAAGATACATTGTCTGTGTCTTGGTGAAGAAATGATAAATGCGTGAGGAAGTATTGTTTGTCGTTTCTGTACATTAGTGTGTGATCCCCAAATCTAATTCACATTCATCAACAAAAACACAGGAGACGTTTTTATGTACATTTTTAGTTATTATTTTGTTAGTCA
Source organism: Lycodopsis pacificus (assembly GCA_028022725.1). Lineage (NCBI taxonomy): Eukaryota > Metazoa > Chordata > Actinopteri > Perciformes > Zoarcidae > Lycodopsis > Lycodopsis pacificus. Next base: position 12,123,137 of record CM051710.1, on the reverse strand, counting down.
AGAATAAAGAGACTTGTGTTGACGTATTGTAGATTTGAATAACTTATCAGGGTTTTTGCATCAATGGGCAAACATTGATTGTTTCAGCAGGTTTTTCAGTCATTCGGGATCAGATCTTTACAGTCATGTGTGTGTGTGTTTCAGGCAAATACAGAAACCAGTTAAGCTTTGTTAAAAAGTAAAACATTTTAATATCAAATGAAAGCAGGTTTTTTTTTTCAGTTATAAAATATTAAAGACAAGAAATTAGCCGGAGTGAGCTGAAGCCAAACAGAACGGACAAAAAAACCCAATAGAAATATAACTTCTGCAAAGTTTGCTTCATGCTTTCAAAAGAGGAACTACCTAGAGGCAAACATCTGCTGTGCTCCCTCCTCTGATCGTGTACAGGGGTTTCGTAACAAGAGTACATTCCTGGTTATAAGAAATGTCAACAATAGGTTTCGTAATCTGGGTGTCGTAAGCTGGGTGTCGTTCAAAACACGACGGTGCCATTAAAGTGATAACGATACCAAAATCCAAATGATTTTCACACATATATCAAAATATTTATTAGAAATAACTGTACAATGGAGTATTATCTGGGCAGTGTGATTCAGCCTCCTTTGAAGAGTTGTGGCGGCATCTCGGCACGCGAAACTGCCAACTCGGTAACACACACCGCGCTCCACTTGCATGTGTTGAATCGAAGAGCATACATAGTCATTGTCTTTCTAGATCTTCAGTACAAAAAGGATTTGATGCGGGTATCGTTTGACTGGAGAAGTTCTGATACCACTTGTTACGGTTATTAGTATGAAGTACCCAGCCCTACTCGTGATGGTGGCTAATGATGCGGTCCAGCTACAGATATTCAGCCACATACATCAAAGGTTAACTCTCTCATCTCGCTTTGTGAAACACCCAGTTATCTCAACAGTGAATTTTAAAACATCTGCCGTTTTTTTCCCCACAAAGTTGGCCAACGAAAATAGAAAAAAAAGAAAGAAAAAAAAAAAGTGATGCACTTTTTGGTAGTGAATGCTGTAAACAAGTCAGTTGTCTTTCCGCCCGTCAGCATTGTTTGGGCAGCGGATCCACAGAAAACCTTAATGCACAGAGATTGAAAACCACGTCTGTTTCAGTCTTTTTTCCCCGGTCCCCCGTCGAGTCTGATTAATCATCGAGAGTTCTTTGTGGGCAGCGAGCAATGAGGGGTTTGATTGCACGCTGCTGTTGATCCCATCTAAAGGGGACCGCAGATGCTCTTGGTCGGCTATCGGGCTCCCGGGTTTGCGCCACAGCGTCCAAGAGCGAATGGGCGACAGAAAATCGAAGGTACAGGAATCCATTTATCGTCTCTGCGGCCCGTCCGTCGTCCTCAGTAGGTGGCGTCCACTGCGTTGATGTTGCTGTCCAGCTGGTGTCTAAACGACAGCCTGGCCTTGGTGGAGAAGTAGATCTGGGAGCCGCGACTCAGGCCTCCTGCTCCTTCGCTGTCGCTACCACAGGACGTGGTGGAGCACAGGCGGGGCTTCATCTCCTCAATGGGAACTGAGAGGTGGAAGATGGACAGAGAGTCGGGGCGTTATGAGGACGTACTGTCACGAAACAGCTGTTTTTTTTAAATTGGTCTACAATTGAATGTGTAGCTGCTCCTCACCTGCCGCTGGGGGGCACTGTCTGCTCTTGCAGCGCTCTTTACAGCGTCTGTAGAAGGGAAAACACTGCAGCATCTTCACACCCATGGCAGCGATGTCTGCAGAGAGAGGGCAGTGAACAGAGACTTAAGAGAAGCAGCATAAAAACCTGAAAGTATGGCAACGCACAAGCTTTTGAACAGAGGTAAACCCATCCTGCAATGCAAGTGGAAAAACACTCAAATTGGGAGTGAAGAGTCCGGTAAACAGAATGTTTTGCAGGAAGCTCCCGTCTCCGATAGCTTCCATTCAAGCTGCCTTGATGACAAGGAGAGCACGTCTGAGTGCCTGCTGACAGCTCCTCGTCTCATCACCAGGTCACAGCTTAATGGAATTATGATCCTGCGCTTCAGCGACATGATGTTCCTGACGCAAGCCGACCAGTGTAACGCAACAGCACCGTGACCCAGCAACCAATCAGCCAGTGTTTACCTCGTCAACGCCGCCTAATCCCAGAACAGGACGTCAATGGGCCAGACGCATATTAAGCCGTCTCCTGACAACCAGACGGATTACATAGAGGTCGTGTGACGTGTGCAAGTTATTGTTTTCATTTTAAGAACTTTAAAAGCTTTTGTTTTTTGGACTTTTCCCTCCCTGCAAGCGTGCCTTCCAGTGAGGGGTTACTAGACCTAGACCTGGTCTGAATATAGACCCAATCGTTGATCTAAGGCCGCAGGTAGAACCGATTCATTGAGCAACAAAATCAGTCAAATTCAGTTTCCCAGAGGATTGTCCCTCTTATCTGTGGCACCTCTGAATGATGAGATAAAGCCGGGGCCACACGCCGGCACTCAGCTGTATTTACTGAGAGCGGGGGAGGGGGGGGGGGTATTTATTTTAGTCTTAATCGGGTTAGGGAATGAGTCAGGTGAAATGGAGCGTAGGGAGGTGATTTATCTCGAAAGTTTATATTGTAATTGTGTTTCAGGTTAAAAGTTGTGTAGCTTTAATGTTTCTGCTGCAAATGACCTAAACTTTTATTTATTACCTTTTAGAGGATCAAAGTAAAATCATTACAAATCAAATCAAAAGACGCAAAACGGCCACAAAGAGATGCAAAATGAATAAAAACATCCAAAACTACTACGTGATACAAAATGATTACAAAAATGACTTTAATCAGCCACTAAGACACATTAAAACAACAAAGAGACGCAAAATGACCACAAAATTGCAAAACTATTACAAAAAGACTATTACGAAGACATGCAAAACGACTAAAAAGAAATCCAAAACAACCACATATGGAGGCAAAAGTCTGACAAAGAGACTAATCAACCGGTGAGAGACATGAAGACGACACATACATACATACAGAGATGCAGAACGGCTTAAAATGACCACAAAGAGACACAAAAAGCACTTAGCCCCATTGTTCACAGATAGAAAGATTTGGATATCTGTAAATCACAGTAAACTGTGATTGCAACATACAGGAGAACAGTGTTTGCCTGACCCCCCCCCCCCCACACACACACACTGTTTACTGCCGATTCCTCGTGCTGCTTTACTCAGGGAGGCGGCTTCATGGAGACGTGACAGCTCACACATAGTCACACAGCTGCTGTGGCTGCCAGACAGGCTGCAGAGGAGAGACTTTTGGGAAATAAGTGATAAACTAATCTCTTATTTCACAGTCTCTCTTTTGGATAGATTCACACAGAAAAAGCTACTTTTTTTTCCCCCCATTTCTTAACCAGCTAATGCACCTCCCTGTAATTTTCTCTCAGGTGTGGCTGTGAAATCCTATCCCAGTTTACAGACACAGTGAATCCATTATGCTGAGCTCAATGTAGAGGTCCTGCCTGTGAAATGAGACCTCACAGTATAGCTCACACTGTGAAGGGAAGAGAAAGGGACAGTACTGACCGACAAAGTGTTCCCCTAGTTTAATCATTCTAGTTTCCTCCTACAGCCATGCTATAGATTCTTTGAGAATAAACAATATAACAAGCGTGGGAAGCAGTTACACACACACACACACACAATGTTGAGGCTCTGGTGAGTGGTGAGGAATTTTGGGCTCAGATCATGATTGGCTGTGGGTGTCTGGCAGCAGCTTAGGAGCCTGGAGGAGAAAAACAACCTCAGATGGCAAACTCCTGCATACACGCCCAAGTACCCACAGAGACACATTGACCACGGAGAGGAAGAGGAAAAGAAGAGGAAGTGGAAGAAATAGAAAGGACGTGGGTCAAGAATGAAGATCTGAGTGAGAAAGAGAAGTATGAAGTTGTGCCTCGACCTCGTTCTCTCTTCATGCGTTTCTCTGGAGGCTCCAGCCTGCAGGCAGTTGATGTGAGCAGCGTGCATAACCTGAATAATGCGGTTTGTAGTTGCTCAATCAGTGGCGGCTCAGTAATGGTGCTGGAAATTGCGAAATCCTTCCAGAAAAACATTTGCAAGTTCATATTTTTGAGTGCATGCGTGTGTTTGCAGGGAGAGGTAAACGGCTCGAGCTAGTTTGCCGAGCATGATCCCCTTTATTCTCCATTTTTAAACTTTTCTCTCTCCAAGCCACTGAACCACTTAGCTTCTTATCGGCTCTGTAAACAACGTTAAAGCAAGCAAAGCAAGCAGCAGAGCACATATGCTTACAGTAATGTGACAACAATAGTGCTACTGCTCCACGTCCCCCCCCCCCCGAGCGCCCCCCTTCTCCAGTCAGTCCCTGGGGTTTTATAAAATTAAAATTTTTTTAAGTCACGGCCCGCAACACAAAGCCTCACACAGGCCTGCCAGGCTGGATGACGCATATACTCTGTGCACGTACCTGCATAAGTGTGTGTGTGTCCATTAATAGCAGCATACAATCCGCTTTCATTAATATTCATCACAGCCAGAGGATAAAGCTGCTTTTAAGGTGTTTCTACATTTATTTGACAGTTCTAGTTCCTTTACTGATGAAACACATACTTGAATTTGTTGTTCTATATCAAACAGAGCACAATATACAGTAGTTCAAGTTAGCTGCACCTAATACATGATTAACATGCAGTTTACAGGTTACTGCATCAATCAAATAAGTAATACAGTATAACACTGTAAAAGGAGAATTTTGAATGCAAAACGTTTAGGGACTGTATGAAAGTTGCAGCAGTGGTGAGACGGGCAGATTTCATTTACTTTGTAATTATTGCCACAGTTATTAATGATTTTCTTTGAACATTCCTCTTAAAATGATTGGTATGGCAAGCTCAATTTAAACCTTAATATCTGCATGGAACTACTAATGTGACCCCGACACAAAGGCTGTAGCCTATATTGTTTACGTAAAGTTGTTGTAATTATTTGTTATTCACTATGAAGGCAAAGGAAGGCTTAAAACAGTCAACACACCTCCCATACGTCCCCCAAACACACGCCTTCAGTTTGCAATTTCAGATGCGCGTGCAGGAGGTGGAGGCCTCTGTGCGCGCGCGGTTGGAAAGGTTGAATGAAAAGCTGCGCGAGACGGGCTACTCTTAGCTTTCACCCAGCGCACTATAGCGCCGCTCATCTCACCTCTGGCGCCCTCGTCGCGCGATTCAAAGGTGGGTAAACATTAGAAGTGACACAAGTGGAAACTATCATGCAAGTGTGCAGTCAAACCTGCAGATACGATACTTTTTTAACTTGCGTATAAATTAGAGATGCCAATTAAAGTGGCACGGTGGCTCGGTTAAAGAGCACAGTATGGCGTATTCAGGCGTGCAGAATAAAGTTCGACAAGTGCGCAGAATGCTGCGTGTGTGTGCGCGCGCCAGAGTGGCTTCTTCATGAACAGGAGTCCTCCACTGACACACCTCCTGCCCTTTTGAGACGCGCGGGTCAATTATGTGCACCCAGCGTAGGAATACCTTTCCATTTGAGGTTTAAATGAGTGAAATGACCCACCTGGTGAAATAAACAAGTAGAAACGGGCAGCGGAAGACGGATGATTTAGATAATTCCCAACACGGTTTCTTCCTCTTTACTTCATCGGTGGCCTCCCTCGTTAAAACGCACGTCCTCGGACGGTACACTGTTGCGTCCCCGTTGGCTGCATGGAAAAAGGCTTGTGTGGCGCGGAGCAACGGAACTTTAAATAGCTAATCCCCGGAGCATGGCGAGGGAGAGGAGGACACGCCTACTTTCTCTCACCCTCCCTCCGCCTCTCCTCCCGTCCGCTCTCCCTCCCTCTGACTCTCCTTTCCTCGTTTGCTGCCTCTCGCCCATCATCCCACATAACACACACACACACACACACACACACACACACACACACACACACGCTGCACACACTTCCTCCTGCATGCCTTGCTGTGTTTTGCCTCTATCTCGTTCACATATTTGTTGATACAGATAACACACCAAATGTGATCATGAATAGCTTGGTGTATAAATAGCCACTCATTCAACAGGTCAAAATCCCTTGATCCATTGAGAGGTCAGAGGTCATCATCAGCTGTGTTTCTCAGATGTTTTTAAATGTATTTTCACATTCAAACTCTTTTTATTTAGTCTGCCATTTTCTTTTTTTAGTTTTTGTAAGATGTTGAATGAGAATTTTAACAATTATTGTGATCACCATTATTATGGGAATATACCATTCAATTTATGTGTAGGCCTACTTTTAAATCAGCAAATCTTATTGCACCACAATGTGTTATTAGTGGCCTAAACTCAGAGTTATGCATGTCTGTATGTGTCATTTTTATGCTTATTTCTGTAAACATGCAGCTATGAGACAGCGGTGTTTGAGCATTGTAGAAAGTGAGACCCTGAGCTGTGGAGGAAATCCCTTCCAGGAAGTTCCTATACTTTTAGAGCGAGAGGGTTTCAGTCTGAGGATGATCAACACTATATGCCGAGAAGACTTGGCCAGCAGCAGGCGCCCCGCAAAAGCCACCCAATGGATTACACAGCGAATTTTAATTTAAATATATTTTCCTCTCACTGCGGTGCACGGAATCGAAATCTAAGATCTGAATCAACACTTCGGTGTAGTCACATGGCTCGTGTTGATCAGATTTCCTGGAAACCTGCTAAATGACGTGAGCCGGGAAAAAAAAAAAGTAACAAAAGGCATAAAAAAACATGACATTTTTGTTCGAAGTAAATTATTAAGAATAAAGGTGGGGCCACGTGTAGCTTCCTCCAGCAACTACCCAGCACAACAGAGTCATGCAGAACTGGTTATAGCCTGCTGGCTGATGTATGATTGTACGTGCAATGCGTAGTACGTGCAAACACAATTGGCTGTGCCTCAAAATCTTCTGAATAGAATCAAACTATGCTGAAGTCGCACCCAAAGCCAGGACTGGCAGTGATCTCCATGTTCTTTGGCTGGAAACCAAAGCACTTGTCATGTTGACAGGAGGCAAAAGCTGGAGATGAAATTAAAATCAGACTTTGGCAAACAGTTCTGAACAAGAAGATTCCCACACAACCCTCTCTGTAAAGACAGATTGATAGTCAGAGGAGAGTTCTTGGCCCATTGAATGGTTTATTGCTGCTTGTTGGCTTTCTGGTTCAAGGTTTAAGGCTTACTGAGGGCAGCTCACTGATTGGACGGTACTCGTCAGAGTGGAAATTTACCCAGATGAGCTCTCAGAGTGAGTCTGCGCCGGCTGGCTAGAAATCACCCTGGAAACAGCCTGTGTAGCAGCAGGAACACTTCTGAAGTGGATTCTGTTCTGTGACTACGTGGAACAGTCGTTGTTCACATTGTTTCCTCGTAGATGAACATTCAAAGGATGTAATCTGATTAGACCGAAAGCCTGCACAGATTGTGTCCTGTTGCACCGTCCAACAATAGTCGTTCAAGTCAATTATTTATGTTGAGTAATAATTCATTCTAATTGTGGCTTGTTTCATGTCCGAAGGCCAAAAAGCATCTCACCGAGACCAAGTTGCATGTTTCACGGCAGCTGATAAATCTCACCCCGCGTGGTGACAGAGACACATGCGCTCGCTCACGTGCACACATTGACACCCGCGGATGTGGGTGAAGGACAGACGTGGGTTGGTGGGACGTTGTCTCTAATTTTAACTCGACTCGATTAACAGCAGAGCGGCAGACTTGGACCCCAGTTGAGCAGAGTTGTAGCTTTTAAATTAAACATAAAACAAGATTCATTTGCTCTGACTGTTGAGCCTGATGAATATTCGGTTACAATTAGGATTTGTTTTTTTGACCTACTTCAGAGTGATTCAAATGTCTTTTAACGTCCCAGATGAGCGTTTTGCAAACTGAAAACTGGGGATTAGGAAAGCGTGTTGAAACGACGGCCCTTTTTCTTTTATGTGCGGCAGATTCCAAACTTGCACTGAGGTTGCTGCCACAGAGAGTGAAGTGGTCCCTCTGCGGTGTTCCTCTCCTTGTAAGGTGACAAGTGCCCCCCCGCTATAGCCTGCCAGCGGAGTATGATGATGAGGCAACACAGTAACTCCCTGTGTGGAGGAAGCGAACCACTCCCAACTCTCCCATTGGCCTCAAGTGCCATCGTGATATCATCCGGGGGGGGGACAAACTGGATGGCGAGTGGAAAGGGATATTGTCGCTATACTGACATCTTCCTGTGTGAATTCTTTTTGGCAATTGAATCCCTCGCTGCCATTGCTCCACTGGAGCCGAGAGACGGGAATAGCAGCACTGCCGACGTGCAGACAGAAACGGATCCAACGAGGGTCAAAGGTAGCCCGACCGTGATCTAAAATGAGTCTGAGGTGAAAGACGTCCGTTAAAACATGTAGTGAAGTCTCACGAATGGAGATATTCACATAAAGTGGCACAACTTCAAAAAAACAGGAGGGTGATGACGAGTCTCCTTCAAAAAGTGCAGCCCAGGGTGCAAAGGTTTCTCTATACCTTCATTTACTGGCACTTTCATATTGTTGGCTATTAAATAAAGGCAGATATGATCTCCATAATCATTTCCCTTACAGGGTCCAGACTCCCAGGTTGAAAGCCCGCTGGTTTAGATCATCAGAGTTTTTAATGATCTGGACGTTAGAAAGATGTATGAGATGCTGTGCGCGTACTGCCTTACATGGCATGCTAATTCGATTTCTTTTCATCTATATGGTTCATATCTTGCTGAAAACAATATACGCAGGACAAACGTTAAGATGCCTCAAGTCTCTCCAGCCACCCAGTAACTCCTTTGCCCTGATATAGTATTTCAAGATAAGGTGATTCGATTGCAAACAAACAAAAAATGAAGTCATTGCAGACTCAAACCAGTGTGCTCCTCCCACAGTGTGAGTGTTTACTGGTCCCCAGCTCCCTCCCTCCCCCCTCAGAGGTCCGGACATTCCCACACCGATGTTGTTTATTTTCTGTTGATGCTGGCATGCCTCTGTGGAGCCGGGACCACGGCTGACTGGCTGAGGTTGGCTCCAGCCTCCTTTTTTATTCTCCTCAGCTCGCTCCTTCTGCACATCGTGTCACGCTTCTTTACCATTCCTTGTTTTTCACCTTTATTGTTCTCGGTGATTGAAATAATCCCGAAGTGGTCGAATGGTTGTATCCTCTATATATATACCGTGTAGATCAGAGTGTAGTAAGCAGACGATCTGAGGTGACACACCGTCTTGTTGGTAATGTGCGGTCCAGGTGTAAAATATCACCTTCCAGCGTTATATGATGATATAGTGCCAGTCACACAGACAGGTGCTGTCAGCATCTTTAACCAATTGTTAGCTGAGCAGAACCTCCAGCCAGTTCACCTCAAATTATGACCTGACAAAGAAGCTCCGCCTTCATACTTTTCAGGCTTTTTTTTCCGATAAAATGTGATTTTCATTGAGCTGAATATCAGTGCAGAGCGGTGAGCAATTAAGTCAATGTATTGATGCATCACATGTAAAAGCAACACCGAGATGCTTTTACGGGGACGTTAAAGTCAAATTGAATGAACGGAAAGTTAAGTAAAAGGTCAAAATTGAGCTTTAAATTCAAATTGATTGATTTCGGACAGAGGGGTAAATAAGCTTGCAAAACCTGCTGAATGTGCCTGACTGTACTTTGTGGCTGTGCTGAGGTCATTCGTACTGTGGCTGGGTAATTATTGGGTGGTGGACTCTGCTGAGTTATCACTTAAGTCTTGCCAGCATGACTGTTGCTTTTAAATGAGGCCGCGGTTGTTGTTGTGCTGAGGTGAGTTCCACAGATGTGGAAAGGCATTGTTAGAGTTGTGTGTTCAATTCAAAGTTGTTTTCGTATCTTTCACAGACTGATTGGTGCTGTTTTCCTGCTCTGTCCCAATTCTTCTCTCGCTAGTCCGCCCCATACCGGCCAGTTCTGCTTCATGTGCCCCCTGTTTTTTTCCCCCCCGTCTGTCTCCTCTTTTGTTTTGTCAGTCAAGCCTGAAAAACAGAGAGGAGGGGCTCAATTTTGGGCACATTTCTAAATAATGGCCTCACCACAGGGTCCTAACAAGTGCACAAGGCGGAATTTAGCGCTTGAATAACTTTTTTTGGTTGTTATTCCCTCTCGAGGAGCCTCTCTCTGTTTTCTCAAGTATCCCTCAGCTCATGCATGGACCTTCATCAGTATTTGTCCACTGCGTCATTAAACAGCACTTTCTTTTCCTCTCTGGAGTCTTCCAGTGGCCACGGTTTGCATGAGAAGTGGCTGAGAACGGGGCCCCCCTTCCCGTTTTCCTCCCTTTGTCCCGCCATTCTTTCATACCAAATTCTTCTCACTTATGCTCCTTCCTCGCTTTGTGCTGTGCATTATATAAGAGAGCTGCTCAACACCATGCCAATCAGCTAACATGGTCTCATTGTTGGGCATAGCCCTTATTTCCACTGCTACACAATCCCCCCGCTCTCTCTCTGTCCTGGAAGTATGCGCACACAGGAACTTGAAATTTGCGAGAAATTGTACGGTTTGGTTGCCAAAGTACACAGAAAAGCTGACGGGCATAATTGTTAATCACCTGGCTGCACACAGAGATCTCATCTCTTTTATCTGCCCTGCCAACGAGACACGGCCTTAGCTTTGGGTTGATTGGCGTCTATATTTACCAGCGTGCAGCTCTGCCACAGGCTTCTAACTTAAACGTTAGGTAACAATTACCACGAAGCAGCTCCATGACAGCGACAGATTATGAGCTTAACCTGCACTAACGGGCGCTTGCCCGTCCAGACTGTGTACCGTTTACGCAGCTGCAGTGTTCGCAACGTCCACAGGGGGCATCCTGACCTTTGACGTCGTCTCAGAGCAGAGTAATCCTGTTAGATCTGGCTGTCTGGCGACGTGCGCACAGCAGGAGGTGAGTAATTGACAGAGATACTAACTGTGGTTCTGCAGAAGTTATAGAGTTACATAGTTGGTGCACAGGTTGCTGTATTTATCAGAGGGGGGGAAGCACAGCATGAAAAACACATAAAAACTGATGAGGAAAACAAGTTTTTAATGTTGGTAGTCACAGAACTGATATATCCTGTGTCACATTCACCTGATATGCAGTGTAACCCAAGTGGAGGCACTGTAAACAAAGGCAAATAGTTATTTACAATTAGGCTTTGATCCATACGGTACATATGTTCAGTGTGGAGTCTTCAGTTTGGAAATTACTTATATATTCAGTAATTACTTTAATGACCAATTCAACCAAAAATAGGTCAGGCGATGCACACAGACCATCAGCTAGAATACAATTCAAACTAAATGGAGTAAGGCTTTGATTTCATTCTAATAGCCATAAGACGCAGCCTTGGTGGGAGACAGAAGAGTCTCAAAGGAAAACCCCAACTTGTTTCATCTCAAAGTATTAAATGCGTCCCGGCCCTTGTGACGGTGGGTTTCAACCAGGCCGTCCTCTTCACGTTCACAGTCCGCTTTCATCCTGCAACGGGACAGAAGTCACATGTTTATCTCGTGTTTGGGACGGGAAGCGAGCTCTCAGATGAATGACAGAGCTGTTAATACATGTGAGCATCATGTTAATGTGTAGGTATTTGTTGGTACAATACACAAGTGGACGTGTCTGTCGTTTTCTGAGAAAAGTTACAAATATGGTGCAGTCGTGTATGTGGATCCTGTTCGGTCCTTTAGGGTGAAATGACTCCAAATACAAGGCAGCAAAAACATCTTTTTAGCGTCCTCACTAAACGTGCAACCCTGTTTTAATGCTCAACCTGTGTAGAAAATGAGTGTGTGCAAAATTAAACGTTTCCAAGTTTTCCTGCCAAGCTGCCAGTTTACTTATTCCTGGATCAGTCACCATATACTTTATTGTGAGTGAAGCTTTCAACTATTTGATCTTGAAAGGGCTAGATCGGTCTTGCCGAGAGTCACATGAGTAGGTTAGCTTAGCACAAAGACTGGGGGGAAAAGTTATCCCGACTTTATTATTTAAAAAAAATCCAATTCCTTTCAAAGAAAAGTTCACTATTTCGGGAAATACGCTTACTCGCTTTCCCGTTAAGAGCAAGATGAGAGGATTGATACCACTCTTGTGTTTGTACGATACATAAGCTACAGCCAACCGCCGCTTAGCTTAGCACGAATACAGGAAACGAGAGGAAACAGCTTCAGCACTACATATAAAAGTGTAAGAACCGCACACTTTATCAACACGGGATCTAAACTACATCACATGTTCTCTTTCCTGTTTCCCATCAGTGGCAGACCTGATAGAGATCAAAACACCACTTATTCATTCAACAAGCTACAAGAGTAGCTGTCTGACTCCCAGCAGTACTCTGGTTTGATCAAATTGTTTCACATTGTATTGCTTCCCCCTATTGTGGCCGCTGCAGGTCCTTCTGTGTAGCTTTCATGACCTCCTGGACTCTGAAGTACTGTTCAACACTCATTATGTCATTACAAAGAGTTGTATGCATCCTCTCCTGACTCAGTGCACTTTCTTTGTTATGTTTGGGGTTTCAGGACTTGTTCACCTACATCTTTGCTTTCGCGACAGTCCCCGCAGATGCATCCCAAGCAGCCGTTGACCACCTGGATGCCGCAGAGCACCAGCTGCACCACCCCCATGGCCAGCAGCATGGAGAACAGAACGACGTGCCACATCACTGCGTTGTCGGGATACTCGCAGATTTCCCACATCGTCTGGTTTACAAGGTAGCTGCCATTACCACTGCGAGGGGAGAAGAGCAGGAGAGCGTAAGCACTGTCCAAGACACACACACACACACACACACACAGCATTGATGGAAATATGCGTGAGGCAGGCCGAGTTTGGGATGCAGGAGGAAAAGGTGTGATGACTGAGTTGAGGAAAAATGTGTCCGTGAGAAGGTGAATGGAACAAGTGAGGAGTGGAGAAAGAAAGCGCATGGAAAAATAGAAAGGCGAGGAATTAAGAGAGAAGTTCTGGGAGAAAATAAGAGTGTTTTTGTTGGAGAAAAGTGACTTTCACTTGTTACAGAATGATTGCAAACGGGGTGAAACAGCTCTCCCGGTTCTGTCCAGAATCTGCATATCAGCTCACTGATTAACATGCTAGTTCTCATTTGTTTAACTCATGCAAAAAAGTGTAAAGAGGACGTATTATGATGGGCATGTTGTTACTTTGGACTGAACAAGGCTAGCTGTTTCCCGTCTTTATGCTAAGCTAAGCTTCAAACTTCTACAATAACACGTTTAAAATAGATTGTTTTGTCAGATTATGGATATTTTAAGAAGAAAGAAGTCCAATATCATTCAAACTGATACGCTGCTAACCAACCAACTATTTTCTATTATCGATTAATCTAAAATATAAAACAGACAGTTAAAAGGACTTCATAGCAGAACCTCACATAGAAAACCAGAAACTGCAAAAAAAAAAGGGAAATTGAGGTTTTGCTGATGGAAGGACAATCTGAGGCTAAGCATTAATATCCCACCATGCATTGTTGTTTCCCTCCCTTTAACCACCGGTGCCCTTTAAACTGCTGTCATCATGGAGAGCAATAGCCTACATATTAACAGCATGCTCATATTTATTAATGGTTGTTCCGATCACCCGATGAGGTGACTCAGTGTTACCTGACTAAGCTCGTAAAATGCTTTAAAGTCGTGTTATCTTCAGTGTTATCGAGCCGAATGTATCTTCTGCATTGTCTGTTCCTCAAACTGTAAAAGCCAAGAAGCATAATCTTTTGCTTAACATGATCAATGATCAAGATTTTTTTTTTACATTACTGTTTTTCACGTTTGACAAGAAGACAATGAAAAGACGAAGAAAGAGGAGTGGTTGCACAGAAAGCGATGGTCCGGTCTGCCACCTACTGGATTCTAAACAATATTGCATTTGTTGTATTTATAATGAAGAACTGAAACTCCTCTGCTGCACTGACACAGATAATGACAAGCAGAGATTCAGTGTCACATGTAAATGTGCGATGGTGGGAGGAACACTCACGTGCCGAGGTCTTCAAAGGGGTATTCCCATTGGCCATCGACCCGACACTTGGGTCCGATAGCCAGGCCAGCAGAGGCCACGCTGGTGCAGTAGATCGCTCCAACCAGGCCAAACGCAGAGGAGAACACAGAGTTCAGCATCTGAAGGAGAGATAGGAACATGTTGTGATTTATGTTCTCGTCTGTCATTTGTTGTCTTGTCTAAAGTAGGCCTACGTTGCTCTGTTAATGTGACCACACGGACACCTTTGACTTGATTTAAGACACAAACACACTCCCGCGCAGCCTGGTTTCATAAGTGGAAGGATTTTATATTATTGTAATTGAATAAGATGCAGGAAGTGTCTCTGTTTAATACAAGCCAGTGGTGGAAAGAGCAGAATTTTTGATGATATTTTAAAGGTAAGATGGTAGAGTTTCTTTTCTGTTTTACTGGCTCACTCGTCACTTATCTCAAAATATCAGTAGGTTTACGAGTATATATAAGAATATAAACATATGTCAAATCACTAAAAATGTCTTGTTCGGGGCTTTTGACTGCATTTTGTGGTCTTCCTCATCATACACAGATTTGGCTCAGTTAACACAGAGATGGCTCGGGTATATATTGAGCTATCGCCATCATAACTAAGTCAAATCCCATCCACCGAGGAAGACAGTGGAATGTGGTTGAAGGCCTCTAGAAAAGCAAGTGAGTGGGCCTTGAGTGAGGATTTCTTTTTTTTTTCATCAAGCTACTGATTTTAAGGTCGAATTTCATCGTACAATTGATGGAGCTGTCCATATGGTGAATTACTGATGTAATATTACTGAGGTAATACATCAGTATTTGATATGACGTCACCCATCGTTATCAGTCCGCTCCCCACACCGGCATATAAAATGTAAATCTTTCATGATGGCATATATGCTCACCCGGCAACGATTGCCACAGCAGCCGTTTCCGCAGCAACCTTTGCCCCCGGCCCTGATAGCTGAGCAGCTCGGGCACAGCATCTAAAAAGAACACAGAAAACATTCATCAAGCAAGACATTCAGGCACGAGTATTTAAGTATTTCAAAGGCAAGAGTTTCTCAAAAGCATAATACTGTGGAGCTACACATTAACAGCTATATATATATATATATATATATATATGAATACAGTTATATATATATGTGTGTGTGTGTGTGTGTGTGTGTGTGTGTGTGTGTGTGTGTGTGTGTGTGTGTGTGTGTGTGTGTGTGTGTGTGTGTGTGTGTGTTCTCTTATCTCCTAAAGCTAATATTTGCAAAACTTGAATCAAGTTTTTTTTTAAGGAACCAAATCCAACTTCCTGGTCCCTGTTCCCAACAGTAACATCCAGACTATAAAGATGTGTCTTTCCCACAAGACTCAAAGGTTTCTCTGATCCATTTATGATATAACATATTTATGATTCATTTATTGCTCTTGTCAACGTTGAGATGACGTTGGTGGAAAGTCGCGTAATCAGATCTGCTGTGCGCTTGTTTCAGTGGCGACGATGTTTTAATCTCTAAATGGTGTCAAAGTTTACCTAAAAGTTCTAACACTAGTATAACATGTACATCAGAGTGTAAATATACTACAAGTAAAAGTACACCATACTGACTATTTGTATGACAGTATTTGTAAAGTGTATGTAGCATTTTAATCTTGAGGAGATCATTCTTTATACATGTTGGGTGATTTCATCCGTGACAATTCATCATATGTTTTGTGTGTAAAGTAATCATATATGATAAATAAATGAAGTGGATTGGAAGTATAAAGTGGATTAAATGGATGTACTGAAGTATAAATATCTTAGAAGTGTACCTGAGTTGATGTACTTTGTTACTTAATCTGTTTTAAGGATTATTAAAGTAGAATCTGGCATATGTTGGGTTTAATTAAATATATTAAGGTGCCTTTTTCAATATACCAGTATTATACATTTACTGGGAAGTATTTGGGGATCAACTGATTATAGTCCAACTAGAGTCAAAGGTAAGGCAATGGTGAAAAATAAGAAATAAACAAAAATAAATCAAATGACGGTGAATAAAAGCAAAACTATAAATTATGAAAGTGACAAAACATATACTTCTAGAAAAAGATCCCCTCAAAGTAATGATACTCAATAAAACCGCCATGAGACTTTACAGGTTTACACAGAGCCGAGTTAACGACCAGAAAATCTAATAAAACTCACAATAAAAAATAATCATAATCCTTTACTCACAAAGAGGCCTCCTCCGATGAGCCCCCCCATGAGCCAGACCTGGAGGGAGATCTGATCATTTTCCAGTTGCTGCCCGTTGGGGAAGAACAGCAGCAGGTTGGCGATCATGCAGATGAACGCTGAAGGCAGCAGGATCAGGCCCACCAGGCGGGCACACTTCCCCGTACAACACATGGTTTTTACCTTCTTTTTTTTTTTTTTTATTCTCACTTCAAGTATTTTTTTCCTCCCAAAGTCAGAGGGAAAGCGAGCGAAACTAATACGGGAGGCGAGTGAGAAGCTCCCCACTGTCACACTGTGAAAGTCAAACACAGCCAGTGAGAGTTATAACAGGAAGGAGAGAGGGAACAAAGGCCAAGTATTGGTGTGGCACGGCTGCAATCTGATTTCAGACCTGTGTATCTTCATGAGTCTCAGGAAGAACAAACAAATGTCAAATGCAAGCAAGATTTTAAGAGTCCAAACAGATAAAGAACAAATTACATGAACTCAGGTACAATTTTAAGGTATTTGCAATAGAAAATGTCCCGTTTTATGTTTATATTGTCTACTTCCTGCTACATTTATTTGTCAGATATAGTTACATTACATGCAAAACATATGATGATGGCTGAGGTCTCCAAATGTCCAGGTGAAACGCAGGCCAAACATGAAACCTAAACAAACTACAGAGCACAGGAAGGAGAGGGGTACCTGTGTGTGTTCAGGGGGCTCGGCGCCCTTTGGTAGACTGCTTGTGACGGTATCAGTCTGTTTGTTCTATTTATGGCCTCCAGCAAACAAGAGAGCGGGCTTGGCCTGCAATAAAAGCCATGGCAACCAGAGACACAACATCTGACCAACTGCAGTATGAGGTTTAAATGAATAAGCGTGTGTGTGTGTGTGTGGTTAATTTAAACATCAGAGATATGAGCACATAAAAGCTCAAATGAATGTTTAGATGTCCGCTCCTTTGGAGAATTTAGAAGCCAGTTCTTCAAGTTATTTTGTTTTGTGTTATTTATTGTATTTTTTAAATTGTTTTTTTTAATGCTTCACACAGCAGCAACACACAGGGTTATTTACAGGCACACTACCAAGACTTGATTACCAGCCGAGCAAAGTATAGGGCCTCAAACTCTCAGGGGCCCTAAAGGCTTAAGACTCGCATTTATCTGATCCTCTGCACCACTGAAGTGTAACATAAAAGGATAAGGGCCATGATTTCCGATCTTTATCCCTTTAAATCATGTTTTAATACCTTTATTATTTCAGGTATATGCTGCTTACATGGTGCATATTCCAAAAAACAATTATTTAATCAGTCACTACAACCAAACTGGGCAGGTATCTTCCAGCAGAGCGGCACTGAAATAGAGTCCATTGAGGCTTTTCACTGTTTTCTAAGTGAGAGGATGGAGGCGTTGCATTGGGCCTCTTAACAATCCGATTCTGAACACATTTGATCAGTTATTATACATGTTCTCAGCTTTAGACCACCTAAAGTCAATAAAGAATCAATAATAAAGGAATAATTTCATTTTCACTTTCGTGACATGACATTCCTCACATGTACTAACAGGTTGGTCCTGTTCAGTGCTGACCATAGTATAGAAGCATCAGCTTATTCCTGGAAGTGCGTCGTGCGTCGTGCACCAGTTGAGCCATTTGACGAAGCGTTCAGGGAGAGAAAGCCTCTTCACCTGCAATGGCAGGCAAGTGTGTTCTTGTATAATTGCATCCATTTAATATGCGCTGGCTGTAAATGCATTCTGTGTCAGGTATGCCAGGTGTCTGCGGTACATTTTAGCAACGCGTACTGTCACTTTAAGAATAAGCATGGCCTCTTTAAATGAGGGGATTTCAAAATGTTTAATAAGTTGTATTTTATTCAAGAATTGGTTATCTTCTGAGCAATATTGATCTGCACTGCATTTCAATCATCTCGTGCCTGTACTTGGGTTTAAATGAGTTGTGCACACTTCCTACATTCACTTACAGAGAGTTGTGTAAATGCTTTGATTTAAAAAAAAAAAAAAAAAAACCCATTTTCACTTTTGGATTGAGTATGAAAACAATAAAAGATAATAATAATGACAATGTTAATATTGCATTTATAACAGTGATGTATTTGGTACCTGCAATATGATCAACGGGACAACTTAGACAGGAAATTGGTGATGTGTGGAATCTGAGAAATAATATTTGCTAAAGCGCACAACATTGTTTTTACTTTCCCTTTACTTTCATAACATGTAACAACATCAGGTGTACACACTGTCGGAGCATAATACCAGTGTCTATGTTTGCTCTTTAGCTCCATCTACAGACCGCCCAGTGACAATAACTGTGGGTGCCATATTAAAGCTTCAAGTGAAACGCCCACCATCCAGACCCCCACGGCTGTCAGGTGAGTGTAATAATAAGATGGATTTATTTACACCCTGTAGCCCTGCATTCAATCCTATCTGTGACTCCATCACATGATCACGTTCAGAGTTTTTAAACATTTTAACTCAAGGTCCAATTCGATTTATTTTGATTTGATTATTTTTGTAAAACCTAAAAATATGATTCTTTCAAAAAAAAAAAAAAAGAAAACTTCTGTGACCTTAAATGTGTTTTGAGTCAGTTTGGGGTTATAATATAAATTGAAATAATAACAATAAAAACAAAAATATAATAATAACAATGAAACATAATAATAATAAGTATTATTATTATATGTGTGTATTTATTTATAACAATGACCCTCAATTGTGTATAACTTTTCTAAACAAAGTGGTTCACAGAAATTAAAAAAAAGTTTAGATGCAAAAATATGCAATTAACATGACAATTTGAATCTTCTTTTTTTTTTATCTTACCCTAGTTAAAGTCGCAGTACTAATGGCTGTCGTAATTCTGGCACGCGTCATCTTTGGTCAGTATCCTCTTTCTTCTTCATGGCGTTTCACTGTGTCGTCCTTCTGTAACATTGCTCTCGCCACCATCTGTCCGCAGGTGTCGTGTATTTGAAGGACTGCCCCCAGCAACCTAACATTCCCAACTACCTGTTAGGGTTGGCTCTGATATGGCTGCTGATGATACCTTTTGTGACCCTCCCCTGTGAGAGCGATGCCGCTCAGCCACAAGAGCTTCCCAGAGGCTTCAAAGCCTGTCTGCTGTGTTCGTTAGGCCTGTCTCTCTGCTCGTGGATTCTGGCAGGTTAGGATGAAACATACCACAGATCCATATGATTTCATAATACAGAATGTTTTCTCCCGAAAAGAACAACGGATTACAACTTAAAGTGTTCGTCTCACGCCCTTCGTAGGTGACGTGTGGGTCTTCTCTGTCTATCAGCCCAACTATGACCCTGCAGCTGCCGATGGTCTGTACTGTAACAAGACGCTGTACACATTTGCTTTCTGGAATGCAGTGTGGGAGACCTTCGTGATTTCGGTCCACCTGGCCAGACGCTGCAAAACACTGATGTGTTATGTGATGATGAGTCCTGTGCCAACAAGCAGAGACTTTGATGGGAATGTATGAGGCACGGATGGAAGGATGGAGCAAAGGTTCATGATACATAAAAATTAAAATATTTAGCTGGGCACACTGAATGGGACTTTACATTGATATTATTATAATTTCTACAGTGGGGGAATAAGTACGAGAGAGTGTGTGTTTTTATGTATTGCTAAAACAGTTATTTTCATTATCAAATATTTTTGCAATCATTTTCTTGTGTTATTTGTTTGATATATATACACAATAAAAATAATGCCCAGCACAATTTCCAACAGGCAGAGATTATTTTATCAAACTGCTTGTTTTGTCCGATCAACTTGGTTTAATATCACAAAAGAAAAGCATAAAACTTAACATTGAGAAGCTGGAATAAAGGGATGAGATCAATTCTTGCTTGAAAGTGAATGAATCAAAACCATGTAGTTACCAATTAGGCATATTCCTCTGTCAATCAATAGATTAATCAATTAATTTCAGCAACAGTTTTTAGTTTCCCTCTCAACTTGGTTTTCTTATTATTCTTTGTCATTATGTGTTTTTCTTTTTTTCTACTCTATTTTCATCAAATTATAGTCATTACGTTTGTCTTGTTTGTTTATTTTAACATTTGTTTTTGCTGGAACGTCAGTTTTCAATAAAGATTATTTGATTTTGGTTGAAGCTCATTTATTTGAACTTTGGTGCGTCGTAACCGTTAGTTCGATAATTCCTTTTTTTCTCGCGAGAAAGTCTGACGAACGTCGCGTCACATATGGGTCACGTCTATGACAGTCCTGTCGACAAACTGATCGATGACGCTCCGTTCCACCAGCCAATAACGTGGAGGTAAACAAAGCGCGCGCAGCGGTTCTTGCTGCCTGTCGACAAACCTGGTGGGTTCAATCAAATTAGATTTAAAATCATCAACAGAACTGGCTTTTTTTTCCCCCCCACCTGTAAAAAGGTGACTTAACTTTAGTCCAGCACTGCCGACCACAAACTGCGAACACTCTTCATCTGCAATGGCAGGCAAGTATTCAACAAAGCTTGCCGTTTACACTTAAAACATTATTCGGCTCATCATAAATGCGAACTCGCCTTGTGTTGTTGAATCCCGGTGGTCTCTGTTGTGCTCAGATAAAGTCAACGAGCTCGTGTCAAAGTGTCTGCAGGCCCGGGACATGGCATACTGTCCGTACAGCCGGTTCCCCGTCGGTGCCGCCATATTGACAGCAGATGGCGCTATAATCACAGGTAACAACCCCAACAGGCGTCTTCTCTCCTCTTAAGAGTGCTCCCATTTAAAACTAACCGGAAGTCCAGTGGTGGAAAAGAGACTATGCACATTTACTCAAATGCTGTTTTAAATACAATGTTTACTTCTAGTTCATTGAATATTGTATTTTTTAAATTGTGGTGCATTTGTTGTTGTACTTCTGCTCCTTATCTTATCTCACAGTAGCCTACAACTCTGAGGTGAATTGCAATGCATTGTCATTCAGTAAATTAGACATTAACCCGACGCTTATGGAATAGTTGAAAATACCTCAACCAGCTTCTGTATTAAAAATGCTGCAGGTGCACAAATGCATCAGTAATAATGCAGTAACATAACATACAACAATGCATAGTGAGTATGATGCATGATGAGTATTTTTTTTACTTTTACATCAAGCATACTTTATTCATAAAACATTCTTGAAACATAAATTGTAAAGTACTTCAAGAAAAGAAGAAGAAAGAGCGGGATAAAGTAAAGGTTCAAAATATAAAAACAAAAAAAATGTAGTGTTCAACTCAGGAAAAATAAAGGTATTTAATTAAGAAAAAGAAAACACTTTTTTTCACTGTGAAAGAGTCTTCAGTATTTGTGTGTTTTTTTCAGGCTGTAATGTGGAGAATGCCTCCTACGGTCTGACAGTGTGTGCTGAGCGGACGGCCGTCCAGCGGGCCGTGGTGGAAGGACACAGACAGTTCACTGCCATTGCTGTGACATGGTGAGACTGCAGAAATAGGGCGTAAGCTATATTTATAGCTTTGTAAGCTT
The DNA here is from genome assembly GCA_028022725.1 of Lycodopsis pacificus. Lineage (NCBI taxonomy): Eukaryota > Metazoa > Chordata > Actinopteri > Perciformes > Zoarcidae > Lycodopsis > Lycodopsis pacificus. The sequence continues at coordinate 12,101,372 of CM051710.1, read as the reverse complement.
TTGCAGTTATGTCTTGTCAAATAATGTAAACAAAACGGCTTCCACACCTTCAGGATGTAGTTTTCGGTTCAGATATCTTACTAAGTTTGGGTTAGAGTAAGGCAGTCTGTGTGGTACTGTGATGGAAGTATTCTAGAAGTGCTGCTGGACAGAACCTCCTTTAACAGGTCATCTGATACTGCAACATATACAGCACATGTTCTGATGCATTCATCCTCTCCTCTCTTCTATGCAGTGATATCAAAGACCAATTCGTTGGGCCGTGTGGAGCATGTCGACAGGTTCTCATGGAGGTACGGCATCTCTTTCATGACCAGCACAGACGACCCGATACACTGCAAAACCTTTCAGCTTAAACCTTTGTTTCTTCTTTATAAATTATAGATAAAAATGCGGCTAGAGTGAGAATATTTCTTCAATTCAGATCAGCTTGTTTCTAGAGTTTTTTTTAAATAAATGTCAATCTCTTTAAAATCTCTCTCTCTCTCTCTATCTCTATCTCTATCTCTTTCTCTTTCTCTTTCACCAGTTTGGATCAGACTGGATCGTATACTTGACCAAGCCGGACGGATCTTATAAAGAAACCAGCCTCAGTGAACTGTTGCCTCTAGCCTTCTCCCCGGCCCACCTCGCAAAGAACTAATGAAACCTCAGCTTTTTTTGTGAAGCTGCAGTGTCTCTTTAATTATGTTATAGAAACACTGCAAATTAGGAAAACAATAAAACACATTTTTTCCCCTCAACATGTGTGATTATTTATTTATCTATTTGCCATGCATTAATTATTATTCATGTATTGGTATGAATATTATTACTGTTGTTATTTGTATAATTTATTAGTAGTATTGTTGTTATTATGATAACGGAGGCTTTACTAGAGAAATCTGTAGGTGACGTCAATCAGCTATGTCACGTGATAAAATGGGCGGAGCTGGTATCTGTTTCCGGAAACATGGAGGCGGTTGTGAGCGATGTGGTAGCTCCAGAAGACCTTTTGGTAAGTTTACAAACTGTTAAACCTCTGCATTTAATTAAACATACATCTTAAACTGCGACACATAAGCGATGTCACCTCAACGTATATATTCTCGGTAAATGCTGAAACTTGTCTTTAAAGGCGACGTCTCGGGAGATAGTTTGACGCGTCACGTAGCTGGCTAATGCTAACTATCGTTTATGATCAATAACTGGTGTCACGGTGACGTCGTGATTTCCACTTTTAGATTTAAATGACTCATGCTAGCAACAGTTTGGGAATGTGGTGTACTTATTTGACCTTAAAGCCAACAGCCAACAGCATAGTCAGAAAACAACACACAACGAGTGCTAACTCTTAACATCTGTCAAAACAAACACAATAAATGACACTTTAGTTGAATATGACACGAGTTAAATGATGTCGGTCGCTTCATTTCTGCTTTGTTTTGCCAGAAATTTGAGAAGAAGTACAACAATGAGCTGGCGAAGGGAGCCGTCACCAAAGAAACAAAGTTTGAGTATGCTTGGTGTCTGATCAGGAGTAAATACACAGAGGATATCAAGAAGGGGATTGTGCTCTTGGAAGGTAAGTTAGTGCAACATATGCTTTTCTTATTATATTCGAAGTAATGTAAGACTAATAGTGGGGTTTAAATAGATATTTGAAAGTTTAAGAAATACAAAATATTGGAAAAAGATCCTTTTTAATTGTGGTTCTTAATTAATTCAGATATGTACTTTGGTCTTCATTGGACATTTTTACATAATTAAGTGTGTAAAAAAAAAAGTAGATGCCAATCAAATGAAATATGGTATCTAAACATAATAATCAATTACATAAAGTGTTTATATATGGTAATCTGGGGATAAAGAAACTTAATTAAAAAATAACAATGTACATTGTCTTTTTGTTTGTCATGGTTAATGTATCTGTGTATTTAAACTAGTAAAATATATAATAACGTTTGGGAAGGATTTACCTAATCTTGCCTCATATGTGTGTAATTTACCAGCTACAGATTTAAGATTTAAAAGGTTTTATTACTACATTTGAATGTATTAATAATGTCTTTAAGTATAATTGTTAAAGAATGTATGTGTATATACAGTACCAGGTAAATATCAGACAAAGTGAGGATGCTGTAACATTTTAGCTTGACTGTTTTTCAAAATGTAACAGTTAAAATCAATTTTTTTTTTTTTTTTTTGTCCTAGAACTTGTTCAGACGGCATCAAAAGATGACTCGCGGGACTTCCTGTTCTACCTCGCAGTGGCCAACTACAGACTCAAAGTTAGTGCCGTTCCCAATGTCACAGCAACATTGCCGTTAAGTTTGATGGCAACCCTCACATTTGATTACGTGATTTTTAAAATGTACACGCATCTGACTTTCTTTCTTTTTACTCTCTCCTGTTCTTCTTCCAGGAATATGAGAAAGCCCTGAAGTACATTCGAACTCTTCTCAAGAACGAGCCGGGCAACAAGCAGGCCCAGGAGCTGGAGAAACTCATCATCAAGGCTTTGAAGAAAGGTACGAGCCGATCTTCAGCGTTGGTTATTTCCGCATGTTGTTTGTGTGTTTGACCGCAATGCTGACGTTCACTTGTTGACCTCTAGATGGCTTGGTGGGCATGGCCATCGTCGGGGGAATCGGTCTGGGCGTGGCCGGTTTGGCGGGCCTCATCGGCTTGGCTGTGTCAAAGGGAGCTGCTAAATCCTAACCTGGACATGGGGCGACATGTCTTCACTCTGCTGGGCTGACTCACCGACTCTTCACCTGCATAAATACAAAAATAAAGTGTGTGGAGAGAGCTTGATGGCTGTAACATTTTGAAGTGGAGTATGCGCCATAACATATTAAAGGGTTTGAATGATGCCAGTTAATAACCATTTTTTAACAGGGTTGAGATTCACCATACATATGACATTACTAAGCCATCTCGTCGCCCACCATAGCGTTGCACTTTCTCACTATTTGTGTAAATAAATTAGGATAGTCAGATGCAGCTCAGTTTTATGTATTCTTTCTATTTAGTTTGCAGCCTGAACTTCCCACGTTTAAAGAATAGCTTTCTGAAAGTGCAGTTGTGGTTCTATAACTGTCTGTTTAATTATTTTTTTGACATATAATTGGTAAAGAAAGTGTTATTGGTGCAGTTGGAAGTGTGGCTTGTGAAACCAAAAGCAACGATTTGTTTGCTGCAGAGGTAGCGTGCCATGATGCTGGTAGAAGAGTGTAAATGGAGCTGCTGCTGCTGAAGGCAACGTGAAGTTTGCATTTATTGTTGACATGATTTTTGTTTTTGTTCTGAATACTACTTCAAGGGAGGCAACACACTTATTAGAAATTAATGTTTTGCCATTTAAATTGCATTTACCTGTCTTCCATTTAATGCGTTGTGTTTGACATCTTGTTAAATAAAAAGATTTTGAACTGAGAAGATTTTGTGTCGTCAGGAAATCATTGTCAAGCTATGCATCGACTATGCATTGTCGTACTCTATGTAACACTCCAAAAGCATCAAACAATCAAACCTCTAAATAACAAAGAAAGTGACATTTACATTGCATTACATTGTCCAAATAAAAATTGAATAATTGCAAGGAAAAAAGCAGCAAATCTTCACATTTAAGAAGCTCAAAATATGACAGAATTTTCAAAATAGTTGCCACGTTTAATTGTACAACTTTTCATATGATCTTGATTAGTTTAATCTATAACAAAGTATTATATTTTACAAGCTTTCTTGTGTGTATGTGTGTGTATATATATATATATATATATATATATATATATATTATGAGTACTTTGTTTTTAACTGTTGTGAAAGACAAAACTTTTTCCATTGATGTCGACATACATCTGATCAATATATCAGTCATTTTAAGAAGAACATTTTGTTGATAGAGCAAAGTCCAATTATCTTATCATTTATTGACTATTCATTTTACAATGAAGTTTTGGTGGACACTGTAAAAGAGTGCTTTGTGATCACTGAGTGTCTGAGTCTTTAGCACCAGGATTGGGCCGAGCCTTGTTCACTCGCTGTCGATCATCCTCGCATCTTGACCCACCGATGGATTCAAGTCTCCGGCACTGTGCGTTTTACGAGGGGAAGTCGTATGGAGGCTATCAGTTGTGTGTGGTGTTATCAGCCTCGTGGGGTGTTACTCATTAACCCATCTGACAGGACCGAAACTCCCCAGGGACAGATGAGGGAAAACAATAATCTTCTTTAGTGTGATCGAGTGGGTAAACCAAAAGAGAAAAGGGAGAGTGAAGCTCCCCAAAAAATGAATCTAATATCCAAACACAGGAAAAGAAACCTAATCCCTCACCAAAGCTGGAGTGGTCGTCCGACTCATCCCATGTGCAGCTTTAACGTCAATGATTCATCAAAGCCTGTGTAATTCAGATCAGCTTCAGTGAGTTTCAGTTACCAGGGCCGATGTTCATGTGCTGGTTTAAACACATGGCTGAGAGACTTTAATGTGTAATCACCATGAAGAAATAGAATACATCAGGGAACGCGCTGTATCGAGCTACGCCCTGTTTGTTTGTATGTCATCACACAGGAATATGAAGTTACTGTATAATCCAGTAGAACAGTGGTTTATTGTCTGTCACTTTATATTACTGCAGGAAGAGACACAAGCTTTGTCTTCACTTTATGTGTAGTTAATGTTTGATATTTGTTCCCGGCTTTGATTATTTCCTTTTTTTGCGCTCTTTGTATTCTTAGATTTTGTTTGCAGAGCAGACCAGCTGCAGAAAAAAACGTTGAAACGCCGATAATGGAAAAGGAAAAACCAATTTGTGGCCTTTTGGGAGGGCAAAAAAAATCACTGAAAGTGTCCAAATTTTTTCAGAGACATGCTAGCACTCAAAAAATCTCCTAAAAATGGCATTCCCATACAAAGACATTGCATTGCGAAATACGTTTTGAGTGCAACATATGTAAATGTCCCCGCTGCGGGACTAACAAAGGATTATCTTATCTTATCTTATCTTATCTTATCTTATCTTATCTTATCTTATCTTATCTTATAATTGGGTGTCCGTTGAAACATTGTCGAGAGTGCAGTTTAGTTGTATAGTGCCGTACATTTGTAGACAGGGTTGCTAACACTATATGGCTCTATGGATGGTAAAACCAGTCTGTTGGGTTGATAATCAGTCGGCCCACCACTTTGGTCCAGATTGAAATATCTCTGCAACTATGAGGTGGATAAGCACACAACTATGTACAGGTATTCATGATTCCCAGAGGATGAACCCTAATGCCTTTGTGATCAAAATTCTAATAAGTACTACTTTTTACTAATTAGATCTCCATCATCCTCACTTTGTGCTTTGTGCTAATTAGCAAATGTTAGCATGCTAACACACTGAAGTAGTAGGGGAACCTGGCAAACGTAGTTTTGTTTGGTATATCATTTATCAAGAGTTCAACACTCGTGAACTCTAACTAAAGCAACAACCCACCAACTGTCGTCATATTTTTATTCAAATATTGCTGCATTCTGATTGGTGCAAAGAAGTGAATGACCTCATTTTCCCAAATGAGGTCCGCCCACTTCAAACCAGTGAGAAGAACAAAAACACAGAAATCGCTCATATGAGACAACTGAAACTGTTTACTGTGGCAGAAAGTCGTGTGTTTATGTTGGACCTCATTGCTTTTAGTAATAAACCTCTTTATGAAATATGTTGTAAGGCCGTTTCAGGGCCAAGCATCTTTTATCATGTGTATCTTAAAACGTTTGTTAAAATGTCAAATCAAATATCATGAGATGCATCACTATCGCTGTAAAATAATAAAATCAACCATCTGCACTAAGAGTTGTGAGTTTTTGATAAATGACCACAAGAAGGTTTGTAAATAACCAGCACACACAGACTTATTCCTGGAAAGCATGGTAAAATGATGGGCTTCAGGAAACATATAAACTTTTGTTTTCTTAGACTAAACCGCTGTGACATTCACATTTAATAACACAAACTCATCAGCAGCCGACCGCTGCAGTCAAATGGGCTGTAAAAACTGGCTTTGCAAACAGCTCGGCCATAAAATGAGACATTTATGGCGGGGCAGGATCCAGTTTTCAGAGGAGCTCAGGAGGAGATGAAGTAGATGAAATGGTCAATGAATTTAGGTTTAGCTTTGGTTGGAGTTTCTGCCTTTGTTTTTCGTAAACTGCAGGGCCAAAAAATGACCTCAAATACTCTCAAAGTGTTCATGATGTTAGTAAATGTATTATTCCTGGAACTGATTCATTTACAGGATGGACTTTGGGGTTTAATTAACAAATCACAAGAACAAATAGTTAATACATATAAAAAACAATCCAAGAATATGAGACTTGAAACATCCCACTTGGTAACATCTCAACAAGACATTTTGACCTACAAGCACAGTTGTAAATACAAAAATGAATCGATGGCTGAATTCCATTTAGCTTCTTCCGTTTCAGGGTCCTGGTGTTGTGTATAAAACATGATAGATTTTGGTTAAAATCAACAACCATTTCTGTGGCACTGCAATTGATTTACAAACTTTCCTTTGCGAACGCTTCACCTCCCGTTTCCCTCCATAAAACAGATGAGGTCAGGTTTATGGTCGGTGCGCTCACTGTGCTTCTATTTCTGGAGCCTCACTCTTGACCTTTACGAGTTTGCTGGTTTACAAATCTCCCCACCTCCATACACTTTGGGGGCTTTGTCTGAATCGCTGGTTAACATTCATCTTAATTTGGCAACGTTGACCCAGCAGCTATCAGGAGGATTATTAATGAAGACGTACAAACACATAAACTACAGGGTGAACTCATTAACTTTAGACCTTTGTGACTTTTGGTCTCAAGTAAGACTAATTACATGTTGATACCTTTCCAATTGTTACAAAATCTTGGGTGTGGTGCTCTGTGAGTGTTACCTTGAGTCTCATGGCCTTGACATTTATTAACCACTTCATTACTTTACAACCATATATTTACAATAATGTTACTATCTGTAATGTTCCTGTAATTTATTGGGACCATTAGCTCCATGACACTAACTAGCATGCTGTTTGCAAATTACTTCATCAGCTAACGTTGTGGCGCAACCAAAGGCAGATCAATGCAGTCCCGCTAAGTTAGCTTATAGCTTAGCATACAGTTAGCTAGTTGTCTGCGTCTTCCTGGCATCACTCTTGGCTGACAGAAAACAATCATTACACCTTTGCTTTGTGCCGTTACATTGTTTATCGTTAGCTAAAATCAACACAGTTTGTATTAAGTTAGTATTGTGGATCACGTTAGCTGGTGGTGTTGACGTTAGTGAGCAAGCGAGCTAAAGATAGCCAGCTAGCTGTAATCTAGCTATGCTGCGTGGTTGCTTTGGCGTTGGTTGCTTCGTGATGTTAGCTGATAAAGTAATTTGTAAACGTCAAGCTCGACAGTGTTAGCGCTGTAGAGAGGCAAGGCACCTCGGGACACTACATTAACGTCAAAATCCTTTGGATTTGCCCGCGAAAAACGTCCCAAATCCTTTAAATAGAAATCTGTCCACAGGCTGTTATTAGCAACTGAGAAAATGGGCCTCCGTTTTTAAGTCATGTTACAACCTGCTCACAGATTGAATGCGATTAATACTGTTGATGTGGAAACAGGGTAAATCTTTACTGAGATGGATAGAAGAATAACTCGGTGAGCCCTAGTTGTCCTTACTTGAATAGATATATGTTTGTTACGACGCAAATGTCTTCGAAGAAGAATTCCAGTAGTTGCCTTCAGGCAGACGGTTCACAACGCCAATCTGCAGGCTAAATCGGTACAAAAATGTATTTACTCCATCCTCCATCAAATTGTTAAATAGCAACAAGTAGTATTATCTGATAAGATTTTATTGGGGACTAATATATGGTGACTTGCATGAGTGTACGTATGATCTATGCATGTGGATTGTGATCAGTGGCGGCTGGTCAATAGAGGGCCATGGGGCATGGCCCCACCATGAGCCACACGAAAAAGAAAAAAAAATAATAATAATTATAATAATCATAAATTATACAAATTGTCAATATTTGTGTTTTTTAACTATGGAATGTACCCAGTAATGTGTGTACAATATGATATCTGCGCAAAATGTATGCTTTTCCTGCTCGTCCTCTCCCCCTGTGTGCTCGTCTGCTCGTGCTCTCTGCCTGTGTGCACGACACGTCTGAGAACGCGCAGCGAGGGGGGCTTGATCGTTTTGGCCCAGAAGAGACGGGTCTATGAAGCCGTTTAGCCAATTGCTGATTCAAGATATAAATGAGTGACATACAATTGAGCCAATCAGCGCCTCAAATAGATTCAGCTGTGGGCAAGAACGATCAGGGCCCCCGATCTGCGCGTTCTCGTCAGGAGAAGTCTCGACAGGAGCCCGCGCGAGCGCGACCTCTCCTCCTCCAAGCCCCGTTTGAGAGGAGAGCTGATATCAGATCAGCCTGACCTCACAATCAGACAGCAGACTACATGCGAAGCTTCACTACTTCGTACAAGTCAGTCAATCAACTTCCTTTCTTCCTAAAAGTACGCTGATTACTTCGACATACCATACGTATCCACAGGTTATCCACAACTTAATCCACGTAGATCGTTCCATTTAACACGTTTCATAACACATTTCCTAACACGGTCGGAAAACTGTGCGGCTCCATACTGCCTCAGATATTACTCACCACTGTCAGTAACTGTCACTTACATGTATTTCTTACTATAACAAATTATAACGACATCCTTGTAACATTCAAAGTAGAAACAGAAGTGATTACAGTTAAACATGTAAATACAAGTGAATATTTAACATCACATTGAATTTGGCTCCTACAGATGTTAAATTAACAGTGAAAACTCATCATAGCTTAATTTAACATCAGTATTCATAATTACACTTCATGTTTACTTCTCCTGATCTTTACCTCCTATAACAAGGTCCATAGGGGCATCTCAACAAATAAACATGTTATATTATATTGTATTATATTAAATCAGTGTTATTTACTGCTTTTTTCATGTTGGAATAAATGTTAAATATTTAAGTGCCAAGTAATAATGTGTGTTTGATACTAAAATTTTTTTGCATGAAATCATACTGGGATGTTTGCTGAAATTGATATGATGGCCCTACCTAGAAAATTTTCCACCAGCCGCCACTGATTGTGATGCTGGCAAGTGTATTGTGTGATGCATCGGCTTGGAGCCCGAGAGAAATTTCCCTGCGGGACAGTAAAGTATATCTTATCTTAAGATCTTGGTACACCATGTTGAGACAAAAACTTGAAGTAACAGGACATTCAATCCATCTCATACACGTCATACAGAACCACTTATTATCACACTACCTCGGCGGAATCAAAGCAACGTTGTGTGTGTAATCCTTGGTTCGGACTGTTCGAGTCAGGAACATCTACAAAGTCCTCGTCTTATCTTAACCTTCACACACCCGGAGCCTCCTCACACAAGTGTGAAGGAGGCTCAAAACACTAAACAGATGACAAAGAACAGCTAATGCATGTATGATGCCATTCAGGTGTCTACACATATAATATACTTTTAAAAAGTAGTGTGTTTAATGGAGCTTCGGTATGAAACGTGGGGTGCAATGATGCAACATTTTTGTGAAAGATCCAGCACGAAAAAAACTTTTTGTAATTTGCTTATAATGTTCGTTTTTTCCATCAAAGAAAACAACGTGGTGGAGCATGTCAAATACACATGAACAGTGCAGCGTCATTAACACTGACTGATGACCATTGGACCTTGAGAGTGAGCTGATAAACACCTGCTCAGTTTCAGGGGTGTAAAATTTGAAAGAGAGAGAGTAAGAGTGTGTGTGTGTGTGTGTGTGTGTGTGTGTGTGTGTGTGTGTGTGTGTGTGTGTGTGTGTGTGTGAGGTTGAGGGGAGGAGAGGAGGGAGGAGAGAAAGTCATATAAATCATTATACATATCTGTTGAGCTGGACACATCTCACAGTGGCAGAACAGACACACCGCTCTCTCGCACCCAAAATCAGATGTTTGGTTTTATTAAATTTCAAAAACTGAGACCTGGATATACTTTTGTTTGACTGCTGGGCCGAGGTGGGGTCATGGATCCGATTGTGGAAGTAGTGGCTTTGGTGCTGGGGTTCATTGCCTGGGTGATGGTGGGGGTCACCCTGCCGCACCGTTACTGGAGGACGTCCACCGTCGACGGGAACGTCATCACCACCTCCACCATCTACGAAAACCTGTGGATGTCTTGTGCGACGGACTCGACCGGGGTGCATAACTGCAGGGAGTTTCCTTCGCTGCTTGCTTTGAGTGGTACGGTGACAAAAAAAACTGCAATAAATAATTATAATTGTAGAATTTAGAACTTTTTTTAAAAATTCCTGATCAACCAAACATCCACAGATCATTGTAACATAAAAAAAGAAAGAAAAAGAAGCTAAATAGTGGAAATAAGTTATATTACATGATGTTGCTTGTCAGAAAAAAACACCCTGAACTTGTTCTCTTGAAGTTTTCAGAACAGTTCTTCTTTTTCAAGGCAGATGACAAGAAAGAAGTTGTAAAATCAACATATGTTCTTTTTTAAATTCCCAAACTGTGTTCAGGTTACATCCAAGCGTCTCGAGCCTTGATGATCACATCGGTGGTGTTGGGCACGCTTGGCCTGATGGCGGCCCTGATAGGAGTGCAGTGTTCAAAGGCAGGAGGGGAAAACTATGTTCTGAAAGGGAGGATTGCTGGCGCTGCTGGAGTCCTATTCATAATTCAAGGTAACGAAGATAAGAAAAAAAACATCTGACCAGTCTGACCTCCTAATACATACCCTGTAAATAGATAAGGGAAGTTCTAATGCTAATAAATGATAGTCATGTTTTATTGCACATTCCAATCAACCATCCATAAATGTGCTCCTGTTGACCTGAAGACTTTGGACATTTAGTGTAGCTTCCCCCGCTGCTCTGCTAATTATTAAAGAATATTTATTTTTCCGTCAAAAGGTGTGTGCACGATGGTCGCAATTTCCTGGTATGCCTTCAACATCACTCAGGATTTCTTTGACCCCTTCTATCCCGGGATAAGGTGAGGTGCTGGTGGTGCTGGTGGTGGTGGTGGAGAGGCCTTTACATGACGCTCACGTGGGCTGACTGACTCTCTGCTGCGTGTTGCAGGTATGAAATCGGAGAAGCACTCTACATCGGCTGGTGCTCCGCTGTGCTCGCCATCGCTGGAGGAGCCTGTCTCACCTGCTCCTGCAAAATGGGCACAGAGGAAAAATAGTGAGTTCAATGCTTGATAAGATAATCATTAATCTGTTGATGTTGTTAATTTATTGATTGTGACACTGTATGCATTGCTTTACAACTATTTGCTTTGCTCATGTAGTTCCTCTATCCGCTAGATGTGAAAGTGAGAAAGTTACTGTGAAATGTTAGGGAGTGAAATGAAGAAAATAAGTATCTTCTCTGTGAGACAGATAGTTGCCTTTAAACATAAACAATTTCATAAATATATGTACTCGTACTGTTTAGGAAATTCAATTGATTCTTTCTATTTATTTGTATGTCAGCTCACCATTTATTTTGACTTTTTGCCAAATCTTTACTAACATACATGAACATATTGAACACGTGTGATGTTGTGGAACATTGAAAATCGTTTAGGGAGACATTCATGGCACTCTGGCGCCTTGTTGTGGCAGAACTTTATTAATTCACCTGTGGGATGTAATAGCAGCTCCTAATAGACATGACAGAGGGTTGCGCTGGATAGTGGGAGTGTTTGGAGTGACAAAAGCCTGCTTAGGCCGCAAGCTAGTTAAAGCCTTTATGTGAAAGATTTGAAAATCAGAGTTTTGGCGCCCCCCAGTGATTGGATAAAAAAACACACACTGGTGCAAGTACACAGTGGTGAGACAAATGGGCAGAAAACATGATAACTGAATACATTTTCAGCATCACCCTCATGATTCTATTCCATAATAGGATGTCACAAATAGGAAAAGCCCAAGGTGTAAATAATAAAATGAGTGATGGCTTAACTCCATTGAGCTACTTTAGTTTCAGGGTGCAGGTATAGTGCATGCTGCCTCATAATCAGTGACTCATGTTTTTGTTTAACCATCTTGTTTTGCAGCCCGTTGCCTCTTCAAAGCAGGGGGACGGTGTACTCTGGAGCAGCACCGACCAGAAGCCAGGCTGCCAGCACCTACGGCAGAAATGCTTACGTTTGAATATGAAAACAGAACTTTGTCACCCAAAAAAAAAAACCAGAAGACAGAAATCTCATCTCTTGCAAAATCCTGGAATCAAATCTTTTCATCGACTCAGTTTTTGTTGACGCATCTAACATGTCCTGGTGTTCAGCTTTTACACTTTTTGCCATGTGGACAAGCTAAAGGTCTCCATAATGAAGTAACATATCATCACTGAACTGTATATAATCACATTATATCAAGTGTGTCCGTAGAAATGATAGGATTGAAATGATAGAATTGAAGTTGTGAAAGTTGTAAAAAGCAAAGCTTCTTATCACCACACACACGTACCATATGCTTGCAATGATTCTATATGTTTCACACAAATACATTTACATTCCGTCACTTATTTCCAAAGGAATCCAATCATTTGATGATCTGCGTACACACTTCTAGACAGCTATGAAGGGGAAGGTCAAAACTGTGATGATCCAGATATTTGTGTGTTGTTTTGTACAGTTTTATAGATAGTACCTGTGAAAGCGTGTGTGGACAAGTTATCTTTATTTTGTTTTTGATTTTTTTTTTTACGATAGCGCACAATAAAACGTGTTGTGCTAAACATTTCTGTTTGACTTTGTATTTCCGTGGTTAATAAAGTTGTGATTGTATTCTTTTTTTTAACAAACAATATCAAACTTAATTATTATATTATATAATTACCATAAATATTGCACATAAAGATACATTTTAAATAGAAATAATAAGCTATTTAACCCAAATTATGGATAAATTACAAATTATATATAGGCACCAGCATATTCTTTAGACATTCAGAGATCACATCATTATATTCATTCAATCATTGATTTTTACAATTACAACTGTCTATAAAAGTAAAGTTTTGTCTATATGCATGTATAAAATACATTTAGTTCTGCTTCACAATTAAGATATATTGTGTCATATATATGAGGAAATGTCCCATAGCTATAAGATATATAGTCATATTTATATTAGTCATAATGAGATATTTAGCAATATTGTAGTGAGGCCATGTCCCTTGGGAATTTGGGGGATGAAAGACATAAATATGGGTTTATATTCTACAGTCACGGGCATATTAGACACGTTTTCTAAGGCAGATTCTTAAGAACATTTAATACTGACTATAACTTAAATTACATTTTTATGCAGCAATAGGCCTCCATATCAGAGCCACATTGAGTGAGTTTACTTTCGATGTCTTGCTCTACGTGATCCCTATTTATTCACACTAAACCGATACTTGGTCCCATGCAGGGATCGGCGTTAAAATAGTCTCTCCAATGAGAGCGGCCCACGTTTCCAGACGGACCCGGATGTGCGACATGTGGACCAACCACGGGAGTGCGGGGCAAGAAAGGGAGGGGACGACGATACCACGGGGCAGAATAGGGTTCGTGTACAAAGCGGACTGGCTGTCAGCTGTTCCCCATCATCATGTTACTTGTTTTGAGTTCATCTTAAAGTCAGTTGAGTCGCTGTCAAGACTGTCAACTGCTGTTAACCCGTTAATATAGATAAGGGGGGAACCTTTTAAGCGGCGTACCTTTATTTCTACACGGAATTCTATCACACCGGGACCGTAAATACACCGTCGTAGCTGTTCCTGTGGCCCGGGCAGAGAGGAGAGAGGGGAAAAGATGAAGGTTTAATAGAAAACATCACCGTGTCAATGACACGAACCGGTATTTTCACTCGACGTGAAACCAGAGCCGTTAAGTTCGCTGGTTCCGGTGTGAAAGTGTGACAGTACGAATCGGGAGATGGAGTCGTGTCGGCGGACCGGACTCAGCGGGGTCCTGTGCTCCCTGTCACTGCTGTGTGTCATCCTGGACATCCAGCTGGACGGTAAGCGCTGTCTGTACAGCCACAAACTAGTTCTTAAACTCGGGCAACATGTAACCGGCGTTTAGGAGTGTTTAAGGCGTTGCCAGGAACTAGAGGCTTTTGCTAGGGAGCCTTTTGTCCCGTCACCTCCGTGATTAAGTTGCCGGTGTAAAGGAAACATAACAATCAACCTGCTCACACACACATTTAACTGTAAATATGAACTATTAGGGCTCCAGGGTGACGTCTCCAAATAACTTATTTTATCCAATCAACTGCCCCAGAGATATTAAAACAATATAGAATCAGATCAGAGAATTCTTGGCATTTTTCTTGTTGAATGACTTGAATAATTAAGATATTGTCTAAATTATCTATTTGTCAATTAGCAAATCATATCAGCCCTAAAAAATTATTGTGCATTATGGCATGTTATATCATGTTGGTGATTTAAACATGTAAATAAAATGAGGTTAAGTGCTTTGTTTGCAAGATGGAATGTATGTTTAGCTAATCTAGCAAGTGAAAGGCATTACAACCACATTGGTTTTAATATAATGGGCTTAGACTACCCAGTCTGTCTTGTTCTGATTAGCTTTAATATTTTAGATTTATTTTAGGCTTGGCTCGACTCTAGCGAGGGCTCAAGGGGCTGTTTTATGTTTCAGGTGTCTTGGGGGCGACTCATGTCGAGATCGAGCACCACTTGGAGATGGGCCGCAAACTTCTGGCTGCTGGTCAACTGGCTGAAGCGTTGTCCCACTACCACTCCGCTGTAGGTAAGGTTATACTCCCACACTGACGCACATCGCCGCTCCGGTAATGCCCTCTTCTGCGCTTCACCACAGACGAGAAGATTTTAGTACAGATGGAATGAGTACTTTAACAAAATGTTCTTGACATTTTAGAGGGAGACTCTAAGAATTACCTGACCTACTACAAGCGAGCTGCAGTGTTTCTAGCGATGGGAAAATCCAAATCTGCCCTGCCAGACCTGACCAGAGCCATCCAACTCAAGCCGGACTTCCTGGCTGTAAGTTCACCTCATCACAACCAGAAAAACTTGTCGCTTTAAGTGTGTCCATTATGCTGCTTGTCGTATTTTGTTTCCATCGCTTGGGTCTTTCTCTCTTTTGCTCTCCTACGTCTCCTCTTGTCATCCCGTCACTTTATTTTCCTGCATATTTTTCAGGCCAGGTTGCAGAGAGGGAATATCTTGTTGAAGCAGGGCAGCACACAGGAGGCCAGGGAGGACTTTGAAGCAGTGGTGAGTTTAAAGTCCTAAACCAATGCGTCTATCCTTAATTTTTTTGTGTTTTACCTGAAACAGCAGCTTGACAGAACAATACATTTGTTTTTTTTTAGCTGCAGCGCTCACCCGACCACGAAGAAGCTCAGGACCAGCTGATGAGAGCGAACGAGCTGGAGGAGCTGCAGGAGGAGGCCCATGCTGCGTACCACCAAGGGGACTACAGCACCACCATCACCGTGCTAGAGAGAGTCATTGAGGTGTGTTAAAGAAAAAGCCCTTTGCATGCAGTTTGTCCAAAATATATTAAAAAGCGCATTTTACTGTAAGTTTTCTCCTCCTGTAAAGACATCTGTTACTCCATCATTCATCTGTAATAACATGCGTATGGATTAAGAGTGATCACCATTGCCTGACTCGGTTTGCACATGTCTCCTCACTCTTTTCTAAAAGTCGCCGTCTTTCCTCAGATCTCTCCGTGGGACCCCGAGTCGCGGGAGCTTCGAGCGGAATGTTACATCCGAATGGGAGACCCGCAGAAAGCCATCCAGGACCTGACGCCGACCACGAGGCTGCGCAACGACAACCGCGCCGCCTTCCTGAAGCTCAGCATGCTGCACTACAGCCTCGGAGATCACCGCGAGTCTCTCAAGTGAGCGTTGTTGCTGGGGGAGTAAACAAACTACGTTGATTTTAGCCAGTCGGAGGCATGCAAATCCAGCTGATTTTCATCTCTGAGAAGCTTCCTGTTTACCGTGTTGTTTCGTCAAAATGTCATTCTCACTCGTCTGTTTCCGTGCAGTCACATCCGAGAGTGTCTGAAGCTGGACCAGGACGACAAAGAGTGTTTCGGCCACTACAAGCAGGTGAAAAAGCTCAGCAAGCAGCTGGACTCGGCAGAGGAGCTCATTCAGCAGGAGAGGTGGGTACTTCTTTGGGATCGGTGCACTTTCCCTAAATCGTGATCCTCTGAAGAACATGTATTTACAACATGCGTCTGTCTGAAACAGAAACGCACACACTGCAACCTGCATGTGATTCCTGTTCTTTTGATATCTGTTGACACCAACAAAACAGAAATACAGGGAAAAAAAGTACACCTGCAGCCTAACTAATCTATTTAATGACCCTGATCTTCTTTGTACGCACCATTAGGCATCAGCAAGCCATTGATAAGTATCAATCAGTGATGAAGACGGAGCCGACTGTCCCATTCTACACCAACCTGGCCAAGGAGAGGATCTGCTTCTGCCTTATCAAGGTGAGAGAGAGGGCACTGGTGGCCCAGTTGTTGCCGGCATGTAACGGTTCTTTAGGCCAACACATTGTCCCTCTGTCTCGCCAATTCTAGCTGAACTTGGCTCTGGAGGCAATAGACGTGTGTTCAGAGGCCCACCAGAGAGACCCCCGCAACGCCAACGTCCTCCGAGACCGAGCCGAGGCGTTCATCCTCAACCAGGAGTACGAGAAAGGTAACGGGACTCCCTACACCCTTCAGGGGGACGCCTTCGACTAAAGATCTATACACACTCTTGCATTTGCACACACATGAAAAAATAGATGTGGTGTGTCTTTTTTCAGCAGGTTCTTCAAGGTTTAAGATGTCAATCATACTGTAAACCATTGAGCAAAACACAGATTCAGAAGATTAATTAACAGTCTAATTAGATGAATTGATAATTATATCGTGCAGATGCAATCACAGCATATTTGTGGTGGACAAACATGGTTTTTAACGTCTTTTATTATTTGTTTCCGTTCAGCGGTGGAGGACTACCTCGAGGCGAAAGAGTTCGACAGCGAAGGCGAACGCCACGATCTCAAAGAAGGACTCGACCGAGCTCAGAAACTGCTCAAAGTCTCCCGTAAGAGGGACTACTACAAGATCCTCGGTGTCGGCAGGTAACCAGCCCCAACCGGTTTTATTACAAAAGCGGCGTGAACTTCCTCCGTCCGTTGTCGAGGACTTCATCGAGCGGATTGCTCCAGATAACTCTTCACAAACGTTGTTTTTGTCAGGAGTGCAAACAAGCAGGAGATCATCAAGGCGTACAGGAAGCTGGCAATGCAGTGGCACCCCGACAACTTCCAGTCCGAGTCGGAGAAGAAAGAGGCGGAAAAGAGGTTTATCGACATCGCGTCGGCTAAAGAGGTCCTCACTGACCCAGGTCAGGAGCTGAGAAAACGTTTATGGCAGCCGGTCACATTTTCACACTACTAGTAGCTGATCTAAGAAAGAAAAGTTCCACATTTGTTGACATGAAGAGAAGATTCATTTCCGTTGTCAGGCATCGAGATCTCCATGTCTGCATCGTGTTGAACAATGCTTTTAAATCTGTCCCTCCATGCTTCCCGTTGTCTTTTCCAGAAATGAGGCAGAAGTTCGACGCAGGTGAGGATCCCCTGGACCCTGAAAACCAGCAGGGCGGAGGACAGAGCTGGCCTCACAGCTTCAACCCGTTCGAGTCCGGCGGCAACTTCCACTTCAAGTTCCACCACAACTAGAGAGGAGGCCTTGACGAACACGAGGGGGGTGGGCGGGACATACGGGAAGAACAACAACAACAACAACAACAACGGCGGGTTTAAGGAGAAGTCTTTCTCAGAACTTGTGCTTCAGCTTGGACACAGTTACTTGAACGTTTGATTTTGAATGCAGGTCTTGAGCTGGACAGTGAAAAGAAACCTGGACTTCTCACCACTAAGACGACGGATCTGACTGGCTACTGTTCACTAACTCGTCGCTGTGGTTGAAGGAAATGAAGTCAACACTTGGAAGTCGGCTCTTATTGTTTCTTTCTTTGTGCCATTCTTCGAACCTTTTTATCAAGGGACTTTTTTTTTTAAGTGCAGTAGCTGCTCGGACATTACAGGACTGTCGGTGTGTTGATTTCTGCTCGCAGTATTCTTTACATGTCGACTGATCTCGGTCTACGTTTTTGACCACGTCGAACCTTCTCTGTCCGAGAGAACCAAGACTTTTCTACACCACGGCAGCAGGAGGGTTTATGTTGTCGGTAGGTGAGACTTCCGCATTAGGAAAGGAAACTTGGTGGG
The DNA here is from genome assembly GCA_028022725.1 of Lycodopsis pacificus. Lineage (NCBI taxonomy): Eukaryota > Metazoa > Chordata > Actinopteri > Perciformes > Zoarcidae > Lycodopsis > Lycodopsis pacificus. Next base: position 12,083,001 of record CM051710.1, on the reverse strand, counting down.
TGTTAAAGCTTTGAAATCCTATGGATCTTAAATCGGTGCGGCTCCGGGATTGTTTGATTTTCTTTTAAATTAACTTTTTTGTTTTTCACCAGCTATCTAATTGGAATAACGTGCAAATTCTGTATTTTATTGCATCTTTAACCGGCTATATATCAAGATCCAAACATTGTGGACGTAACTTATGAATGAAGACTCGGCAAAAACTCACACGTAAACACAAAAACTTGCACTTTTACCCTTTTTGTTTGGAAAACTCCCCCATCTTCTCCACTTCTGAAATGTTACTGCAGGTTTTTTTTTAAAGCCTTTTGAAAGACTCTTTACAAACTAAGTGTGTCTTCAATGGTTATCTGAGAGCCTCATTTATCAAAGTCCCACAGAAAAGTGCACATTTTAAAGGTTGTACTGAGCTGGGGTGGTACATCAGTTACAGATAAAATGAAACTTTGTAAATGAGGCTCCGGTTTCACAGCCAGGAAAGACGCACAAAAGTTTAACCCGTAAACTAAGATGACGTTCTTTTAAAGATTTGACTTCTAAGTTATTTTTGTCCAAAATGGTTTAAAGATGCAGTGACTCGTCACTGCTTTGAATCCTGTCTGCTGCGCGACTGTGTGAACCAAATGTGACCGGCTCTTTGTATTTAAATCGACTGAGTGGGACGGTTTTGTTTCTGGGTTTTCTCTCTTTTTAGGGCTTTCTGCTGTTGGTGGCATCAATTTTACCGTTGCCAAAACTGAATCAGCTGACATGCTCCAGCGTATTAAAAATAATTGAAGCAATCTTAATTTTGTCCTAATTTCATGACTCGAGGCATGCAAAGGGGACGGCTACAGAACAGCTCCCCCTGCAGCTAGGTATTTAGTTTTATAGATGTTCATCATCAGATATTTGACATATAGTCCAGTAATTTTAAGTACAGTTTCCTAACTTCCATTGCACTCTTATAACATCATCAGGCTCACTATAGAAAGTAAAAAAAAAAAAAGCAGAAATAAGATATGTTTTTGAATCCCACACATTCTTGTCAAAATCTGGTGCCTACATTACCCACAATGCTGGTAACTTTACCCTGTGATTTATCTTTCATCGTCATACTTCTAGTCTCTAAAATCGGTGGCGTTCCCCTTTAGAAAGCATGTCGCTCCTGACACAAGCTTTAAACACAAGGTCTCAAATACAACAATGTATTTTAAAACATAAAACAAATACGTTCTCTGTACACTGAAACATTTCCACACACATCCACGGATCTGCTGTTTGCGTCACCTTCTCATACACACATGTATTGTACAGCCGTCGCTGCCAACGGACACATCTTCAAGCTTAGAGGAAATGGCTAAATCCAGAATATTGACACGGGAGTTCTGCATTTGAGGAGGTGAAGTGTCCGATAACATCCCCTAACCAAGATGTCCACTCTCCTTTGAGGTCAGCCACATGTCGGCCTCTCTGAGAGACCGACAGGAAGGGGCCTTCATCAATGGTTCGGTCCAAATCCGTGCGTGTCCTCCAGACTGTCTGCCTCCACCTCGATGGATACCACGTGGTGACCGGGGATCATGGCCAGGCCCAGGACTCTGGGTTCACCCTGAGAGAATGTGTCTGAGGACAGAATGGATTCAAAGAGATTATTGTGGGAAATAAGATGGACTAAAAGTGCTTCACGAAAATGTTCCAGGATTTTATTTTATGTTTGGTTGACTGTCTGATAATGAAACACTGATGTCCGTGTTCTTTGCATGATGGAATAGGCTTGTTATTGCTCGGCCATCTTTAGTCTTGACCTGTATATTTATTTACCTGTGGATTTGAGGAACTCCTGAGCTGATCCGAGGATGACGTTGCAGTCTCGGTCCGTGCAGAGGAACAGCCCCACCAGAGTCCGTCCGTCTGTCATGCGGATCTTCATGTTTTTGTTCAGGAGCCCCTCTAGTTTCTGCCGGGCCTGAGACGACGGGGACGCGTGAGAGTGCTCCTGGACGAGAGCAGAAAGGTAACAGAATAAACCAACACTGAAGAGCTGCTTTCTGCAACTGTCAATAAATGCATTCAGGCAACTGTATGCTGATTATGCCAATACAGATAGCTATAGAGATACTATGGCTAAGAAGCATTATGTATCTAAATATTCTCTGGTAAATAACGTGGCCTAACGTCACACAGGTTAACCTAACGGGTGACAGTTGTATTAGCTAATTCGTTAGCCACCGGCTAACGTTAGCACCAACAGAAGCCTTGATAATTTAAACTGTTTAATGTATGCCGTTTTCTCTCCGTTATAACAACGTGAACAATCACATAAAACACAAAAAAGTAAATAAATAAAGCGGGATGCACATACATGTGTCGAAGGACCATTTTCCTCAATCATTGTTGCCATAGCCCTTCTTCTTCCCCTACATTTGCTTACGGAGCAATTTGTCTGACGGACCAGCTAAACCGGAAACTTCACATCCGGTGTTTTTTTTCCTTTTTTTTAAAGGGAACGACACAAGATACTGACGGAGCGTTATGTAATATAACATTGAGGGTTAACATGGAAATGTAAAATTAGGTGAACGGTTAACCTGCATTGGTAGCTTATGACAGTTCAGAGAAAAGGAAGTAAACAACGGAAAGGAAGACTATTAAAAGTAAGAAGGTCTCACACCTGACCTTTTAATGACCTTTTAAAAGATACTTCAAGGCTGCAGAAATACAGAGAAGGTATAATATTTAAAAGAAAAACTGTGTAAAACTGTGTAAAGGATAATGGCTCATTGAATTTCCCTTCATCTCCCAGGACTCTCCTGAGTCAGTTTCTTTAAAGACATCAGCTTACATCTTGTTTAATTTGTGTGACAATTATAATAATTAGCTTTATTCCATATATTAACTCCTTCTGTATGAACAATTACAGGTGTCGGCCCTCGCAGTGACTGGGCCAATGGCGTCGGAGAGCCTGCGGTGAAGGGATTAATGGTACGAGGCGGGACCGCGTGAGAGGAAAATCAACTCCCTGACGTCACAATATTACAGCTGCAGGTGAGTAGAATGTGCAGTACTGCATTCTTCCTTTGAGTCGTTGACCCTCACTACACATGCAGGCATTAAGGCGGTGGTGCAGCTATTTGCTCTACCTTTATACTAAATGTGTTATGGTCTTAAATGATTACGGAATTTGACAAAACAATAGAAAGGCATTTATTCCCAACCAAACGGTATAAAAGAAAAATCATTTCTACAGACATCAAAATTGGTTTAAAATACATTGGCCACTTGGTATCAGAAGAAAAGAGATGGGGGTTGAGGCAAAGCTAGAACCAGAATAATCTAAAGCAAATGAAACACTGATGAAACCTCCCAAGTCTCACAGGGCAGAAGAAGCCATATTTGGAACCTATTAACTGGCTCATGCAAGTCTGAACACAGAGAATACATCACTACTTTCACTTAAAACACTTTGCTGGGATACGTGAAGCTAACGTTTCCCTCCCGAGCCCACCGCTACGCGACGTTATTTGAGCATGATCTGCTCTCCGTGTCGCCTCGGTTCAGACGGCTCAGCTCTGAACGGAGCACAAGGGGCCGGTGTCTTCCTCTGTGTCACACTGCATAAAATCTGGGTTAGCTACAGCGCAGCACCCAGGGGAGGCGCCTTTCACCACTCATCCTCGCCATGTCTCCCTGCCAAATGGACACGGGGGGGGGGGGCAGCCTCAGCACAGTAGTGCAGTGTGTCAAGGCCTCCAGCATAACAGAGAATCCTGGCTAGTTTCACCCATTTATTTATTGTTGTTGTTTGTAGACGCATAGTGAGGCACATGCACAGTCACAGCTACGAATACCTGCAGTATGGAGGTATTCGCATGGATGCCGTGGGTGAGGGTGCATAAAGTAGATATGCACATAACGCACGCGTCTCGCCAGTCGCCCAATCTGTTAGCAGACACCTCTTGCATTGCATCTCTCTCTTGGCAGATGTAGCCGTTGGATGAGACACTAACAAACTCCCCTGTCGTCGTCGTCGTCGCCCGTGGGCGCGCGGGGAAGCCGAGTACAGGCACCTGTTGCTGCAGACGAGGCGTGATGGAAACACTTGTTTACAGGATATCCCAGTTGTTGGTGTAAAAAGGTGAAGGTGACAGAGTAACGAACGCCGAGAGGATGGAAAAAAAGATGCTTCACACAACGTTGTGGCTGCTCTCTTCCCTGTTTCCCAAGTGTTCTTGAGATTATTCATGCAAATATCCCATGGAAGGGATGTCACTGTCCCTCATAACATAACTACACATTTGCATATTTGTTATGTTGCTATATATTAGCTTGGCTAGCAGTTCAGTTATTTTAGTATAACTGTAATACGGTTTAATTGAATACCGATGCCAGCGTGCAACAGCATTTGAATCGCATGAATATGTTTAAAAAAAGAAGACGACGCAACAATAGTGACATTTATGCAGTGAGTTCAGGCTCGTTAAGTCACTCGTTAAGTGACCAGCTGTGTCCAATTAAGTGTTTGATGCAGTGACTGGTACAACATTATGATGTTGTAAAAAAGAAGTTTAGGTCTACACACGTGTACATATTTAAGAAAAACAGACTTACATTTAGGTGACCTTCTGACTGACTGTATTTGTTATAGATGGAAGGATTTAATCAAACATACGGAGGGTTAACTTAACAGCGAATCAGTTCCGCCTTCTGTTTTTTACATTTTGACAAATATGAAGGAAAGCACAGCTTACTATTATCATTAACGAGCGTCTCAGTACGACAACACCTTGACCCTGAAACAAGCAGATACATGGAATTGACCCATAATGAATTAATTGTATTATTTACACCCTGCTGTGACGTGTCAAATTGTCTTCAGCAAAAAAAAGCCTATTCCATAATGAAAAATAATTAAAAGAATTCTTAACAAAAGGTCCACATACTCGCTTTTTTAACCAAATCTCACAGTGCGCTGGTGTTGGATGCAATTGAAAGCTCCAGAAATGGTCAAGATTTCTTTTGTCCAGCTTCTGTTTCTAAGGTGAAGCATGAAATGTGAATAACCCTCTCACATATTTATGTGGTTCGTGGGATTTAAGACCCTCTGACTGCTAATAACCGTCGCTGCCTGAGGAGTTACATCATTATGAGAAATATGATTATTGCATTGTTGTTGCTCATTTAACGGCTTTTTATTTATTCATTTTTTATATTAAATGCAATAACATCAGTCAAATGTGATGAAATCAACACCACATAAATTGTTAAACTACTTTTCGTCTGAGACACCCATCACGTGTGCAGACGTTTCAAATCAGCTAATTTTTCATATTTCATCCGCCACACGTTCTCCTGTGTGATCCCTCGATTCGGTCGTGAGGTTTGACCGTGAGAGGCAAAGCAACATTTTCTTTTGTCAAAACAGAAAGTGCCCTGAGCAGCCACTGAGGGCTGGCTCCGGGTGGAGGGATTCCCATGGCCTTACTGCCATCCAGTCCAAGAGATTTTACAGTAAGAGTTAAAACAAAAATAACAAAAAAAATCTCCTGTGTTTGTCTCAAACCTCTGCACCAGAGGCGGATAAGGTGCTTTGAGCTGTTTATGATGGTGCTTTATAAAGGGGGGAGTATAATTTGCATATTGTGAATTGTTTCCATCCCCACCACAAGTAGTTAATTTTTAAGCAATACAATCTGATGTAAGTCTGGGCATGGCTGCGGCAGATTTTCCCAACCCCCCTCTCTCAATCCCTCCCCAACACACACACACACACACACACACTCTCTCTCTGCTGCTCCAAAATATTTTTTGTACAACGGTGGGGGCTCCCGAGAATATAAGGTGGCCATATTTGATAGATTTGTGTCGGGCTCTGCAATGCAGAGAGAGAGTTGGTGCGTGTGATGTTGCGTGTGATGTTGCAAGTGACACTGACACCAGGCAAGTCTGTCTGATCCGGACTTGGAGAAAGGAGGGGGGGGGCTGACAGAAAAGTAACAAGTAACAATGTAACTTACATGCAGTCACACACCCCTTTCTCTTGTAACAATGTGTACGTTTTTAAGGAGGGAGGGGGCGCGCACGGAGGAGAAGGAGAGACGGGAGAGCGATAGAGAAAAGAGGAGGGGGGTGCGTTCTGAAATAATATAGTCAGCCATTTTTTATGTAAGGGGATTTTTCTTATTGGGGGGGTTGTTAAAAAATAAATATAAGAGGGCGGCCATCTTTGTTGCTCTGCCTAGTGTAAAATATTTCAAAACGCCCCCCACTTTTTTTCCCCCGTGCCGATTTGAATATTAAATAAATATCACACATTCGGGGGCAAGAATACGCTTTTTTGAATACAAGGACGGATCCAATGACCGGGATATAATGTCCTCTCCTCTCCGGTCCTGTGAGGAAGACGAGGGCATGGTGGTTAATTCCGAGGGAGGAGATTTTGATGAAGAAGACGACGACGGAGACCTAGACGAGAACGCAAGCGACATAAACTCGCCGGCGGCGCCTCGGGAAACTGCAACACCAGCCGCGCCAGGTACGGTAAAGGAAAAACTGGCGCACAAGTCAGGAGCGCGCGCACACGAAATAAAAAAAAACACACACACTTACTAGCGGTTATATTTTTTGGGAGAACGGGCATGTCAGAAAGTAGCCGGAACCCGCAGTTTGTGCGCCCAAATCGGTGCAGGTCCAGTACGGTACAGTGAGAGATCAGCGAGGACTCGGGCGCGCGCATACAAAATAAAAAAAACATACTCACTAGACCAGATTTTTTTTTTCTTTTTTAAAAAAAGGCACGTTTCACCATCTTAAACTGCGTTACATCCCCCAGTTTTTCCGCCTTTATGTGGATTTAGGTGCCATGTTTGCAGCTTTAAGAGAGGCAGGGGGAAGAAGAAGAAGAAGAAAACAAAAAAAAGACGAGAGCGCGCTTTGAAAACAGAAACATAACTCCTCTCCAGTTTGCAACAAAACGCAAAAAGACCGTGTCCCCTCGTCGTTTATCGTCGGGACAACACGCTCATTATCTCCCCGCTCCACTCCCCTCGAGCTCCTCCAGCACATCCCGACAAAAAGTTTAAACTAAACTTGCCGCAGCGGAATTTCCGCAAAAGTCACTTCTCCAACATCACAAAGTCGCCGCTTGTTTTGTCCCCTCAAAGCCCTTTCGACAGCTCCTAGACTCCTCGGATGACAAGGAAACGAGCAGGCCGGGAAATAAGGTCGCCCTGAAGGGTTAATAAAAAAAAAAAAGACTGGCAAAAACATGGACTCCCCTGGCCGGAGGCTACACATATATCTGATACCTATCTCGAGAGGGTGCGTTTCGCTTTGCAGACATGAAAGCGTGATAATGTGAAACCGTGGTGGCAGGCACAAAGTTGCCCCCCTTACCCCATTGTCGCCGTGACAGGTCAAAATAGGACACCGCTTCTGCACGCGTACAGGACAGACGTGTGACTGTTCAGCTAGCTTAGCATACATACCGACTCATTAGCCGAATGCCATGTTTATTAAATGTATTTACACACATATATAGATATATATATCTATATATGACAGAACAAGGTGTTCTTTTTGTGCTCCTCTCAGCAGCAATACTGTAGGAAAGAGGATTGAAGGCTTGTGACATTCTGGAAGTTTCTGTGACAGTGGAGCCGCACGGGGTTGCAGTGAAAGTAAAAGGGTGCAGAAAGTAGCGGTTGGTTAACCACACTGCAACAGTCCAAAATAGCAGTGCAGCAGCCTTAAGGTTGCAGTTTATTCATGGAAAAACATACAATAACTATGTATAGCAGAAGAGCTTTCAAGTGCAGATGTCGTGTTGTTATAGTCATAATTAACTCAAGATAAACGGGACACAAGTGTAATTTCCTGTGTGAATATTACAGGAATGATCCGTTGCTTTGTCTGTAGTGTTAATTGGCTCGACTCCGGACCCCCTCGTGCCAGACGGATACATTAGTTGTCGAGCTTCCCGTCGAGGACCGTAACCCCCACGGGACCGCTAAGCGGCGGTGGTCGGGGGTCCCCGGGGAGAACAGCAGAGCGGTGAAAGGAGTCGTTCCAGTTCAGCGCACCGTCCGTCCCGCGGGCGGCCTCCGGATCACCGAGCCCTGCGTGCGTGCTGCCGCCGCCCACGGCACGTCTTCGGCGGCTGCGCGCGGCACGGACAAGCGGGGTTGGCTGTTGGACGGGGTGGGAGTGAGGAAGAGGGGAGGGGGGGGGGGGGTGTTGCTGCTGCTGGTGGGAGCGCACCAACAAAGGCAGACAGACAATAAAAACACCGACAAAATAACTGTAGCCTATCAAACAGGCTGGTTGCACGGTCGAGACCGCAGCCCACATCTTGGTTCTGCTTTAATGCTTTGCTGCGTTTTTTCTCTTCTGAAGCCGAGGCGGCTGCTATTTCCTCCATCTTTCTCTTCCCCCCCCCCCCCCCCCCCCTCACTCCCAAGCCAAGCCAGGTCAGGTTGCAGGTTAAATTGCTTTACCCGTGGTCGTGCACGTGCACCGTAGGGTAACAACTGGCCTGATATGTTTCCCCATCATTTGCAGTGAAAGCAGAGATTTCAGTGATGTGTTTTTGATGCGCTGTGGCGGAGAGTCTTCAATTATACAAGACAGGGGTGCATGTCTACTCTTTGTATTCCCTCAAATCAAAAGTTAAAAAATATAACAAAAACCCTTTTAACGCATCAGCACTTCTGGAAGCTTTTCAGCTTTGTTTGCAAGAAAAAAGGTGCCGGTCACACTTTTGCATCGCCAATAAACCAATTATCTCCATGCTATGGAACCCCCAACACCAGCTGTCAAATCTAATTAACAGTGCTCCGACAAACTGTATCTAATTTAGCATGTGTCACAATTCAGACAGGGTCAGAGGTCGGCGAAGCCACTGTGACTATCGGGCAGCTTCTGTTTGTGCGCAATTATGTTCAGTGGGGATTAGCCGAGTGTTCGGAAGCGGTCACTGCTCGTCTGATTCTAATAGCTGTCCCTCTTCCACGCTTTCCTTTAACCCCCCCCGTCTCTCCTCTGCTTTTTGTCCCAGAAGAAGAGCCAGAGATAGCAGAAAGAGACGTCCCGTGCAAGAAGAAAGGGCGACCGAAGAAAAAGAAGGACACAAAGAAGAAGGACAAAGAGGGGAAACCGGCGAAAGCAAAAAAACGCAAGAAGATTGTAAGTTTGTCCTGCTTTGTCTTTACTCACTACACTTTTTTTTTTTTTTAATAATAAGGTTTTAATATCTTCCTCTCTCGCCTTCTCTTCAGGGCAGCGATGTAGAGAGAGACTCGGACAGAGAAAGAGACTACGGCGAGAACTCGGACAGCGTAGCCAGCGACTATGGATCTGGAGAGAAAAAGAAGAAGAAGAAACATAAAGAAAGGAAGGAGAAGAAAACCAAGAAGAAGAAAAAAGCCGATGGAGACAGCAGCCAGGAGGAAACAATCAAGGTTAAGAAGAACACAACTTAATCCTTGACGAGTCCATTAGTCCATTATCTCTCTCTTCTGATTGGTGTGTTTTTCTCTCGGCAGCCAATAGAGCAGAAGACGTCGGCGCAGCTGGCGAAGGAGTGGGGTCTGGAGGATGTTGATCATACCTTCACAGAGGAAGACTACAGGGAACTCACCAACTACAAAGCCTTCAGCCAGTTCATGAGGTGCAGCGTCCCTCTCTTGTTTTCACGTGGCGTTGATTTGCACGGCTGGCTGTAGCTGTTGTTAAATCAAGACACGCTGACGTCACATACGTACACACAGGCGTTGAAAACATTTAGTTATGTGGCGGGGCTCTGTGGCTTCAGTGGGGGGGACGCATTTTTAATAAACAAGCTCTATTTTGATTCTTTTTAATGCACTCTGGCACCTTATTTACGTCAAAATTACACTTAAAAACAGTGGAGTGGAGACAAGTGTGGCTTGAAGGAAGGATTTCAGGAATTAAAAGGAAAGTTTTGCTGCTATTTGGATGTTGAGTCTCTATTTTCCTGCAGAACTATAACGTGTGCACTGTTCACAGTGCCAGAGAAAAGTGGTGCTCTCCTGCTACACCCCACAGCTCTTACATGCATCTTGTTCTACACTTCTACTTCTCAGGTCTGCCTTTTGAAATCACGTATTCCCACTTGCGAACATCTGCACGTGTACTGTTGAAACAACTGGCTACGTCTTTGTATGAAGTTTCAAGCTAGTCGTTAAACCGTGCTCTACACTAACGGCACCGTTCAGCCGACACCGTCCGTGGTCAAAACTACCAGCAGCATATCGACGCACACGCAGGTGGCGTGGGTTGAAAACAACTTGCCTCCGTCTCCCCCTGGAAGCTCTGTCTTCATCATCCCTGCTAGTTGTGCCGGCAGCCTCGGCCTGTGTGGCTGAGTCATACCCGCTCTCACCGTGATAACATGAAGTAATCCATAATGCCCACTGCTTCTATATGTCGGGATGTTATTTTGCTGCCGAAACTCAACTGGCTCCACTAAGCTGTCGTGGAAAACTTAAAATATAAACCATCGCTGTGAGTAATACATTAGTCAGTAAAGTAGGTATGCCACAGCTCTTTCCAAAGCATTTTAATGATCCTCAAACTCTCGCCCTCAGGCCGATGATCGCCAAGAAGAACCCCAAGATCCCCATGTCAAAGATGATGACCATCCTGGGGGCCAAGTGGCGGGAGTTCAGCTCCAACAACCCCTTCAAGGGCAACGCCGCTGCTGTCGCGGCGACCGCTGCAGCTGCCGCCATCGCCGTCGCCGAGCAGGTCTCTGCAGCGAACGCCTTGCCCGAGCCTCCGCCGCCACCTCCTCCGCCGCCGCCTCCACCAATCAGAAAGGCCAAGACGAAAGAGGGCAAAGGTCAGTGGTTGGTTTTAGGCCTGCGGTCTTCATTTCCCTGTGCCTCTTTAGTGTCAGTTTCTGTGGGATGAAGGAAAAGAGTATCCAGTTAAAACTGACCCCAGACCATCAGGAAAGTGTGCCGCTGTAGAGGCACATGACACAGCAACAATGACAACCTTTGACGCAAGCGGCTGTTGTGTGAACAGCTGCTTATATGGTGGTTGCCATGACAACATAAGACAACAATCTGACCGTATTTACTCCTTGTTCAGAGAGCTTGCACACCTCTTTGTCATTCTTTTATTGCAAATGTTCCATATGCTCTCTTCTGTCCAGGCCCTGGCTTCAAAAAGCGCAGTAAAAGTCCTCGAGTCCCCGACAAGAAGAAGGCTGCAGCGAAGGCTAAAAAGATGGCACCCATTCGGATCAAACTATCGCCTGTAGGTGCCAAGAGGAAGAAGAGTTGCTCAGTGAGTGCAAAGCTTACGTCGGCTCCCTTCGTCCCGACTTCTGTTCCGTGTTCGCCCCTGTGTTCTTCACATGACTCCGTCTTTGTCCCCGTCAGAGCGAGGACGTGGACGAGGACGAGTCGGAGCAGGAGGACTCCAGCGTTCACAGCTCCTCCGTCCGCTCCGACAGCTCCGGACGCATCAAGAAGAACAAGCGAGGGCGGCCCGTCAAAAAGAAGAAGAAAAATACAAGTACAATCACAACGCGCCCGTTATATGCACAGTATATCATGCCTGTCGAGCGTCAAATTTCCTTTCAATCATGTTTTTAATTATTATTTTAAATTAGAAACAACAACAAAAACGCATTGTCAGCCATGTTTCCCTCTTACTGTGCTCGTCCCTCCAGTCCCAGGTGAAGAGGAGGGGGACGGCTACGAGACGGACCATCAGGACTACTGCGAGGTGTGTCAGCAGGGCGGGGAGATCATCCTGTGCGACACTTGTCCTCGGGCTTACCACCTCGTCTGCCTTGAGCCTGAGCTGGACAAGGCCCCCGAGGGCAAGTGGAGCTGCCCGCACTGCGTGAGTACAAGAGCGCGCCTGTTCCTGCTTTCTATTTATGATTTTGGCTTCGCGGTCCTTCTTCACATATCCATCTTCAAAAGCGGTTTTGTTTTGACTCGCTCGGAGCACCGGATGAATCAAGGCTTTGTAGCTGCATCACAAATCTCGGGGGGAAAGCTGGCTGCACTCAGACGAACACAATGCTGCCCAGACAGAGAGACAGACACCTGAAGTGGTAAACGTTCACTCAGTTGAGATGTCAATCAGACGTTTTCGTCCGTTCCTTCTTTCCTCAGGAAAAGGAGGGAATCCAGTGGGAAGCGAAGGACGAGGAGTTTGAGGATTTCGAGGAGGACAGCGAGGACAGGGTGATATCAGAGGTCAGCGCCGGGGTCCCCGTCGGGGCGGAGGACGAGGATGACGACCACATGGAGTTCTGTCGGGTGTGCAAAGACGGCGGCGAACTGCTGTGCTGCGACACCTGCACCTCTTCCTACCACATCCACTGTCTCAACCCGCCGCTGCCGGAGATCCCCAACGGAGAGTGGCTGTGTCCGCGATGCACGGTGAGAGTGGCTCCCAGCGATCCTTTGAAACTCTTCAGAGAAAGTCTATGTTATTATGTACGGAGATAATAAACAACAACAACCTGCAACCTCAGCATCAGCCCACACTCCTTACCACAAAGTCTCTTCTCCCTCTAGTGTCTGCCAATCAAAGGGCGAGTCCAGAAGATCCTCCACTGGCGATGGGGCGATCCTCCGCCTCCCATCCCGGTTCCCCCGGCTCCCGACGCCGCACCCGACGCCCCCCCGCCGCCACCCATGAAGGGCCGAGCCGAGAGGGAGTTCTTTGTCAAGTTGACGGGGCAGTCCTACTGGCACTGTACCTGGATCACTGAGCTGCAGGTGAGAGAGAGAGAGAAAAGGTTGACGGAGGGATGGATGTAAAGTGATCTGTATAATCTGTTGAATAATGTCTCTCTCCCTCTTCCTCCCCGCCAGCTTGAGATCTTCCACTCTGTGATGTACAGAAACTACCAGAGGAAGACGGACATGGACGAGCCTCCCAGCCTGGATTACGGGTCGGGTGGAGAGGACGAGAACGGAGTGGGAAAGAGCGAGAAGAGGAGGGCCAAGGACCCCCAGTACGCCATACTGGAAGACAAGTACTACAAATACGGCATCAAGTCGGAGTGGATGATGATCCACCGCATCATCAACCACAGGTGAGGTTTGAGTGTGAGCCCTAGCATGCAGCAGCTGGTCTTCTTTAGTTTTTTTGGCCTGTTGAAGTACAAGCATTCAAACTCTGTGCTGTGTGTGTCTGTCAGCGTGGACAAGAAGGGGACGTACCATTACCTGGTCAAATGGAGAGACCTGACCTATGACCAGTGTACCTGGGAGAGAGATGACCTGGACATCCCTGACTTTGCGATTTACAAGGGCAACTACTGGAGACACAGGTAGAACCCCCCCCCCCCCCCCCCCATCCCAATAATGTATAGTTAAATTCATGTGGAACAGGATACACATTTATCACTCGTATCTCGTTTGTTTACTTCTGCGTTTGACTCGGTGGATAACTTTCCTTCCAACAGAGATGCGATAATGAAGGAGGATCCAGACAAACCCAGGAGGATGAGGAGCAAGAACCAGGAGGGTGAAGAGGAGTCTCCTGTCTCTCCGGTCACTGACGTGAGTCAGCTGTGGTTTCGGTGTCATGATTTTTTTAAACTGCTTCTTGTCTGCATTTCACAGCAAATCTCAGTTCCAGAAGAATGTTTGACGTTCGATTCTGACTCTCTGGAGCTTCAGTCAGGTTTTAAAAGACAACCGTATTGTTTACGAATGAGGACTTTGCTTTTATTCAAATGTACAGACTCTTACGCATACTGCTTCATTACCAGTTCCATATAAGATTAAACCATATTCTATGTGTAAATTAATCTACTCAATAAAATGTACAATACATTTTCAAAAGTCTGTGTTGATTTTGAACAAAACTAATACAACTACCTTGAATTAATTAAAGCAAATGTTAATAAAAGTAGTTTTAAAAACTGTTAAACTACAATAAATTCACCTTGTCCCAATCAGGCTTCTAAATCTCCTCTTTCTTCTCTCCGTCCAGCCGACGATAAAATACGAGGATCAGCCCGACTTTGTCACAACGACGGGTGGGACGTTGCACCTGTACCAGCTGGAGGGTCTCAACTGGCTCCGGTTCTCCTGGGCTCAGGGCACAGACACCATCCTGGCAGACGAGATGGGCCTCGGCAAGACCATCCAGACCATCGTCTTCCTCTACTCGCTCTTCAAAGAGGTACCGGGGCCCCGCGGTCCTATTATTATTATTCTCCTCCTTCACCCAAAGACCCGTATGAATTGTTTCTCCTCCTCCGTCCCTCAGGGCCACACGAAAGGCCCGTTCCTGGTCAGCGCTCCGCTCTCCACCATCATCAACTGGGAGAGGGAGTTCGAGATGTGGGCGCCCGACTTCTACGTGGTGACGTACTCGGGGGACAAGGACAGCCGAGCCACCATCAGGGAGAACGAGTTCTCCTTCGACGAAACGGCCATCAAAGGAGGGAAGAAGCCCTTCAAGCTGAGGGTGAGGAGGGAGGGCGTTAACCATCATAATGTGAAAAAAACATAATGTAATATATAACATCCTGTCCTCCTTCCTCTTCTGTTTGCCCTCTTGTCGTCCTGCAGAGAGAGGCGTCCATCAAGTTCCACGTGCTGCTGACCTCCTACGAGTTGGTGACCATCGACCAGACGGCGCTCAAGTCCATCGACTGGGCCTGTCTGGTGGTGGACGAAGCTCACCGCCTCAAGAACAACCAGTCCAAGGTACTGTAGCCATGTGTATGTGTGCATGTTCATATCAGTCCTATTATAGCCTTTATTATAACAACCCTTAAATATTTTCAAGAATTGTGTGACGTTTCACGGTTGAAAGAATTAAGTGTTCAGCGCTCTCTGGTGGACAAACGATGCAATTTCTAAATTAACTACGGTATCTTAAACATATTTTGGGCATTTTTCTACTGCAAGTTATTGTTACTTAAATTTAATTTACTTTATTACGCTCTATATAAATCAGTAGTAGACCTGTAGTGACAATAAATAAACAAATACTTTATAGTTATATGTTTTGTTTTGTTTGTTAGACGTAGCGGTGCCTTTACATCCAATGAGGAAAATAATAATATTGTCAAACGTGTGAAATAATTTCAGATGTTTGACAGGGAGTTTTCTTGTCGTTGCAGTTTTTCAGGCGTCTGAACGACTATAAGATCGACCACAAGCTGCTGCTGACTGGAACGCCTCTGCAGAACAACCTGGAGGAGCTGTTCCACCTGCTCAACTTCCTCACACCGAACCGCTTCAAGTAGGACTTCTCATTGATAATTCATTGATGTAGTCAGATACTAATACTACCGGTAATAATTTGAACCAGTGTTACCGGTATTACCAGTCCTTCACCCAGTCCATCTCTCCGTCCAGTAACCTTGAAGGCTTCCTGGAGGAGTTCGCCGACATCTCCAAGGAGGACCAGATCAAGAAGCTCCACGACCTGCTGGGGCCTCACATGCTGCGGAGGCTGAAGGCCGACGTCTTCAAGAACATGCCGTCCAAGACCGAGCTGATCGTCCGAGTGGAGCTGAGCCCCATGCAGAAGTACGACACGCGGGACATTTCCCTCCAGCTATATTAGGCACCGTGAAGAAATACTAAACATTTAAAACAACTATTTACGCAACAAATTTAGCCTATTAGAAATGGGTACAATTATTAATTTAGTGGACATTACCGAGCCCCACACTGAAAATGGCACAGATGCATCAAATGTTACTTGTATATGATTTTACATTGAATATGTTTTTAAATGCAGGAAATACTACAAGCTGATTCTGACCAAGAACTTTGAGGCTCTGAACTCGAAAGGTGGAGGAAACCAGGTGTCCCTGCTCAACATCATGATGGACCTGAAGAAGTGCTGCAACCACCCCTACCTCTTCCCCGTCGCCTCCATTGTAAGAACAGACAAACACACACATGCCCCTGCCCTTGACAATCATACAACCATAACGTCATAACGCTTTAGTAGAAATAGAATAGAAGAAAACCAGTGACAGTCCTCCATTATTTGCTGGCGTTTCACTTCTTTTTAAACCATCTGCTTTGATTTACTCCTGAATTTGCAGAACAGGGACACCTTGTGGGGATGTTCAGTGGTGCTTTTTCTAGTCATATGTGTACTTTCAAGATGTAGGGTCTGGTTAAAAATCACAGTTGAGATGTCATTTGTTCCTTGTGTGTGTGTGTGTGTGTGTGTGTATGTGTGTGTAGGAAGCCCAAAAAACCCCAAACGGTGCATACGAGGGGTCGGCCCTCATTAAGGCCTCTGGGAAACTGACGCTGATGCAGAAGATGCTGAGGAAACTGAAAGAGCAGGGGCACCGAGTACTGGTCTTCTCACAGGTACACACTCGCATGGACACTCGTATCCAGCATGCTTAAGCCCAGGCAAGCAGAAACACACACACACACACACACACACACGCCAGATGGCCACCTCCCTTCACAGATGTTGCATTATTCCCATGACACCCCCAGAAGGCTCAGCAGCAGGCTGATTGCAGCTGTGCGTGGGTAAAGATGAAAACGCACACACGTGACTGGTCATTCTCTTTTCTTTCTTTTTTCTCTCTTCCGTTTTATTAGATGACTAAAATGATGGATTTACTAGAAGATTTCCTGGACCACGAAGGTTACAAGTATGAAAGAATCGACGGAAGCGTCACAGGGGCGTTGAGACAAGAGGCCATTGATCGCTTCAATGGTGAGATAGCCGATGATGTGCACTCACTAGAGGCGCAGTACGACGTCTCCGGCACTGCTCTGCTCCTTTCAGTAGTTCCTTAAAACTGACAGAAATAATATGTTCTACTTCACAAGAAAACAGACTGCCGACTGCTTCATCTAAACCACAGCACTTCCTGTTTCTTCAAAATAAGAGTCCCCACTTCCGCCGAACACATGTTAATGTCAGGGACAGCTGGCTAAATAAAACGGGACTCTAACGAGGAGGTAGCATAATGCTAATGCTGTATCAGTACTGCATAAACTGTTTGCTTTGTTGGTTGATTTTAAACCTCCATGATGGATTTGTTTTGTGCGATTGTTAGATTGAAATGCAAGTAGATGTTAGTGCAGATGGAGCCGGGCAAGAGGATCAGAGCTGTGACTCAGTTGCTAGAACTGATGCCAAACTGACATTAGTCAAAGGATGAGAAGCACTGTGTCGCATGCTGAGTGTGTTTTCATGTGGAACTCGTCCATATCACTAAGCAGATGTTGGCAACCAATGGCATTATATTGCATTGTGAAATCCTCACTATCTATGAAGTGAAGTCTGTATAACCACCGTAAAGATAACCTATGTTCGTGGCATCAATGGAATCCTGTCATTCAAGAGAGATGATTAATGAGACCGTCTGTTTGACTCTCTGTGTCTCTGCAGCTCCTGGTGCTTGCCAGTTTTGTTTCCTGCTCTCCACCAGAGCGGGAGGTTTGGGCATCAACTTGGCCACAGCAGACACCGTCGTCATCTTCGACTCGGACTGGAACCCTCACAATGACATACAGGTACGTCGGACTGGCAGCAGCCGAGGAAGGAAGCGATTTCACTTCAGTACTTCACGTGTGGCCTTGTGTTCCCTTCTCCGCGCAGGCGTTCAGTCGAGCCCACCGGATCGGGCAGGCCAACAAGGTGATGATCTACCGCTTTGTGACGCGAGCCAGCGTGGAGGAGCGCATCACCCAGGTGGCCAAGAGGAAGATGATGCTGACCCACCTGGTGGTCCGGCCAGGCCTGGGATCCAAAGCCGGCTCCATGAGCAAACAGGAACTGGACGACATCCTCAAGTTTGGGACAGAAGAGCTCTTCAAAGACGAACTAGAACGTGAGTTTCTTTTTGCGAAGACGAATTCAAATTTTCAGTCAAATGTTATAACGTGGGAATTTGGAGCGTTACGGTTTAGGTCCAAGCTGCAGTGGGATTAATTCAGTGAAGAGTCGGCAGGCTTCAGACGACAAGAAAACCTTTATTTGTGAAATTTATCTAACAGAACAGGACAAATGATTCCCATTTTTTGAACTCCACGTGTGGCAGGCATGAAGAACAGTTCGGGGGATAAAATTGAGGACGAGGGCAGCGTGATCCACTACGACAACGTCGCCATCGATAGGCTGCTGGACCGGAGCCAAGACGCCACAGACGACCCGGACGTGCAGAACATGAACGAGTACCTCAGCTCCTTTAAAGTGGCCCAGTACATGGTCCGAGAGGAGGATAAGGTGAACAGGATGTTACAATTAATATGATAAAAAAAATGTATATTCGTGCACCTGACAAGCTTACCCAAGTCTTATAATACTCACGATAGAAACGATGTCCTCACACGGATTTCAAAGGGATTATTTGATTCATCAACTGACAGAAAATGACTGAAAGAAATATATTTTGGATAATCCATTAACTAAATAACTGGCGCGTACGTTTCTGACGCTCCAGGTGGAGGAGATCGAGCGGGAGATCATCAAGCAGGAGGAGAACGTGGATCCGGATTATTGGGAGAAGCTGTTGCGGCACCACTACGAGCAGCAACAAGAGGACCTGACGAGCAAACTGGGCAAAGGCAAGAGGAACCGCAAGCCGGTCAACTACAACGACGCCGCGCAGGAAGACCAAGGTAGGGACCGGGTTTGGACCCGATGCTGCATGGACCTGTGAAAAAGCTCAAGTAAGAGGAAGAATCTCCTGCAAGTTGTTTGGTATCGAGCCCCGGATTCAAAAATGTAATCCTAAGAACGAGCGTGAAATGATCTATCCTTCTGTTTGAGTTATTACTTGCACAGTGGAAGTGAATGGGCCCGGCCTATTGACAGACCACCGTGTGCTGTTTCAGAGTGGCATGCTGACATTTCAGATAACCAGTCCGAGTATTCGGTGGGCTCCGAGGAGGAGGACGAGGACTTCGACGATCGGCCAGAAGGTAAGGAGAGACGAAGTTAAAGAGACGTCAAACCCAAGCAGTGAAATATGACAGCTGCCTGTTTGAACACACACATACACGCACACACTCAGGTCTGTGTTGAATTATTACAAGTTGAAATTGATTTAGTTGTAACAGTTGCCTGGCAGGGTCGAACACATCACATTCCCAAAAAATGCAAAACCGCCAACCACCTCCTCCCCCTGAACTTCAGAGGGAAGGAAATGGCTCAAAGCATTTCAGAGGTTTTAGATGCTTGGTTGACGTACTGACGGAATACTCACTGTTACCTGCAGGTCGAAGGCATTCTCGTCGCCAGTTGAGGAACGAGAAGGACAAACCTCTGCCTCCCCTTCTGGCCAGAGTGGGAGGCAACCTTGAGGTTTGTACGACTCTCTGGAAACCAGTTCTGCTTTCATTTGGTCTGTTTTTTTTTTTTATTGCGATGTGACTGGAATCTGTCAGCTTTGTTTTAACTTAACTTGCGCTCTTTAGATGTTTTTCCAACAGTCCAACAATCTCAAATTGGAGATGGCAGCAAAGGCTGTTACATCGCCAACAACTCTGCACCTTCCAAGCTCATTTATCATCCTGATAATATTGGACGTGCTTGTAATGGCCTGCATTGTTCGAGCGAGGATTCAAAGTTAGGCAGTCAAAAAAAAAAAAAAAGGCCTCGGAATGTTTGAGAAATACACTGATGTCTGCAGTTAAATTTAAGTTTTCTCATCCTGACAGTTTCATTTGAAGTCTCCCAGAATAATAACCAACGCATTTTAAAAGGCCGACACTATTTACGCTGCTCAGGGAAAATATACTGTTCAATATACTGTCATTTCGATAGGTGCTGGGCTTCAACACACGCCAGCGAAAGGCTTTCCTGAACGCGGTGATGCGCTGGGGGATGCCGACGCAGGACGCATTCTCCTCTCAGTGGCTGGTCAGAGACCTCAGGGGCAAGACCGAGAAAGAGTTCAAGTGAGGAAAAAAACATACTGATTGAATCCAGATGTCGTCTTTATCCATGTCTATCTGCCCTCTGACCGTATATGCTTCCTCTTCTTCTACATCTTCTCTGCCAGAGCTTACGTGTCTCTCTTTATGCGTCACTTATGCGAGCCGGTGGCTGACGGGGCGGAGGCGTTCGCGGACGGCGTGCCGAGGGAGGGCCTGTGTCGCCAGCCCGTCCTCACGCGCATCGGCGTCATGTCCCTCGTCAAGAAGAAGGTCGGACCCAATGCTGTTCGCCTTCCTAAGTCGAGACAAAAGTGGTGACTGGAGCAGGCTATGACACTTAATGTTGTAGTCCTTAAGGTTTCAGCCCTGGTTGAGTTTGAGACACCTGTTGTTACGGTGGTAACACAGGTACAGTTTAGCAAAACGGCTAAAATAGGCCGTTGCATTTCCTGTGAGTGCTTCACAA
Organism: Lycodopsis pacificus; assembly: GCA_028022725.1. NCBI lineage: Eukaryota > Metazoa > Chordata > Actinopteri > Perciformes > Zoarcidae > Lycodopsis > Lycodopsis pacificus. The sequence goes on along the minus strand of CM051710.1, from coordinate 12,062,673 downwards.
TAAAAACCCAGCCTGCTTTGCGTTCGCAGTAACTTCTGATGTGATGTTAAGAGAGTAGAAATCGGCATACATGCATCATTTCCTGAGAATCCCTCATGTGTAGGTGGGCAATTAGAATCCAGTGCAGCAATGGCGGACTCCGCCACTGACGATGAACTCTGTCATATTGAGAAATAATTACTGAATGTAAAAGCTTGGACTAGCTATTGCTAAAACAATGCAGACTATAAATATAACCAAAAACAGGGTTCGCTTTTAATACATTCAAAGGATTGTAACTTTAATACGGCGCCTCTATCTCAGCAGGGTGTCTACAGGCCCTTATGAAGTTACTAAGATGTCTTTAACTAAAACTGTACGACAACGTAGTCTTTAGGTATTAACGTAAATAAAATGAGAGATCTTTTTCCAGTGAAGAAATCCACCATTACATCTTGAAAGATGTTCTGATTACCTTGCTGCTTTCAGTTTGCCAGACATGAATTTATCCAAACATCTTCAATCCAGTTTTCAGTCCAACACGTTTAAACATGCTGACGTCCTGATCTGCTATCAATGCCGGGGGGGAATGTTTGATATACTGCCAGGCGAGCAGGGCATGTGGGTGGTGAGTTTAAATAAGGTGGTATTAGGTAAAGTGAGCGTGTGCCAAGCTTTTTTTCTTTCGCTGTCTGTTTCTTATTCAGATCCAGGAGTTTGAGCACATCAACGGGCGGTGGAGTCTTCCAGAGCTCAAGCCTGAGGTCATCCTAGACAAGTGCTCCTCCAGGGCCTCCTCTCCTGCCGTGAAGACCACCACGCCCACCTCCGAGGCCAGCGAGAACAACACACCTTGCACCTCCAAGCCAGGTCACCAAACACACACACACACACACACACACACATGGTCACATTTACCAGTTCCAGCAGGGGGCGCTCCATGTAAAGGGCAGCAGATAAAGTTGGAGTTGTGTTATGCGTTTGTGTGCAGCGACCCCTGCTCCATCAGACAAGCTGGAAAAGAACGGAAAGGAGGGAGAGAAGGAGGACAAAGAGGAAAGCGAGGCCCAGGCTGACAAAGAGAGAGCGAAGGAGAAGGATGAGGGCAAAGAGGTGGACAGCAACAGGACTGCAGACCCTGAAGAGGTGGGACACTGTCAGCTGACGCATCTACAGTCTGTGGTCACGGCGTGGTCCTCATCAGCCAATTACTGCAGCGTTTCTTTACATTCTCATATCGATTTCTATCTTTGCATCCTACGTCAGATGCGCCGTATTCTTTAATAAAAGAGCTTCATGCCTCCTTTTAAGTCGTATTCCGGTGTTGCCAATATGTTGCATGGGTTTTAACACAAATCCCACAGACTTTACATTACTTTCAACAATTTTCCAAAGCGTGCTATCCATTTTTTCTCTGTTATTTTTTTTCTTCCTTCCAGTCGACCACCGGCTTCTGTTCAATTTCATACAGCTTGAAAATCAAAACGTCCATTGATATTGTGTAGCAAAGGGTGCAGACTGCAAATAATTCAGTGGAATCACAGCGGCATTTTCATATCATTAGGAAACCACCACAGCATGCTCTGGAAAATGTTAAGTAAATGAAATGAATAACAAAAAGGCGACGTCATACAAAGTCACTGATGGGGCCTGTTTAATAAACTATAAACCTTATAGTATGCATAATCATGATTCAGTTCAGATCAGTTCTGTTAAAGCTGACATTTGAAGATTTTACCACACGACGACAAACTCGATGAGTGACTGCATGTTGTGCTTCTTTCCATAGCTTTCCTCTTCGACAAAAGACACGGCAGAAAATGTGTCCCCGAGTCAAAGAAACGAAGGCACAGAGGACAGCGACCTGAAAGAGGAGGAGAAGAAAGAAACAAGTGACTCTCCGGCCGCCACGAACGAGGAGAACAAAGTGCAGAAGGAGAGTAAAGAGGAGACGAAACAGGACGCGGAGGTCAAAGACGAGAAATCGGGTAAAAACAACAAAAACACAGGAAAGAAACTTGATAAGTCAGTCTGATGAAATCCGACATGCACAAACAGATGAAGCAGGTTTGTGTGGAGCAAAAAGTCCTTTCTAACGTAATGTTTGTTTTCCTGCGAAAGGAGAAAAGACGGGGGAGGGGGAGGAGAAAGACAAAGAAAAGCGTGAAGAGACACCTCCAGCAACCGAAGCGGCAGATGCCACGGATAAGACCGAGGTGTCTGACGTGAAGAAAGGTACGCTTCACTGTCCGTAATGGTACGCTGCCATGAATACACAAGCACAATATCTTTGCTAAATGATAACTTCGCCGTCTTTCTCGGTAACAGAGGAGGTCAAAGGTGAAAAGGATGCTGGGAAAGAAGTCAGAGCGGCCAAAGAGGATGCGCCCAAGGGCTACGTGAGGCCTCCCGTTGAGCGAGCTCGCTTTATGTTCAACATCGCAGACGGCGGCTTCACCGGTCAGTACCGATTCACCCGCAGTGGTTGATCTATGCGGTAGTTTATACACTAATGCATTTCAAAGATTCTGTGTAAGGCACTCAATTGCACTGGACATCATTCATCTCTTCCAACTACTTTAACCGTCTACATTTACGTTTACGTCTTCAACATTCATTGAGGGCGTTTTATTTGGTAGTAGTCAGCAGGATAACTATTCAAAAAGACCGTTGTCTTGCACAAACCTCTTCAGGAACAGGTTCCTCTGAAAGGACAAAAACAGCTGATTGGTGCAGATTGTGTCAGTTCTGCAAAGACCATCAGGACATCTGAAGAAGATCCCTGACGGTTCAAAGCACTGACGGCTAATAAAGACTCTAGTTGTAAGATCTAAATATTTAAATTGTACTTCAATACAAGAACTGCATCCCGATTCATTAGATGTACACAAAAACTGTATGCATTGTTTAAAACTATAGAATCTCTGAAAAATGAGGGGAGTAAAGGTAAAAATAACCTAACGTGCCCAAACAAGTGACTAAGCAGTCTAAATAGCGTAAAACTCACAACTAAAACAAACGAAACCATTCCCCGTGCTTTCCAGAGCTTCTGTTTGAAAGCCAAAATGATCTCCACCTTGATGACAAACCCAGAAAAGCTCTTTGTGCCGTGGAAACACCTGCAGCCAGGTCTCAGCGAGCCAAGCCCTCTCTCTGACACCGGCCTCATGTTTATGTTGTGTTGGCTTCGCCCCGCAGAGCTGCACACTCTCTGGCAGAACGAGGAGCGGGCTGCCATCTCTTCGGGGAAGATGAACGAGATCTGGCACCGCCGACACGACTTCTGGCTCCTGGCGGGAATCGTGATGTATCCTTGATGGCGGTTGCCCGAGCGATGACCCCCCCCCCCCCCCCCCCGATGTGTTTATTTTGCTGTAAGCCGGCAGAAGCCCGGCGTAATAAGTCAACACAACAAGCCAGCCGGAGCTCAGTAAACAGCAAACTGTGTCTGCTGGAAGCCAATAGAGTGGGTCATTTAGTTCATGTTGTTCCCGCTATTATGGTAATCAAGGCCATGCAGCATTCACATAAAACATTGTTTTCATTATTCCGTGAGCTAATCATGAGAGCCGTGGTTAGACTGAAATAAAAGGAGGGACATGCTTTGTTTCAGAACGTGCCTGGAGCCTTTTTTTTTTTTTTTGGGCTAAAATAACTGCAATTTTGTATTTTAAGAAGATATAAAATCGAGTTAATCACTCCTCAAAAATCAATGTTCAGCTTTCAGGAATAGCTCCCAAAAACAAGCCCAATTTTGGCTCAACATTTGCTTTCTTTCTCAGGGTCAGATTGATACCACTCTCATGTCTGTTGCTTCACTTGGCATAGAAACTGGAGGCAGTGGCAAACCGCGAGCCTGGCTGGCTCATAATCGTCAAACGTTTTTTATATTTCTGTTTGTGAACGCATTAAGCAAATGACTTCTCATTAATGATCTTTAGTATGAAGCTGGAGTCTAGTTAATCTGCACAAAAACAGAAATTTAAACTCTACAGTTTGTGGTTTAAGGGCATTATAATTGCATAATTGGCATATTTTTTTTAACTTTGGACAGAGCCAAGTTAGCTGTTTGCCCTTGTTCCTTATGCCAATCGTCTCCTGGCTACAGCTCTGTAGTCATTACAGCTGTGCCGATCTTCTCATCTAACTCTAGAGAAGCAAGTACACTTATTTCACAACTCCTTTTAATTCTGGTGTGCTTTGTAACTTCTACATTGCAAAAATTGTTTTGGAAAACCTTCCCTGTTTACTTTGACCATGCGATGCTGCTTCCCGCTGTCTCTTGCCCAAAAGTGTTACATGACCCTTGACCCCCCCCCCCCGTGCCAGTCACGGCTACGCCCGGTGGCAGGACATCCAGAACGACCCCCAGTTCGCCATCGTCAACGAGCCTTTCAAATCGCAGGCGAATAAAGGCAACTTCCTGGAGATGAAGAACAAGTTCCTGGCTCGACGCTTCAAGGTAAGACGAGATAATCGCTTCACCTTGACTGTGGATACGCACGAGACGAGGCAAGTTCACTTGTATAGCACATTTCAGCAACAAGGCAATTCACAGTGCTTTACATTAAACATCAATGGAAACGCACCAAGAAAGCAGATTAAAGAGCCAAGAGAGTGGAACATTAAGATAAGCTGAATAAAATAATAAAGTAACAGTGCAGTGTAAGAAATGTACGATTATTTGATTTAATAAAAAGCAGCTGCTGAAATAACAGTATTCAGCCTTGCTTATAAAAGAAGTAAAATGTTTTTTTTGGCAGAAACCATTCAGTGCTTCATAAACCAACAGTAGTATTTTTAAGGAACTTCTTTGGCAGACAAAGCTGGTGAAAAGACCTCAGAGCTGGTGTGATGTGATCCAGCGTTCTGAATCAGCTGCAGCTGTCTGATACATTTTTTTTTTTAGTGCGACCCATAAAAACTTGGTGTTATCATGGGCTGTGTCCGAAATCACTTACAGCAAAATATCCCACAATGCATCGTTAAAAGTAGTGTACAACCTCTACATCGGAGTCCCTGGATAGGGAGTAGGGAATGAGTGAAGGATCTCAGACACAGCCACGGACTCAGACCTGAATTTCAACAGCCGCATTAAGAGGATTACAACGTCAGCCTACTATCGCTTTAAGAATGTATATCGAAGATTAAAGCACTTATGTCTCAGCCGGATTTGGAAAAACTGGTCCGTGCATTTATCTCCAGTAGACTCGACTGCTGTAACAGCGTTTTCTGGCTTGGTCTGTGGTTTTTAACATTGCTGATTTGAAGATTTAAACATTCCACATTGGCTCCAAAAACAACTTATTCAGTTTTGTCTTTGTTTAATTAAAGAAAACATTCAGTTGTTGATTTGTTCAATGCACTTACTCAGTGCTTTTATTGGACCACAGTCCCCTGGTTATGTGGTTACGTGTGTGTCGTCTGCATAATTATGGTAGCTTATTTTGTTGTTTTCTATAGTCTGAACCAGTGGAAGCATGTAGATGTTAAACAGAAGAGGCCCCAGAATGGAGCCTTGCGGAACTCCACATGTCATATTTGTCAGATGTGTCGCTACCTACGTAGCCCCTGTTCTTCAAGAATGATTCGAACCAGCTTAGTTACTGTTCCAGGAGGTCTCCCCCAGTTTTCCAGTCAGTCTAGTAATGTGTTGTGGTTGACCGAGTCAAATGCGGCCCTGAGGTCCAGTCATACTAAGGCTGAAATTCTACCATTGTCTGTGTTGAAGTGTTTGTTACTGAGGACCTTTAACAAGAGCAGGCTCAGTGCTGTGGTGCAGTCGAAACCCTGACTGGAAGACATCAAAACAGTTCTGAAGTGCCAAGAAGTTGTTGAAAAACAGCATTTTCAAAAAACTGGTGGTTTCATATGGGCCTAATTGTTCATTAATCTTGTGTCAAGATTTATTATTTTTTTTATTAAAGTAGCTTGATGGTTGCAGTTTTCAGGGCCTGTGGAAAGACACCTGAAAGAAGAGACATGTTTACAATTTGTAGAAGATCCGAGGCCAGGCAATTTAAAACATTTTTGAAAAAGCCCGTTGGCAGAATATCAAGGCAGCCGGACGAGGATTTCAGATGTTGCGTAATGTCCTCCAGGTTTTTATGGTTGACCGGATAAAGTCTTGTCGTGGTATTTTAATTGACTTTAAGTGGATACAGGGAAAACACATATCCTGTACTGGATATGGAGGCACTGGCTGCCTGTCTGAATTTCTGAATTTTCATAACGGGCCCTATGTGGGTCAGCCCTTCTCTCATGCAAAGAAACTATTTTAGGAACATTTCGCAGTGTCTTTCGGTCACCTGACTCGTTTGATGGTCGGATGACAGATGCCCCTAGACCCACATATTGGCTCGGCGGTACTGCTGACCGCTGCATTTCTTGAAGAGCTCTCATCCTGTTTTTAAGCAGCTCACATGTTTCAGATCCTGCCCTCAACATCCTCATTCACTGTATCTCTGTCTCTTTTACTGTTCTCCTTATCTCTCTTGCTAAGTTACTGGAGGTTTCTTTCATTTTTGGAAATCTGCCATCAAGACAGCACAACATAAAACTTTCTCACTGTAATTTCCTGTTTATACTGGTTACGAAACAAACTTTAACAAATCATTTTTTTTTTACCAAACACACTCCCACGACTGTATGAAGCTTGATATATTGTTGAAAAATATCCGAAAGAGACGGAATATGATAAGAGCAGGGTGAAAACTGATGAAAGAATTTGACTTATAACGGCTTTTAAAGCTTTTCTAAAAATCGTTTCTGTGTTTAAATGTGAAGGAAGGAATGCACATTAGTCTTTCAGTTTTCCTTTTATTAGGAATGTGGGTGAGTTCCATCTAAAATGTGTTTATTTACATACATTTTTTCACATTAGGTGAATTTAGTGTCTTCATTGGCCGTATGGCTAGTTTGATGCACCGATTCATTAAATGTCAAGCACAGTGTGCAAGATTCTTCTGTGACGTACCATGTATAAGAAATTATAGATGTACAAGTCTGCTGTAATTTTAGTTTTAGATATTGTACATATTATCAGTAAAAGACTGATACAGACTTTTAACTGCTCTCAGTAAATAACTTGACACTAATTCTAAGCAGGTTTGAGTACGTCGTGTCTCCACACTGGAAGAATCCCACAATGCAATGCACAACACAGGGCAAGCTCCTCACAGCTGTAAAACATTAAACAAATTGCCAAAATTGAGACAAGTGAGGATGATCTCGGAAATAAATCAGGAATAAATTATTCAGTAAAGCATTTTGTTTTCTGTCTCTTTACAATACAATAGTGTAAAACAATAGAGATAGAAGGTGGAATCATAGCTTATTTATCAAAATATTAACAGGAAAAAGAGAAATAACAAAACATTTTCTTTATACAATGTAACGCCATGTTGAGTATTCATTATATGCCTGAAAGTCTTGAAGGAAAATGTCAAACAAGGCTTTTCTTTTAGGAAATCAACATTTGTGGATGAAAAATTCACCCTTAAGGTCGTTAATACATCTCGAACAGACACAATACAAACTAGAAAGATAATAAAATGCACTTATGTGGTTGGATGAGATACATAAAACCTGACCAAACAATGAAAATGCAGTACAACAAAGAGAGACTGATACTGCTTCATTTCTACAAACGGACCAATTGACCGAGTGAGCGTTTGCCGTCTCGTCCTCCAGCTGCTGGAGCAGGCGCTGGTGATCGAGGAGCAGTTGCGACGGGCCGCCTACCTGAACATGACGCAGGACCCCGGCCACCCGGCCATGGCGCTCAACGCGCGCTTCACGGAGGTGGAGTGCCTCGCGGAGTCGCACCAGCACCTCAGCAAGGAGTCGCTGGCGGGCAACAAGCCAGCCAACGCTGTCCTGCACAAAGGTCAGGGAATGATGGCGTGACGCCAATAATTTGGGTTAAAAAGAGCTCTCTCTCTCTCTCTCTCTCTCTCTCTCTCTCTCTCTCTCTCTCTCTCTCTCTCTCTCTCTCTCTCTCTCTCTCTCTCTCTCTCTCTCTCTCTCTCTCTCTCTCTCTCTCTCTCTCTCTCTCTCTCTCTCTCTCTCTCTCTCTCTCTTTTAAAAACAAACACATTTAGACAAAGTGGGGAAAGATTGGCAAACAGATAATCGCAGGCGTGGAATAAACAAAAGATACACATCAACACATCTCACAGTGCTGTTGTGCAATCAGTCTCCCTTCCTGCAGAGACAATATCGCTGTGCCTGGAGCTGACTCCAGTGAAGCCAAGCCGATAAGCTTACACGCTGTGAAGTGATAGCCCCAAACATTTCCTCACTGGCTCACTGGCAAGTCTGTCCATGTTTATATTGTTCTGTCGAAAGGATAACATGCTCGGCGCACAACTGTTGTCGTTTCTGTCTTTCTGCACGTAACGGTGCTGAACTTAGTGAGCGCTCACAGACATATTTATCATATCGCAAAGCGAACCCTGCTGGTCTCTAATCAGTGATTAATTCCATGTAGGGATGTGGTGACAGAGTGAAACCTCTTGTAAAAATAGAAGGAGAAATGTGCTATTTTGGAAATGGAAATCCACAAAACTCTGTAAAGAGGAGACTTTAAAAAAAAAAAAAAAAGAGTATTCATCGTGTTCAGACCCTGTAAGTGATGATATAACTGATATGATTAATAGGAGGTTTAAAAGAAGCCGTTGTCGTCGTTGCAGTGTTGAACCAGCTGGAGGAGCTGCTGAGTGACATGAAGGCCGACGTGACCCGGCTACCGGCCACGCTGGCCCGAGTCCCGCCCATCGCCGCCCGCCTGCAAATGTCCGAGAGGAGCATCCTCAGCCGCCTGGCCAGCAAGGGCACGGAGACGCACACCCCCCCGGTCAGAAGCCAGCTTTTAAACACACACACACACACACACACTCTTAAAACACTCACAACCTCACTCACAAGATGAAACCTGCTCGAGCTGCCTGCACTCGGTGGAAAAATAATAGATGGAGGACGGCCAATGAAATAGCAGAGCCCATTATCTTGTCATCCACATGTGGATTTTCCACAACTGTTTAGTCTGCAGATTTTTTCTTGTCCACTTGCGTAACTGAAAAGTGATTTATCTCACATATCGCGTTTGTCATATCCCCTAATTTCATAAATCATATCCGACGTGCACAAAAAAAAACAACCCCACTTCTCTTCCTCTGTGCAGCCCATACCTCCAGGACCCTACGCCATCCCTCACAACTACGGAGCCCCCTTCACCCCCGCACCCCCGAGCGCCCTACTCATGGGAGGCGCCAACTACAGCCACATGACGCCCGGATCCTTCATATCAGGTCAGTGTTTGAAGCTCCGTTCACACCCTTTGCTCCTGTCAATGACGGCTTGGTCGGGAGTCGGATCTATCGCTATCAACGGAATATGTGCAGACAAGAGAGGGTGTCAAGGTTTCCAAATATACGACAGCATTACAGGTACAATATGTTTGAGATGATGCCCTAGAAACATGGGTAAAGGTTCAGCATTTTAAGTTTTTGAGATCTCAGTCGATGTGCGGAAAACATGTTTGATCTTACTTTGGAACTGCTTAAGGGGGCAGTGAAGAGTTCACCTGCCTCTGCAGGTGCTCTGTGTGTGTGTGTGTGTGTGTGTGTGTGTGTGTGTGTGTGTGTGTGTGTGTGTGTGTGTGTGTGTGTGTGTGTGTGTGTGTGTGTGTGTGTGTGTGTGTGTGAATATCTGGGTGTGAGAGTTGGTATTCAGGCATCCATAATTAAAGCATTGAAGGTAATTTATTCAAGCATACCAGTTTGTTTGATCTGTTTTGACAGTTGGCAAACGAGCAGTTTGAGTCAGATTGATGCCTCCTTGCGTAGGTGAAGGATTCCTTTGAATATTCTGTCTTCTTTTTTTTTTCTTGTGCTATAAGAAGATAATTATGGGGAGATTTGGACAGGAAGTGGCTTTGCGAGCTCCAACAGGAAATGCTAATGTATCAAAGTAAAGGCGGATTATAACAGAAGGCCTGCATTAGAAACAGGGTGCATGTAGTTTGACAGGCGCAGGTGCGGCGCGTCTAACGAAAGACCGCGTTGCATTATGGGAAATGTAGGATCCTGCGTTTTGGAGCTTGAGCCATACTTAAAGACGGGAATATTTCAGCCCGTGCTGCTTTGATTTGTGTGCTCCTTTTAAGCATCACGGAATATTTCTCGTCAGACATCACTGAAAGGAGACGGTTACTGAGCGATACCTCAACTTTGTACATGTTTTATTTGACCATCACCAATCTGTGGCAGCATCGGAAGTCTGTAGGAGAAAGCACAAGCAGCCCACGTCCCCTGAGCGCTGCTCTTGTGGTTTGCTGCAGCCTCAGCGGGCTCATCAGCTCCAGCAGAGCTCCAGAGCCGCCACTACACCCTGACGGAGGAGCACAGCTCCAGCTTCGGAGATCTGGACTTGATTACTTGGCAACTTGCACTGATGATGGGCAAAACCAGTCCAAAATGTTTCTTCTATTTAAAGATATCATCTGAGGAATTTTCATCTTTATATGGTTATGTTGTAGTGGAAAAAGAAACATTCCGTTAAGGGAATCAAAATGACTGACTCTGGGAATGTGGGTTTTCAGGAAAAATGTCTATGCGCCACAGTTCTGTGATCAAGCACGCTATTTAACTCTTAAATTTCAATGTAATCCTTTAATATGTGGAGAAAAGAACTACCTGATGGCTTCTAAAGCAGCTCTGTTTTCAAGCACTTTGAGAAGACACTTTATCTCCCTTAACTTGTGAAATGTGCAGAAATCCAGAAGGGAGTCCATGTTGGAAAAACACATCTGTAGTTTCTGATGTGGCTGCCAGACAGACACCTGAAATAGACATTACCCAAAAAATCAAACAGGAACGTGCTGCGCTGCTATATTAAGGCCTTTTTTTTTTTTTTTTTTCATCTCTTAACATGTCCTAACCTCAAAACCTCAACGCTCAGCAGTAACGACACATTGTGCAACAACAAAGCGCAGTCGGCAGTGCTGTGGAACCTGTCTGGGGAGTGTTTTTCTTTTTCAAACATGTTTATTCTCTCTCGTAAAGTCGCGTCGTGTCTCTCATTAGTTTTCGAATCGTAAAAAAAAAAAAAAAAAAAAGAATCGGTTGTGTCCAACTCTCCTCGCCTGCAGTCCGTCCGCGCACGCTGACAGTTTGTGATTTTCTTTTCTTTTTTGTAATTGGTTTTGGTAACAGCATATGCTCACCAGACGCGCTCTTTCGCTCTGCATGTGTGTTCGTGTTCGGAGATGTTTGGATAGCAGCGATGTGGCAGAGATAACTGGTAGAACCCGATATTCCCCAATAGCTTTGCCCTAAACCGCAACATCCAGCTCTCTCCGTGCTGTGCCTGCCTCTCACTCAGTGTATCTTGAATTCATGTAATTGTAGACTTGAGACATCTGTCAAAGGCATTGCATTCTAGCGAGCCAGGGCCTATCTCTGAAAATGTCATTATGGCCTGTGCCAAGAAAACATTCGGACTTTGTACCACGGTATTTTGAGAGGGACAGAAAACCGCAGAGAAAGGAGTTTGGTTGTGTAAACGCCGTGTTGTGACTCGCAAACCGGCGGAGGGCTGGGCCCCGGCGCTTTGGGGCTGTTCAGAAATAGTCGCGCCGTGAGCTGTGTTGATCCGTGGGGTTTTTTTTTTCACTTTGCGGGGGCCTTTTTTTTCGCGGCGAGCTGCCGAGCCGAGCCCAGTGCCGTCGGGACATCCTGGACTCTGGCAGGGCGCGAGCATGCGGCAGGAATGAGGCCACGTTTATGGTCTTGATTGGGGTCGCGCTGGTTCCTGACCTTTTTTAGACTCGGACGGGGAGGGGAGGGGAAGAGAAATGGAGTTAAAACAACAAAATTCTCTGATTTCGTGACCTCCTAGCTTCCCTCCATTAATAGCCCTCTCCTGAGAGAAGCTCCCTCACTTGAGTACACAAAACATATCCAGAAATATGCATGTCTGCCGTGGCACTTTTCAACTACACATCTACTACTTTAGCTGCTCTCTGTGAACTGAAAAATGTAATGATACACCCAATGCTCCGATGAAGGATTGTTTTGTGCTGTCTCACGCATGGCAAAAATATCTTGAATTGCATTTTTTGTTTTGGAAAACCTGTTTCAGCCATCAGTACTGCCATGAGGAAGCTGATCGTCTGCACTAAGAGGAGTCCCACATTCTAGACAAGACGTCCTCCTTTAGGGGAGTAGAAATTAGGCAGATTGCCCTGCAAGTGGAAGCACGCTGGTTCAAGCCCCCCCCGTGTCTGCAAGCACCCGTCCTGCTGAAGTGTCCTTGAGCAGGACACTGAACGCCCCCGCCGGCTCTGCTAGCTCACCCCTGAACTCTGACCTCCCTGGAAGGGAGGCAGGCAAACTAAAAGAGAATTCCCTTCGGGGACCAGTAAAGTGTGACATTATCCTGCCCCCCCCCCCCCCCCTCTCAGAGTCTCCACTACAGTCTGCCGCTTGTCTGCCCCCACAGAAGCCGCCGCCGCTGCTGGGGCCACCGGGGGAGCTGCTTGGGGAGCCGCCGGAGGGCCAAACGCTGCTTGCCAGAAGACCAAGGAGCACGATGTGGTGCAGCGGCAGCGGGTGGTGGACCTCTGGAAGGACGGCAAGTCCGAGGGGGCCATCGGGCAGGAGCTGAGGATGCCCAAGTCCACGGTGCACAGCATCATAGTAAAGTACCGCCTCAGCAACACGGTGGAGAACCTGCCGCGCAACGGCCGACCAAAGAAACCGTGAGGGGAGGATGAGGGGACATTTGGATGAAACGTCCAGGAATGTAACAAAACAATGGAGCCAGAGAAAGCTGAAAAGGAGAGACGAATGCCTGGAGGAAGTCCAGAAAAAGGACCCAAGGACGTAGCACTTTGACACTGCTGGAATGTGAGGAACAGAAAAGGGAGAAGTAAAGCTCACTGGATGGATCGAATAAAGACGGGAGGCAAAAAGGAGAGGACATGAAAAGTGAAAAGTCCTGGCGGCACTTGAAAGAAAACAAGCAATCAACTGCAGAGAGAGAGAGAGGGGGGAGAGCTGGCTCTGAGATTAAGCACTAATGATGCGTGGGGGGGGGGGGGGGGGGGGCGACAGAAAAAAAGAGAGATGACCTGTCTGGAACAAACAAATCCTTGCGTAAAGAAATCTGAGTTTGAGAGGAAAGATGTCTGGACTGAAGGGTGGAGAGAGAGAGAGAGAGAGAAAGAAGACGGTATGTTAACGCTATCACAGGCTTATCGGGAATTCAGATATGAAGGCTGAAATGGAGAAGAATGCAGAACAAAGAAGGACTTTTTTTTTTATCTTTCTAAAACTCCTCAGACAGATTTCTCGAGACTTTCTCTTTCTGTTTCTCCGTCTGCGGTGAAAAAAAGCCCGATTTCCCCCCGGATCAATTCTTCATCCGCTGGCTGAGCCCGTCCCCTCGCTCTGGGCCTGTACTCCCTCATTCCTCCACCGGCCTCAATCCCTCCGTCTCTCTTTCTCTTTCTCAGTCTCACGCATACGCACACATAAATATATATATATAAATATACAGCTATATACACTGTGGACCTCACACACAACCTGAAAACCTGCAAAGAACTTCATTCACCTGCCTAGTGCAGGCAGATGAAATCCTAACTCTGAAGAGAAAGGGATGAACTGAGATTATTTTAGATTAGATACATTATCTATCAGGAACAAAAAAGAAGGGAAGAAGAGAGTTTTCTAAGTATAAAACACTTCCCATGGACTCTTTAGCGCGAGCATTCCTGAGTCCAACTAAGCATAGGAACAAGAACCGTCGATATAAAAAACGTAGACGTTGCCTTTGTCCAACGGTCAGTAGCAACGTTGCTCTGGCCCAATTGAGAAATGTACTGTATTAAAAAGCATATTTACTATTGCACCTTTTTTTTGTGGGGAGGGGTCACTTAAAGGGGAATATCACTCCACTGATCACAATATCACAGGAAACGAATATCTGTATTTACGAGCTGCTCTTCCCAAAGCTAAAGACCGTAATCTGTCATCGGAAGAAAAGAGAAACGGGGAATCGCTTTCAAGCTCGCGGAGACATTTTTGGTTCCTCGAGCTTCTTTATTGTGATGGATTCCACGCTGGAAAATGTCCCCCGATCCCCGAGAAAATAAAACACTCTGGACTGTGTCATCGTTTTTCCAGCTCAGTGTGACATCCCAGACTAAGATGGGGTTTGTTTTTGCCTCGTTTCTGGAACGATCAGTTTCACAGTCTGAATATTTCGAGGCCGTTTGAGTATTTTTAAGCTAACAGTGAGTGGTATTCCCCTTTAAGCCGAAAGGACATAAAGACCAGAGAAGTGTGGCATGGTGCGGCCTGCAATGAGACGGTTGAGGAATGCGGTATGCGAGTGTGAATGTGTTTGTGTGCATGGTAGCATTTTTAAAATCAAAACTGGGTATCGTTTAAAACGTTCAATTTTGGTGCGAATATTGTTTTTTTTCCAATGTTTTCCACAAAACTTAACAATACTTTACGTTTATCGGAACACAAAGCAACCATACAAGAATTGTACTTAAATATGAGACAGTCTAAGGACCCAAGACGTTGCCAAAAAACTCAACTCGCGGCTCCTCTCAGCAGAACGTTTCATCATCTTTACGCTGATTGTTCCGTTTTTTACGCTCTGTAATTTTACCGTTTCCGTTCAGTCTCGCCGACATCGTTAACCAGCTGCAGGCAGCTGTTTTTTTTTCCAGTGAAAAAAGCTACAATACATCCACTGTACCCTACCGGTCCAGCGCCAAAAGACACAGACGGACGACGTTAGCGACTATAGCTGCTGAACAAAGTGGAGCGTTCAGCAGCTAAAGGGCCAGAAAGGTCCTTCAGGAGTTGGAGTAGACCAAAGACGAGAGAACTTGCACACAATTTCCGAACGAATGGTGATGTTGCTCCTTGTCTGCAGGACGTTTAAATAGGCAACTCACATTAATATCAACCTCACAAGATGATGCGCTGCCCTCAAGTGCTTAAAAAAATCAATTAATACAGGTTTAAATCGTTACCAGGACTAAGAATCTGACCAAGATTCAATACTGGACGGTGAAGGAGTCTTAAAAGAAAACAGTTGCGTTTTACACGCACACAGAGCATAGACATGCATGGAAATCAAATATTGTTTTTACCGAGCAATCCTTGTTTGATTACTTACAAACTCTTGCAACACATGGGTTTGTGCAGACCTTTTCAAGTCTCAGCTGAGCAGACTTTTGATTCCAGAAAGTCAAACTTGTGCTTTCATAGATCCTGAACACTTTGACAGTTCAGAGGCAGAAGGTTGTTGATGAAAGCTCTTGGCAACGATGCATTCACGCAAACCTGCGTTCTCCTGCCAAGATGGCAGCGTTCACTCCTCTCAGATAGTAGCGGGACCTACAGGGAGAGACGTGACGGCCAGGAATGTTTTTATTGCCTTTCTGGGCTCGAGACGCTCTGTGCAGCGAAGTCCCAGAGTTCCAGGGGTCGTAGATGAATATGTTTTAGGAATTCCTTAAGATATCGTCCAGGTGTGGGCTGTTGGATTCATCATGTTGTTATTTTTTTTTTAACTGTAGCTGCAAATATCACGGCCGACCGATTTCGTCTGTGTGTTGAACAATGTGTGCTGCTACTGTGAAGAAGAAGAAGAAGAAGGTAGTATCTGTGAAGACAGGGATGGAGGAGTTCGGAGGGTTGGATGTGAAGTTTGGCTTCGCAGAGCGATTCTGTTATCTGGCCAAAACATATTGGCTTGTTTTATTTATTTTTAATTTCGCTTCCCCGTTGGACGCGTTATACATTTCTTTTGTCCGTCTGTCCGTCCCGTTCTCATGAGCTCGTTATCTCAGGAACGTCTGGAGGGAGCTTCTTCAAATTTGGCACCAACGACCAACCCGAACTCAAGTATCGACCTGATTAGAAGTTGGTTATTAAGGTTCACTGTGACCTTACACACGTTCCATAACTCGAGAATTCAAATGCTCATTATGACACACAAATGTCCAATGGAATAAGACGATGAAGTGATGACATTTAGGACACACGTGGATGTAAACTACACCTTGACGAGGCGGTATATGTCATTTTTGTAAGTAACCATATATGTTTTTTATAAGGATCCTTCGTTTTTCAACATTTATGATTTAAATATGAACCGAGCGGGATGTTCTACAGCTGAGAAATGTACTTATAATCGCTCTCTAGTGGACAACGTACGTCATCACATCTTTTTGCATTTCTGCACAGCACTGTCTTGCTGTTTCTCGTCCTCTTTTTTCCATCTCATCATCCCTCTCTCTCTCTCTCTCTCTCTCTCTCTCTCTCTCTCTCTCTCTCTCTCTTCCACGTCTATGTCCTCTGTCTCTCTTTTTTCTTCGCTCTAATTCCTCGTGCTCTTTCACCCAGTCTTCACCTCGATTTGTTTCGCTTCTTATCAGATTTTGTCCGTCCGCCCACACACACACACACACACACACACACACACACACACACACACACACACACACACACACACACACACACACACACTCACACTCACACTCACTGACTCCGTCTCTCTTCTTCCTCTTCCCCTCTGTTGGCCTCCGCTGGCAAAATGCCACAAGCTTCCCCATAAGTGGTCCCCACCTCTGGTTCTAGAGACACACACACACATAGTTAGACCCCCCCCCCCCCCCCCCCCCCTTCTTCCTCCCAAACGTCTTCAGCTCAACACACTCCTTATCGCAGCTTTGATCTGCACGGGGGTGTCATGTCAATTTATCTTTCCCCGTGGCGCGAGTGAGAGAAGTGCGCTGTCGGTCTATTCCTGGCTTTGTTTTGAAAGGAGCGCTAAACTCGCCGTTCCACTCGTGATAGCGCACACATGTGGGAGCCACAGAGCCCTTCGCTGGCCAGCTGTGCAGACGTGTAGAAAGAAGTTCATTTCCCTGCGTTTGTGTGTCTGTGACCTCATGTGCCTGTGTGTGTGTGTGTGTGTGTGTGTGTGTGTGTGTGTGTGTGTGTGTGTGTGTGTGTGTGTGTGTGTCGCTCGTTGCAGGCCTCACTTTCTCCAGGTTAACAGTTATGCATTCTGGGGTTTCATCAATATTGTAAACATGATACTGTATAATGTAATATGACACATTGATTAACTGTAATATGCAAGTTTGCTCATTATAAAGATGATCAACGTATATATGAGCAAGGCTGGATGCGCTTTCATTGTTCACTTTTGTTCCCGTTCGAGCGGGAATTTTCCGTTTTTCAGCGTGCGAGAGGAAACGTCGAGGCCGGAGATGCGCTGCATGTTGAACTGACTGAACTGAACTGAACTCTGGCGTCTCTCTCTCTCTCTCTCTCTCTCTCTCTCTCTCTCTCTCTCTCTCTCTCTCTCTCTCTCTCTCTCTCTCTCTCTCTCTCTCCCTCCCTCCCCCTCTCTCTCCCCCTCTCTCTCCCCCTGCAGCGTTGAACGGGCCTCCCATGTCTGTGAAGAAGGAGCGGGAAGCAGAGCTGCTCCTCAACCGGCGGGAGCAGCGCAGCGGAGAGGTCATCTGTATCGACGACTAGACCACACACACACACACACACACATCCGCACTCACACACACACACACACTGTAAACCATCTGTTGCAAAGATATCGTGGTGAACGCTGTTCAGAACATTGAACTACACATCCAGTATTAAAACAAATTGACTGGCTTAGGGTGCTCTTATTGCCCCGCTTGTGATTGTATACTTGCTTCATTCACATACACACACGTCTTCTAAAACGTTGCAGACTGGTACATCCCTAAAACCTACAATCACACGCACACATACAGTACACAATCACGCACACACACACACACTTACAGTGCATACAGTCCATATTGTCTCATAACTTCATGTGACCTTCTCTTGTCTGCCTCAAACCATTATACTCCTCATAAGTGGGCCTCTTCACACAGGCCTCCTCCTCCTCTTGGGATGCTTCTAACCTCAGCTACACACACACACACACACACACACACACACACACACACACGCTCAACACACCTCAATCCTAAAAACATTTACATCTCACAATAAACCATGTAACCTTCTTCCTCCTCCTCCTCTTGACAGGAAGCTGCATGTGAAACTAAGAACACTCCATCCCCTGAAGCATGCGCTAATCACAATAATGCTGACTCGTGGAAAGGACTAAAACAAAACAATGGCGTCAAGCTGTGCCTACAGTCGTTTTAATACCGTTTCTAATCCTCCCAGAAGAGGCTGAACCTTCTCAGCTCCGAGCAGCTCCAAGCACAGCTCCAGGTTTCTTTTTAGCTTTTTGTTTTTCCTCCAATGGTACATGTTCGGATAAAAAACACGCAGATATGATAACTATATTCAGGACTTGTTCGACCACATTTACTTATTTGCCGCCATCCCACCCCGCTTTCCCGGGTTCTAGTTTATGTAAAGAGCTTTGAGGTATTTTGGGGGTTATGACGCTATTTTTCAGAAACCTCCTATGAATGTTTATAACCTTTTCATAAGCAAGTCAGTGTTATTAAAACCCATCCATCACCTTGAACACTCCTCTTGACGGCTCCCTCCTCTCCCTTCAACCTCTCTCAGTTGTTTTTCCTCCCCCAAGTTTCTGTTTCTTTCCCCAAAACCCTGTGATATACTTTGCATATTTAAACAAGCTCATTCGTGTTCTCTTGTGTTTTTACTCCCGCGATTATGAGTACCGTCGTCGTCGTCGATGTTGCCGTTGTTCCTCGCCGTTTGCTATTTGAGAAAAAGAGCTTCTACCAAAAGAGAAAACGAGAAACTACGAAAAAAAAAACGACCCGGTGTGTGCGCGCGCGCGACACACAAACGCACCACTTTGCCATGTTCGCCCTATAATTGCAAGAGAGCGCAAACGAAGAAGTTGAGCTAACTTCAGAGGTAGATATATGACAAGGAAACGCGTTTTTCTTGCTTACGTTTTAGATTTGGGGCTTGCAAATGACATATACATATATAACAAAATAGGCCATATGTAACCCTAAATGCTTCTATGAGCGGCAATGTATACTATCGTACCCCAGTAAAAATACACAGTTACTATCTGGAAAATCGAAGGCTGGAAATCCATTTTATATACCGCATCATTAAAAAACGCCTTAAACATAGCTGAACAAATGTAAAGTCATCGAACTGAATTAAGAACCTGATGTCAACCTGTAAATCCTAGTCAGAGTCTGCTTTAAGTTAAAACTTACACAACAAAAAAAAGATAGTTACTGTAGGAGTTGATTTATCTCATGAACCCTGGACATGTTACGCTGATCTTCCCAGGAAATAGTCAGAGTCCATTTTACCAATTATGTTACACACAGAAGTTTTTGCAACCCCTGAACTAAAATGTTAAAAGTTCTTTCCCCCCCCCCCCCACACTTTTATTTTTTGTCCTCTCTCCAGATTTGTCTGTGTTCATTTCTGGGCATCTTGTGTACGTAGTGGTGCTGATCAAATGATGAGTGGCAGTGAAACATGTCGATGGTGACGCACCTTCTTTTTGTTTCTTTCTTTCTTTTTTTGTTTGTAATAAAACTGAATGAAATGATAAAAAGCGCTGTGTGTGTTTTTGGGAGATGGTGGTTTTGTATTTCACACACATTGGTCATGCCTTTTACCAAGCGACGGTAACGTCGGTTGGTCCGTTATTTTTTTATTTTAAGTTGCCAGATCTCGCGAGAGTGTGTTGCTGAAACGCAAAGCTCTCGCGCAAAGTTAATTTTCAGAAGATGGTTTCAACGGGTCCAATATTTACTTTGGTGACTGTGGGTGATATAATCAGCTCCTGCTGCAAGTCTCGTGGCAAAACCCACGTGACGAATACAAATCACATGCTTTTTGCTGACACACTGCAGCTGCCCTTACAAAGTACGTACTGTTGCGTGCAGTATGCACGACACAAAAGTACCAGGATGTTCTACTACACCCAGTCGCGTTTTGCAGAATGCTTTTCTGACTGCTCTGACCCACAATCCTTTGCACATTAGAAATATGAGCAAGAGGGTCAAAGTTTAAGAAGCCATGTTACGAGGAAGTGGACTGTCCCGTTTGCGTTCACACTGCATGCGACAGTACATACTATTTCATTTAGTTTTTGACCAATTGCCTACAAAACTAATGGCAGCTTCAGCTATAATTAGGCGTCGTCCTAATTAGCAGATGTAAGCATGCTAACGTGTTAAACTATGTCTGAATATGGTACATTGTACCTGCTAGACATGTGAGCATTGTTATTGCATGCTGACCTTATAGCAAAACATTTGTTTTAAAAGTTGCATTCATATTAATCACTGATTTAATGCACAACCCACCCAGCCAGCACGCCACGAGACAGAAATCAAGCACACCCGCGAAGATAAGACCAGGTCCATGCTGACTAGGCTAAAATACCGACTAGCTAAATGCTAATATACGTTGTATTCTGCAGCAGTGACTTCTGAATGTACCCGGGACTTTATGCTTCATGATATTTAAAACGTTGAGGAGAGAGGCTGAATGCGCTGGTTATAATCTCCTGGAGCAGACTGAGGAGGACTTCGCGGTGAGTAGAACAACACTTGTTGATAAATGTAAGCTACAGCTGAGCTCTCGCGCTCTCTCTCTCTCTCTGTTTCTCTCTCTCTCGCGCTCTCTTCCCCCCAAGCTACGTTTCCAGACCATGTAAGACTGTGCTGGTGCAGCAAAACCCCAGTGTGGTGAATTGGACATGGTTGCATTTTTACTTTTCATTATAAGAGTATAATTGTGTTTATTTATTTTTTCCTTCAATCTTTACATGCCTCAAGGACACTAAAGGCTCCACTTTGGTCCAGAAATGATAAATAAAAAATGTCCTCTGTGCCATTTCCTGCGAATATTTCAACTTAATGTGAAATGTTTATCAGGTTATTAACTTATCATCGAACTAATTCAGATCCGGCGTGTAAATAAAAGCCTGTGGACTGACATAGGCTGAAAAATGGAACATTTAGATTAAAAAAAGAAGGTTGAAGCGTCACTTTGCAGAAGAACGCGTACTCCTATTTATCTTTTGGTTGATGAATGAAGGCAAACGGTCGTCTTCGGAGATCATTAATTGCCGTCAACCTGCTCTGGTGTCTGTGGACGCGAGGAGATGTGGGCGGCTGTGAGAGCGATGCAGTGATTCAGTGTCTCCTCTTCACAGGCCTTTATCACACTTTCTAATGTCTCTCCCACACACACACATAACAACCTTGAGGAGCAGATGGTTGGTGATTCATGATGACCAAAAAGTTAGGAGTCTCCCTGCTCAGTATTTACTGTTATCTCAGCGTTATGGTTCCTAGAGGCCCCTGTGGGGCGGCTGTGGCTTCAGGAAGTGGAGCAAGTCGTCCACTAATCACTAGAACGGTGGTTTGAACCCCGGCCAAGTGTTTTTGGGCAAGATACAGAACCCCCAAACTGCTCCCGAAAGGCTGTGCCATCGGGGTGAGCGTGCGTGGATGAGCGTTTAGATGAGATCGTGATGGGCAGGTTGACGCCTCTGCCATCAGTGTGTGTAGCGTGTGTGTCGTGTACGAACGCAAGTCCATTCACCATCAGAGGACGAGTCTGGAGATTAGGACGACTCCCTCTCAGTGCGCACTGACAGGTTCATTATGGAGAATATATGGACTGTTTCCTGTGAATGCCCCTCTGTACTGTACATTCAGACGTTAATGTTTCAGGCGTGACGTTTTTATGTGGTGAAACTTCAGAAAGTACTTAAATGGCAAAATGTAGGACATTTTAACTGGTATTGTTGAGGGTATAATTAAACCAAAGTATGTCGTATTCACTCTCCAGATGGCACTGATAGGTACTTGTTTGCGATGTAAGAAGAACATTATTTATATATTGTTGCATAAAACGGACACCAAACTTGCAGATACGGCAAAAAAAAAAGTTGGTCGTTTGAATTAGATGAAGTTTTGCAGTTCGTGTGGTACTAGTTTTGTGTTTTTCCAAAGCTAGTTGCTAATTGTTGGTCTGCTGTCGGTGCTACTTCTTTCACATTACACGACGACCATCTGTCAATACAAAATATACGCTTCACATCAGCTTTAAATGGATTAAATGTACATTTTGACGACTCATTACGTTTTCTGGAGGCCCACGAGCGGTTTTTCAGGAAAACAAATTTGAAGGAACTTTTCCAAAACAACAAAAAAAAAGTTTATTCAACAGTTATGAGTGACTTGAGAAGACATGGAAAAACAAATTGAATCGCCCAGGCATTGCATAAATCATCATTTTACAGAAAACTTCACGAGACTTCACAAGAATTTCCGATGTGATAATAAACTTTGACATTTTGAAAAATAGGAATCGGGGCAGGGAAGTGTGTGAGACTGTGTGTGTGTGTGTGTTTTTTCTCAAAGACTTTCAGCTGTGTGGTTCAGGTTCAGATTCAGGAAGTGAAAATTTAGATGGCTGCTGGGGTGTGTGTGTGTGTGTGTGGGGGGGTGAGAGAGACACACAAAAAGGAAGAAGAGGAAAACAATGAGGAAATCACACACAGGATATAACGTCGACATTGTTCCATTTGAAAACACGACCGTTTGGCTCCAATTAAAAACACTACGCTCGCTTGCAGTAAAGTGCTGAGGAGGAACCGGTGCGGTCCGTCCACAAAAACTACTTATAAACAAGAGTGGGAGTGCTGAACCCACTGCTAGAAATACACACTGTTTGTATTGTAGCGGGGGAATATCACAGACAGCAGCGGCGGCGTTTGAGAGAATGGAAGGAATTTCATTTTCGAAAAATAAAGACGTGACCGAGAAACATTGCAGAACAAACATCAGACGCTTAATATGAATATTGGTGCTGAATCAATTGTCTGCGAGGCCATCAAAGAGTAATTTCCCAAACCTATGGTGGCAGGTTTGATCTTCTCCATGGTCCATTGGTCTCTTATTATATTAACACTATTCTTAACAATCGTATTCTTTTTCAATACAAAATCTGTGTAATATTTAATATCAGCTCTTACTTACACTATAGATTTAGACTTTTCTAATACCATTGAATGACTCAACAGTTTTCTGATGATTCTCAAGATGTCTTGGAGGCGATGGTTATTGTGCCAACGAACAAACAAAGGCAGAAAAGAGACACAGCTATATTCAAACCTGCATAAGTCAAGCCATTAATACTATACACACAAATACCTTACAATCAAATTTGACCTTAAAAAAAAAAAAAAAGCACAAATTCACATCCATGTTATTTAAAATAAAGTAAAATGTGTGTGAAGTACATACAAAGTGTTTAAAGACTTCACACTCAGGCACACATTGCATTGTATAGGATCACGTTGACCACTCGGGACGTGACGCTTGCAGGCGTGCTCTCAGCTTCTCGAGGCACCGGTGATATAAAAGTGGAAGGTGCATGCACAGCTTTACTGTCAGTCTTAATAAAGAGAGTGTAAGCACATTTTTATTACGTGATACGAAGGCTAAGATGAACATCTTTTTTTTATTTATTTTTTATATGAAGCCCTTTATCTGCAGCACAGCTTCCACCACGTCTGTTCTCTCGGCAGACATTCATCGAGGCGTTTTTGTCCACTTTGGGTCTCGGCTTTAATCCAAAAGTCTGTGCGTTCCGAAACAGCAGCGCGAGTAAAACAAAAAAACACACAAAAAAAAAAACCAATTCCACAACAACTTCCACGAACGTCAGGGTCGTCTTTCAAAGGCTAAAGTGATGCCCACGACTGTTTTCTGCCAAAAAAAAAAAAAAAAAGAATCTCATCCGTGAGTTCATTTCGTTGTTCTCAGACGAGAGCGCCGTCAGTTGACTTTGAAGATGCTGAAGATGTGAGGCGAGGCCGACGGGTTGCCCAGAGTGTGGAGTCTGAAGGAGGAGCCCGTGATGGCCTGCAGCTCCGTGCCTTTGTCCAGCCGCAGGAGGCCGGACACCTGGCAGGGCTTCAGGAAGTGGAACGGGTGCGGCCCGGCGGACGGGGTCGTCCCGTAACCCTCCATGCACTGCAGCTTCTGAGGCCTCTGGCCGCTGGTCACCACGTCCAGCTTCACGTACTGAGACTGCTGCTCGTTGAACAACACCTGAGGAGACGGCGAAGGGACGAGAGAGGTGAGCAGACACAACTCGTTTCTATTCGGAGGAAAAAACCCAACCAGACCCGAGGCCCCCGCTATCGCAATTCCTTCTTTCTTTCCTCTTTTGCAGAGATTTTCTCCAGACCTCTGTCGACTTGACAAGACCGAGGTCTGGCTACATGAGATTACCCGAAACCAGATATCTACCTCTCCCAAAATAACATGATGCGTACCAGTACACTGCGACTGCTGTTTGGACAAAATCAAGGCTCTTTTGAATTGTTCGATACCAGCGCCAAGGTTTTGGTACTGATAACAAAAACCTTCGTTCAACACACATGAGGAATAAAATAGTCCCATCTCAGCCATACAAGGACTTTAAACTACATCTCTTCAATTCGAAAAAGTTATTGATTTCAATTAGCAAATGTCTGATAAAAGACAAAAAAAAGCCACTGAGACGACATCTAGTACGTTGGCTTTTGATACTCGGTGCCATGTGGGGAACGACGAGGATGACGGGAGCCATGCCGGTGCGGTTTGTCGATAAACTACAACTCCCAGCGCAGACTCACCTGGCAGAACAGGAAGTAGACGCCCGCCTTCTCCACGGTGAAGGTGCCTTGTTCCTTGTTGTACCTCACCGCTTTACTCATATTCAGCGTCCTCTCCTCCCAACCCTTTATCACACCCCCCTCTCCCACTGACACACACACACACACACACACATCCAAGGTTAATCATCCCGCAGACAAGACATGTGACAGATTGTCTTCCATCCCTCATGTTTACGACTCTTACCTTGCTGAGAGGAGACTTTGGTTACTGGTGGAAAGTAAAAGAGACATAGAAAAGGGAAAGTCAATTAAGAGTTTATGAGTGCAATCGTATCGGGGTGTATGATTGAAACCACTTCAGCAGATGCTACACGAGACGGCTATAAGGGGTCTGCCAAGCCACTTACTCTCGAAATGAGACGCCGCTTTCTTTCCATTTCCATTCCTCCCTCGCAGCGCCCCCCCTTTCGGAAAAGGCAAGGGAGAGACAGAATATGAACGGCAGAGGAAATACGTCTGTGGTTTTCTTCTTTTTTTTTTTTTTTTTGATAAAACAATCATTCCCATCTGTATCTGTCTAATGACGCGGTGTGTTAATTTGCAAGCATTCAGATTCAACCTGGCTCTTTTTTTTTTTTTTAACGTGGTTAGCAGATGGGCACAAGGGTTTCCTGTCACATGCTTCAATATATTTCCTCAAACTGCTATTTTCAGTCAAAAGCGTGTGCCTCTTTGTTTTTTTTTTGGTGCCTGTGGGAGCTAATCTTAGTGCCAGCTGGTCGCAGTCATCTAGGAAATGCAGAGAAAGAGAAGAGAGATTAAGTGAAGGAGGATGGAGGGAGGAGGGGGGGGGGGGGAGACAAGATAGACAGCGGAAAAGTGAAAGCATTAAATGTAGCCGGAGAGACAAAAGCTTTAGAACACTAAATAAGAGAAATGAAGTGCCGGAAAGAGAGAGGGAGTCAAAAAGGTCTTTGGCTGCTCTGTGACCCAAAAAGAGTTGATTAAGAACAGAGTGGAGCAACAGCTCCGGCCCACCGCTCGGATAAATACAATAAATAAAACAACGCTAAAAGGCCGGAGCTGCAGAATGCCTGCTCTTGTTACTCACTAAAGGTTTATTTGAGCTTTTTTTTTCCCCAAATCTGGGGAATTTCAGACGCAGATACAACCTGAATACTGTGTGCACGCGCTGAGAAACACATACTTTATGTTTGGAGACACCGGGGGCCCCCCGCCACCGTACAGGAATATTTAAGTCCCTGCTAAAATAACTCACAGGTGGGCGACCCTGTAGATTTAGGATTTGCTACGGGCGAGCGTAAAGCCCTCAGGCCGGCCCGAGTTTCCTGAGGCTGTCAGTCACAAGGAGAGAACATAACAGCAGTGTCCCTCTGAACCGCTGCACCGCGCTGGTCAACTTTCCACAAGCTGGAAAAAGCTGTTTGGGCTTTTTTTTTTTATTCCCATCGATGAGCCACGACTTTCTGAAACAGCATTTAATGCTTTTTTGGAAGTCCAGATATCACTTACTAAAGAAAACAAGGCTAATATCTGCAAGGATGTGTATGTTTGGGCGAGGCACGCCGCTCTCTGAAAGAATCCTTTTTTTTTTTTTGTCAAATTTGGGACATTCGCTCAAAAGCGCCTTCGAAAGGTTCACTCTCGGACAGAATGTGAACGATCGAGCGATCCCGTGATGGTGACGCAAGCCGAGGCTATAAATACTGCAATGATAGGTCATCAAATATCACCGCTTTCACAACAAATCACAGTCTGTCGTGTGCTCGGGAGAGGGAAAGCACAAAAAAAAAAAAAAGCATTTCAATTTCATTGCCCAAAAGCGTGCAACAAGGCCTCGCTCTCGCGCCAGCTGGTTTTTTTTTTTCTGGGCTCCGGGGCCGTTCTGGTCAGACCTGTAATTTCTGAAGCAGCCATCCAGCTGCCTACTTTTTTCCTGTGTCAACTTTTAGCATGCGGGCTGCGCCTGCGGCCCCGCTAGACCTGACCAGAGTGGCATGTGGGCCAAGCCTGGCCAGCGTTTTGTGTTAAATGTTCTTACCCCCCCCCCCACCCCCCCAACAGAAACAACAGAGCACAGTTGGTATAGCTATTGTGTCTGTGGTGATTTTGGGGCGCCTAAAAAGCAGAAAATGCTGCCGTGGAAGAGGTTTTTTTTGATTTGCAGTACCGTCTCTCTTCACTCTCTGTCCCACCAGCAGCTCTCTCTTCTCCAGAATGAGCTGAACAATGGCCTTCCTCTGTGTGTTGACCTGTTGAGAGAGAGAGGGGGAAAAAAAGCGCACTATTAACAAATGTCCGATAAGTTTATTATGACTTTTGTCTGGCACGGATCCCACAGACGGCCTCTTCCAGCCAGCCACATAAACAGGCTCGTCTCTTCCAGTATCCTGCTTCAGAATAGATCCACCACTTCCTCAGAGACCGGTTGCGACACCTAACGCACGCTTTTAGTGCTTTGCATTCCTCACATCTTTTTTACTCCCGTTGCTGAGAAAGAAATGAGTTGAGGTTTTTTTTTTTGTTTTTTTTTTTGTCAAGCCAGCAAAGTTGTGAGTGAATGACCGAAGGAAGGAGGCCCCGTGTGAAGTGAGAGCATGCGGAGGCTCGGAGAAAAGTCAAAATGTACTGCTACTGTGGAAATGGAGGCAATGCGAGTTGCTCTTCGCTCTCCAGACGTTCACTCGCTGGCTCTCATCAGTGAGTTGGCCAACGGTCAAATGGACAGAACGGGCCCCCCTCGGGAAAGGCTCCAGCATCAACACTCCACGTGTCCAATTTTGGGGTGTGTGTGTGTGTGTGTGTGCAGGTCTGTCAACATGATACACGGCCAACCTGTCCTCCTGATCTCAAATCCAGTGCAACCTGGTTTTGTAAATACTGTGAACTTGAAAACCAGAAGAGTTTCCATCGGCTCCTTTTTGGCTGCTTTCAAGAGAAATGAATTTGCCTTGTGATGCAACCCTCGTGCTGGAGTCTTAACACTTGCCCCAAGTGCAAGAAGTTCTTTTTAAAAACAGCACACATGCACGAGATTGCAGTGCAACTTGGGACAGACCCTGACCCGTGCATGAGAAGCTGCTGTGCATGTTGCAAAAAAAAAAAAAAAATGCTTTGCCATGCCTCGAGCCTCTGCTGCAGTCAGTTGGGTATGAAGTGCTCCTCACGTGCCAAAATAGTTGAGGCTTTCCAGTGAATTGAGATAAAACTGGAGCACAACTGGCACCAGAGTAATTAAACATGGCG
Source organism: Lycodopsis pacificus (assembly GCA_028022725.1). NCBI lineage: Eukaryota > Metazoa > Chordata > Actinopteri > Perciformes > Zoarcidae > Lycodopsis > Lycodopsis pacificus. The sequence goes on along the minus strand of CM051710.1, from coordinate 12,034,752 downwards.
GAGGGAGGGGAGGGGGATGTTGGCCACAAAAAACAATGAGCTGCAACTCCACACAACCTGACTGCACTTATTGGTAAGCAAGTGCCAAGTAGAGGAATGGTGCAATATAATAGAGTACGTGCAAGGAGGGGGTGAAGTGTGGAATTGCGTTTTTTTTTATATTCCATATGCCCCCCTGCGAAGATTCCCGTAACCGCACCCCCCCCCCCCCCCCCCCCCCCCAAAATTAAAGTTACATAAAGGTCTGCAGGCTTGTAAGTATTTTTTTTGTTGGGACAAACACGCTGTTCGTGTTCTCTCAGGTTATTTGAGTGGGGACACAAACCTGCTCCATGCGGTCCTGCAGGATCTTGAAGGACTGAGACAGGTCCCGCGTCTGTCGCCAAGTCCACGCCGTGAACAGCGCGCTGCACGCGGCCATAGACAGCGCCACCAGGGCCAGGGACGCCCAGACGACCCGCAGCTTGCGCACTCGCCTCCTCTGCAGAATCCGATGCATGGTTGGTGCGGACCGCTGCTGCTGCTGCTGCTGCTGCTGCTACTCACCGCCGCAGACCGTCCGAAAGCCCCACTTCAACTTCATTCCAGCGGAGCGCGAAGCGCCTCCAAATGCGTCTCTGTCCAAACGTCCATTTCGGCGAGAAAGACGCGCGCGAGTGGACAGCCTGCAATTAAAAGCCACCGCTGGCAGATCTTTGTTTAATTCTCTGACAGATGAGGGATCTTTTTTTAACGCAACAAAACATCCGAGCTTTCCTCCACACGGATCAAAGCCACCATCCTCCCTCGTGCCTCCAAACGCAAGAAAAACTGCTACTCGCGCACATCAACTGTTGCATCCATCGCCTTGTGATTCGTTGACTCAGCGCTCTTGTCTTCCCTTTAAACAGCGCGCTGGGGGGTCACTCCATTAGACAGACAGAGCACACATAAGCGGGAATCCACACGCACGCGCACACAGAGACTTGGAGGTGAACTTTCCGCGAGCTCTGATGCTGTGATAAGAGCCAACGAGGTGAGCGTAAGAAGAAAAAAACAAAAAAAAAACCATACGAGGCGCAGCGGGGCTTCCTCTGCTGCCCCACTCTCTCTCATCAACTCGCATGCCTTGGAAATATGTGCCAGTCACGCGTGTAACGGTTCCGTTTGTAACCGCGCGGAGGCGGTAGTGTATAGGTAGTGGATCGCGGGGATGACGCTGTGCACCCAGTGCACCCAGTGCACCATTACCGGGCGAGCCAACGACTGGTATTGATCCAAATGGACAATTTCTTGATCTGAAACAAAAAACGATATCTTCCAAACATTATGATCCATCTGTGCATTGCACAATTGTCATTTCCAACCTCATTTAGTGTGCATATGTTTTATTGTTTTTTTTACGATGTGTGTGCATTTTATTTTACTATATGTACACTGAGCATCTTTGGGATTTATTTCTAATTTAAATTCCCATTTGAACATTTTATTGGGATTAAAGAACCGGAAGTCTTATATATTTATAGGCCCCCCCCCTATAGTTAAAGTGCTGTTGCATTCTGCCTATAGTATATACATTTCTATATTTTAATTTCAGTCGTTATTTTTCCAAATGTGAATCATTTTGAATTTACATTGAGATAAGTTTATAAAAGAAAAAAAACATCTTTAAGTCTGAGGTTTTATTCTTTAGTCAAATGGACAGAGCAGTCATACAAGTATACAACAAGTATATAAGTATACAGAGTAGAACACTTGGGTTTCAAGATCAGGAAGGCTGAAATACATTTCTCATGCAGGTTTAGGCTAAAGGTAACATGGCTTTAGATAGTTAAGTACCAGGATTTCTGGAACAGCAGGGAGCATTTTGTGGCCACTTCAAACAAGTGTTCCCCCAACGATGACCATCTTTATTTTCAACCACTTCAGAGACAAAATCCGATCCATTTGACACATTTAACATGTAGGCTTCTGCTGGCAGAAAACATCAATGACAGCAAGTATAGCGTTTGAAAACACGGCTATTAAGAAATGATTTCACATATGAATACTGGGTTATACACTGAGGCTCTTCCTGACAACTTAACCAAAAGTTTACCAAAGTATACTTACACTGTGTAGTACTTGCGCACACACACACACCCTGCAGACTAAATCTGAATCATCTGTTCCTGTCTTGTATTCAAAGTTGCTCTTCGAGGTGATTTATTGCTATCAGGTATCAGGGTTTAATCTTTAATCTGGACTTTGACACTGTTTTAAGAATCCATGCCGGGAACAAAGTTGTATAATTTATAGCTGGGGCCTGTAATTCTGAGGTTATAAATATCCCTTCATGTTCCCGTGACTCTGTATCGAGCACTCTAATAGCGCAATGACAGCACATTCAATGCATCAGGAGAAACTTTAGACCTTGGGTGCAAAGACTCCTGCAGCACACGTTGAAGCTAAACTCTGAAGTGTCTCTTTATACAAGATTGCCCAGTTCCAACTTTTTTTGGAGTTACATTTTGGATTTTGAAGCAAACATGCATAAATAATATCCCAAAGATTGAAGAAAAAAAAAACTGCATTCTTTATGCAATTGAATTACTTTGTAAACAAAGTATGAAATTAAATGCAAATTGAAAAGGCTACAAAAGAGCGTCTGTGGTTTTTACTTGTTTAGAGTTACAGAAAAAATAAAATGAATATAACCCACAACTCAGACTGTTTTCATTACATTGCTGGAAATGATACAGAAAGCCTTCTATTTTCTTTTTTTTAAATTAGACTGGATATGAAACAGAAGTGCAGACCAGAAGTATGCCCCTTCTCATTTTTGCAGGACTGTTTCAAAGACACGAGCCCAGTCTTTATTTCCCTAAATTCCACCAGATGGATCATTTATATCTGATTTTAGGCTCATTTCTTTGAAACCAGTCCAAAGAGTTTGTTGTACTCTGCATTCCTTTACTTACACAATTCCATCATTTAGTACATACAGCAGCCGACAAAGCTTCAAAGGAAGAAAACAGTGCAAATACCTGAACATTGTGCTTCACAACAGCTTTACAGCACTCCTTATCTGGTAGACGAGGGGAGAGGTGACTGACTCTTTGGTTGCTGTGGTCATAGTTTACAATACGTTTAAAGGGATAAGACACCCAAAAACTCACTCTTTCCCATCAGTCATACAATAAAATGTACAGTGCATTTTTGGCTTTTTGATGCATAAGGTTTTTGTGAAATTTTGTGCAAAAAAACTAATTATTAGATTATTGTGTGACTTCCACCAAAACCCACACATCCCACCACATACACACTCCCGTCAGGCCTTTCTCGTGCCCATATGTACACTTTTTTTTTCACAAGAAGATAGGTCATGTTATTTAAACTGGATATATTGATATTCGTGTGGCATGCACTACGTCATAGCACGATGACGCCACATTAAATGTACTTTTGTGTGCAGATTTTGCACATGGAAGCAATTATACATAAATATTTTACAATCCAATACCCCCCGAAAAAAAAAGAACTAAAAGCGCAAATTTTCATCCAATTAAGTCAAGTTAGTGTCGGCTATTAAGCTAATGCTAGCTGACAACAGCCTGGTTTTGTTTACCTTTGTGTGAAAAAGACTGTTTGAAAGATTTGAATTGTAAGTGCCGTTGTAAACTGCATATGTGCTGCGCTAGCATGGAAACTTAATTAGCGTAGTAAAAGTAGCTAAGGGGGAGGAGCTAAACAAACTTAAGCCGAGAATTCGGCTTAACGATTGTCATTGTGGAGTTTTGGAACGGGGCCACTGAGCGGGGCTCTGCCCCTGCACTGAGTGACCTCATGGCTGCAAAGGTCTTGCCGTCGTGAGCCCAGATGTCGGGTTAGGGTTGGGCCAGATGCTGCAGCGCCTCTCCGTCGCAGCGCATACAGTGGAAGCCCATGCTAGCCGTGATGTCGACGCTGCCCTGGCTGATGTAAAAGTCCAGAGATGGTTTGTTCCAGTTCAGGACGGTGAAGTTGAGCTGGTTGCAGCCGGCAGCGAGGCCCAGCTACGAGAGCAGGAAGACGGACATGAGTACTGCTGTGTTGACGTGAGGGACAAAAAAATATACGAATGCTACGAGGACACGCTACGCACTATTTTGCAGGGAGAGAAAAGAGGCCCACGGTTCAACAAGTACAGTGCATTTCCATGCCATTAATGTCACAGTGAAATTAGGGATTGCTGTTTTACTCACCTGAGCTACCTTGCTCATAAGTGCTTTACCAATGCCCTTTCCTGAAAGACAGATGTCATCAATTACTTTACAATTTCCTGCACATACAGACATGTTTTTTTTTTACGTTGCAGCTTGTTTTCTAGATAATAGACAGTGCACTGTACCTCTGAACTCAGGCATCACGTACAAATCCAACATATACACGGCTCTGCCTGACCATGTGCTGTAGGAGTAAAAGTAAAGTGCATATCCAATCTTCGTGTGGCCTGAAAATAAAAAAAACATGTGAAGGAGAAGCTGTTTGACTATGAATGTGCTCTATTATCAGAGCCTAGCGTAGTAAGTCAGGCAGCCATTCCTCAGTTTGGAGTCAGATATCTGAGGCCTGTGGACAGTGGTGACTGTCTGGAAAAAGGGCTGTGTCATGGAAGAAAAAGGCCCAGCTGGGCAGCAGAGCCAGCAGAGGGTTAATGTTCTCAATGCTGTATTCTGAGGAAAAGCAGTGCGACAGCGTTGTTATATAAGCGATTTGTATCGAGAGAGGCCTCATCAGCAGTGTGCCATTACATTAGGTAACGTAGCTAATAAATATAGACTAATCAACCTGGTAACTGGCTGAGAACAAGTGTTACATGTTAATACTCTAAAGCACAATTATCCATTTATAGACTTCGGGAATTCGAGAAAAACAAATTCAGCATATTTGATGAAATAATTCAATCGGCATATCACTCATCTTTACACGTCTATAGTAATGAAGGAATTGAAGGATCTAATTTACTGACTAATGTTGCCCCTTATCCGTTTGATGTCGTCTGCTGAAAAATCTTGTTGATTGAATGAGCAACTATTTGCTGTAAAGTTTGGCAAATTATGACTTTCTGTATCAGGACTAGATGATTAATGGAGATGGATAACAGGAACAACAGCGTTGTGGGTGTGGAAATCTCAGCGATGCGTATAATGGACTTCTGAACTCAAGGCGTAGGCTTCAAAACACTCAAGACCCCGTTACAAAAGCTGTCCAGAGAACCTTAGAGACCTTTGTGCTGTCATACAAATGTCACTTTTAGTTTCAAAAAGGTGCACTCAGTATAGTGCAGATCTCCACCAGATTATTGTTTCTCTTAAATGATAAAACTCAAACACTCAGGAATGATGTAAAATGTGTTTCGTCTCTCCAGCGCTCTCTGACTTTAATTGTATTCATAATAAAAGTTATTGAGGGAAATATCAGATCATGAAAACACAAATCTTTCTAATAAATGAAGAAAGTTGTTTGTGGTGATTTTGTTGTTCAGACTACAATGAACATTTATTTAAACCAGATGTTGAATCAGAAACCCAATCAAACATAAAGCTTGAGTTTATTCTGTGATCTGTCTTCACTCTGGTGTTAAACTCCAGTCAGTCAGTCTGATCAGCTGCAGCGTCCAATCACATGACTGATGAACAATGAGGGGGCGTGTCGGCCGTTAAAAGACTTCCTGGAAGTCTGTTCTCGTGGTTCCTCGCTCACGGCTCCTCCGAGGTCCCTCCTCCATCCTCGCTCCTCCGAGCTACATTTGAGCTTTGGGACGGCCGTCAATATGGCGGCGCAGAAACAACTTTCGGTTTAAGCGAGGATCGAGGAAACGACAACTAAGAGACTTGAGAAGTACGGGACTAAGACGCAAGGAAAGGACGCAAGTGAGGGAAACGGGGGTGCAATTAAGAGACTTGAGAAGTACCCATAGGCAGTGGCGGCTGGTCAATAGAGGGCCATGGGGCATGGCCCCACCATGAGCCACACGAAAAAAAAAAATAATAAAAATAATCATAAATTATACAAATTGTCAATATTTGTGTTTTTTAACTATGGAATGTACCCAGTAATGTGTGTACAATATGATATCTGCGCAAAATATATGCTTTTCCTGCTCGTCCTCTCCCCCTGTGTGCTCGTCTGCTCGTGCTCTCTGTCTGTGTGCACGACACTCTGAGAACGCGCAGCGAGGGGGGCCTGATCGTTTTGGCCCAGAAGAGACGGGTCTATGAAGCAGTTTAGCCAATTGATGATTCAAGATATAAATGAGTGACATACAATTGAGCCAATCAGCGCCTCAAATAGATTCAGCTGTGGGCAAGAACGATCAAGCCCCCCTAGCTGCGCGTTCTCGTCAGGAGAAGTCTCTACAGGCGAGCACTCCTCCTCCAAGACCCATTTGAGAGGAGAACTTTGAGGAGATTCTGCAGCCAAAGAGCTGATATCAGATCAGCCTGACCTCACAATCAGACAGCAGACTACATGCGAAGCTTCACTACTTCGTCAATCAACTTCCTTTCTTCCTAAAAGTACGCTGATTACTTCGACATACCATACGTATCCACAGGCAGGGGCGGACTGGCCATCGGGGATACCGGGGGAATCCCCGGTAGGCCGACGGGACTATATTATATGCTTCACAGAACACGTTCAATTTACTCTAATACCGAAAGTCAATAATCAGTGAAAACTGTATCAACAGTATAAACTGACATTATACTACTCCTCGCGATCCGAGGACGCCACAGCACTGCTGGACACTACGGTGCTTTTAAAAACTTTTCTCCATAACCGCGGTCTGCGCCGTGCGGTCGTGCCGGGCGTCTGTCGGGGCGACGCCGGCGGAGGTGCGAATGGCCGCCGTAGACCGGCGAAATACATGCCGTGTATTGAGTGGGCAGCGCGCCGTGTATTGAGTGGGCCGGTCTGACAGTAACTCCCGGGCCACTTTTTTCCCCCTAAATTAACAGTGAAAACTCATCATAGCTTAATTTAACATCAGTATTCATAATTACACTTCATGTTTACTTCTCCTGATCTTTACCTCCTATAACAAGGTCCATAGGGGCATCTCAATAAATAAACATGTTATATTATATTGTATTATATTATATAAGTGTTATTTACTGCTTTTTTTCATGTTGGAATAAATGTTAAATATTTAACTGCCAAGTAATAATGCGTGTTTGATGCTAATTTTTTTTTGCATGAAATCATACTGGGATGTTTGCTGAAATTGATAGGATGGCCCTCCCTAGAAAATTTTCCACCAGCCGCCACTGGAAGTACCCATAGGCTGTACTAAATGTCTTCCGAGCCGCATGCTACCGCTGCACCGCAGGTGTCTGGCTCACCACGAGCATCCGCGCGATGTCCTTGCAGTCCTCCACGTTGGCTGCACGGATTGAGAAGTCCATGTTGTGGTGGGTCTGATGATGGTGATGAGATGCTGACAGTGTGCGGCGGTTCTCCGGTTGGGGATCCGGACGGATGTGCGTAAAGGGAACGAAGGACTTTGGAGGTCACCAGCTATAGACTCTTCAAAACACAACCTCCCTTTGCTGAGAGCTGAGCTGAGAGCGCCCTCCCACAGGAAGGAGGAGACTGGGCATGTGTTTGTGGGTCTGTTGGACTCCTTGTATGCTTGAAAACTTAGTCTAATATTAGATTATTGTGCAGAAGACCATCTAGAGGGAGTTTTTTTTCCACAACTTGGCAACCCCTAAAATGTCCATATTAATATATTTTTTTTACTTTTTTATAAAGTATGTTTAGTAGTATTATAATAACAATACAAGTTTTTATTAGTTTGTCTAAATAGCTGGTGTCAATCATGGCTTTCCATGAAGAGAAGATACCCCTGACAGACAAAAATAAATAAATAATAGTATTCAGTTTAGGTTTTTTTGTTTTACAATTCTATGTATGTATGTATGTATGTATGTATGTATGTATGTATGTATGTATGTATATATATTTATATGTATGTGTATATATTGCATATATGTGTGTGTATGTGTATATATTGCATATATGTGTGTGTATATATATACTATGTATAGGTACACAATACATATATTTCAAAGTTTCCCTTTAACTCGACCTCCTGATCTGTCATTGGACCACTGTTTTTTCACATTTTCTTAAGTTTGAAATTAGCTGAGAACATTCATACTGAAGGGAAGACACTCCTTTGATTTCCTCATGATTCCCTTTACATTGTTGCAAAATTCTTTATTTTTCTGTTTGCTCCATCTTTTCGATCCAACCCTTCATTTTTGTGGGGCGTAATACACATTGTCGCCTCTAGGGGGCCCTAGCAAGGTTTTAGACTTTTGGTCTTGTGTCTCTGCAGTTCAGATGAATGTATCCATGTGTGTGGGATCAGTAGCAGATATAATTCATCTTAAAAAGCTGAAATACGTTGTGTTCAATTGCCTAAATTGAATCATTTTTATTAAATTCTCAGTGCATACAAACTCTTGAGTGGAGCTGCTTCAGATCTGCACAGAGTTTGAGTTACCATTTCTAAACATAAGCTGTAGATTCATTTTATTCACACTGACGCTGATACACTCTCGGCCTCTGTGTGGGACATTGTGTGTGTGGATGAAGGACCGTTTCCCTCATGTATGATGCATATGTATATGCATCATACATGCGTTGTATTCTTTTTTTTTATTATTTATTCCAGGAACGGCAGCATTTCACAAAAGGTGTCGCATACTGGAGAGGTTACATTTAGTTAATACGGCCTGCGGTGACGCACAATGTGGACATGTCATCAAAGTGCGAACTTCGGCGCGAGAAATAAGATGATCTCATGGATTTATGTTTCTCACAGAAATAACGGCAAGTCCCCACCAACCAGAGAGCTACGTTTGAGGAACTGAGAACGCCTTAGGGAGAGAGGTATGGAGAATAATGATCACATGACTTAATGAATCAGTCACAATGACCTACTTATATCTGAATATAATTCATATAAAGATATAAGTACCTGTATATCCTATTGATATAAGGAATTACTCGTCTTGTGAGGCTTGGAATGATGTCTCTGTCCTCGTGGAAGCCGGTGAAATGAGTTTCTCTGACTCAGGCATCCAGTTTGAGACATACAAATGTATCCTCTCTCATAAAAAGAGAAGCAGTCCTATCAAAATACCTCATCCATGACCTCACTCTCTGAGATCAGCTGCTAAACGATGAGTAAACTCGTACCCCGCCCACAGCCGAAGGGCGAAGGTAACGCTCATAAAAGCTCCTCTGAGCATCGTTATGTCATTATTAGTCTGTGTCGTTTGTTCGCACGTCTTAAAACAGCCATGAATTATTATATAATCTGAGATGAAATGAAACACTTTGTCTATTGTCTACAGATAAACGGGAAACATGGGGTTACAAGTTGGTGTTGATGTTGTGATCACATGCAAATGCGTCTTGTACCTGGAGGCCCCGGAGACGCCCTGAACAAAAAAACCTCTGTGTTGCGAGACCCTTATTGTGAAGCTGAGGCAGTGAGATGTGGTCAAGCCAAACCTTTGTGTTTACACTAACACAAACACCTGTGAACCGCTTGATGTAGTGTCATTGTTTCATCTCTTCACAAAGCCTCTCCCCTTCGGCGAAATAGTCGAGCGATGATTCTCGGTGAAACCACAGCTGGTTTAGCCATCTGTGAAGTCTGGTTTGAACTAATAAGTGATGAAGGATTCAGCCGTCAAATATCTCTGAGTTGTTGTTTAACGTCTGGAGTTACAAATAACAAGCTTATAGGTCTGACCTTTACCCGGTTATATATATGTGTGTGTTTATTCTAAACAAATCGCAGTATAAATGGAGGACTGTGGTGAGCTTGAGGCTAAAAATACATTTATGAGAGATTTTTCACAGTACACGGCATTCTGTGGAGGGTGGGGAGGAAATGAACAGGGAAAAGGGGGATTTTGCTGGGCTGGCTTTGACTGCCCTGTAGCCAGCTTTCTCCTGAAAAAAAATCCGGCTGGGTGCGTGTGTGTGTGGCTATTAATAGCTGCAGCAGGACGGCGGGGCTCTTTAAGACTGACTAATGGGCCCTTTCATACGAGGCAAGCAGAAAAAAAAACCCAGAGCTTTGCCACCGTTTTCATCAGCCAAGCCTCTCCGGAGCTGCCGATGACGTGCGCGAGACAGTTTTTACAGACGCACTGGAGGACTCGCAGAAACATTGTACACCGTATTAGTCAGTGGACTGTGAGTAAGAGAGAGTGGGGGGCCTCACACGCTGGTATTCACGTCAGACAAATGCTGCAAAAACCCTGAGATAATGATGGCCGGCGTAAAAAGTAAAGGGCGCGTTCAGGTTTTGTGTGGGTTCTGTGATCTTTGGGGGAGTGCTATTGGGACACAATCTTCCCTTTAGTGAGTGATGGAGGAAGATTGGAAACGCCTGATGGTCCCAGGTTGCATCACCGATGATGCGCCATGTGCACCTCAATATCAAAAAATATCCACTCTTTACTCTTTATAACAATAGTTCAACATCCGAACGATACACTCACTCGCTTTTTTGCTGAGGGTCGAGATGAGAAGATCGACTTCAGCGATCAGCTTTATTAGCTTAGCATATAGCATTAAGACTAGCGGAAACAAACGACACTTTATCTCTTGTTTGTTGAATCCGCACTGTCTTTTCTTGGAGGGTTATGATGTTTCAGACGAGGCTCCACTTTGTTTGTTTTGTACGGAGCTGTAGATACCCAGAGAAATGCATTCTGGGGCTTTTACGTTTTTTGCACCAGCTGCTCAAAAGAAAGCACCGCAGTCGTCAATCTCGAGCTTTTACGAGGGGAGGCAACCTTTTAACATGAACGAGGTCATAGTCTCCTCAGACCTGAACATTATTTATTTGCTACAGAGACCTTTGAAGATCGGATTTAGTGCAGCAACTAAATATTGTTGTTATAGACAGTATTACGTCTGCGATGCACTAAAAACAGTAAAATCGTGTATTCGGCCCTAATGAATAGACCCCTTATTGCATAACACTGACATTATTCACACCTCAAAATAGATTTTTTTTAAAAGATGGCATTCTGTGCGCCAACGTTAGAGGGTACATTTGGAAAAAGAACTTCACAGCCAAGTTCTGTTAGCGTCATAAAACAACCAATGTGCAAAAGGGAATCTGAAACTCCAGTAAAACTCGCCGGTAGTCTGGTGACATTAGGAGAAAACGCTGTTTGTCTGATGAATAGAAGAGTGTGAAGTGTTTACTGCTAAAGTATTTCATTCAAATACATCATTTTTGACCTGGCTTCTTTTGATCTTGTCAAGCTCTTGTTTCTCTGTTGAGAAAGTTGTTCCAGTACACCGCTGTAGGGATTCAGTGCCGGATAAATTGGTCTCCTTCAGGGTTTGGACAGGAAGCCACCTCCTCTTCCTGTTTAGTCTAGATTCTGATTGGTCCCTGGGCTCCAGAGCATTTCCACAACAAAACAGTCAACACCACATTTATCAATTTCTACAAAGAGCTAAAAGTGGCAAAAAACAAAAAAGGGGACTGGAATATAGTCGAAACAAAAGAGGAATCGCTGCTGACATCTCCCACCCTCAGCTTCCATAAACTCCATTTTCGGACATGATTTTGCTTTCAAAATAAGTGCCCTCGATAATTATCTACTGCACCAAATTAGTGCACATGAATACAAAGCACAGCGCATACGATAAGAGCGTTTCAAGTAGCCCAAGGCCTTTTTGTTTTAACGTATCATGAATAGCTCACCCTGGGAGTACAGTGGCCACGAGAGAAAACATTAAACTCACATGATTTTGATTTATTATAGGACAGGGGTGTCAAACCATAGACAGAGGAAATAGGAGCTGGTCCTCTTTTTTCTTGGAAAACCCGACACTCTGTTCACACTTTTTGAAAAAAAGACATTTTCCACCTGCATGAACAGTGTTGTGACACGTAGCCTGTACATGCGCATGTGGGATCTATGACAGCGTATCCAGCATAGGGGCCTGCTGCTACTCTTATTATAGCAGTGCATTTTATTGAAAAATGGGAATTAATGACTCAAGTTGGCCTGATCGGACCCTGTAGTGGGCCAGTTCTGGCCCTCGGGCTGTAAATTTGACACCCCTGTTCCACGATGTTCCATAATTGGTTTAGTCTCTCTTTTGACATAAATAGTTTCCTGGATTCATTAATCACTTATTTCTAAGGTGTTATCTGAATTACTTTCGAAGGTGGAAGTAAGCCTCATGATTTAAGGAATTCCCCCCCCCCCCCCAGACAAACACTTCCTCCTGTCTGGACTGCTCATGTTATTACACTTAAGCCTCAACCAGTTAGCTCATCCTGCTAAAGGAAGAAAAAAAAAAAGGGAAGGAAATTAGCTCATCAGTTGACTGACGCAATGCAAAGATAACTAGAGGCGCAAGAAGCAGACGCGTTGTCATTCCCGCTGCTCCATTAACATGCCTTGTAAGGACATCTGCAGCTGCTTTTTGTTTTCTGTTTTTATTTTCTTTGGTTCGACCTGCCGCTCATGTGAGTCATGTGATTCCTGTGAAGGCAGGTCAATCGGCCACTCATCCTGGGGCTTTGGCCAAGGGGGGCGGGCGTGACATGCAGTAATAAATTAAACAATAACACTTCAGGTAGGTTTTCGGGTAAAGATAAATAGGCCGCTAGCTTTCCCGTAAGGAAAAGACAGAAGTTCAGCCTGGCGCTGCTCCATGGCAGTGTCCAGTTAATCGTTCACGGAAGAGGCACACTTCACTTTCTGTAAATTGCTGGCAAAGTTCCCATCTGTTGCTTTCAATCTGGGATGAATGACTTTCACAACTCAAATAAAAAAAGTCCTCGTATTTCGAAACCACTGATAACACCTCCAGCTTCCCTTTCTGACCCCAGGTCTGCAGTTGATACATTCACTGTCCGGTTTCAGCCTTGGGGGCAGGTGGAAACCGAGGTCCGCAGAGTTTACAGACAATACCGATTTACGTCTAGAGCCGTTGCAACTGCAAACATTTTCCGCTTTTGAATGGTTTTGAAATTTTCCGACAAGCCTTAGTTCTTCCCCGCAAAAGTTAAGCTGTCTTGCATATTTGCACACAAGTAAGCACACAGATTAGCACTTCCGCATGTAGACCTTTTTAAACATTGAAACATAAAAATTCTAAATACGTCTCAGTTTGTTTGTTGTTGCTGATATCAGTAGCTGACGGGAGGTTAAATTAGAGTCAGGCAGTTCCCAAGCAATAACTACACTGAAAGGCTAAATACAAATACATAGAAGCAACAGTTTAAAGCCCTGCTAGCAGCTCTGTGAGGCCTCAGCTGTGCTTCTGAGTCTAAACGCTAACGTTAGCATGCTAACATGCTCACTCCAACAGTGTTAATATTCTGTTGTTTAGCATGTATAATGTTAACCATGTTCAACTTCTTAGTTTAGCATACTAGCATGCTAATATTAGCCAATTAGCACTAATGCAGCATTCACGTCATGTGGGTTGGATGGTAAAGATGATACATTGGTGGACTGGCCACGCTGCTAGCATGGCAACAAATAAATGCCAAAAACAAAGCGAATCAGGAGCAATAGAAAAAAATAACTGCAGTTTATTTGAAATTAGTATGAATTCTGGGTGAAACGACTGCATTTGAATGATTGAAAATGTTACATTATGATTAGTGCTGGGCAACGATTAAAATATTTAATCGCGATTTATCGCATGGATTTTTTGCGATTAATCGCATTGTTATGGCAAAGTTCAATAATGAATTCAAAAGTAGTGTATTGCGCACTTTTATTTTAAAAGTACTGCTATATGAACAAAAGGGCAATAACATTTGGTTCACGAGATGCAGGTAGCATGTTTTATACTTAATGTGAATATAATTCATACTTTGTTGGCATCTTATTCTGAAAACCGGATGTTCGTCTGAAGGAACCGGATGTTGTCTCACGTTAATCTTTCCGCTAACTTTCAAAGTCCTTCGCTCGCTCCCGATCTGTGCCGTTTAAATGCGTTTACCGTGAATTTCAGCATATAGGTGCACTCAAATTACTGACTATAGGATGTTTGCTGGCTTTTATCCCACTGCTCTTGTCATCCTCTTGTTGTTGTCTATGTATTGTGTCTTGTCTTTCAATAAAAAAAATAAAAAATAAAATAATTGTCGGCGTTAATTAATGAATGCTTTTACGCGAAATTAACGCGTTAACTTGCCCAGCACTAATTATGATACATTGTCTCTGTGGCCTTTAGCTAGCACCCTCTTATGCTCGTGTAACATAGTTGAAAAGGTTCAGGTTAAATCCCGCTAAATGGGAAAACTACACCACCTGCTGTTGTAAAGCTGTACCTGCACTGAATAGTAGACGCAAAGGACTATGGGTAATCCTCAACGCAACGGAGGATTTACTACATCTCACAGAGGTTACACTTGCGGCCAGCAAACAATAAACAAACAGAGCGTTAGATCCCTGAATTTTCCACAAAAACAGCAGCTTGTGAAATGCTCGTAGCGTATCTAAACTCCAAACACATAGAAGCACATAAGCAACATCCTGAGAAAATCGCCTCTCCTTTAAAGCGTAACTGTAACGAGACATCAAAGCTTGGACTGCAGGGGGGAAAAGTTGGATGTGTGTGAGATTGTGTAGGTTTTCAAGTGTGCAAGAAAGCTTCTATTAAGACGTAAAAGCTCACAGACTATGACTAAGAATTCACGCTTCATTTCAATGTTATCAAATGTAGGAGCCACCCAGTTCTGGTATGTCTTTAGGGATTTCCTCAGATTTGATTCCTTTGAATTTAGGCAAATAACAGGAAAACCTGACTATTGAGGCCAGCAGATACAATGAACCCCCACCGACGACTTCTCGTCTGAGTGACCGAGCCATTTCCTTCTGTGAAACCAGAGGCCCGCTGTACTTGTTAGAGGAGGTGTAGCCATGGGAGTGGGTGAAGACTTGGATTTACATGACTGAATATGGTGACTTTCACTGGAGAGGCAGCTATTGTCACTTGAGTGGGTCAATCACATGAAAACATATAAAGTGGGATTAGTTATTTACACTCTCTCACTGTTTCAAAAGAATATTAACATATTCACCTGTTTTATTGATACTCTTTATACCACCAGTTATGTCATATTTCCGACACTGATGACACAAACTCCCACCAACTCACTAGAACTGGAACAAAAATCAGAACACATATCCACCCAAGGTTGACAGATGCCTCTGCTGCCAACACAAGACTTGAATTGGACTTTTTAACACACTTGTCATACCATACATGGACAAAAGAAACGGCAACTCCTATCGTGTTCTCTGGTGTCGTTCATAATTGAGAACAGCGCAGAGTCACCCATACATCCAGTTACGTTCCTGTTTTTCATATCTCCACGCCTCATCCGACTTCCCCGTACAGGTATCGACGCTCTGCTGGAACAGGTGTGTTTGGCATTCGAGTAAATAACAACAAAAGCTGGTGTGACCAGATATGAGGTTGGCAGGATTATGTAACAGTCATTTCTCAACTTCTGACTTTGATGCTATTTCTTTATTCTCTTTCTTTTGACTCAGCGAGAGTATTTAATTTAAGAAAGATGAGCAGCAATAGCTATAACGTACAAGACAAACCAGTAACGCAAGACATGCTACAATATCAGAATTAAACAGAAATGCAATTATTAAATCTTGAAAAAAATAGTGAGTGCAGTCATGGCACTTTACAACAACCCCTTATAAAAATAAGTAAAACCTATAATGAGGCTAAAGGACCCTAAAACGTTGGTAGCCAGATAGTTTGTTTTAAATATTTGCTACCAAAATGTGCTGTAAAAAAACTATTCTTTATTTATTTATTAGATATTTTTTCTTTGTCTATGGGGAAACATATTCTGGGTTTTGTATAAATTTGTTCAGCACGTATTTAACGAGACTATAAGACTTGCTAGCAGTTCTGTGCGGCTGTACTTAGCACAGTGGCACTTATACAGCTAAATGCTAACGTCAACATGCTAACGTACTCACAGGGACAATGCTAACGTGCAATAATAGTAAAAACATTCACCATCTGAGTTTAGCCTGTTAGCATGCTAACATCTGCTACTTAGCACTAAACACAAAGTCCAGCTCACAGTAATGGTTTTGTTTTCACGCTTATAGCAACGTGATTGACAGCTCCGGTAATAATCACATTGTGTACGAAGTTCATGGCGTTCAAAGCACCGGTTGTAATGGTGGCAGGGACAGATTGTGCTGTTCTTTTTGCTTCGATAGGACTCTGATAGTAAACCGTAACGCTGCCTTCACTGCCGACAGACACGTTGATATTTGATTTACAGCAGTTTGGAAAAAAGGGAACTGGTTATAAAACATTTCTGCCACGGATGGGTGGGAGCTTCTAGAGACAATTGACTTCCTAAATTGCATGTGTTTGCCCTGCTTCCAGTAATGTTACATCCCAGTTCAACTTGGCAAGACACCGTATGACACAACCCAGAGGACACAACCCCACGAATACGATGGTGACTGTTGCAAGTGAACCAGATAACTCAGGAAACCTGCAACGCCCCTGGTCTTTACTGTGAATTATAAGATAATCTCTTCACCCAACGCTTCAGTTTCTCTCTCTCTCCGCGACTAGCTCCTGTCTTTTAAAGCTTCCTCGAAATCCTCACATTTCCTTCCAGCTTAACTGTGTTGACTTTGACTATTCAAGGAGCTGCTTTTATCATGAGGTGTTGCTTTCTTCCCGTTGTCCTGCTAACGGCCTCTTGCTGTAGTCAGAGAGTGTCTTTGTTTCCCCACAATGACTTGTAATCACCTCCTGGTGGGATTGGAAAACTTGGCAGGTTTCAGTCACAAGTAGCAGTCAAGACGTTTGAATTAATGGCTGCCAATTAGTTTCTGAACAGTTGGGGCGTGTCTCCACTAGCACCCACGGATAATGATGTGGCTAATTGTTAAATTGGCTAATCGTGGAGACTAAAAAGGACTTGGGGATTGATGGTGGTGTATTTTGCAGGACAAGTTCAACTTTTGACTTGATGATGGCGATAGATTAAAAAAAAAAGTTCAGAGCTCACCAGAGTTATTGGGTTTCATCTTGGTGGGAACATTGATTTCTGTATTAAAGTTTATGGCATCTAGTTGTCGAGACATTTAACTGAAAAACAAAACCTTATGGTGGCAATAGGAAAAGTCCTTGGGATACATTGTCTGGGAACCATAACTGTACCACATCTCCCATCAATCCATCCACTAGTACATAGAGTCTCTGTAGCATAATACCATTTTGCCAAACAGCCAAATAGGGCTGAGAAACACGAGGTACATTGGCTGTTGCTTTCGATAAACAGTGAAAGCTTTAAGGGGGATCGAACCAGTAAAGCCCAAGAGCTGCAGCTGCACTCCCGCCTCTGCTACGGTTCGGATGCTGACTCTGTCTGCGTTGCCCGTTGTGAGATGCGTAGAGGAGGGCGGGTGCCCGTCTGAGATGGTCCATTATGTCACCGGTGCCCCAAGAACAGCTCCAGTGTGTCCTTACAGGCACGGAGGCGAGTGTGACGTTCAGAACTTAACTGTTGTTGGGCCAAACCCAGAAGAAACAGGGGCCCTACTGTTTCCCTACATCAGGCACACCCACCCACACACACACACACACACACACACACACACAGATGCACAGACGCAGGCACACATGGAACCGTTTAAGGTTTTCCCTTCTGCCACTGTTCAAAATGCCCCCAGAATAAACACTTGAAGCAGATCTGAACCAGTGAGGCCAGCGATCCCCATTCGAGACGGGCTGTGACGCAATGTGAAGGTAATGAAAGGTACTGGGTTTCAGATGTTTCCTCACCCTCGTTTGTACTTGAAGTAAGTAATGTGAACCCTTCAGTCGGCAAAGCACAGCGTCACGGGCTTGTGAATGTCATTAAAAGCCTACATATGTAACGTTCTATTCAAATTCAGACAAAGCTTTTCAATGCTGACATTATTTGTCGATTAATACGTTGATTGATTGATTGACTGAGAATTGAATAATATTTTTGATAATCTGTTATAAGTGTCAGTTAGTTTAAAACTAAACTAAATAGGCTACTCGCAGTTTAAAAAAGAATGTTGATTGGATGAAACAAGACCTTTGAAGATATCAGCTTGGGGAAATTTTCGGATATTTCGATAGATTAAATAATTAAACGATTGATTCTTTATTGCAGCTCTACTCCCAATTAAAATCGTACTGATGGATTAATCGCCTTGTACGCAACAAGAGCATTTACCAGTATTTCGTTTCACATGCTAAATGGCATCATAACATTATTCAAACCCGCGGAACTTTTATTTTTATTTCTAGTCGAAAGCCCAAAATTTCCTAAATAATCCAGAATATCTCAGGCTGAATATTTTGGGGGAAATTTGTACGAAATGTTGCACAAGCCACCTGGAACATGTAAAGAAACAATATGGAGTCCAGGGTTTGAATATAGTGTAAACATCATATTTTCTTCCACGGAGAGCAGATCCAGCATTTATAATACTCATATAATACTCTCACACAGTGGGACATGTGTTGACAACCTTAAACCTGCTGCAGGTAACATTCACTGGAATAATCACGTGGTTATGTAAATAAACGAGGTATGGCATAAATCTTCCAGAAAACACCAGTGCCAGTAAAAGACAACATGTTTGTCCATTGTTGTAAATCTCTCTTCTATTGTAAATCATCACCTCTCCCCCCCCCCCCCCCCCCCCAAAAAAGACCTCCAACCGGCCTCCTCGCTGCTCTGACACGTGCTCGTCCACGCGCGTGACGAGCTCGCGCCTACGCGGTTTTAAGACGCTTGTCCCGCGAGCGCTCTGATTCAACTCATAAACGTCGGCTACCAGGCAGAGGAGAGCATGATCCACTCTGCACGTGAGCTGTCTCCGTCGGCAAACTTCTCGCTGTCGTTTCTTCCCGATACCGAAAGCGCGGTTGATCGATTCACTCTTAAACTAATTGATAGCAGACTTCCACCTGACCAGCGTGTTTAAAACAAACATCCCGAAACTCTGCTGTTCACCTGAGACGCACGAGGACGTCGTTTGCATGAAACTGTCAGGTAGGACACATTTTTACAAAAGTACAAAGGATAATTGAAGTAATATAACGACAGTGATGGTACTTTAATCATTGTTTCTGTCATATTGTTAACATGCGCGCACCATGTGTTACTGCTTTCTGGCAGTATTGCAGTAGACGCTCCGGAGCTCGCCGAACCACGCGCTACAATCTGCCAATTTGAAGTTATCTCGCTTATTTCTGAGACTATTCGTGGCACCGCATGTTTATTTAGCTGTGTCGGTAACCACTAGGCTTCATTGGTAAATTCGGCATACAAGGAAGTGGAACATAAATTAAAGAAAAGTGTTTTTTTTCCAAATAGTTTTTCTTCATCAGTTTTATTTTTCAGTTGAGATGAACCAAAACAAATGTTTGATCCAAGTTCTACCTGGTCTGGTGAATCTGTCTGTAGGCTGTATTTGTATATTTGCAACACATTTAGAATAAAGTTTGGGGCATTTGATGTTTTAAGTTTAAAAACGAGCAGACATATTCTGTCCACTTCCAAAGTTACTTCCTTCTATAGCTACAGCATGGACCGTTTGAATACCAAACCTCTGTGCACATGACAGGCTGAGTTATTCAGATGTGTTTTACGTTGTTTATTTAAGAGCTCAGACATGTGTCCGGTGACAGGGGAAGTCAGTATTGTACAGTAGCCTTGGGTTAATGCAAATATGTAGCTGTGTGTGTGTGTGTGTGTGTGTAGTGAAAGTTGTGTACATGCTTGTAACCCACACGTGTAACTGTATGTGTGCATGCCATAGGGTCGGCCGAGGGTCTAGCTCAACTTGCATCTCCTCTTGTGCTGTGACACACTCACAAAAGCATGCCATTGTTTGTAGGAGAAATATTTTTTTTGGGAGGGGGGGGGGGGGGTGTGGATGCAAAGCTGTTTCCTGCACGGGGGGGTTGACTAACAATGGCCGCCACCTCGGGAACAGTCGGTGGTTCTCTCGGCGAACTCACTTCTGAGGAGCACGTTGAAAGAATGTCCAAGAAAAGAGAAAGAGGGGGGGGAAAAATAAAGTTTGAACACAATGGAGAGCAGGCAGCGCTGTGGGTCGGTAGGATGGGAGACAATGGGAGGCCAGATGTGGACGTTGCGTAACACTTGTGTTTGTGAGGTCACACAGACCTTCATGTCAGTGCGTTTGAGCTTAAAGAGGGCTCTGTACCTGCGATTATCAGCGTGAGTAACCCTCCATTTCATCTCCTCAGTGTGTCTCTTAAGGGACACGCTGCAGTGAGGACCAAGCCCAGAGCCATAGTCAATATTTAATGGCTGCTGTCTGTGGTGAATGAATGTTTCTCACTCGTGCGTCACATCGGTGACTGATCCTGTTTGGTGGCCTTTTTTGTTTTTCCATGCTGCAGTACAAGTTGTGCTGACTGCGTGTGTATTCAAAGAGTCGTACGCGTGAGTTTGTACAAGAACAGTAACACCCGAAGAGTTGCTTAACACCAAACAAAAAGCTGTGTCAAAACGATCCATTTCAAGGATTCACCCTCGCCGTTCCCTTTTGTCAAGTGTGAACAAAGCTTCTGCATCTGTCCCGCTCAATTATTCATTCATCTGCTAACGTCAGCGTCTTTGTCTCCCTCATTTCAGATAAAAGCAGTGGATGCAACTCCGCTCCCTTTATAGAAGAAAGGTGGACGAGTGGGACAGCGTCTGAAGAGGACCAGCTGAGCACCGGCGGAAGCGCCTCGGCTAAAACTCCCTCCAAACAGAGCCTGACGCGCACCATGTCCCTCAGCACGCTCCACCTCATGCAGACTCTTAAGAACTCCCCCGCCGCGCTGCGTCGGCGCTTTCGCCGCGACCGCACCGAGTCCCTGTCCCACGGTGACCCCCTCTTCAAGGTCCACTACCTGGGCATGGAGAAAATCTTCTCCCTGGACCGAGAGCAGGCCCAGGACGCCATCAGCCGCTTGCTGGAGGGCGTCGCCAACGGCAAGAAGCTGAGCAAAGACCACGCCCTGGTGGTGCGGCCGAGGTACGTGGAGGTCAAGGAGCTGAGCACGGGCCGGCAGCTCACCAAGACGTACCTGCAGGACATCGCGTACTGCGCCGCCGACGCCACCCGGCCCAACGTCTTCCTGTACATCTGCAAGCACCAGGGGCAGCAGCTGCAGTGCCGGGTGTTCTGGTGCAGCCGGGCGGAGCGGGCGCGGGACATGACGGCCTGCCTGGCGCACTCCTTCCAGCGGGCGCTGAGCGACTGGCAGCAGGACGTCCCGGCCGCGCCGCAGCCGGGGGAGGCGAAGGGGAAGCGGGCGGAGGAGTCGTCGAAGTCTCCCGCCATCGCGAAGAGCTCCACGCTGCCTGCCAGTCTGGGAAAAGGTGAGGGCGTAACAGAGACTGCTCTCTTGTCCATTCATAATGAACTGTTAAACACCGGCGTTCACTTTTCATTCGCAGCTGACTCATCTCCCGATGTGTCTTTCTCTTTTCTAGTTCGCTGGAAGAAGAGAAGCTGCTCCATGTCTCGCAGCCCCCTCAGAGCCATCACCAGGAGAGGGTCTGCCTCTGACAGCTGGAGCTGAACCCCCGCTTTAACCCTTCGAACATTAACCACGTTAAACTGACGCCCAGCTCCGGGAAATGGGGGGGAAAGTCCATAAATGGATGTATGAGGACTGGATGTTGCCTTAATCAGTGAGCATATGGACCTGAAGCTTTGCAGCGAAGTCTAATGTAGAACAGAACGCTGTTGACGGCTGTGTGAGGACTTGTGACTGGTTCCAAGCCATTCGAGGACGGGACTGGTTCCTTTCTGTGGCTCCGTCTCTCTTTTTTTTTTTTGGTTTGCTTTGTTTGTTTTAAGTCTACTTGACACTTTAGCCGCGGAGGAGTTTTTCCTGTTGGAAAGAGACGATTAAAGCAAGGACAGCAGCTGTTGGCCAAATGATCCACAGATGACAACCAAAAAGTGGGAAAAAGATGACGACCGCTTTTATTATTTAAGGCGGATTTTTATTTAACTGACATTTATGACAGGTCATGATGATTTCATTTTATTGTTATTGTTTTTAACCCTTTGGCACTGCTTTGTTTCTCTTTTATTCCGGAATCGCTGTGAGAGTTTTGTCGAGATACAGACAGAAAAATGCAGGCACGTCATTTAAAACGTGGCGTAAACTTCATCATAGTCCGTAATGCACATTATGCAGTTCGTCAGTGTTGAGCACTTTCTGTAAAATATGACATCTGAACACGTCAGTTTAATTCCTACTCAAGAAATCCAGTTTTATCGTTTCTTACAGTTTTAAGAAGTCAGTAGAAGCAGCACCTGCATCATAAAAAAAACCCCCGAGCAGAACCTGCACGGTCAACAAAATCCTCCCTGTACGCACCACAGCCGCATCCCCCCCCCCCCCCCCCCAAAAACAACAGATCCCGACTGTCTACTGCGATGAATTAATTGCATTTATGTGGGGAAAAGCACACTCGGCCATGACTTGCGGGTTTGTTTGTGTCCGAACACTGGGAACGCTGTGTTCCCATGCGGCGCCTCTTTGGGGGAATGCTCGGCCATGCACCTGCATTCCAAATGGGGGGGGGGGGGGGGTGAGAAATGTCCAGCCATGACTTTTGCGTATTGAGCAGCCTCGTCAGTTGATGCTACGCTGTGCTTTTCACGCCGCCACGGTTATCGGCGGTGATGTGTGCCGTATTGCGTAACATGATGGTGCTTTCTGTCGTATGGTTTACAGACGAGACTTTAGGATTAGTGGTGTCATTTAGTGTTTTCTGACCAAAACTAAGCTAGCGACGTCGCCTTGTTCTTTTTAACAGAACGGGTGTTTTTGACTGATGTGCCGCGAGGTTTTTATCCGTTCATTTTAACATGTTGCACTCCCCGCTCTCGGAAAATGGGGGTTAAAGTGCCTGCTCCAAGGTGTATTTTATCGGTGTACTGTTGTCATTGTACATATTTAATTAAATGTGTATTTTAAGAAATAAAACTTTTTATAAAACTTTTTTTTTGTCCGTATATGTTTGTTTTCTCACCGCTGTAACTTTCGAGAGGACAAATATTTAACCAGCTTTAACTTCTGCAGCTTTGACCCTGATGAATGATTCCGTTTCGCTCCACTTTTAAAATGTTATATTTGGCCTGAAGCCGTTAAGTGTGTGTGTGTGTGTGTGTGTGTGTGTGGGGGGGGGGATTGAAGGGTTTTGGGGGTGTCGGGTCATGACGTTCAGAGAGGTCCTGGGATGTTTAATCTCAGTCATGTGACTCATTTCCCAGGGTTATTTCTCCCGGTGTTTTCACATTTCAAACAACTCTGGTACATGTGACTATACCTTCCAACTGTAGTAAAGACGCACATGTGGCTGCAGCTGGACTGTGTAGCCTTGAAAGAAACCGGTTTGTTCAGTGTGTACGCCACACGAGAGAACGACAGCGACCTCGCACCGCAAACACACAAATCACCTAAATATGTCACACATTTGACCCCATTTGCAATAGAAGTCAGTCAAAGTGCACAGATGTCTCATCTGAACGGTTATAATCACTCCTCTGAAGAAGAGTCCTGCGCTGGGGGGCTGCCGGCCGCCCCGGACCTCTCTCTGTGTCGCTGTAACTCCAGCAGGGACTGGACGTGCAGACGCCTCAGAGGCTTCACCTCCTCCACCACTGAAAGGACAAAACTGTTGTCAAAGAAAATCCCTGGTAATGCCTCTTTTTTATTTTTATTATGTAGCTAAACAGCATCACCTGCTGGCTTCAACAATGGTGTTTTGTTAAACGCTGTACTTGTGGCTTTTCCAAGGTGTCCTACCTTTGTCGTAGTGCAACTCGTCCCGGTTCCCGTAAACCACGTACATGTCCAGGAAGTTGAGGAGCGCGCCCGTGACCAGGAAGCGGTCGGGGAGGGGAAGGCTTTTGATGTAGCGCATGTCTAGGGCGAAGGGGTTGGAGGGAGAGGGAACGGTGCACAGACACACCAGCTCGCTGATGACGTCCCACACGCGAATACCTGCGAATCACAACAGCAGAAAACACCAGACCTAAATGCTTTCTCCTTCAAATTGCAATCATTTGACAGAGTACAGTAATCTTTCTAAAGTAAAGCGCCTGGAGCTGTTTTCCACAAACCTAACCCACACCAAACGGTAGTCTCTAAGAAGGTTAAACATCTGTGTCTGATTTCCAGCTCATGGAAAAATGTCGCAATTATCGAATCTGTGCAGTGAAACGAAAGCCCCCTCGTGTTTGGATTCCTCGCATTGTTTCCCTACCTCGCGTCTGCCAGTCTGCGATGGACTTGAGTTTCATGGGCGTGTCCTTGACCATCGAATCGGTGCCGCCGATGTTGACCAGGCGCTCGTGGTTGGAGCGTATCCAGGCGTAGGGGCGCCCGTACTTGACGTAGCCGGCCAGTAAAAACAGAGTGCAGTTCACCTCCTGTTTTTGGGGGACAAAGTGGAGGCCGTGAGACTGAGCGAGCGAAGAGTTGAGCCGTTGAGGGGGGCAAATGTAAGACCTGCTGAAGCACTCACAGGCACCGCGATCTCTCTTTCACTGGGCGAGGCTGGGAGGAGATGCTCCTCACTGCTGGGCTCCCTGAGGACAGAGAGACCAGTGTGTTGGTGTCTAACTGTTGTTTTGGGGGTGATGTCCATCAAGATCCCAAATACTAAACACACTGACATGTTCCTTTCCCCCCTCAGACACTCTCGTCACCTGACAGGCTGTGGCTGCGTCTTGGTGTGTGCACGCGGAGGGTCTCGCGGGCCCGGAGGCTCCCCGGGCAGGGGAGAGCTGCCCCGGCTGACCAGGCTGGGGGAGCTGCTGCTGGGGGAGACATCGCTGCTGTTACAGCTGCTGCTGGAGGAGGAGGAGGAGGAGGCTCTGGAGACCACAAAGCCTGGGGAACGCCAACCCTGCAGGACAGGACAGGTGGTAAGTGGGGTGATGATATTATGATGAATACTAAAATGTGTTTTCTTTCTCCAGAAACTAACCAGATCCTCATTAACAACTGTCAGCAGCAACTCCTCTTTCCCTCTCAGCCAAGGCTGGAAGTATTTAAAGCCCTGCAACACAAATAAGTTCATAGTTTTAACAGTTCGACAGAGTTAACTGTGCGTTTATTCATCTCTGTGTGAGCGTGCACCGACCTGTAATGATCCAAGTAAAGCCAGGTCACTGAGGAAGTGCTGCAGCTTCCTCCTCTGCTCCCTCTCTCGTTTCTGTTTACACACAGAGGACGTAAAGGGCAACACACACATTAGCGCCAAAGCTCAACCCTCCCATCATCAGCAGCACCCTTTTCCCGGTCTAGTATCCTAGCAACAGCGCCTCCTCGCAGCATCCAGCGTCTATAAAGACTCGCGATAGGCCGATTGGACGATGCAGAGTTTAATAATGCACCAGGCAGACAAATAGCATGAAAAGCCTGCAGCTGATAAAAGAGCACGTTATGAAGGAAACCGAACTCACGCTGCCGCTGCTCATCTTGTACCAAATTGCAAACGTCGTGTCCTCCACAGGCGACCATGGCGTGTTGTATTCTAACACCTTACATGTTGTTGGGCATGATTCATATATTAGCTGCGCCGGTGATGCCGTTCTTGTGCACAGTCACACAGACGGGTGTTGCCTCCTCGACGTTCACCGTCGCAGCATGAAGTCGGTTTGGCGATGGGGACGTGAGGCCCCTAGTGGCCATGTTGGAGGACTACAGGGTGAAGCTGCGGTTCACTTTGTTGAGGCAATGCAGCGTTTTCAGTGATCACACCAGGCATTGTTTTCATCACTGAACAATTTGGGATTTTGGTTATTATGTCTTCTTTCATACTAGTGGAAAGAAAGCATCCAAAATACACATTTCTGTGTTTATTTGAAGTTTGTAGATTTCTCCTAAATTCAACAGAAGTTATTAGATAATGCCTCATTTGCATATTTAAACTTAACATTTTAGGAAACTTGTAGTTAAGGAAATATTTCTCAAGTTTCATTATGATGTGTATTAGTTATTTTTCTGCCCTATTCTCCTGTATTGTCTTTCAAAATATGTAATTTTACAGTAGATATCTCCATTTGAGTGGCACTTACGGAGACACAACTTTCCAGTTTTATATCTATATTCGGAAGGTTTTTACATAAGTCATGCTGTTGACAGTATTTTCAGATTCATGGAGTGGTACTAAGATATTCAAAATCCCAAAATGTATTTTTGGCCCCAGTCATCAGTGTGGAGTAGCTTGGCCGAGTGAAGTAAAGTATACTCAGGTCTCTGTATTTAAAGAAATAGTTTGACATTTTGTGGCACTTAACTCCCTGTGAAACCAGCTAATAGGTTTTTATAGTTGAATTCCATACATGGTTTATATTATTTTAAATAGTGGACTTTAGACGCGCTATTAGGCATATTTTTTTTAAAACTTTGGACAAAGCAGGGCTCCTGGTTTTCCACTGCTTCCATTTTTATTCTAAGCTAAGCAACACGTAAAGGTCTTTTTATTATTATTTATTCAGTAGAAAATATGCCCATGAAAAGTATAGATACTTAATTCTGTGTATTTATTCCATTCTACACCATGTATACATTTATAATTTAATACAAATCTCCAATATCAGACCAACTTTACCGTGTTGTTGGTTGGCCAGTGAAGTCAGACATTTGAACAAACTTGACAAATAATCACTTTATTCAGTGTGAGTCAACGAACAAACACAATGTGCAAAAATAAGTATTACCAGTGTAGCAAAAGATTAAATATTTAAAAACATTGTCATCTTGTGTAACGATTGGCCGTCTTCACAGAAGACGGTTCCCCCTAAAAGCTCCTGGAGGCAAAGTGAACGAAGAAGGTCCTGATCTCTTTGGGCGAGATGGTCACAGTGAACGCCTGGTCGCCGCCACGACGATACCGTTTGTTGTCTGAGACGAAGAAAACAAACAACAAGGTATGTAAAGGGATGAGGAGACTCGTGTAGCATAGAGTGTACATATTAAAATCTTTCTCACTTGTTTTTACGTTATCTGCAGTCTTCCACTTCCACCTCTGCAGACGGCTGATATCCCAGGTTCCTGTCAGAGAACGCTCCTCCAGCTCTTTCACTTCCCCTATGCCCTGCAGGACTTCCTGCTCACACAGAAAAGAACAATTGAAAAAGAAAAAAGATGATCCGAGGCTTTCCTCTTGCAATAATATGACATTAATACATAGAAAGTATTTTTCTCGCACCTTCAAGTTTATTGTGACTGGCTTTGAAAGCTCAGGGTCTTCTCCCTCCTCAAAGAGATGCATGATCCTCAACAGGACCCGATCGTAGTCTGGCTCCGAGTGCAAATCCTTACCTAGATGTACATCACACGACAAAACTGAACACACGTTTCAGAAGTGAATCCCCAGACAACTCGGAGAGGACTTTCAAACCTCACAATACAACCCCCAGTATTTGCCTGAGTTCAAGCGGCTGAGGTGAACATCGTGATCAGAGCTGTAGCTCCATCCGGGGATGCTGAGGCTGAGCAGGTGGAGGTTGGGCGGCAGGACCACCGAACGCACGGGAGAACTTCCTCTGGGTTCCTTCTCCTGCCAGGATCTCTCTAAGTGTGCATGAGGGAAAAACTGCTCAAAAAAAAACAAACAAACTCAAACCCAAAATGAAATCTTTGATGCCACGCAGCCCTAAAATGACTCACGAGGCTGGTCAATGGGCATGATGACAGGTCTGTGCTGCAGCTCTATCGCCTCCCTCTGGTAGAGCTTGGAGGTGACCGCGATGGAGCCCAGCAGCATCCACAGGGCGGGCCTCACCACCGAGCTGTCGTTGAGGGTCAGGTTGTAGCCGAGGTTCCAGGGCACGTTGTTCCAAAGACGGCGGTGGAGCATGACCTGACACACCGGACGTTAACGTATTTGTGCGAGTAAACACCATGTGAGAAATATGCGTTGCGGGCCTTTTGGTACCTCTAATTGTCCGTCGGCTTGGCTGGAAACACCGTGAGCTCTGTCGCTGACGAGCACCAGTCTGCTGAGCTCATCCTCAATATAGGCTGCCCGAACCATGGGGAAGTAGTTCTGCAACATGCACATTATATATATATATATATATTATTTAGATAGATAGATAGATTATTCTATAATAAAACCGGTGTTTTTCTTCTAGAAATCCAGGTACTTACTCTTGCTAAAGTGTTGTTGGTGTACTTCCTGTATCTCCTCTCCATCATCTGATAGCCGTTGTCGTCTGTGTACAGGGTCCTGTTGTTCGTCAAGGAGGAGCTGGTCCTGAGGACGACCTCTGTGTTGAGACGGAGGGGCCCCAGCGAATAGGTCTGCTCCAGCCTGTGGCACCGCGGTCCGCTCCCAAAGCATTCTGGGACTCGGGTGGTGATGGAGTAGGCGTAGTCTTTATCGCTTTTCTCTCTAGATTGTGAGAAAGAGTGTCACGGTTTCGGGTTAATTTTTAACCGCACGACAAACTGGTTTACCGTACCCACCTATAGAAGCGCTGCCGGATCTCGGTCACAATCTTCCCGGGGATGATCTCCATCTCCACAGCCTCGTACGCCCGCACGGCTGACCCGTTAGCGCTGAAGACGTAGTTATCCGAGATGGGCCCTGCTTTCGCATCTCCATTTGCGTGGTATTCCCAGAAATCCTGCGTCACCATTACTCTCCTTTTTTCTGGCCTGCCGAGGACGACAGAGGTAAAAGCTCAGAGAGTTACATTGACATGAGGGAAAAGCATTTTGAAATGATAAAAACACTTCGGCATGCGGTGCAACATAATCTGTTTCTTACAGATAAGTGATGCTGTGCAGTAGATTCGTATCCTGGTCAAACATCAGCGTGTAACACTCATTCATAACAGGCAGGAGCCTCCTCCCCGTTTTCATCCAGTCACAGATGTTGCGTCTCTCGAACGAAACCCCTTCGGCGTCATAAGTCCGGCCACACTTCCTCCCGGAGCATTTCTTCACGGAGAACTTAATCAGGTATTTCCTGTGCTGAAGGCCTCCAAGTTCCACCACGATGAAAAGATCGTAGGTCGCATTGGAGTGCGCCGACCCCTGGATCTGTAACAGACAGAGGCGGAGGTTACTGCCGTCATCTTTTCTCTCTTTGATCCTACTGCTACGCTGTGATTTATCATTATCCTGTAACTGCCGCGTGTAACCACAGTTACATAGTTCAGACCACATTTAAACATTTGTTACGGCCAGTTTTTCTTTAAAGAAAATAATAAACAACCTGTGCAGGCACTGGTTGTCCGTCGTCATCAAAGACGGCTGCAGTGGGGAAGGATACGGTGACGTTGACGATGGTGGTGATGTTCCATGCCAACGGGTTGTAAACGATGACATGTTGCTCCGAAGGCTGATGAACACCTGGCGTGAGGAGATGAAGGACTCGTTTATTTGAAATAATGGCCAAAACTACTCTTCATGTGCTAGCATTTAGCTCAAAGCACAAGTTGTAGCAGGCCAATGTAAGCCGCAGCCCCCTTGCAAAATGTTCACACCTTTTTTGTGGTAGCGGCTGCCGAGCATGCTGGGTAATCCGAGGTTGTGGGGCAGCAGGATGAGTGCGGCCAGAAGCTCATCCACTCCCATCGCGGCCTGCACGAGATGCCGCAGGTACATGTCGGCCACCTTGGGAGACTCGGTGCCGGTGATGCCATCGTGGTGCTGCACCTAAAACACACTTTATCATCTATTTGACCACGAACAAACGAGATTTGCTTTATTTTTCTGTTTAAAGGAGTCAAATATCTTTGATGACTTACCTCCGAGACAGCCCAGCGAAGCGCCTTCAGTTTATCCAGGGCCCAGTCTTTAGTCACAGGTCCGTCGGGGAAGCTGACTCGGTACCGGGTGAAGAGAGTCTCGGCTGCGTGCAGCCGGGAGCTGGCCTGGCGCGCCACTCCTTTCAGAACATTTCTGGAGGCGTAAAAGCCCGTCCACGCCTGGTGCGGTTCTAGGAAATAAATAAACCGCAGTAGATAATATCCACAAAAATATTCTTTCTTTTTGTCCTTTCATGTGAAGCAGGCGGCGCTTTAGATCATATTTTAGGGTTCAAATTCTTACCAGTGGAATACGGTAGAAAATCTTCGCTCCCACGAGGCTCCCAGACAAGATCTGACTGGTGGATGGCTTGGAAGTATTCACCAACAGTGGCATACTGGACTGTCACCCCAAACTCTTTGCTGTTCTGGTTGATGTACTTCATGAGAGGATCCATGTTGTTGAACTGGACCGATGAGTTGTAGAACTGTTTGTCACAGCCCTGAAACACGAGGACAGTGCAGGGTATTTTAGAGAGAGAGATAGAGATAGAGATAGATAGAGAGATATAGATAGATAGATATAGATCTCTTTTAAAAAGGGCCACCAGTGCCTGTACTCACCCATGGCCAGAGCACATGGTTCGTCCTAAACCAGGCGGCCCTCTGCTTGATGTTCTCCACCATCGTCTTGGCATAGGCCTGGACCGTGTCCTTGGTGACGGGCAGGCTCATGTTGGGGTAAACTCCGTTTTTAGGGGGATCGGGGAACAACGCAACTCCATTCCAATAGAAACCAGAGCTAAGACGAAAGAACATGTTTCCTTTTCAAAAATACTATTTTATTAAATATAAATTTAGAAGTATGGTACAAATTAAACTGAGTAAGTCAAGAGTTTTCTGTTACTGATAAAGGGTCGAATCATGGCCTACCTGTTGGAGAACGGCAGGTGAGATGGGGTGCAGTAGCTGAACTGGTCCATAGTGTGAGTGAAGATCTGCTGCTTGTCTTTTAGAGACGGAGAACCTCTCCATACAAACTGAAGTTTCTGTACAAAAACAAACAGATAAACAACAGGCTGTGACTATTTAGTTCCATTTTACGGTTAGTTTAATAATGCCAATCTACTTTTCTGGTGATAGTGTTTAAAAGGAACGTGTTCTTTCAGTTTTAAATGTGTACTGCGGTGAAGCGTGTACAATTTGTGAATTTCTACCAGTACTCCCTTCACTGGCGGCAGGAGCATCAACTCGTACCTTGTTTTTCTGCATGCTGTCTTTAAGGTCATAGTCAATGCGGGAGACGAGGTGGCCGTTGAAGCCGGCCAGGGCAAAGAGGACCGGCGTGGTCGCAGAGGCTCCAAACGGATCCACGTGCCAGGAAAACTGAGGACGCACCCCGAACGTCTCGTAGAGGAACCCGTGTCCCTCTGAGACAGAACAACAAAGGGTTTCTACGCGTCTTCTTCTCTCACACTGACATTTACAGGCGCAGGCAAACGCGGCGCTCTACCTGTCATTTGTAGTATCTCGTCGTCTAGATCAGTTACAGCCTCGTCGTGCATCACTTGGCCCCCGATGATGAACTCAAGTCGACCCTCTTTAACGAGCTGACGTACCTATAAAGCAAAGCAAGCCATAAAATGTTAAGTCCTAAAACCAGGATATCTGGTTTCAGAGGTTTCAACCTCTGATGCACTCTTGTCACATTTCTTGCAAGTCCCCAAACTTTATGAATTACGAGCGCAATATGAGAGTGTCCCTTTAAGAGAAGTTAGCTTGGTTTATCAAGACTTGTCTTGCATTATTTCATGTCGGTACAGAGTATGGACACATCGAGTGTCCTCACTTGTTTCTTATGCGCGTCTGTGGCCACAGTGTCCCACCACAGTCGAAAGAACTCCTGCTCCACAGCGATGAACCTGCGGTCTGCGGCCTTCGACAGCTCCTCGGTCACACTGGTGTACACATTAGCTGCATAGGCGTGCATACTCTCCTGTGGGAAATACACACTCACATATATATTATGTGAAATGAAAAATGCACATATTCATCCTCAATATGTGGATATGAGTGGTTTAGTTAAAGGAAATAGTTAAACAGCAGGCTGTGCACTATATGCTTGTCGAGTTTAACACCGTGTGGAGAGTTTGGTGACAGAAACTTACCTGGATAGTGTACACCCAGCCAACATCCATGTGGCTGTGAGGAATTACAAATGTTTGAATTGGCTTGTCTTCTCCTGCTGTGTGACAG
The DNA here is from genome assembly GCA_028022725.1 of Lycodopsis pacificus. Taxonomy (NCBI): domain Eukaryota; kingdom Metazoa; phylum Chordata; class Actinopteri; order Perciformes; family Zoarcidae; genus Lycodopsis; species Lycodopsis pacificus. The sequence goes on along the minus strand of CM051710.1, from coordinate 12,002,626 downwards.
CAACAAAGAAAAAACACAACAACGGCTAAATTTCTCATCTTTCTAGCACGTGAAAGTAGAGTAAAAAAAACTCCGAAGGCTAAAATAAACTTCTTCTCATATCTTAAATCTTCACCCAGACTTCCTTATTATTGTTGTGCTGCAGCATGTGACTCGCTTTGCTACGGAACCTCGAAAGGACCAAACTAGCTTGACGCCGCTTTTTATCAACGCTCGCGTGTTGGTGACCTTTACACCGGAAATACTATATGTAAACACTGCGAGCACTTGGAGGTGAAAGTGTAGCACATTAAAAATGTCAAAAAATCTGAGAATAGCGTTGGTATTTGGAGGCTTTATGACGGCTGTCGCTGCGGCGTTTTACCCCATATTCTTCTACCCGCTCACGCACAAAGAAGAGTACAGTAAGTGGCTAACGGCTCTCCTAAACGTCCAGTTACACAAGCACAGACTGCTTGTTTTAGTTTAACATTAGCTAGTTTGTTAGCTAACCGGTTCTTTTGTACCGTGTCAGTCTTTTCTCATTAATGTATTCATAGTGAACTGTGGGTTGTATGTTCTCTGCAGAGTTTAAAAGACACCCTGAGGTTTCCTCTCCTCTTTTCCCAAACCATAAACAAGTAAACCAACCGAGACAAAGACAGAGTGGTGCCAGGAAAATTCATTCAGCCACATAGTTGTGGTTTCACTTTATGTCTTTGTCTTTTTTTATTTTTTTTTTAGTCTGAGCCAGTTCTGGCCAGCTATGATGGAAAGCTAGAGTCAGGACACGAAGACTAAACTCAATCCAGTGCAGACAAAGGAGAACAATAAAGACACAATGTGACGATCGTGTTCATGACTCTGTACTGTTGTCTCTTTGCTAGGAGATGTCCAAAAGGTGAACCGCACAGGAGTCAACCAGGCAGATATCCAACCCGTAGGTGAGGACACACGGTAGATCAATGTGTGATGTTTTTAGTCTACACAACAGGTGTAACATATACCTGATGGAGGTTGTGGAGACTGTTGTAGAAAGACCTCTCATGCATCTATCAGTTCTGTTTCCTTTTAGGGCTGCAACTAATGAGTGTTTTCATAGTTGATCAATACAGAGATTATTTTCTAGATTAATTGTTGGTCAATAGTGGAAAAGGTCCATCCCAGTTCCTCAGAGTCCAAGGTGATGCCCTTAAATGTCTTGTGTTGTCGGTTCAAAACACTAAGATATTCAGTTATGATAAAAGCAGGACATTTCCATATTGGAGAGGCTGAAAACAGCCGACATTTTTGCATAAAACAATTATTTCAACGATGAATCGATTATCACGTTATTTTAATTCCTTTTTATTTTTGTCTCGTGCAGTACTTGCCAACTTCTCTTGTTTGTTCTAATTAGATTAATGGGGTTTAGCTAGTACTTTAAATATGTCGAACAGATGTTTGGTGAATGGAAATTAGATTTGATTGCACATTCTGTTGAAACAAGCGTATTCCAGTGCCTTAACCGTGGTGTGATGCTGCAGTTACACGCATGCTGACGCTGTTCATTTTCTTATATTTTATTCTTTTATCCAAAGGTGTGAAGGTGTGGTCTGATCCATTCAAGACTTCAGGCAAATGACAACCAGTGGCGGATAACCCTTCGATAAATCCACTGACGCTGATGAAGACTTTGAACAGACAGCGCCTGCTTGATGAGTGCTTGGTGTGCGCGTGAGTGAATGCTTCCCAGAATGTGCTTTGGGTTGTAAGTGATTCCTTAAATCCTATGAATAAAGTTTAAAGCTCTTATGACTCAAGCACTTTTGCGTTAATGTGTAATGTATTCTGATGACAGACTCAGTGGATGTGAGACAAGAAGCACAAGTTTTGCTTTCTACCCAAATGTGCTGCTGGATCTCTGTTGTCCACTAGGGGGAGCTCCGTGCTTATCTGTCGCCACAAAAGCCACTGAGCCCTGTCATGTTTTGTTTGTGCATCCTTAAGATATTTTGGAAAAACTTCTCCATTTCCAAAAAAAAAAAAAGAAAAGCCTTCCTCTGGTATGCAGCCTGTGGAAAATCATAATAAAATACAGCGGTTCTGTTTACCCGTCCTCTTCACCAGAATCTCTTTTGACATTTGATTTTGATTTAGTTCACATAAGAGTCCTAAAAAAAAGCGGTTCAGCAGATGAGGGACAATGTCCAGTAATGTGCAGTATCATTTTTCCGAAAATGGAAATAGTAGAGACGCGGTTCTTCCAGGACACATCACTCTGTATTATCATTTCTGTCACAGACACAGGGTTTAACTGTTTAAACAGCATGTGACTCCAGCTGTGTTTCGCCCATAGGCTGAAAGGAGAGGGCAGAGCTCCGTGGTCGTCGTGTTTAAAAGTCGACTCGATGCGATCCAGACTCCCTTTACGAGTCCATGGGTGCTGCAAAAAGCAGAGAATACCAAAACGACCATTTCTCCCCCCCCATACTTTTGTGGTTTCCTGACATTGACCAGCATCCCCCCCCTTTTTTTTTCAGCGTTTTGTTCATCAAAGTCCTCTTTGGAGGAAACATAGATTAAGAGAGGGCTAAAGCATGTGTTTATGGTCCTTCAGAGACCGTGCGTTTTTAAAAAAGTTGCCCATAAATCTTTCACAGTCCCCCTGATGTAGCCTGTACTTTCGGACGTTTGGGACATTTCGTGAGGCCTACCGCTAGCAGAAAAAAAAAAAAACTACTGCGCGAGCCAGCAGCGGCCACTCTCCTTCTCAACCCCCCAATCAACAAGCCCCATTGTTTATGAGAGGTTGTTATTGTTGGGCTGCAATCAGAAACAAGAGAAAACTCAAGAGCCCGGCTGTGCAGAGGCGTCCAAAGTAAAGAGAGCAAGGGGAGAGAGAGAGAGAGGGAGGGAGGGAGGGAGGGAGGGGGGGGTTAAAAAGCAGAAATTCCTCTCATTCCCCGCTGGTGTTTTCCAGATTCCTCAAGCGACAGCTTCTCGGGCTGCGCGAGTGAAGTAACCGACCAGAGGGGAAATTGAAGCTAACGGCGAGAGGAAGAGAACCACATTCTTGAGGGGACGCGTCACCTACACACAGAATAGAGAGGGAGAGACACTCGATCTCTGTTAACTTCGCCTGGCAAAGTATGTAACAGGTTGTGCAGCATGTCCTTCGTCTCGCTCGGGCCATGACTCTGTGTTTTTGAATCGCTGTGACATTTCATTGCAAACGTGATTCTGTTCTGAGTCTGTCCATTCAGAAGAAGCAGGGCCTCGAGTCTGCACCGGAGGTTTCTTTTAATGGCTCTGTGTTGCCTCGTCCTCCTTTTTCTTTTTTTTGTGTCCCATTCAGCGGAATATGTAGATAGACACCCTTCACTATAAAACGTTCAATAGGGTCAGAGCGCGCTATAAACCAACAATGTGGCCCCCACAGCACTTTTTTACTCTCCCACTATTAACCCATCACACAAATCTGGCCCAGCTGTTGAGACGGTGGCACACAGTCGCTCCGAGCGGTTTGTCGGGCGTGTGTGTTTTCCAGAGTGGCAGATAATTGGCCACGGTTTTCCCTAACTAATTGCCATGGGAACAAGGGTTGACAGACAGGCCACGGGGGTTGGAGTAACAGCCGAGAGCATTCGGGGGGGGGGGGGGGTTGTATAAAACACGAGCGGAGCGAACGCCTCGCTCGAGTCAAGTGTGGAAAACGGGACCAGAAAGTAACAAGTGAACAAAAACAAGAACTCTGGAGAGCTCTGAAGAGCCTCTCGACGACACGGCCGCATTCATGTCTAGTTGAAGGGAATGAGTTTGAAGTGCTGCCATTAGGGAGGACTTCTTGTTCTTTTAAAAAAAAAAATGTTCTTATCTGCAAATACACAATTAATTCATTGATTAGGTCCATGCTCGCATGTAAAAAGTGTATATGAAAGCGTAGACTGTATATAAGAAGTAGACGGAGACGTCACGCAGGGTATTTTGGCTGTTGCCATCTTGGTTTTTTGGAACCGCACTGTAAATAACAAAGTAGCCCCGCCCTCTGCTTTAATTGTATATTTCACTGTAAATGGACCATGATTTACTAAATGAACATCCTGCTGTATTGAAGAAGACTTTAAACTAGAGATTGAGACCATAAACTCATGTTTACAATGTTTACTGAGGTAGTAAATCAAGAGAGAAGGGGACATAGACTTCTATACAATCAGACGTCTTTTTAGCAACCAGAGGAGTCGCCCCCTGCTGGCCAGTAGAGAGAATGCAAGTTTAAGACACTTCCGCGTTGGCTTGACTTTTCAGAGCTGGATGAAAGGTAGTTAAATGTACAGATGATTCAAAGCAATGGAAGTAAACATGAACATTAAAAACAGTCCATAGAGAGCCAATTCATAGCAAATAAAAATCACTCCCAACATCAATATGTGCACGTTACAAGAAAGTGGACAAATATCCACATATACATGCAATTTATATCCAACAAGAATATCGCAGATTGCGACTTTAAAACAAATGCAGCGTGCACGCGGACGAGTGCAAACGCACACACACAAAGTCGGGTTTTCTCCCACAAAACAAGCAAGAGTCTACATTTCACATCTCAAACACCGCTGCTCAGCCTTGTAAAACAATGTACCGGAGTGCTGTCCACATTCTTGGGTCAGCAGGCGCACGGCTGTGGAAACAGATAGCACAAGTCTGAAGCAATGTCTAAAGGAAGGAGAAAAAAAAAAAAAAAAAAAAGGGCTCCGGCCAGGCTCGCAGCAGGAAGGCGAGGCAAAGTGTCCCAGTGACGGTGTGGTCGGGAGCGAGCTGGAGTTACATTTAGTGCCTTCAGTGTGTGTGTGTGTGTGTGTGTCATTCAGGAAAGGAGGCGAAGAAGTTCCTCGCTAAGAGCAACGCAGCATCCCCTGGGGACTAAACTGTGGTTGTGGAACTTCCTGGAACTCCGAACATCGTGTGTGTGTGTTTGCGCGCTTTTGTATTATGTTGATATTTGCCTGAAGCAGGACCACAAATAGATAATTATGGGGTTTGTTTTAGGCTGCGTCTCCGCTGCCCAGTCGTGAAGGCATCGCAGTTCAGTCGGCAGCCGTGTGCATAAAGGGTCGATGGATGAAGGGGCGGATGATGCAATGATGGAACCGTCTGTATCGCTGCTTGGCCACCCAGAAATGTGTGAAAACATCTGTTTTTTTAGCTGAGCTCATTATAAACATTCATCCAGTGATTAAGAGGTAACGTGGTCATTTCCCACAACATCTAGAACAGTATTTAGCACAATTATTTTTATTTATTTATTTAACTGACACGTCACTGGTGCTGAGAATTCCTTTCTTTTTTTGGGGGGGGGGGTGTGGTTAGCATGCTAACATTGGACTTTTCATCCCGCACCGTATTCACGTCAAATGTTTAATTTGTCCGATATTTGTTTCGCACCAAATACCTGCGAATACGATGACAATCCCCATCCGCCTGAGCACTTTACGTTTTCTGCTCATTAGCAGGCGTTAGCATGCTAACACGCTGAACTAAATGAGGGATGGAAAAGCGGTACACCTGCTTCACTAGCACGTTAGCAATGTTGACGTTAGCGTTTAGCTCAAAGCACCGCCATGCCAAGTACGGCCTCGCAGAGCAGCTAGCGCTGCATTTTGCTGAGATCACTTCGCAATTAGAGCGCAGATTACAGGTCGAATGGAAAAGATGAATGTTGGGAGGACTCTGCGTTACTCAAAATCACACACACACACACACACACACACACACACACACACACACACACACACACACACTTCTATCTGTTGCACAGTTCATCACATGGAGAAAATGTGTCCAGTAGAAAGAGATGCAGCTTTATAAAGTAAATAATTACAGAACAGACCCTTTAGAGACACAGAAAACACGTGGTCTCCACTGTGTTTATGGTTCAACTCAATGGGGCCTTCTTTCTTCACAGCTCTTCATGCAGCCAGCGAATGGGATGAAGCAACACCTCCGAATGGGGTAGGAAACTCTCAAATGTGGCTGCGAAGGGTGCCAAAAGCCTGTCACTCGGCTAATGTCCTCATGTGGATCAGTAGAGGAAATGTTTAAGCAATTAGTCGGAGTTTAAGGTTGGAAAAAAAAGCTATTATTCCCCGTCCCCCCCCTCCGTCCTTTTTCTCAATGTGGAGGAAAATCTTTGTTATGGACGGAACAAATCTGGCAGACCGTCTTTTCCTCCCTTAACGTGTCGTCCCATGTTCCACTGATTATATGGAACCGAAATGTTGAAACCACAATTACATTTAACTCGGGGACCGTTTGATTAACGGAGTCCTGCTAAACCGCACACACACGCACACACACACACACACACACACAGATTGAGATGTTATTGTCACCCCTGCTAAACACACGGCATCACAGCGCCGCCGGCAGAGCTCGTGCGAGCCAAGCGACCGTCAATCACGTTATATATGTGGCAGGTTTCCGTTTTACAGTCCCATTATAATCTTAATTATTTTTTTCTTTCTTCTTATGCACTAAAATAGCAGGGCCGGTTGTTGATTTAGGCAAGGTTACTGACAAAGAGGGCCAGCGCTGTAAGCAATCACGCTGCTAAGAAAAGAGGGGAGCAGCGAGCGAGGAAGAGTAATTTACAAGGCACCTTAATACTTGACACGTTCATTCGTGAAAACAAGTCTGCGGCCTGTCAAAGCCATCGCTTACATTTAAAAAAAACACGGAGGCCTCTTTTAAACAGCATTTTTTTTTTTTTTTTCTACACTCGGCGGGCCAGTTTTCATTCATATTTCCTGGCACGGCGCTTCAGTCTGGAGGACTGTGTCAAAATAAACAGTTTAACACCAAGACGGCATTTAAGAATTATATATCGGAGCGAACGATACAGAAGGTATGCGATTTCACAGAGCTCTTAAACAGCATGCTACGCAGTAAAGAGTGATAAAAAAATCAAAAAAAAGAAATCTGTAATATTATGATCTAATGTGACACGCTGAGTCTGGTTTTAGTTGGACTCAATGTACCAGTGGGCTGGATGGTTCACAGTGTTGAAAATACTCCGAATACTCTGCTATTGTCATGCAGCTCGACGAACTGCATCCTGTTATTAGTGCTTTGCACGTTAATTCAACAAGTCAAACCTGTATCCTACGGCATAAGAGCAGCTGCATAGAAGGAAACGGCTTTTAATGGTTGTTTAGCATGCACAGTGACGCGTGGTATTCGGTGTGTAAGTTCATTGTGTGTGTGTGAAGTGAAGACGGTGTGCCTCTGTGCTCCTCCTGGGTTTTCATTAAGGCCTTGTGGATGACAACAGAATATATGACTTGGCTCCGGATGGGAATTCGGGGGGAAAGTCATGGAATTTTGGACGCCTTGACGGAACGCAGGCTGTCCGCTGTTGGCCCGATCCCCACCGAGGAGGAGGAGGAGGAGGAGGAGGAGGAAGAGGAGGAGTGTGAGTTTGTGTGTGAGGCCTTCAGGACATCTTCGGGGAGCTGACCCAGAACAATGACAGGTTTACAGCACCAGGCAGGCGGACTCACATGTGGCCAAACTCAAACAGGGGGCCCGGGATGGCTCTGAACGCTGTAGCAGATTTGACACAACCGGGTCGTCCAGATGATTAGTAACTCTGGTGATCTGTATTTCGGCCTATCGCTCTGCTATCCAGGGAGTCTGCTGTATCTGCTCGATGCATCTACCGTCCTCGCGTAGTCAAAAACAAAATCCACGAGGAATCACTCCGCTGCCTTTTTCAGATTGTTTTGCTGACGAGCAACAAGCGAAGTATTTCAATAACTTCTCCAGGCAAAACCTGCTGATGTGATGTGATCCACGTTCAGCTTTCAGAGCTGGAAGACTTGAGGCGAATGCATGTCACAAGAATGAGGACTCAACTTGGATCTGACTTAACCTGGGTTTGATCTGAATGACTTGACTCGGTCCTCTCTTGACTGACTTGTGACTTGGACTTGAGACTGCGAGAACAAAACATGAGACTTGATTGGAACAAAACGTAATCTGACTTATTTTATTATTCATACTTGTACTTAGGACTTGTGACTTGGTATTGCAAGACTTACATCCTGACTTGGACTTGTCTTTAACTCCTTGGGACTTGCCATTACAAGACTTGAGACTTGACTTCAAGTCGTCTTAAATGACTTGTGATACTACGTAAACCTGTCCGATAGGACTTGACTTGAGACTTGCAATATCCCAGCTTTGAGATGTGTATTGAATGACTTGTGACTCAAACTTACCTTCAAAAGGCTCAAAAACAGCTCTGACTGCTTGTCTGATCTCCACAACACCCGAGCGGTTGAGGACGTGTGTCATAGTGGAAATGTTATCATCGTATTCTTCGGAATAGAATGATTTAAAGCCTTGGAAAGCGTTTTTTTACTGCTCGAGAACCTCATTATTTCCCTGCGTTTGTTCGCCTCGGCTGTACGTGCGACGGCGGGTCAAAAATAAACCACGGTCATGTCGTGTGCATAACCCTAAACCTAACCACAGGATTAAATAGCGCCCGCGTGCACTGATCCCAGTAGGAAATTTGCAAAAAAAACAACGATTGAATTGCGTGCATAAACCTCATCCTCGTATTCTGTCCGAAGGGCATACTTCTGCCATTTAACGCCACCCCCGACATGAAAGCGGACTCGTATCCCACCTGAGCTACAAATAAGCTCTCCCTTTGGGCTATGAGCTTACTTTGTGGTCTCCCCTTTTTCCTGCTCCCTGCTCTCCTCATCCATCTAGAGAGAGAGAGGGAGAGAGAGGGAGAGAGAGAACAAACCACATGTTTCAGGGAGGAATCCTGACCGGGCAGCGTCCCAGACCAAAGTACCTCCAGCTCTCCTGCCCCATGGCATCACTTAGCTCTACCCTGTCATTAAGGACGGGGTTGGATGATTTTTGTTGGAACGCAGCCCTTTTGTTCAAGTCGGATGGGTGCAGAAGGAGAAAGACAGGAAGCAAGAGAGAGAGAGAGAGGGGGGGGAGGGGCGAGGGGGGGGGAGGGGCGGGGGGGGGGGGTAGCGGGATGATGTCACCTCAGGTCGGTGCAGCTGGATCTGAGCCGGGATGTTGTGGGGTGGCATGAATGGTGTTGCCTTTGGGCTTTCGGTGCGGCAGGAGACAGATGGAGATGGAATGATGTGGAATGTGGTGAACAAGAGTGGATATCCGGATGAGTAAATATCAATGTCTTTTGTACTGTATAGGCTGTTTTATGTTGCGCTCGCTCTTTGTTTTCGTTGGTGGGTGGATGGCTGAATGAATCATTTGGACAGAGGTTGAGGTATCAGAAAGAGTGGTTTGGCTCGGGGGGGTGAGATGGGGGGGGGGGAGCGACAAGAGAGAAGGAAAACCAACTTGTACTTGTGGCTTCTGGATTCCTAACGCACCCGACTGCACAGTAATGTCCGTCTCCCTCCCGCTACCGACAGTATGTCAGACAGCCAGGACTGATACTTTTGGCCGTTATTCCAATCACCGTGTAAAGTACCATAGAGCTACAGGAGGATGAGGTTGCTATCATGAGTTCTACTTTGTACCAAACCACTGCTTCTTTCTATTATTTACAATGTTGAACTTTTAGGAATTTTTTTGCACTTTATCTCATACTTCCCCTGCAGTACTTCTGTGTGTCTGAGATTATTCCGCCTGCAGTGAAACCAGCCCCCTCCCAGCGGGACTTCTGCATAAAGATGATGCATCTTTTGACTCCCGGCCATCTTTCAGAGCCAGCGGTCGGATCAACCGTAAACGGGCCGCTGACAATTAAAGGCGATGGGGCGACTTCCACGGATGAAACGCCTCCTCACTCTGAAGCACGAGAGCTTTTTAAACTGACCTTGCGCTTTTGAGACCTTTGCTTTCATTCGTACATTGCTTTCAGCAATTCCACAGAGTTGCTGAGGAATGGGACTTGCCGTGCACTCCCGATGCTATTTTCACGTATTTATGGCAACTTTTATTGTCTCTGCCTCCAATAATATTTAGATGGAAGGGGGACTGATAGGAGCAGAGTTCCAATAACAGAGATTAAGTGCTCTGGGAGGCATTTTTTCGAGGAGAGAGGCATCTGCCTAAGTAAACTCGGCCTAACGCTGAGGAATTGCGCCGTGGAACGCGGTGGTGTAACCGGAGCGCTGGGTTGGGAATAGCCATGGGGAACTGGGCTCAGTTTTCCAAAAGCCTCTATCTCCAGCGATATGTAGTGTGATTCGAGGAGAGACGAGGATCGTGTGTGTGTGTGTGTGTGTGTGTGTGTGTGTGTGTGTGTGTGTGTGTGTGTGTGTGTGTGTGTGTGTGTGTGTGTGTGTGTGTGTGTGTGTGTGTGTGTGTGTGTGTAACAGGGGAAGTGGATGGAGGGCTTACAGAATGGCTAAGTCAGGAAAACAAGTCTGAGGAAACCCTATACCTCGTTCTGGCGCCAGCACAGACGTTCTTTCTTTCTCTTCCTCTCTCTCTCTCTCTCTCTCTCTCTCTCTCTCTCTCTCTCTCTCTCTCTCTCTCTCTCTCTCACAGCAACTCCTGTCTTGCTGTGTATATATCTCTCTCTTCCCTCTCCGCTCGCCTGTACCGGAGAAAAGAGGAGTGAAAGCAACAACTCTACAAAAGCCACCCTTGACACTCGGTGCTGTTAAGAAAACAGCGATGACCTTGTTGGGAGTTTGAAACTTTTTCAGACCAAGAATCTCTTTTTTTTCGCTGATTTCTGGGGCGTCTTTGAGACATACCTATATTTAAATTTTCCAAGAGAAAACTGTATTATGTATTATATGCATAATATATGACATTAGAGATACATAAATCGATATAAACCAGCTGTATGCTACCTGTCCAGCACCAAACAACAGGCAGAAGTTAGCGATTAGCTGGTTAGCATAGTGGAGAAACCGAGCTAAAAGAAGAGTGAATATTGGATTTACATCCATCAGGTGTTCATGCTAATGTCAACCCAGGACAGAAACGTTGGCACTGTACGTTTCTGCAAGTCCTGAATCAAAAATACGTTTTCTTAAATAACTTTCATGCCTCGTGTCACGCTTGCAGCGACGCACAGCGCAGCTCACAGGTTCTTCACTCTAAGTGTCTCAGTGTCGTGTTTACAGCTTGTTTCCACTGATCCGAAGTGGCCAAACAAATCAGTTGTTGCAGCTTTAACAACGCTCCGTGCACAGGGGTACTCGGTGATGTGAACAGGATTCAAAGCCCTGCTGGTTCAATCTTCTTTTTCACTCTTTCTCACTCTCCCTTCTCTCTAATTTCCTGCCTCATCTCTTCCCTACAAGTGCTCTCATCTCTCTATCAGTTCAATTAAAAGATGCTTTGCATGTCCTCGAACCACTAAAGTGTATCACATTAGCTATCTTTGTCTCTGCGCCTCTCAAGCACTCGCACTCTCCCCCTGCTGCCTGCACTCTTTTATCTTATCCCTTTTCCACTATCCCTGAAGCCCTCTGCCTCTGTCACCCCCCCCCCCCCCTTTCCTCTTTCAGAATCATTTTCCACTGCGATTCCGCTCTTCTCTCAATCTGTCTCCCCCCTTTGCCTCCCCCCTCTGGACCCCTCACTGCACCTCCCACAACAAACACACCTACTTATAACGCACCCCAGACGTCTTTCCTCCCTCTTTTCCATTTGTTTGCCGACATCTTTTTTCACTTTACACCTCGTTCTCCTGTCTCTCTCTCTCTCTCTGTTTTCCTCCATCTATCATTATCAGCCTCTGTTTCCGTGTCTCTCTCAGCCTCCACCTTATCAGCCTGTCCTCTCTCTGCTCTCCCCCACAGTTCTTTCCCCTTGTCTCCCTCGCCTCTCTCCAGCCCTCCCTTTTCTGCTTTCTCTCTGTGTCCTCGGTGTCTGTGGGGGCAGCGAGTGGTCAGGCCCGCCTGCAGGCATCAACAGCACAGGGCCACTGCCTCGGGGCTGTGTGTGGTGTGTGTGTGTGTGTGTGTGTGTGTGTGTGTATATGTGTGTGTGTGTGTGTGTGTGTGTGCTAGGCTGATTGGCACAGTGCCCAGATCCACCTCCTGTGGTGAAACCCACTCCTTTTCTTCTTAGCAGTCTGGAGTGCTGCCCAGACTGACCCTCACACACACACACACGCACACACACACACACGCACACACACAGGCAGGCAAACACATTCACAGATAACCTGACTGGCACTCAGATGTGATGCATAAATACACACACACTCAGATAAGTCTCATGAATATCCGGAGAGCAGAAAGTCACCTCTCTTTCAATTCGCCTCTATGAACTATGCATGCATGTCTTGTACAGTGTGGTGTGTGTGTGTGTGTGTGTGTGTGTGTGTGTGTGTCTTGGCAGCCAGTGTGTGTATGCATGTCACACACAATGGGTCTGACTTCCACCTCCTCCCGTTCTACAAATTGATGTGTATATCTTTTAATTTAGGATGTTTGCATTGGATTCAATTGTTTATACAAAAACTTGTTTTTTATCACAATATGGGAAAAACTGTCACCCTTATTGTGTTACTTTCTGATTAAGTGCTTTTTATTTTCCTGCTTTTTATTTTTGACAGTTAAGGGAAAAAACAATCTCACCACATGGTCCATTTAGTAGCTGTTCTGGAGCTTTCAATCACATGATCTTCATCAGCAGATTAGGGTTTGCCCAACTGTTGTAGATTTTCATATTTCCATTTTTTTTCGGGGGGGGGGGGGGGGGGGGGCAGAAAAGTTGAGGCTCAAAGTTATTCTTGACCATAGTTTTGAAAGCCAGAAAACTTTAACCTCTAACTTTACGAATGTCCTACATTTCCCAGAATGCCTTTGACAACCTCGCCTGTTAAGTCTGTTCTCTCTGGGATTGCTCGGTAGATCATCAGCATGATCTGGCTGCTCACTCCTTACAGCCTCGCCCGCCTTTTTATTGTATTTTCATTCTTCCCTTCTGAGAGTTATTGTGAAATCAATTTAAAAAAGAATCAATTTGTGACATCGGAGAGATTGCATCTGTGCGCGCCACGGGTCATAAAAGAGGACAACAACACTGCCTCTGCTGCAGGGTTTTATTTCTCCTCATCGCAACAACTAGAAGTTAATATAACCAATATGGCAGCTTTGGGAGAATAGACGTGACTCTTTATGGTTATTAGATTTCATAACAACGGGAAATTTGTCGTTTAGAATTAATCCACTATATAATGCCAGTTCATCATCACATTTATCAAGCTTCTCTTTGTGCAAGAAGGTGGCTGGAATAGTCACAATCCTTAAATATATTATTCTGAGGTATTAGGAAGACGGAAATAATGTTTTAGTTTTTTTCTAAATCAGTGGGCGTGTCCAAACAGATATTAATACTGAGGGCCTTTGCTTCTTTATAAAATGAAACATGAGATTCAGGCCTCCGTCCCCACCCTTGTGTTGTATCAGTCGTCTGGCACATCTTGCACAGCTGTGTCACTCTTTCCGTGTCATGGTCAGCTCGCGTGTGGCTGCCGGCCTCCGCGCTCTCATATCTGCTGCTTGAGGCCTTCGAGCCGGACTCTTAAAACGTGAAAAGCTGCGTTATTTATTCCCGCTGTCTGTTGCGGTCCTCGTGTCGCTTTCCGTCTTTTTTTTTTCCTTCTTTTTTCCCCTCGCGTCCCCAACTTTTTAATACCTCCATTCTCTCCAAATGACTCCCTGCTCATTTATAGCTCCGTAGAGTAATACGTAGAAGTGCAATTGATAGATCGACTGATGGATAGAAATATTGAGAGCTACCACAACTTGTCCCAGATCCTTTCCCCAGATACAGCGCACGCGGAGGCCAGCGCAGACCAGCAGCAAAGCCCCGGCTGCTTGTTCCCTGACACTGGACGCCAGCTCCTCTGTGGTTTCAGCCAATGAGCTCACCCCTATTGAAAATAACAGCGGTGACATCACTGCTTTTGGCCCATTGCGGCTCCCACCCAGTCAGGAGTCGGAGGTAACCTCAGGCAGGCAGGAAGAGGCTAAAAATGAATAGAAAGAGAAAGGGGGGGGGGGGGGGGGATGTTTTTTATTTAAAGGTAATAAGGTTCATAGTCAGTTGGAGAGGGTGAGGCCGTTTACACGTATATAAATAGATGCACATTTATCTGTTGGAGCACTTTTGTCTTAACCTTCATCCCAAACTGTCCGCCTGGTTTTCCCTCGCTTTTTTCTTCTTGTCCCCCCCCCCCCCCCCCCCCCCTGAGGTCATCAGCAGATGTACCAGCTGGTGTTCATGACACTACCTCACGGTGATCTCCTGACCTTTCAACTTTGACCCCTCCGAGAACCCCCCCCCCACACACGCGCACACTTGATTTAACGGCCAGTAAGCCTCGTTCATACCGAGTGACACATTTACGAGGACATATGAACACGTGTGCGAGATAAAATATGTCAATTAGCTTCTCTTCTTTTGCATGGATGAATTTACTTTTGAATATAAGATGACGGCCGATTCATCCATTCTTAGAGATCTATGGTATCCGGATCTAACCATTGCAGCCACAGGAATAGTCAACGCTGGACTCGATTCATGTTTTACTATCTGCCAAATAAATCAGGTGATCCAACTTCAATGATGTTTCCACTTAAACGCCTTTGTCCTAAACTCTGTTTTAAGTTTGTGACACACCTCTTGGTTCGCTAGTCAGCCGTGTTAGTCCGTGTAATTGACGTTATTGACAAAGTCCATGAAGGGAGGACATCGGGGTTGGATGCTTTATAGCATTGTCTCATCATGAAACTGCTTTGTCAGCAAACAGGGCAGGAGTAAACGGTATTTTATCGTTTAATTTGGAGGACTTCCATCTTATAGTTCCTAAACCAGGAAACTGCCGCGCCGTCGAGGGAATGAGAAAAAGCATGTGAAGGAAATGATCGGCTGTATGAACCGCTTTGCTGAGGCCGGCACGGTATGTCTTTTGTCATGCTGGGTAAAAAAAAAACAACCCCAGAGCCGCATTAAGTCACTTTGTCTCACTCGTTTGAGGACGGGGACAATATTTGGTCTCCTCGTGAGCGTTTCCTGCGAGACGCACGCCGCCACGGTGATTTAAATCGCCAGCCCTCGCGGTCACAACCTCACTTCATTAACCTTGAGAGGGTTCGTGTCACCCTCGCCTCCCTGTGATGTCATGTTGGGTGATGGGGCTCGGGAGGGGGCTCAGAGGAGAACTGTATTGGTGTGTGTGTGTGTGGGGGGGGGGGGGTGACTTGGTGGTAGAAAAGAGGGGGAAGACGAGGGGGCGATCCTATTTGTTTGTTTTGCCCTCCAGACGTGTCCGAGAGCAGATTAAGGGATTTAGCTCGAGGGAGGGGTTGGAGGGGAGGGGGGGCGGAGCACAAGAGGGACTTTAAACTCCTCACCCATCGACATCCCTGGTTGATGAATACACACACAAAACGCACCCGGGAGGTCAAAGAAATGGAGGCGTTGTCTTTTTGTTTCAGATAAAAAGCGCTGGCAGTGAGAGGTAGTTGAAGGATGGAGGGACAGGTCATGATGGAGGGCTGGGGGAAGGAAGACAGGAAGTCATGTGTTGACACCGGGATACCTCTTACAGCCGTCTGATCGTCTCTTGTTTTAGTGCTAATCCCAAACCGTAAGCACCAACAGCATTAGGGACCCAAAATCTCGTGGCTTTGCCAGGTCTCGCACGCAATGGCTGTCTTATAGAGAGATTGAGTGCTTTTAAATTGTGGTATTTTTACTTTTAGTAAAAGGTCTGAATTTATCATTTTTTAAATAATTGATGAATGGTTTATTGTACAAAATTAAGAAAATGTTTTTTTGGGCCGGCCAACAGTCCGAAGAACAAACATATTACATATGCAATAATACAAAACAGTAAAACAGCAAATTGTCCCTTTTTAAATGCTGCAACCTGTGAGTATTTGGCATTTTTGCATGAAAACCACTTCATCAGTTCTCAAAATTGTGGTTCAAACTGAACCTTCTGATGAATCAAACAGCTTTTTTCCCCTTTTTTTCGTAACCACATTTGGAGGTGAACACCACCACCTAACACCAGCCTGCCACGCGCGCCGTGTGTGTGTGTGTGTATGTCATTTTGGTGGGGTTAAGAGGAAGGAGGTGGGGTCGGGGTGGGGCTGAGCTGAGCGGGCTGCAAACAAACGAATGAACGCCAAGCTCAAATTCAACCGCAGGGTCGCCGGGGCCCGGGGCCTACCGTGGTGTGGCTCTTTTGTAATGTATATCAAGTTGACCAAGGGCCTTTTCATCTGACAGGCCATTGTTAAGGGAGGCTAGCCGGCGTTCTACTCCCCTCTTAACCCCACCCGCCCGACACGGGAGCAGGTTGGCTTGCAATTGTTTTATGGAAATGTAGCGCGGGCCTGGCCGGGTGTCTGCCAGGCGAGGACGGAGGGGAGGGAGGGGGAGGCGGGGGGTACTGTGTCTCTGTACTGTGTCTGTGTCTGTGTATGTGTGTGTGTGTGTGTGTGTGTGTGTGTGAGTGAGTGGGGGGGGGGGGGGGGGGGGGGGGGAGTTGGATGTGACGCCGACCCCAGCGAACGCCCCTGACCCTGAGCAGATGGCGAGGCAGGGTCTCTCCGCTGAGCCAGAATTAATAACGTGTGCCATGTCACATTGTCTGAGATGGGCCTGCTGAAAGCCCCCCCCCCCCCCCCCGCCTCCCACTTCTATCCTGATTTTTGCACCCTCCCTCCCTCCCCCACATCTCTCTCTCTCTCTCTTACCCCACCTTTCTTCTTCAGCTTCTTCACCATTTCTCTCTGCTTTAATCGTTTTTCTCCTCTCTTGTCCCCCTCCCCCTCTCCTCCTCTTCTTCTGGGCCTTTTTACCTCCCATACATCACATCACTTGTCTCTTCCTCCCCCCCCCCCCCCCCCTGATCCCCCACTACATCCACTCCTCCGGCTTCCCCACAGAGTGCTTACTCTTCCAGGCACCCGTTTTGCTCATTCAGTCATTCACTCACCCATTCATGTATTCACGTGCGCCTCATTCATCCTTCTGTATAACAGACACTCATTCACAGGTTGGCCCACTCGCCGAGGCTTTATTGGAGGACAATTAAGGCACCTGCGTTTCTAAAGCTCCCCCGCTGAATGCCTGCCTCCCCGTTTCCTCACCCGTCTGTTCACACTACTACTGCTGCTCACTCGCTCACTCGCTCACTTGTTCTCGCGTCCGGCCTCGCTCACTCGCTCACGTACAGAGTCGCTGGCTCGGGCCCAATCCCTCCGTGTCGCTCGGTCACAGAAGATGCAGATAAATCTGAATTTTTCATTTAATGAGCGTCGGTCTTCCATTCTAAGACCTCAAGAGAGCTTTTCAAAAATTGCTCCCCCAAAAGTAGATATTTGAAAATTCTGGTCTCGCATGGCAGGGTGGATGGGGAGTTTTTGTCAAGAGGCGATTTATGGCTGGTCATGTGATGCGTTTTTGAGAATCTTGCTTTCTGGTGCACGTGATTGGGAACCATTTCTTGGCGGAAAATGGTTGGAAAGTGCAGGTGCAGGCTCAAGTGACCTGCACGCGGCCAAAAGTGGGATTTCTCATTTCAATGAGGACTAATGTTTAATAAAAACGTGCGGAAATCTCCACTTTTGACGCGTAAACCCAAACAGAAATTTTAACTTTATCTAAATTTGCGAGGATTTGGCCTTTAACTGTTTAATTCCTATCTACCATAAAATATAATCTCATGACTTAATGGTCATGTGATTACATTGTATGGAGGTAGGAAAGATTTGAACCTATACGATCATATGAACATTTAAATAAATAATGAATAATCTTTGGTTTAAAGAGGGAGAAAAGAGGTAAAATGTGTAAACTTAACTGATACCGTATCAGAGGTGAATGAATAAATAACAAGTTAGCGGCTCTGTGAGTCTCTGCACTTGAGCTAAATGCTGCTGTTAGCATGCTAACCTTTGCTAATAAGACTAACCACAAAGCACAGGCCACGAACTAAAGTATTAAACAAACTGAAACTTTGCCCAGATGATGTATGCATGCACTATGTAACGTCAGAGTCACCAAAGTTATTACAATTCCTCCCGAGGGAGACATGAATGTCCGTCCCACATTTCATGGCAATCCGTCCCATATGTTGCGATACATCGGTCCGGGCCGACATGTTGTGTGGACGTCCACTATCTAGTCCGTGGGTGTGGATCCATCGCAAATATTTGCAAGGGCCTCCCTCTCTCTCCCCCTTTTCTCTCCTGGAGCGGCGCGGTGGCTGCCAAGAATGGATAAGAGGGTCAGGGGTATGTTCAACCCCCCCCCCCCCCCCATCCTAATCGCCAGTCCTCTTCCTGCACCCCCCCCCTCCTCTCCGGCCCCCAGCGACCCCCGCCTCCTGTGCCTCTATCGGCCTCCAGACAGACAGCCTGGGAGATGGAGGAGGGTGCGCAGGGGTCACGGCCTCGGCGCTGCAGTCGCTTGGCCAGAGAGTGTGTGTGGGCGTGCATGTGTATCTTGCACTGTATCACCTCGTGCCCTTTGTGTGTGTGTGTCATAGAGGATTTTTACTTCTTTTTTTTCGCCGACGAGGCACTGCAAAGTGTTTGTCTGTGTGTGTGTGTGTGTGTGTGTGTGTGTGTGTGTGTGTGTGTGTGTGTGTGTGTGTGTGTGTGAGGACGGAGAGAGTGGGCGTTACAGAGACAACGGTCAAGGTTTTAAAGGTTCACTTGGCTGAAGCTTGTTCCCTCTAAACCCCCACCGGCCAAATATGCTGCGGTTAACAAAGTGAAACTGTCTAAACACGATCTATTAAACAATCGTAATAGCGGCCTAACATTTTAGTAAAAACGTCATATAAATATACAATATATCATGGTTTACAAGTTCACCAGTGCGTTGGTTTGCAGTAAAAAACGAGAGCAAACTTACAGGAGTATCGTTGCAGGAACTATTGTTGTATTTCATTCCGCTGACACAATTAATTGGAGATGTCCTCCAGGGACAAGAACTGTATTTCTTTGTGGGTTCGGGTTGTCCGAAGTATACTTGGTACCCGCTAATCACCGTCCGTCAATCTTTTTGTTTTTGTCACGATATAATTCAGCCTGTCACTCGCTCTTGTAAAAGCAACATTGACATTCTGTGTTGCAACACTATCGGGCCGCTTCTGCCGGGAGCTTTCGGCTTCAGAAGTCTTAACTGACGAGGGCGGCGGGCCAAGCTAAACGAGTTATGCTCTTAGTTTACTGGATGTGAATATCCCGAGAGGGTTTTCACAAAGTGGAGGGCTTTGCTTTTGTTGGAAGGGTCCATTGTTATGACATCTTGACCCTGTTCCTGATTAGTCTCTTAAGGGTTTGAAATTTTTGGAGGAGTTTTGACTCTTTATTTTTTGGTTTCGTTCTTGGACATACCCTCTCTGAAAACACTGGCTCCCGGCCTAGCCCACCGCGATACCCAATCTTTTTGGGCTCGGTGGATGATGTTTCAGCCACATCCTGACAACAAACAAAATAACTTGTGTTTGAGGTTTGAGGATTCTTTGCAGCCTTTTTACTCCCAAATCAGGCCTTGGACTCGGACGCTTACAAAAAAAAGGGGGTCAAGGGGAGATTTTGTTTGGCGGGGGGCTGCATGCATCGACTCATATTTTCCGAGGTGGAACGTGGATGTCACTCGCACTGAAGTGCATCGCAGCTGAGTCACTAGAGGAAGCCCTGGTGGAGTGAGGAACACTCCGATTCCCCCTTTCGCATGTTTTGTGATGAACTTGATTCTTTTGTGTCGCTCTCACTCCTCACGTTATTCGCCTTCTTCGGATGAGTCCACAAACGGCACACTGACGTATTAAAATGATGACTTTTGATCATTTCAGTCCTCTGACTCACACCATCTCATCTCAGGGAGGGGTCGATGAGTGTTCGTGTGTCACCGCCCCTCCCGAG
This sequence comes from Lycodopsis pacificus, assembly GCA_028022725.1. Taxonomy (NCBI): domain Eukaryota; kingdom Metazoa; phylum Chordata; class Actinopteri; order Perciformes; family Zoarcidae; genus Lycodopsis; species Lycodopsis pacificus. The sequence goes on along the minus strand of CM051710.1, from coordinate 11,982,743 downwards.
AAAAGAACAGCGATGTTTTTTTTTGAGTTCTTCGGTTAACGGCTTCACTTGAGGGAATTTAATTCATCCCCAATACACTGCTGTAAGGGAGTCTCAGTGACAGCTGCTCAGGGACTGGAGAGGCGTTGTTATCGCATGTGGACCTGGAATTGGAACCGGCAACCTTTTGGCTGTTCTCGTGGGATCCTAATGCTCCTATTTCCTAAAAGAGCATCTGAACTATCAGAATGAAGTTTTTATTAATTTGCTTTATTTGTGAGAGTAAGACGAGAAAATGAACATCAGCATGTGTCTCCAGAGCTGGAGACGGGACTTGTTAGCCTATTACCATAAACTACTCCCCTCTGGTCGTATAAATGAATATTATAGCATAAATATTCATAATGCTTTATAACAATAATCATAGCCCATTCTATAATAACGTATAAGGTCAAGTATCAAAGTACTTCATAATTGCTGGTCACTCCCTGACATTTAGTTTCGCATGGATCATAGTGTATAATTACCATAGTTGTAATACAATATTATTATTAAGTCAGAATATATGTTGCCCACAAATATGAGATTTCACTTAATTTAAGGCTGCTGGCATTTTTTTCAATTTCCCCCAAAAAATGTCACATTTTTCAAGGGACAGTTTGCGAGCAGAAGTAAAGCCAACAAGCTGCTTTCATACTTTCCATAACGTAATGCATTCAACATGTTTTCAGAGCTCGGGATCAACTATACCCTGAGGCTGATTTCAAAAAAAAAAAAAAAAAGATGGCGACAAGAAACAGAGCCAAGACAGCCCACACCTGCACTCTGAAAGAAAGGCTTCCCTCCGGTGGGAACGAGAGTGAAATCTGTGCCATACACTCGGCAGGATGATTTGAAAAGTGCCAGAGTTGAAAAACATGCTTGTTTCTTTTGTTGCTTTTTGTATCTGTCCGTGCTTGTTGTTTCTGCTGATAACCCTGATGGATTTATGGGTCCTCGTGCTTGTGAAAGCCTCCAATCTGGTTATAATACAACAATATGAACGGCCGTAAAAACACACGCTGTGGATTGATTGCTCCTGATTACCTGTTATCAGTTATCCGGCTATGGCTGAACAGATCGTAAAGGCTTTTATGAAAGCTGTATAAACTGTCTGTATCTAAAGGTACAGACTCTACCAAGCCGCTTCCAGTCGGTCATATCACATTGCTTATTTTTCCAATGTCATCTACAGGCTGGTTGTCGGAGCTGCCAAATAGCGTGCCGGCACAGTTCTCACCCTGCGTGCGTGCGGCAGCCTGAACTCGCCGTGAACCTGCACAGGTCCAGGAAAAAAAGAAAAGGGGGAAGCGTCTCTTTCCTCACGCCTGTCTTTCAAAAGAGTATATAGGGCTTGCAAAACACGCGCTTCAGCTCCCCTGACAGTCTGCAGACTTATCACCCTGTCATTTTCTTCTTCTTCTTTTTGCAGGCTCTGTGATGTCTTTGGGTCCTAATTGTGATGACAGTCATGTGATAACAAAAAAAAAAGAGGGTTGCTTTGAACACAGAGAGAGAGAGGGGGGGAGTTAAGGCGTGGCCCTCTCTCTCTCTCTCTCTCTCTCTCTCTCTCTCTCTCTCTCTCTCTCTCGGACCCGTCGTCCTCTCCATTCGTCAAGCTGTCTGCTCTCTTCCACTCTGGGGGGGGGGGGGGTTCCCCGTGTGGCTGGAGAGCAAGACAGATGGACACAGTGGACGGATGGACAGACAGACAGGGACGCCCTTCCCTTCTGCTGTGAACCCAGACTCACACGAGACACGCTCGTTTCATTAATCTTGTGATGTTCTCTGAGGGAGTGTGATATCGTCACGTAGTCGCTTTGGCTTAAAGCGTCGATGTCAAATTCAGATTTTCCTGTTTCTGTCTGGCACCCGGCCCGGCCCGGCCCGGCTGTCTGCTCGACATCCCTTGACATTTGACCCGGTGTCCCTCGAGCCACCTTTCCCTGTCTGTCATGGTTCTCACTCTCGTCTGCTGGTTTCAGGAAGTTTCACCACCCTCCGTATCACATGACTCGGAGTCAAAGAGCTGCTAATCAGGAAACTCCGGACTGAACTTCCTTAATTGGCTCGCTTTCTCCCTCGTTCTGATTCCACTCCTCCAATCCGCGGATAAAAATAATTCCTCCCTTTATGTTTTTATAATAAGTAGCTAGTAGTGCTCGGCGGGATACGCCGGGAAACTTAATTTCGCAGTTTCAGCTTAAAAGAAAGGAGTTCTGAGGCTTTGCTGTCCAATCTGTGCGATCACAAAGTTCCTTCGTTTGGTGACCCTTTCACCTTTTTCTGAACAGATACCGGTGTCGGATGACAAACAATACATTTGACAAATTGACAGCGGGCCAAATCGGCGATAAGACAGAGTGACCTACTGGTGGGTGCAGTTTCCACATGAGGACAAGAATCTTTCTATCTCAATCTCCCTTTTCCTTCTGATCCGCGAGCTTAAGCAGTCAAGTGAGTGGATTTATAGACCTGAGGCTTATGGCTTAGTCGTGATTGCTTGAATTGGCTGCGTCTCAATTAAAATACATGTTTTTTTTTTACTCCTAATGAGAGGACGGGGACTTGGGTAAAATTGAGACAGCTGTAGAAGCTCTCCGTATGCTCATTGATTTAAATAAAAGCATTGGTGAACAATTTGGGGCTTTTTGTTCTGCCAACGAACACTGTTTAAAGAAAAATCCTGTTTCCAGATGCAAGAGACCTGCTTGCCATTTTCTTGCCATTTATCTCAAGGAAACCTCAGTTCATAGGTTTGACGGGTCTTTAAAGCATGTTGTATGTTTTACAACAGCCCAAAAGGTCAAGGTTCATATCCTGAATACCACTAAATGTAAAAGTTAACATATCCTCCAAAAAAAGAGGCCTCTTCTCCTTTCCCCATTTTGCTCCCATTTTCTCTGAAAAGTACTTGCACTTGTGTAGCCTCTTTTTTCTTCCTTTTTTTTTTTTTTACTGTGTTCAGCTGTAAAACATTTGAGGAAACTTTATGCTTCCCCATTCAACTGAGTGTAACTGGAGGTTCTCCACCGACTATAAAAAAAGAGAGGGAAAGGAAAAATGGTCGAGGGCAGGATGAGGTCCTCGTCTCTGTGTCTTCATGGTGCGGGCGGCGGGCCAGGCACACTCTCATGCAAAACCTCATCCCCGCAACTCTTTTCTCTCCATTCTTTTTTTTTTCTCCCTCTTTCTTCCTGGCAGAACAGTGAAGCTCCATAAAACTTAATTACGCGTCCGAAAAAATATGAAATGTGTACAGTGCACACTGGAGAAGGTCGCATCTGCTACTATACAGAGAAAGTGTCTGGTGTGTGTGGGTAGGTAGGCAAAGATATTGTTTTTAAAGTATTTTAAATGCTTGATTTGTTCATATAAACTTAAAGAAGCAGTTGGTTATTTTGTGAAGTACGTTTTTAATCTTTCTTGCCGAGAGTTGGATGTTTGTACGGTAAATAAAATAAAGCTGGAGCTGGCGGATTAGCTTAGCTTAGCACAAAGACTGTAAACAGAGGGAAACAGCTAGCATGGCTCCGTCCAAAGGTGACCAACACCTTTAAAGATGACTAATTATGTTATTTATACGTTTCTTTAATAACTACTAAAATGAAAGTGTAAAAACAACTATTTCTGGTTTCATATAACTCTCTGCAAGAATGCGAATAAGCGGAATTAATGAAAAGACAGTAAGAACCACATATTTCAAGAAAAAAAACAAGCTTGTATATTTATGATAATTAATGCATTCAAACACTGTGCAACTCTGCCAAATATTTGTGTTGTATGTCAGTTTTGGTCTTTATTCATTCAGCCAGCAGCCACTTTTTTCTCATATAAAACAGCAGCAGGGGATCAGACACACACACACGCGCACACACATGCGCACACACACACAACATCTAACAAACAAGAGCATTGACTTGCCATCAGTGTGGTCTCAGAAGCATTCCCTTTTCCTTTGAAGTCGGGAAAACAACACCCACACAAGAAGTCAGTTGTAAGGTGAAACAAAGATGCCAAACTGATTTATATGAAGGCTGCAGCAGAGACAACAAAACCAACAGACCTACATGAAGGTTTATGGCTTTCTCACCCCTCCCTGGTAAACAAGAAGGACCTGCTTGTGGTTGGGGATGATACAACAAGACAAACGTGTGCAAATGCACTCTTGGCTGGGGGAGAAACCGAGGCAAACAGAAAGGCCAACAAAGCCCGTGCCACATTTCCGAGCATGATCATGCTCAATAATAGCCTCCCTTGTACTTTGGGCTGTGAGGAGGGTGGTCATGGGTCTCCCCAATGTGATGGCAATGCGCTAATCTGCCCTGTATGGCCCATTCACATGTGTTCACACCATTGTTTCCACACTCTAAACAGGAACTGCAATGTTACCCAAGGGAATTCTACATTTGGTGTGCAGAAAACCCTTTAATTTCCACTCTCATTTTAGAGTCAGCGTGTCCTCGCAAGTCTCATCACCTATCGTGCTTGTTGTCTATACTGGGAAGTATAGCATAAAAAAATGATATGTTGGCTGTAATTACATGCAGCTGTTAATGCAGAATACTGCAGAGACAGGATGCACACTGCAGAATATGTGCGAGCCTGGGAAAAACCGAGGGTTTCCTCACCACGAGCGTTTCCCCCCCTCCCAAACCGATCGGTGCAGTAATTTATTATCCGGTAAACACGTGGGAATAGTATCTCAGCGCGACAAGATAAACAACTTCACGCACATCTCGCGATAGGAGACGCTCCCTCTGTGCTTGCCTATTGTGAGAGTTTTCCAACTCTCGCGAGATCTTCGAAGTTTCCCACGCCTGTTGTTGTGGCGTCTGCTCTCTCTCTCTCTGCCTCTCTCTCTCTCTCTCTCCTCCCCGCCGCCTCCCCCTTTTTTTCTCTCTCTCTCTCTTCCTCACCCACCCCCTTTCTCTCCGTCTCCCCAGTCTCTACACCTCCAGTCTGCTTCTGTTGTCTCGGCGGATTGTTGGGCGGTGGGAGAGAGAAAGGATATCGCGAGTATTGGAGTTTTGGTGAGAGTTTGTGGAAGATGGCGCCTGTTGTGACAGGGTGAGTCTGAGATTCGGGTCTGTCGGTTTGTGGGAGCGGAGTTGGAAGAGAGAATACAAGTTATTATAATACATATATTAATTGTAATCCCTGTGCTGTAGCCTGGTTGCACTGCGGTGTTTTGACCACTGACGTTTCTTTGTCTCAACGTGTGTTTCCGTGAGAGTGTTTTTTGTTATCGTTACTTGCCTGAGCTGACTGTTGCTGCAGTGTTTTGTGAGCTAGCCCCACAGCTAAGCGATACTTCACCCACGGTGGTCTTTTTTTTTTCTTCCCCAGACAACGGCTAAGCTAGCAGGCTAGACAGCGAGCTAAACACAACCAGTGAAGCATGTTTAAAAATTTTTTTTTTTTTACAAAACGTTTTATATGCAACGTCTCGTTCCCCTCCCGGTATTTTACAAATTCCTGGTCCTGTTATTTTGTTTTCGTAAACGTGCTCAACCCACAGCCGGGGCAGCACGCTTTACGAACCGGATTCATAGCTGTCCGATAATGGATGCTAGCTAGCATAGATATCTGACTGAAACACGTTGCAGGCTTTTGTGAGCCAGGCATCCCCCTTTAGGCAGTGTTTTTTTTATAATGTTGACTCTTTATTTGTGAGATAGTTTTCGCTTTTTTTTCGCGGGCGTGCTTTGCTGTGAATGTATAACTCAGAGCTACCGCAGTGAATAGCGTGTACTTTTACGACTTCAGCTCCGTGTAACGTGGACGTCAGTGCTGGGAAAACAGTATTTATTACTACTTTTAACTACGTTTTGCATCAAACCGTAACCATACACTGCAGTGCATCTAAGGACAAAATAGACCTACCACAGCCATGTGTGCGTAACCTCACATCACTGCAACATTATCCAAATATTTCACTTAGCCCGAGCATTTGATTTAATATCTTATTTATTATTTATAATGAAAGTGACGTTTTCTTCCCCAAACAACTTTAAATTATTTCCCTGCTGAGCTCTGAATATTAAGATAACTAGCTGTTGTCCAACATCGTTTTATTTATTTTTTTGTCTTTGAGATTGTTAAAAATATCCAAATATAAAGGTTAATTATGCATGGTGCACCTTCAGTAATTACTACATGTGATAAGTGTGTCAGCCAAGGATTTTAATGAGTCTTTGTTAACATTTAAAAATACATTTATTGAAGTGATAGTTGGAGAATATCAATGATTTATTCCCTCATAAAGCAGAGCAGTGCTGCATTGTGTTGTTACCCTTTGCATCATCCGTATTATTCAACATAATCACACTGTAGCCTGGACTCTGTGCTGTGTGTGTTTGAGCCGATTGTCTTCACCGCTTTTGGTCGGTCTGTGGCGTAAACCCCGATTAACATGATTTGCCTGCACATTAACGAGACACAAACCTAATTTATTAATTTTTCTCTGCACTCTTGAGGCTGTAATCCCCACAGACAGCTCAGTGGGTGACAGACATTTGCTGTGCTTGTTGGAGGTGTGTGTATGTTGGAAGGAGGGGGCGGGGGGGGGGGGTTAGCTGTGCATGTTCATTTGGGGCTTTCCAACTGATTTCAGTTGGGGGGGGCTAGAGGGCAGGCGGGTCAGGTCTGGGTGACTGGCCACCTGTCCAGATGATATCTGCAGATTCATGTGTGTTTGGCTGTGAGTGGGGGTCAGTGCGTGGGAGGAAGATGCTGTGTGTGTGTGTGTGTGCTTGGGTGAGAGCTTTAACAGAAAATTAAAGTGCCATAAGGGCTCTTTTTTTTAGCCGTGTTCACATGAACGGTTGGAGGCATCACGGAGCCTGACCACAGCCCCGTGCGCTGGTTGATTGGTTCTGCCTTCACACAGAGAGGGGCTCCACAGCCACAGGCTTGTTAATAGTATTATGACTCTGGTGTAACAGCGTTACAGAGAGGTTGTAGTTCTATGTTTCTGTCTTAAAAGTTACTGGTCATACTGGTTCTACTGTCTCTTTAAGTTGTAGCTTTGAGTTTCACTTTGAGACATTGCTTCTTGGAAATCTATTCATCTTCAAACGAAGAAAGATAGAAGATCATCGAGTTTATGTTTGTGTCTGAATGCAATCAGACACTGTTTTTGATACTAGATGTGTCTGATTGTGCAGGTGGCAATTACTTATTCAGTTGACATCAATTCACGATAAACGTTGGCTTTTATGACCATTCAAAGTACAGCTCCTGTAATTGCCAAAGAGCTTTGTAGCATGGATTACAAAACACATGACCGCTATGACATACAAATCGACTGGATATTTCACATGTCAACCACTCGCTGTGAAGAGTTTGTTAGCTTCTTTGCAAAGAAGGGGGGGGCGGAGAATAGCTTGAATTTATGTTTGTTACAGTGGATTTTCATGCCGACGTCACAGTGGTCTTTGCTTAGGTTTCTTTGCAACATGTCTCTACAGCGCGAGACACGCATCATGACTGAGAGAACAAAAAAGATCGAACACGTTGCTACGTTTTACTTGAGTCGATGCTGATATTACTCGTTGTCATTAATGTAATAAACCCCTCACAAGGAAGGGAGGTAACACCAGCAATTAGGCGAACAAGCAGAACATAAATGTGCAGAAATGCACCGTTATCTGCTGTTCGTCGAGCAGCCGTTCATCCTCGTCCACTGCAGGTAACGTTAGCGATGCCGTATGGAGTTTGCTAATAGGAATAGAATCACAAAATCATCAATAAGGAACCGACCCGATAATCAATACCGATAAGAGTACTAGTATCGATAAAATCCCAACGATAATCTGCACTGACTAAGCTCTCGATGACAACTCCTCTTGTGTGCTGTGCACGGGTTTACAGCAGCGCACAAATGTTCATACCCCTACAGAACTCGGAACAATGTAGCTTGCAAAGTGGCGAAAAAGCAACAGTGTTGCTTGTGTAATTTTCCCCTCCTCTCTTCCAGAGAAGCTGATTGTGATCGCTGAAAGAGCAGCACTGTTTCACCTGGGACGATAAAAAGCATGAATCACTTATTTCGACACCGCTCTGCCTTTGCCGTGGCCCCGAGGGACGGAATTCCATTTTGCTCACCCTCCCTTCCATCCCTCTGCCAAAAAAAAAAAAATGAAAAAACAGAACGATGGAGTCTTTCGTGCCAAAAGCCAAGCGTCTCTGTGCGGATGATACTACCGAGCCTTTCTTTAAAAAAAACGCAAACCGAGCATGCAGTTTGATCTCTGCGGCTGTGTTAACGGTGGTCAAGTGAGTGCATGTGGAAGAGAGCGTGTACCGAGCGAAAAAGTTGATGTGCACGTGCACGTGCATCCTTTCCCCCCCCGGGTCCTCTCCTCTTCCCTGCGTCCCTTTCTATGAAAGGAGAGGTTCAGAGAGAGAGCAGCAGATGTCGAAGCGCTGACCTTTACGGTGGCAAAGGCTCCGGCTGGAGTTGAAAGACATGTTTACCCCCCTCCCCCCTCCTACACCCCCGAAGCAGCAGCATCCACCCACACCCCACCCGCTACCGTAGCTGCTGCACTGGTGGATAGGTTAATATCAGAGATGACACAAGCCATCTGATCCGCGTGTCACCTCAGTATCCAGCAGCATCCAAAGCTGCCCTATATCCACCCAGCACTGTGAAAATCTTCAAAGTGCGTGTGTGTGTGTGTGTGTACACAGAAGTCACAGGCAAATGTGCCACCGCCAGACATCTTTAGGGGGATTTATTCCCATGCGTACAGTAGCCTATTGTTTTGGAAGTTCATGCATATCCATTACTTCACATGATTGAAATATCCCCCCGAAGCCTATAGCTTCTCGTTCAGGGTTCAGATTTAACTTGTTTGCTGGAGCGACGATGGGCCTCTTAAAAGCACCACGAGCCCTGGTTGTCTCAATATCTTCTTTCTCTTGTGCCCCCCCCCCCCCATCCAGCCCTCAATTCTGTTTGTCTGTCTCAGGGGAACGACCACAGGAGACACCCAGGGGGATAGCAATGCACATTTTTGCGTAATTTGCCTTGGGTCGCCGCCAGCTCGGCACTCTTTATTCTTCGTCCCTCAGCCACGTGCTTAAGTGTGCACAAGCCAGATGCACCATCAGAGTGTACTGACCCTGTACTCACACCGCCCTCCTGCTTATTCATTGTAACTTCCTGGTATAGGTAATGCATTTAGAGTGACCTTTTGAGGGGCTTGCCTTACCTAATTTCTCCCCAAGCCCCCCAGGGCCTGATAGGGGAGGGTGGATTTCTCACACAAAAGCCACAACGAGGGGGGGGGGGGGGGGGCATTTATTTACTTGTGCAAGACTTGGAATGCTCTAGTCTGAGCTCATACTTCTTTTTTGCTTCGCCGCGGACCGGACGGAACATTCTGATGTAAATCTGAAGCCAGTGTGGTTTTGAAAACAGCCCCTGCCGTCATGTTTGATAGAGGCCCAAGTCCTCTCGGTGGTGTTGTTGTTGGCAGCGCCGCCGCTGCTTCGGAGGAAGACAGCCGGAGAGCCAGCACGAAGGCGAATGCGGCCGCTGGAAGTTCGTACCTATCCTCTGACTCTTGTTTTTTGGGGTTTTGTCTTCCTCTTCCAGGAGAACTTCCTCCGTTCCTTCGCTGTTTTGCAGCCGTTACAGCTTCGCCGAGGGAATGTCGGTTTTCTACTGTGTCAGCGGTTCTTGCTCCCGCTGTCCCTCCACATTCAGGATGTTTCATTCAGAAAACATGACCGCCCCCCCCCCCCCCCTCCTGTCTGACTCCTGTTTGCTTTCATTCGGCCTCAGTGAGCAAACTCTTGCCTACTTCCTATGTTGGGGCAGCTGAAATCGAAAACAATATGAACTCTACTGACACTCGTGTGTTTGTCCTTCCCTCTTTGTTGTTCTTCATTTCTTCCCTCCTCAGGGACGACAGAATCTGCAAGTTGTCTTTTTATGCCTCTGATATACTGTACAAGACTCTGCTCTAAGCTTTTCGGAGAATTCACCAGAGAGGCTTCGAAGAGAAAAAAAGCTTTTTATCTTCTTCCACTGGTTGGAATCATTGCCGTGTTGCTCTCAGCCGGGGCGGTGAGGGCTCAGAAGCATTTGTTTCGAGGGTCTCGCTGCTGTCAGAACGTTCCGTCTGTTCTTCCATCCATTCAGAGGAAGGTAACAAAACATACACAGGATCTCCCGTGTTGGGAAAGCCCCTCACCATAGCCACCTCCCACGGCTTAAAGCAACCGCCACTGTCACCGTCTTAGATATCAGATTCTGTGTCGTATTTGGTGGTTTGCCTTATTTTTGAGCAAATCTTGCACCATTCATGCCCCAAAACAACGCACGCACAGATACATTCAGGGCACAGAAATGATTCATTTATCAAGCGTCGGGGAAATATTGATGCAAAAGAACAAAGAGAGCGAGAGAGAAGGGTTTGGATTCCAGGAAAGGCACACTGTTATCGCCTAATGTTTCTTTGCATTGTCTGCTTGTTTAACTAAGGCTCCGGAGAGTTGTGCCGGAGAATCCGCCTGGTGGCATTCCTGTGGCCGTTGACGTCAGGAGGGTTTTTTGGCCCTTTGCTCTGAATCGCAATCAAGTAATATAGACGTGTGTCATTCTGCAGAGCAGGCTATTGAATGTGGTTCAGGAAACAATGCTTTTTTTTTTTTCTTCTTCTTCTTCTCTTGAAGACAGGGTTGCTCATGTTGTGGTTGATCATCTTGCGCTTCGTGGCTGCAGTTTGACGTTGTCCACCGCTGCCACCATGTTGGAAGCTGCTGCTGCTGAAGTATGTACGCGAGGTTTCACATGAGCTCATGGAAGGAAAGAAACTCTTTTATATCTACTGGTTTGTCCTGAAAAGTCACCGGCGGAGTCTCTCCGTTCATCGCCCGACTGGATTTATTAGAATTCAACCTCAAATATTCTAACCTCAAGCCCAACTCGCCCAAGTGTCTGGTAGACAAATTAACTCAATTTACCAGCTAACGTTTATAATTCACCACCCTGCATGAGAGTCTGACGTATCCCACTTTATTATATTTTAAAAACCATGCTGTGTGTGTCTGTCTGTGTGTGTGTGTGTGTGTGTGTGGTTAGGATCCAGGATCTTGTTAATGACAGAGTGGACTATTTTGGAAAAGATGGCATGTTTTTGAAGAGGAACAAGTAGCAGGAACAACAACCCCCTTCCTCATCAGGACAACAACACTGAAACCAGACAGCAGTCCTGAGCTGTCATTGCTAAACTACACACACGCACACACACACACACACACACACGCACACACACACACACACACACACAAGCGTGCCGCTGTCTTTACATTTGGTTTGGTTTGCTGAGGATCATCTCACAGCCTGTGGGCTAAAGGTCATATCTTTCTCTCCCTCTCTCTCTCTCTCTGTCTCGCGCTCTCTCTCTCTCTCTCTCTCTGTCTCTCTCTCTCTCTGTCTCTCTGCCAGGGATTCTATTTTGTCTCTTGTTGCAGTGCAGTCGGTCCTTTCGGGTGGTTTTTGAGGCGAGGGCAAGGCGGCGGTTAGTTCGCCTCAGCTGATACACGTCCAGAGAGACGGCGCTTAAAGTTGGACGGTCCTGGTTCACAATTAAAGCGTGCACACTGGGTCGAGGCAGTCACGTTTGTCAATTGGCAGAAAATGTACCGTCGGCTATTTTGATAATCGATTCCTCATTTGTCTGGCCGCTGCTTATCCCTTCTTGAGGATTTGCTGCTTTTCTCCGTTGTATGTTATTGTAAACTGAATATGTTTGGCTTGTTTGGATAAACACGGTTTGTTAGAATTACAGTTGGTTGTTGGTTGCAGCGTTGTTGCCTTTAGAGCTTTAGTGTATTGTTTTAACCCCAGGCATTCAGTCTGTGATGCTTTACCACAGTTAACCCACCGGTTACATTATGAAGTTAAGTTCCTACTTTATAAAACACAGAAAATATGTGTGTTCAGTATTTCCACACGGATCATAACAATCAGAGAAGGGCTGCAACTGATACTCATTTTCCTTATCAGTTAATCAATTATTTCCTTGTTGAATTGATTGATTGTTTTGTCTCTGAAAATGTGAACGTTGTCCATTACAGTGACCCGGGGCTTGATATTCAGAGGCTCATTTTATTAGAATTCAATCAAATATAAAAGGAGAAAACAACCAAACCATCACATTGGAGAAGCTGAGACCAGATAATGAAACCAAGACAGTCCAATGAGGGACTGTTTTGCAAACTAACCCTGCTGACATGTGGCATTGAAACGCATTTGGAACTGAATTTTACTTCAATTCCCCGAAATCGTGCTCGGCCGATCTTATCTTTGCAACGCAACACAGACGAAGAAAAACAGAACTTCACTCGCGGGGGGAAAAGAAAGGAAGCATTCGCTGAGTTGTTTGCCGTTGTTTTTTTCTTTTCTTTGTAAATAAATGAATGAAAGCTTCTTAGTACTGAAGCTAAAGCAGTCGATCCGTGATTATCAATACAAACATCTTTTATTTCCTTATCTTCTATATTTAACAAGCACCGCTACCTGCTCCCGTATTTACAAACTGTTCTGCACGACAGCATGAGCCACAGTAGTGTCGCTGCGGTAGATCTCGACCCCCCCCCCCTTCCCCTCCCTCCCCCCCCCCCCCCCCCCTCTGGGTTCCCTCTCGTTCTAGCAGTGAGTCATCAGCTCAGCAGAGAGTGAGAAGGGGGGAGAAAGGGGAGTGAGACAGAGTGGTTCATTCAGGGTTCAAGGCTCCCGCTCTCCTTTCTGACACTCTCTCTCCCCCCCCCCCAAGCACATGACCCGTCTCACCCCCCCAAACCCCAGCCGGTCTACACGGGACTTTGGCTGCAGTCACACTTGTCACTTTTTTTTAGTATTTATTATGAATGTCTCATTTCGTGAGGTCACATGGTGCATGTCTTTTGCACTCGGCCTGAAAGCGAGTTCTGTTGTGCGTCTCCTGTGGCTGTGTTTGCTTCAAACGGCCCACACGACTCGTGTCTTCTGCTTCCATCTTTCAACGTCTGCTGGTGGTTCAAGAGGTTTTTCCACCAGGTACTTCGGTTTGACTGCTCCTAAAACTAAATACTGTTGTGGTTAGATTAAAAAATAGGACATCTTTAAATAGGACATCAACAGAGGGTGGTCATAAGACCTCACACATAAACCACCCTCACACTAGCGTCTCACTATCTCAGTGAAGGTACCTGAAGTGTGATAACGCAGCGCTGCACACCGAATCTGACTCCACCATCTCGAGCGTGACCCGTTTCATTTTCAACATTCACCACCCAGAGCTCGAGCGCTGTCAAACCTGCGTCATTTAACCTCGCGTTCCACAACAACATGCTCTCTATTGATTAAAAAGTTCAGCGATGGCGTCTTTGTCGATCCAGAAAGTGTCAAAGTATCTCAATTTAGGACACATGGTGTCTGAGGACTGAATGGAGCCAGATGGCAAGCAGTACAGAGAAAACGGAGTCAGGAGACTTCATTAAAGATAGAACAAGCATCAAGGGAGTGTGTGTGTCGAGGTGGCTCCCCGGCACACACTGTAAATTTCATAACTTTGTCTTCAGGATGTATTGTGTGTGTGTGTGTGCGTGTGCGCGCCTCTCTGAGCCGGATTACATTACTCGTTGATGTGCGAGTGTGCGTTCGTCTAGATGCCGTATTGATTGTGTGCCGGGACCAAGACGAGGTTTAGAAAAGTCTAGTCCATATGGAGCATTGATGTTGGAGAGTGCGGTGAAGAGGGAGAGAGATGGAGGGAAGGAAAATGTAGAGAGAGAGAGAACGAGGAGGCCTTTTCTTTGGCTTTTCTGCCTCTGTCATTAAGCTCTCCCACGTCAAAGACAGATGGAGCTGGTGCCCCGTGTGTGTGTGTGTTCACTTGCAAGTGCAGACTGATGTGACCCGCCCAACTACACACACACACACACACACACACACACACACACACACACACACACACACCATAGAGCCCTGCCCTTGATTCTGCCTCCAGCGGGGCGTCTCGGGGCAGCTACCAGACCTCTGCCATCTGCAGCCAGTCGGCCTGAAGGCTCGGACAGCTCATCAGCAGTCCGCTACCTCCTCTCCGTTTCTGCTCATGCAACATTTAAACTTGATAAAAAAACAAAAAAAGATAATTTTTTCGTTTAGTGATTCTGATCACACCGTCCTTCGTTCTCTTGCTTCATCTCGCACCTTCCCTCGTTGCAATCGTTGGGTCGTGAGGGAAGTGTAGAAAGTAAGGCAAACATGATTAATATTAATAACAATAATTAGTCATATAGCCACAATCAGGCAGCGAGCCGCCTTTGATTCCCTTTCATGTGGACAGTATTCGCCCTACCCGTGCATTAAGAAGGTTCTCATTACTGTCATATAAAAGTATGGCCTCCTTTTATTCTTTCTCATACTACATAAATACTCCTCCCGCGACAAATCACTGCTTTGAAAAAGCCCCAAAATGATTATTCAGTAAGAAACTCAATCTGCACATCGGTCTTTTAACGGATCGCCCTCTTGTTTCCTCGCACCCTCATCCTCCTCCTCGCGGATAGTTGCGGGCGACATCTTTTTCTCAATGATTTAACGTGGGCGTAATATAACCCTTTGCTGCAGGCCACACACACACACACACACACACACACACACACACACACACACACACACACACACACACACACACACACACAGCGCGGTGCGGCATAGGAAGTGAGGCAAAAAAGTCTGATTGCGCTCGGTGTGTTATAACTGTGCGAGTGCTGGGGCTGTGACATCAGTATGCAGGTATTTTTTTTTCTTCTTTTCTTCAATAGACAGCCAGCGGGCTCGGATTTCTAAATTTTCTCTCACTTAGCCTCCTCCACACAAACGAGCTTGCTTGCCTGGTGAGACATGTTGTTATTTCCACCCCATTTTTCTCTGTCCGGTCTTGACGTAGACAGGTAACTGCAACAAGGAGCACAGTGTCTCAATCTCAGCCTGTTCTTGTCTTTCGAACACTGCTGTTTTATTTATTTCTTTGGCGGGGCTTCTCTAAATAAAGCTCGCAGGCACGAGTTGGAGGCTTTTCTATAAAGCTCCATAACAGGTTTGCCTGGCAACTCGCGGCCCATAATGTCGCTCTGCTTATTGTGTCTGGTTGATATCGATAAGCTTGTTGACGGGTGTCAGTTTAGGCTGTTTCCTCCCTCTCTCACTCGCTCGTCAACGCGAATGCCTCCTAACATTGAAAGGAATCCGCCATTGAAACACAGTCTTCCTCTGTAAGACAAGGTGTACAAGCACCTTGTTTCCAGCTGTACGGTCGGAGCAGAGTTCATATATTTGGTGTCGTGGCGGCTGCGAGGGAGCGCCGTGTTGATAATGAGGTGTACGGCCACTCGGAGGAGTTGTGATATCTGCTGTCAGCCCCTCAGGCGGGGAAACCAGACACCTTTTTATAGGCCTAATCCCTCTTCCCTTCCCTCCTCTTCCCCCCTCACACACTGCTGTTTGTGTGCAATGTCCCGGAGCCCTGTGTGTGCAGAGTGTGTGTGCGTGTTAACGCCATATACACAGATAGTGTCTCATGTTCACACACAGGGCCTATGTCAGAGTCGACCCACCCCGGTGTGTCGGTGGGACCGACGTCTGAAAGAACGGTTTAATTAAGTGCAGATTGAAGCTTACAGTCCCCCAAATCCAGCACATTTCATATTATGACATCTTATTGTTATAATAAAAGTACATTTTAATCAAACTACAAAAAAATAAATGGCATTTCTGATGAATAGCTGTAAAATAATATTGATCTGAGTTTCTTGTATCCCGTTTTATATTTAACTGAAAGTGCATTTTATCACCTAAACACTAGCATCAGCTCTGTCGGAGGGCAGACCCGCCTCTGTACGACAGTGTAATGTGTTTCAGGCCTCGTCCTCGTGCACACGCTGCCTGCCAGTTGACCTCAGAGGTCACACCCTAACCCCCTTGAGCGCATGAGTGATGGCGTCTGCCGTCTGTGGGCTGAGTTAGTTTCTCCCCCCTGGGAAGCACCCGGCCTACAAAAGAGAGATGCGTGTGTGTGTGTGTTTGGCTATCTGAAAATGAAGACAACACACGAAAGTGCTCGGCCAAAGGTGTCAACTGTTCTAATCACACCACCAGAGTTTAGCTTTTAACCGATGGAACGTATTTGTGTTCGGTAGAAGCCATGTATATGCTCGAGCAACACAGAAAAGCCCAGTCACTGCACATTTGGGTGTTGCGCTGCCTCAATTCCTGTGAGGGGAACCAATAGTTTCCTGCGTAATGTCTCCCAGTTCCCACGAAGAGGAGGGTTCAGTCGAGTGTTTAGTGACGTCTACGGGGAGACGAGTCGGGGGATTTATGCTCCTCCGTCAGGTCGCTCCAGAGCTTTGCAGATTTATAGTTCTCGGTAATATAGCTCAGACTGTAGGCTCTAGAATATTGCTTCTCAAAGCTGATATTGCCTCCTGACAATAATCCGGCCATATTGTTTTGCGCCTACTGCACAAGTGCCACCATTAAAAAAAAGTTTGCGGCGGCACTGAAAACTCAACTTTTGCTCTTGTTTGATTCATCAGAGGTGTATGAACTACACGCCCGAGCAGCGGAGCAAAAAAAAAAACCTGTATTCGTGCACTTTGTGTTCAGAAGTCTGGTGCCGAGGACATGTCAGAGTGTGTGTGTATTTCGGTCTCTTCTGAGCCTTCGGGTGTTGGTGTGTGTGTGTGTGTTTGGACTGTCAGTCACAGCTGTCAAACACATCCCCGTACGAGCGGCGGGGCCGGGGTTCACACACTCCCAATCAACCCCCCGTGGCGTGTGCACGCGTTGACGTGCGGTAGCGTCGAGGGAGGTGGGTGGGTGGTCGGCGGCTCTATTCATAGCAAACCGCCATCCTTCTCTGTCACCGATACACCTCACGTGTCACGCCGCCTGTCAGAGAGCGATGAGAGGTAGAGCCCCTCGAGTTCTCCCTCCACGCTCCACGCAGACGTTCATTTTATTCCAACGCCGACGTATCGGTGCGCTGCAGAGGTACTTGCATCGTGTATTTTAGCTGAAAGACACTTCTAGAAAGACATTAGAGGTACATCTAATTTAATGTTAGCTAGTTTGAAAAAACAATGTTTCTTTGAGAAGGAGAATGTTTGTGAATCCTGATCCTCTGATTTCTAGATGACTGCGTATCTGCTCTGGTTCGGATTTGACAAACATATTTCTTCTTCTTCCTCTTAAGAGATGCTCGCTATGACTTAAGTGTTTGCGGTTGCGCGCGTGTGTGTGTGTGTGTGTGTGTGTGTGTGTGTGTGTGTGTGTGTGTGCGTGCGCGTGTGCGCTCTGTGAAAGAGGCCTGAGGGAAGGTCTTGGTGTGGAGTTTCACTCTGTGTCTCGGAGTCGTATCTGCTGCTGGTTAGAGGTGTGGAGGTTTAATAAGTTACCACAGAAGTACGGTCTGTCACCCGCCGGCTGCTCTTGTGTTCAGACTTTTTGAGAAATTTAAAATGTCTGGCAGTCTGCATATATGTGGACATCTGTGTGTTTACTCTAAAGCAGCCAAAATGAAAACAATACATATTTTAGGGAGTAATTAGGCAAAATAAACTATTTATATTCGCAAATAATGCTTTGGGAATTGATAATAATTGCATTTTGGACTGGTTTGCAGAAAGACCATACCTGTATGAAGTGACACTCATGATGTTAGTAGCCTATATTTTAACATTTTAAAACCCTCGTACCTCCAATAATACCATAAAGCATTAGAATTGTTGTTGGCAGGCCGGAGGCTCTTTTATCACTTCTTCTGCTGCTGCACTCGGGCTGCCGTTTAGTTCCAAACAGCATGAAGAATAGTGGTTGTGAGTGTAAAATAGAAGGTTGCATCTGCGCGGTAAATAGCCGGCTGTTACACTTTTCACACTGAGAAGGATGCTGCCTTCACTGTCTCCGGTTAACGTGTGCGTTCAGGCGAACACACGGAGTGACGGGAGCCTGTTGGACAACATGACGTCCACGTTCCACTCCTCTGATTTCAATTTCTTATTCTTTCGACCAATAGCTAACGCTCTAAAGTTTGAAATCTTTTCTTTTGTCTGTTTGTCTTTGTTTTAAGAGAACAGAAAATATAAAAATGATACAAAACACAAAAGTCTTTGCAGCTTTGTGGGAAAAACTATCATCTGTATTATTGTTGTTTCACTCAAAACTCCAAAAACGTGACCCCACAATATCTGCCTGTTGTTTTTATTTACTTATTTGTTTATTTATTTGGGCTCTTTGTATAAAAGTACCGCGATACACATATCCACAATGGTCGCGTTGTGTCAGCCTCGGTCAGCCAACAGTGACCTCACTCTCACTTCCCGGTGGAAAGGCCAGAAGAGTCCGGACGTCCTGTTTCACATCTACTGTAACTGGAGCAACTGTTTTGTCCCGTCTCGAACCAATCCGCCGGCCCTGGCACACGTACCCATCAGTAGCCGTGCCAGGCTAAGCTACCAGCAAGTTGGCTAAGCTGCTTAATGGGCCTATCGGGTTCCTAATGGGATAACGGCAAAGCAAAGAGACCTCATTACGGGGTTCAGAGAAGTACCGAAGTCTTTGTAAGATGATGGGGGAAGTGTCCGTCTGCATACGAACAAGTCTGCTGGAGTATGTTGGTGGTTAGACAGTGGAAGGGCAGTGGAAGGCAATGTTGGACGACGTTTCCATTTGTTTTCGTCAGCAGATTGAATCCAGTGGAATCGGTGAGAGTAAGCAGGAGGTGAGGAGGAGGAGGAAGGAAGGAAAGTAGTGATAACGGATGGAGAGCAGACGGAGCTCCTCGTCTCTCCTCGCAGTGCTTCCCTTTCCCTCCGTTGACCTCCGGCCTGCCCTGAGGGTGTTTCTGTGTCTGTTCGAGGCAATAAACGTCACTTTTAGTTCTCACAGTCGGCCGCGCTTTGCTTTGCTGCAGCTCACGTCACAGGGAGGAAAAAAAAGGCTGAGAACACATGTTTGAGTGTGAGAGCACTTTTGCAGAGAGACGGGGGAAAAAAAAGCGAGATTAAAATTGGTTATTTTGAGTCCGTTAGACGGTCTGAGCTTTTGCCGCGCTTGAACTTTCGTCAACTTTGCCACCGCGTGCATGTGACTTCGGAGTCGAGCTGGCCTGTTGCAGATGCAACAGTCGGTGTCTTTTGCCTTTGCAACTCTACCTTCTGTGGTTTCCTGTGTTTGCTCCTCTTTTCTTGTTGGTGTTTTGTGTGAGCGAGTGTGTTCATGTAAACTCGAGGAGGTGACACTAAACACCGTGTTTTTTTTTTTGGTTTCACAGAACTTGCGACCGCCTTATTACACATCGCTTCTTCAGAGTAGAGCCGGTCTGACACACTGTTAATACACATTGAAGCATCACAAAACACAACCATTGTGCATCCCTAATGGCTCTGTTATGTTGGATGTTTCACAATGTTTAGAGTAAATGCAGCCGTGACTGTTTCATGTGCTCCCATTCTTCCTCGTCTCTCCACAACACGCCATCCACTTCTTCTGGCCTCGCCTTTAATCTCACCCCAACACTTTTACCCGCAGTATCCTTCCCTTCTATCGCTCCCTGTTTTGCAGGGGAGGGGGGGGGGGGGAGGTTTAGAGGGGAGAGAGCCGTCTGGAATCCATTAGCCGGTCGAGGCGTCCGTGTTTCACTGTGGGAACCTTATTGATCGCCCTCCTTTCTAATTATTCCACCTCCGACTCCCTCCTTCTGGCTCTCGCACCAATCATGCTTTTGCTTTTCTCTCCAGCCCTTCATCCCCATCTTTGCTGCTTTCTCTGTGCTATTTTCATCCCTGTATGTTCTTATTCTTCTTCTTTTTCTCTTCACTTCAAGTGACACATTATCCGTGTGTTTATTGATGGCTCGTGAGATGTATTGACATACTTATCAGCAGCATGCAAAGGCTACCACATCCGACTCAAGGAGAAAAATCTGACTCACTCTTGACTCTCGTGTCCGTCTTGTAGACACACACCCACACACACACACACACACACACACACCCTCTGTACAGTCACCTCCATGTGCTGCATACATGTCCGTGTAGCTCCTCTTTGTGCCATGAGCTGCGTGTTACTGGAAAGCCTTCACAGGCCGATGAGTCGATGAGAAACGAGGTTTTTAGGATCGATGCCTTTGTTGCAAACTTATCCCTGAACGGCGGTGCGTTGCTGCAACAATTAAGGCAGCGACAACATGAATAAAAACAAGTATTTTGCCGTTATTTGCAGTTTACTACAAAGCTTTGTGCACTAAAGGAACATTACAGTGGTGCTCAACAATGTGTCAGCCATGAGGGAGTGTTGTCACATATCTCCTATATTAATACACATGTAGCTTATGCAAATGAGCATGTTTGAATGGGATTGACGGGAAATAGCCCTGCAACTGTTTAGAGAATTGGAATAATCACTTTTGTCATTTTTGACTCAACTGTGAGGATTTTATGTTGTTTTTTGTCACACCCGATATTTCTCTGAATCTTTGGGATTTTTTGGACAAGACATTTGATGATGTCACCTTGGTCTGTGCGTGATTACTACAGTCATTTTCTACTTTAACGGATTACTCAACAAATGAATCAACGATGCCGATGTGTGTTACTTGCGGCCCCATTTTTATTCAAATTCAAGAATTTGTTCTCGATTCTTGCTTTACCTTAAATGTAAAAATAGCGGAGCTAAGTGTGCATCTTTTTTTATATTGAGAAAGTTAAACGCATGTTAAGTCTACATGTTCTGATATTATGATCATATTTGGCTTTTTCATATATATATATTTTTAATTAACCGCCCCTGATGTTTGATTCAGCAGCTGTACTTCAGACTACAGACGCTCTCCGGCTCCTTCATGCTACATTCATTCTACATTCATGCTGCCGGCTGTAACCTGGCTGTTTAAATCTGTGTAAATATATAATGATGTGCGGTGTGTTGTGCCAGTGCTCTGGGCTCTGCGTTTCCTGCCCCGTACCCTGCGACTGACTGTATCACCTGTAACAGGTTGCACGCGCCATCCTCAGCGGTGCGATGTTGCAAGTCGACGGCCCTTTATCTTCTCTCTACATGTGGTTGGAAGTGGTTTCCTTGCTACATGCGATGCCATGACTGCGCGTTTCTAGCTGTGACTCAATCACAGTTTTAAGTCAAAGTCAGCCGTAAAGTCGACCGTCTTTGTAACGAGTGAAGGTATGTGATGCCGTCACGGAGACTTGCATACGACATCCAGGATCAAGGGGAAAGTTTGAACATGCGAAACGAGCTGTAATGCGTCATCCTCCCAAGTCTGACATTTACGTGACGTAGATACCCGCCCCGTGTCTTTCTTTCGCTGGTCTGGGGCCTCGTTGCAGCTTTTAAATACTGAGCAGAGAGTTGAGCTGTTTCCTGTTTCATGTGGGGTAGCTGTGCGCCGTGGGCAGGCCGCAGACTGATGGAGAAAACTGCTGAATCGTGGGTTTCCAAAACGTCTTTTTGGGGCAGAGCTTAAGTTCTCATCTACTAATATTTAAGTTGATGGATTTAGTACCATACGGTCAAACACTTAGGTCCTGTATCTTAGGTCCCCCCCCCCCCCACACCTATGACTTATTATTAAACCTAGATAACCGAGATAAGTGTGTGTAGTCACTGATCTCAAGCCGTCCACGCCCTTTTTATTGTTTGCTTCCATGTGCTGACGGCCGTCTGGGACTTAAAAACAACAATAAGCATTTTGTGTTGACGCACAACATGTTTTTAAAAATGTTAGAATAAAGATCGCTGTCTGTACGCCTGCTGACGCCAGACACGTCCTGTCACTCCACGCTCAAGGCCACAGTGACAAGCGTGTGTGTGTGTGTGTGTGTGTGTGTGTGTATATACGTGCACCGTTGTGTAATGCAGTGTTTACTCTGTGTGTGTGTTTGTGGTTGATAACCAGCCCACTCATGTTGTTTTCTCACTTTGTGTCTTTGCAGGAAGTTCGGGGAGCGCCCTCAGCCACTGCGCCTAACAAGGTGAGTGTGTGTGTGTGTGTGTGCTGTCATAGTGGTATTTGTACGTCTACCTGTGTGTACACTACGTATCCTCACTCTCCATATTTGAGAATCCTTCAAAAGCAGTTGAATGTTGGTGTTGTAATCAGAGTAGCACAGAACTAGGGTGTGGAAAGTTGTACTTCTTTACATAATCGGTGGAGGTCATCGGTCATCGGATTGGATTCGTGCAACGCACACAAGTTCATGCGCTTATTTTGGAAAACAAGCGACGGCATGAAATTCACTGTTCTCCAACTTTTGGTTGTTGAGGCAGAGATGAGCTCCTCTCTGAAGGTGGTGCACATTAAGTTGGAGCTGCGTGTTGTTGCCACAATAACACCAAACAGCAACTCCCCAAAGCAACATCATCACGTGTTTTATTTTGTGTGATTCTGGCCCGATCGTCCGTAATTGCACAGCTGTTATCTGTTGACCCTTTGAAACGCATGTGTTAAACTGAACCCCGTGTTCTGTAAGACAACAAAGCCAGAAAAGCAATAATTCATATTTTCAGTCAAACGCTTGGACTCTGTGTGCACCGTGTGCCGCGTCCAGCGCAGCTTCTACTTGCAGCGCGGCACGTTTCTGATTATCCCGCTCCTCTTATCTTTGTTCCAAGTCATTTGGATCAACACACAATGTTGATGGATGTCGTGGCTTGCTTCTGGACGTGTGTGTGTGTACACCCCCCCCCCCCTCTTCATTCATGTGCTGCCAGTCCGCTGGCTTCCACGGACCCTTCCATTTGTCCGATGGCCAGATATACGACGGACACAACACACTCTGTACTCTGTATCAGGGTGTCGGGTTCTTTGTGTTTGACTCTTTGCATTTGGCTCGGTGTCCTTGTTGTCTGCATGTTCACTCGCACCCACTTCACGCAGCAGCCAACAGCAGCCCCCGGGATTTTCCGTCGGGCAGCAGCGCAGACGGCTATAACAGCGCACCGTCCTGCTGGGGGCTTTTTAGGGCGGCTCAAGCTCGTGGGTCCTGCAGGGCCGCCCTGCCAGGAAGGCTACTCGACTGGAAATACAATACATGACACGCATATACTGGAAACGAGCGCGCGCACACACACACACACAGACACGTGCACAAATCTGCACACGAGCAGACACAACTCATGAACATACAGGCTGGATAAGCTGCCTCCTCTGTTCGGGGAGCCGCTCCTTAAAGGGCTTATTCTCCCAAACAACAGGGGAAGGGCCGGCTCTGCAGAATCCATGGCCTCAGATGGAAACGCTCAATAGTCGCCCCTTTTACTTCTCCACTCCTTTGTCGAAAAAAAAAAAAAAAAAAAGGCCAAAATCCAGACGAAAATAAAACCCTGATGACCGGTAATTTGTGCCAGGCTATTGTTTGATCTGGAGTCAGACACTTGTGTTCTATAATAATTTCCTTCTTAATGGTTGACATCAAAATTTCCTTTCTCGCCCACAAAACAGCCGAAGCTCTGCCAAAAAGCTTCCACCGTATTAAAATGATCAACTTTGTTTTCATCCCGTCGTTGGCCCGTTAGGCAGCACACACTTTCAAACCATCACAGCTGAGATCTAGTACAAGATCCTGTTGTTTTTAAGGCTCACAAGGGCCCTCCGGAGGTCAGACATCCAACAGTGAACAGGCCGCTGGTCCGCAGTAGGTCACCTCGCTCGTCGGTTTAAAGGAGGCCGAGCCGCTCCAACGTCTCAACCCAAGCCTGACACGCCACGGATGTGTGTAATCTACCCTTTGTGATTCACAGGCCGCACGCTGATTCCAGGTCTGATCATCTTAATTGAGCTATTTCACAATGCGTGCGTGTGTGTGCGTGCGTGTGTGTGTGTGTGTGTGTGCGCGCCGTGTGTGTTCACAGGGGGTCATGTGACGGCGTCGCTGTGGACGCTGTGGCAGATGCAGGGGACAGATGCCTGTCTGCTCTGCTGCATCTGTAGCCTGGCTTAGCCTAGCCCCTCCTCACACACACACACACACACACACACACACACACACACACACACACTCACTCACACTCGCCCGACCCCCCCGTAGTGCCGGCTGTTGAATATTTGTCTCTTGTCTGGCACATTTTTGTCTCACTTGTCATGTATTTCTAATTTCTCTTCTTTTTCACGCGTTTGCTGAACGTTTAACAGAAATGGAAGCCGCCGCTTGGTGCTTGTTCACTCGTGTGCTGTGTTGACTCTGCCCCGCTTCCCTTTTAAACCTACATGTCACATATTCGGCCTAAATAACTGTACATGTGTCTTGATAGTGAGGTCACTGTAACAAGTAAATTGGATTGCAGTGGCTGCTTTCTTTTTCCCTAGATGCATTGCTTCTTTGTAATTGCATGTTGGTGTTCTTTTTATGCAAATACCTGAGTTGTTGTCATGTTGTGTGTCTGCACGCTACTCTGGCATAGGAAGTTAAGCGCTGGTCACCGTCGCTCTCGCTTCTTCTTCCCATCTTCGGCTCTCAGAAAGAGACCAAATCTCCATCTTGCTCTCTTACCGTCGCTTCGTCTCATAAAATGTCGTTGCCTGAAATTATTTTTGACATTGTCGCTCATTCTCTCTTGTATTACTGTCCTCAATTACTTTAACTTGTCTTTTATTCACAATATTCAAAGCCAATATGCCATAATTTATACGGCTGCAACGTTACATCAGATGGAAATATGTTGGAGCATCGTTTTCTACGCATTTTGACATATTTGGCGTCTTTGTAAACCTCGGCTTCCCCACTAGAAGAGAGTCTAAAAGTCGTGAGGGGAAGGCTCGTGAGCTTACAGCGCAGCATTTCCGTCTTGACCCGGGGATCGGGTGGCGGTCTGGAACTGCTTAGCGAGCAGCGAAACGGTGTTAACCACAAGTCAGGGCCGTCGCACGACACCAGGGCAGCGCTGGTGTGAGATCCTGGTGTCGTACGGCTGCGCAGCAACGTATGAGAGGATGTTGGTTAAAGCGGCGTGAGGTGTGTGTGGCTGATTCAAGGTAGGGATTGGATCACGCACACGTTGGCTTTTTGAATACCTTGCTTTCACAGCGCATACCAGCAGGACGTGGGAGTAAACGGGATGGATGGGTTTGCGTGTAGAGCTGATTTTAGTTTTTGTTATTGGTGAATCTGTTGCTTATTGTCTGGATTGGTTTATGTCACTGAATGTAAACACGAGGAAAAGCCGGATACCTTTTTAATCAAACCTGGACGTTTGAAAGGGCTCCAGTTGTGTGCACCTTTTTTCTTTTTCTTTTTCTTCTCCTGGCTTGATTTAGGAAAATAGAATAATTTCCTCCATGTGGTGTGTAAACGGTATCAGACTGCGTCGGATCAGTTAAAAAGCGGCCTCGAGTGATTGGAATTCTAGGATTGTACCGCCATCATTTTCAGTTGCTGGCAATCCGCGATTTAGAAAACACTGAAATAACGTCAGAGCAAAAAAAACCAAACTAATTGTTCTGCCGCAAGACTCCAATTGCAGCTCCGACACCGAAAAACAATTGTCTCATCACACGGTGAGGTGAGAGATAGAAACGCTTCCCCGTCCATTATGGAAAGGATAAAACCAAAATCCCTCTCGGCCTTCCTCCTCCGTCTCCTCTGCACCCCCCCCCCCCCCCCACACACACACACACACACACACACACACACACACTGTGAGGGGCCCCCTTTTGCTTTCAATAACAAAAGCCTTGTCTAACCCGAGCGTGCGGCCCACTGTTGCGTGTTGCAGAGTGGAAAGCTGTGTGTCTGAGTGGCGTGTCCGGTGTGTGTGTGTGTGTGTGTGTGTGTGTGTGTGTGTGTGTGTGTGTGTGTGTGTGTGTGTGTGTGTGTGTGTGTGTGTGTGTGTGTGTGTGTGTGTGCGCGCGCTGATGCTGGGCTGTGTTGATGTCTGCGTTGTGTGTGTGTGATGCGTCTTAATCGTGCATCCAAGCCTGACCTTTGACCTCTTGCTTTTCAGCAACAGCATAAGCTCTACTGGTCTCCCAAATATCACAACGAGCCCCCGGGCTCCTCACTGTCCCCCTGAGCCGGTCATTTACGCCCCCCCCCCCCTCTCAAACAGACCCAGCTGGGGGAGAACATCGCATTTTTTTTGGCGAGCAGACTGTGCCGGCTGTGAGGCTTTCCAGAGGTCGTTGCGAGTGTACTGAATGTGTGCACAATGTGTGTTTCTGTATGTTCTCATTACACACTTCACACGCTTAGTCTCTCTCTCTCTCTCTCTGTTGCAGAGAAGCGATGAGGAATTACCTGAAGGAGCGAGGTGACCAAACTGTCATGATCCTGCACGCAAAAGTTGCACAGAAATCCTACGGCAATGAGAAAAGGTGAGTGAACCATAAAGAGCAGCTCCCAGCTGAATATGAATCTATAGCCAGCAGCCAAACAACAAAGTCCTCCATCCAGCACCTCGGAAGTTCATTAATTGACATGTTGCGGCTTGTTGTGTGGGGCTTATGTGCCAGACTAGTTCATGCCCGGGAGCAGCCCTAGTCAACTGTATCTTCTCTTTTATGATCTGATTTTGACCGTTGTCATGTGTCGGTTCAATTGTTTTTCCTTGTGTGAACCTCTTATTTAGAAGCCTTTCTGATTGTAAACAGCTTTAAAAGGAGCTATTTGCATCATTCAGAAACACACACGTGGCCCATTTCACTGCGAGGGTTTTTTTTTTACGGAGAGAGGTAACGCATGTCACTCCAGGGGAATAACAAAGACACGCATTCCAGCTTGCCCCGGTGCAGCGTGGGTACTTGACCCATCGGACCTCCCGTATCAGGTCAGAGGAGGAAACGAAGGGGTTTGGGGGCGGACCGGACTAGGGGAGATAAAAAAGGATTGAAGGACATGAGCATACAGGTCTCAGAGGCTCACAGAGCAACTTTAAGTGTTTCTGTCTTTGTTGTGATTTCCATGCAAGCGCAGCCTCCTCCCGCTTCTCCCGCTCATTATGCAACTCTCTTCAGCGCTCCATCCTCCGCCCGAGCTGCAGCGCCGCTTGCGATTTCATCAGGCCTCTCTTTTGGCTAATCGGGCCGAGAGAGTTGCTCAATGACGGAAAAAAGCGTCCGAATGAGTGTGCTTAGCCGAAGGATTTCTGCTGTATCACAGTCAGAACCACTAGATCCACCTCACACACACACACACACACACACAGACACAGACAGGTTTATCTGTGTGCATATCAGTGTTTCAACATCCTTTGGCCTGCAGAAACCCCCATGATGCTCAGGTCGTGTGCGTCTGTCTCGCACCGCTGATTACATCTGCATGTAACGTAACCGGGGAGCCCGACAAAGTGGGTTGCGTGGAGAACGCAAATGTGCTGTCTGTCTGTCTGCGCTTTTTATAGGAGGTGAAAGTAGACAAACACCCACAGAGACAGGCGGTGGTGTTGCGAAACGGGTCGCTTTCCAGTTCCACACTGACGCACACGAGCTTTTATTTTGAAGTGCGGCCGGTTCGGTCATGAGTTGATTTTCACATTTTGATAAGGCTGAAGTTTAGGGTTTTTTTTCTTCTTGATGGAGTTCTGTAGGAGCAAAGGAAAAACACGACATCCTGAAATGGAGAATGTATTTTGAGAGATGGGTTTCATGCGGCGCTGCTGATCTTAACATCTGCTAAATGAGACCGGACAGTTAAAGGAAAGAGTGCTTAGTTCGATTGTGCACAAACAGTACGTTGGTAAAAGGAGGTTTCTGACTGTCTCGATGACGCGTAGCGCAGGTCTGCCCTCTGCTGGTGGAACGGAAGAGGTGCACGTTGTATTTTCTCAGTTGTTGACATCCAGACCAGACTGGAAATGTACTTTTGAGTAATATGATTATGACATGTTTGACTTTTTTTCCGGACAAATAATGTAGAAGTTAGTCTTAAAGCCACAGACGTTTCCGAGCACGTTTGCCAGTCATGCAGATGTCTTTGTCATCTTGTGAAAACATACTTATATCTACAAAACCAAACTGAAATATTAGTTTCAGGGGGAAAAAATGATAAATATTTTGACCTACTGAGCTGAACACTGAAGCGGTTTTGCGTCGGCAGATGCTGAAGTGAATATCAATGAAGGACAGAACAGATGTTCCAGCGATGTCGGTCCAAATATTGATAGTTCTGTGTTCCATGTGTTCAGGTTCTTCTGCCCTCCTCCCTGCGTGTACCTGATGGGCAGCGGCTGGAAGAAAAAGAAGGAGCAGATGGAGCGGGACGGCTGCTCCGAGCAGGAGTCGCAGCCCTGCGCCTTCATCGGCATCGGCAACAGCGACCAAGAAATGCAACAGCTTAATTTAGAGGGAAAGGTACAGCACACACACACACACACACACACACACACACATGTATATATATATATATATATCTTTTCCAGCATTCCAAAATATCCAACGTGTTCTAAATCCTGTCCTTATTCTGCCCCCTCCACCACCGTGTCCACCCAGAACTATTGCACAGCCAAAACCTTGTACATATCCGACTCCGACAAGAGAAAGCACTTCATGTTGTCCGTCAAGATGTTCTACGGCAACAGCGCTGACATCGGTGTCTTCCTCAGCAAGAGGATCAAAGTCATCTCCAAGCCCTCCAAAAAGAAGCAGTCGCTCAAAAACGCCGACTGTGAGTTTTGTGCTTCCCCGTGTTCGCCACGTTTTTTTCCGTCTCGTTTATTTGTGCCGGGGACGCTGACGCGTTCTGACGTTCGCTTGTCAAAAGCTGCTCTGTGTGTGTGTGGGGGTTATTGTGTGTGTGTGTGTGTGGGTTATTGTGTGGGTGTGTGTGTGTGTGGGTAAAAATGTGGCCTACATCTTTACTTTTTGGGTATATATCATTTAATTAAAATCTGTGTTCATTAAGATAGATTTATTTTCTTTAAATCTTGTTTTATTACATTTACATTGTCAATTTTAATTAATTAATTCTTATTCTTATTCTTGATAAGAATAGTGCTATGTTATATTTCCAACCACTAGAGGGCAGCGTAGCCTCACTTGAGTGTCCAGTAACCCAGTTATGTCACATGTAGCACACATGTAGTGTCAACACAGCTGTAAGCAACGTGTTTGGCTCGGTATGTAACCTGTCTGTGTGTGTGTGTGTGTGTGTGTGTGTGTGTGTGTGTGTGTGTGTGTCTGTGTCTGTGTGTGTGTCTGTCTTCTCCTTCGTGTTTTTTTCTTTTCCCCAGTGTGCATTGCGTCAGGGACCAAGGTGGCACTGTTCAACCGGCTTCGGTCCCAAACGGTCAGCACGCGCTATCTACACGTGGAGGGCGGCAACTTCCACGCCAGCTCCCAGCAGTGGGGCGCCTTCTACATCCACCTGCGTAAGTCTCAGTCAGCCCGAGAGTTTACACAAGTACCAATGAAAGGCTTCCAATCACACGGAGGCTTCGGCGTGAGTAAAGTGAGGAATGTGATTTGACAGCTCGTCACTTTCGTCTTATCTCTCTCTGCTCATTGTAACTGTAACCCACGCTGTATTACAGTGATTACACGGAACGGGAGCGATTGAGCGAATGTGGGTTTGAGTGAAATGTTGAGGCTTGTGGGCTCTTCGCTGCAGCACTGACTTCTTCTTCTTCCTGTTGTGCGTTTCCTAGTGGACGACGAGGAGTCAGAAGGAGAAGAGTTCACTGTGAGAGACGGTTACATCCACTACGGCCAGACAGTCAAGCTGGTTTGCTCCGTCACGGGCATGGCGCTGCCCAGACTGGTAAACACAAAACACGTCCTTTGAGAAATTGAGAAATAACACAAAAACATTGCAAACTATTTAAAGACATATTTGATAAAGATTAATCACACTCGATTCATGTTCGTTACTGAACTTTAGAGGTGTTGGTCGGTGGACAGGCTAGCTGTTTCCCCCCGTTTCCAGTCTTTATGCTAAGCTAACGATGAGAGTGGTGTCATCGATCTTCATTTTATCTAACGCTTGGCAAGAAAACATAGAAGCATGTTTCCTAAAATGTCGCAATAGTGATTAACATCAAGATAAAAGTAGAATATAGTTAGTTTCATCTTCCTTTATAGTTTTTAGTGATTCCAAAAGGCACCTACTGAGCTGTCTTATTGACTTCCCTCTGTCCATCAAGCTCTCCTGCTTATCTTCATCTTATCCTTTCTCTCCATCCTCCCGTCCATCTTTCGCTCGTCTAATCCCCGTCTCTCCCCCCCCCCCGTCAGATCATCCGTAAAGTGGACAAGCAGACGGCGCTGCTGGACGCCGACGACCCCGTCTCCCAGCTCCACAAGTGTGCCTTCTACCTGAAGGACACGGAACGCATGTACCTGTGCCTTTCCCAAGAAAGGATCATCCAGTTTCAAGTCAGTGTCTCATTGATTGTTTTAGCATTCTTAAAGGTGCATTAAAGGTCCTGACTCCTCCCCTTCTTCTGCTAGGCCACTCCATGCCCAAAGGAACCAAACAAGGAGATGATCAACGACGGCGCCTCCTGGACAATCATCAGCACGGACAAGGCTGAATACACCTTCTACGAGGGCATGGGCCCCGTCCACTCGCCTGTTACCCCCGTGCCTGTGGTGGAGAGCTTACAGGTAGACACAGAACATAAACCTGGTCCCAGTGTCGGTTCAGTCCTCTTCATATCGGAGAGCTTACTGAGCGATCTCCTTTGTCTGCAGCTAAACGGTGGAGGCGATGTCGCCATGCTGGAGCTGACGGGACAGAACTTCACTCCAAATCTGCGGGTCTGGTTCGGAGACGTTGAGGCCGAGACCATGTACAGGTGTGACTTCGCTTACGTTTCATTTGACTGATTCTCGGTCAGGTGTCCCCCCCCCCCCGTGCCTCTTACTTTTTTAAATGTAACTCATGATGGACTGCTTCCTTTTTCTCGGCCAAAAATGAGACCCGTTAGCTGGAATTTCTCTTTTCCCCTCATTAGCATACAAATGGTCTATTACGACTTATGTAAGGATTTATTAGGGATCATGCAGTCGTAGAAAAATGACGGGCTTTAAGTTGAATGCCTATAATGGAGATATGAATAAGTTAGTAATGTAATTTGAATTAATGAAAGCTTTCAAAAATGCTCTCGGTCAGACCCTCTGAATGCCTAATGGCCTCAACGCTATAACTCGAGTTGGACAACGCTGCTTCTTCAAACCCGGCCAGTGGTTCTTTGGCTTCGAGTGAGCCAAAGCACTGCAGTGTTGCACCTTTGTATGAAGCCATTCCCTCAGCGTTCCCTCTTGAGTTTTATAGATGTGTTTTATCATATGTGTTTATCAGTACCACCCACTGAGCAGTATAACCGCTGTCAGCGAAAACAGTGGGACCTCCCTGACTGCTACAGACCTCTGAGATGTTGATGAGGCTTCAGTTATTTTGGGCTTGGGCTAAAATACTGACACAGATTAAGGCTCATGTGACGACTCTCACGTCTCTCTTCCCCCCCCCCCCCGAACCCCTCAGGTGTGCGGAGAGCATGCTGTGCGTGGTGCCCGACATCTCGGCCTTCCGCGAGGGCTGGCGCTGGGTGCGGCAGCCCGTCCAGGTGCCCGTCACGCTGGTCCGGAACGACGGCATCATCTACTCCACCACGCTGACCTTCACCTACACGCCGGAGCCGGGGCCGCGGCCGCACTGCAGCGCCGCCGGGGCCATCCTGCGGGCCGGAAGCTCCACTCTGCTCAGCAGCAGCGGCGGCGGCGGCAGCAACAACAGCAGCAGCAGCCAGGAGGCCGGCCCCGGCGTCTACGGCCCCAACAGCACCTCCAACGCCGGAGTCACGTCCTCGTCCTCCGCCGCCGCCGTGGTCTCCTAACGCACACAGGGGGCCACTCGCTACTATATGCCTTGAGAGCAAAGTTACCACAAGGTATATAAACTGACTACGGGGGAAGTGACAAACAAAGACTCACTCGAAAGTGCTGCGTGTTCATTTTGGATACAAAGAAGCTGAAATTTTGGCGGGAGAGAAAAGGAGCAAACGCAGGGGGGGGGGGGATCAGATGGGAGGAGTGACATCACAGCGCTGTCAGCCAATGGGAATCCTTGACCACCCCCCCCCCCCACACCTTCTCCTGTGGTTACTTTAGGGACCTGGTGTGTGGAATGAGTGACATTCCTGCAGGCTCGGAGCTCCAGCACCTTTTCTGCGGCTGTGAGAATGGAAACCACAACAACAATACATCCACCGTGTACAGAAAAACAAAACAGAAAATCTCTTGAAAGGAACGTATGTTTTTTGCGCCACCCCTCCTCCTCCCAACCTCCTCCCACCACTCGTTTTATAATTATTCCTTTTTTTTTTCTTTGCATTGATTTGTGGTTTCCTGAAGGGGGGGGGGGGGGGGGGGGGCTGGATGTATTGTTGTTGGAGGGACAAAGGATGCAGAGGGACACACATAAAACGTGACGATAACATAGTTTTTATGGACCAAGGATCTTGTATAAGCTTTAGTAAAGGTACATTTTTCTCCATACCTTTTTTTGTATTAAACATATAGTACACTTTTGTTACCAAATAGTTTCTATTCTTCCTCTGAGCTTTGGGTTTTCTTTTTCCCCCCCCTTTTCGAGGTCCAAAATCCCAACCTGTATGTTGTTGCGACCTGACGACAAAACGCCTGTTTTTCAGTCTTTGGATTGAACTTATTTTTTTTTGATACTCTTGCTTCTTTGTTTTGTGTTTTTAATCGGGGGGGGGGGGAACCTCAGAGGGCCTATGTTTTATCATTGGTTTTTAATGAAGTCTTTAAAAAGAAAAGCTTTAAGCAACGCCTCTGCCTTGCCTGCAATACTCTATGTGCGCTATGTCTCCTTCTTCTTTTGGAAAGTATACACATCAGTACATCTCGCATGGAGCCATAGCAACATTTTGCAGAATACGTGAAAAGAAACAAAAAAAACTTCCACGGTTTACGAAAAGCAAGTCTGCTGTTTTTTTTTTTTTTCAAACTAACGTAACAAAGCGTAGTCATTGACTTCAAGAGGATAGCCTTAGTACTGTATATTCTTACCGTGTACACAGTCGCTCACATATCTAATATCCTGTATCTGTTGCTCTGCTGGTCACTGTTAGCGTATCATGATGTAGAGCTGCGCCTAAGCGAGGGGTCTTCCGCTGTGTGCTGGTGGCGTTTTTAACTCCAGCGGGGTTTCCCCCCCCAAAAGAAAAAAAGAAGAGAATTTTGATGTGGCCTTACCGATAACTTCAATTACAAAAAAAACAAACAAGTACTTCACCTTACGTATATATCTGCTGTTTACTCACCTCGGAAGAACCTGTGCATAGCACACACAAACCAAGCTACCGCCTGGCTTCTCGTCACAGGAACCACCGCGTCATGCAAAATGCAGCCTTTCCGAAGGATCTCTCGGCCTTCGTCTTCCTTGGTGTACAAGTACAATAAGCCCGTTTTCTTTCTTTTTTTTATTCTCATGCGGTGCCCAGCACCTTTTTGTTTCTTCCCACTTTTGGTACAACGTCTCACGAGCGCCGTCGGCTCTTTTCAGCCTTTAAAACAAAACAAAACAAACAAAAAAAAAAAGGATCTCCTGTGGTGTATTATCTTTGCAGAAGCTTGTGTACATGGTTGACTCACTGTCCCGAGTAGTTGCACTCATCTGTGTTCATGGTGACCGCGTCTCCTGTAGGAGTATAAAAGGCCTTCTAAATGTGTGTTATTTGAAAAGATGTGCATTTCCAAACAGAACAGCAATATTGTACAGGTCATTTCATCGTCTTCTGTCCCGCCTGAGCACTAGTTCACCAGCCAGCAAAGTGTGTGTGCGCGTGTGTGTGTGTGTGTGTGTGTGTGTGTGTGTGTGTGTGTGTGTGTGCGTGTGTGTGTGTAACTGTCATGTAGTTGGAATGTAATGGAATATCGAGTCAGACTCGCTCCATTTCAAAGGTGCGTTCCAACTGCCCTCTCCAAAAAAAACAACAAAAGAAAGTAACTTTTTATTCACGGAGGTGTTTGTGTCTTCCACCACGGTCAAACGCTCGAAGGCAATACTTGTGATCCAGTATTACAGTGCGACTGTATACACAAAAAAAACAACAACAATACTGTAACTTGAATGTCTGCTTCATGAAGTGTTCCCTACGGACAAATTAAATAGGAACGAAAAAAGGATTCGCTTGCACCCCCCTTCATTG
Source organism: Lycodopsis pacificus (assembly GCA_028022725.1). Lineage (NCBI taxonomy): Eukaryota > Metazoa > Chordata > Actinopteri > Perciformes > Zoarcidae > Lycodopsis > Lycodopsis pacificus. The sequence continues at coordinate 11,948,536 of CM051710.1, read as the reverse complement.
TAAAAAAGAAAAAAAAAAGATTAAGTTATGCCCCCGTTTCGCCGCCCGCTCGCCCACCTGTCATTCATGTTAAATGTTTTATATTGTAATATTGATATTTTTTAAATTATTGGTACAAGGTCTCCCCTTATGTCTTATGTCAACAAAAAAAAAAAAGAAAGAAAAGTGCATTATTGCCCGTGCTGCCTCGGGTGGCCTGGGAGTGTGTTTTTTTTATTTTGTGTTCCCGTTCAAAGAGGCCACTTCCTGTCTGTCAGCCTGAACCCTTTACTCTGCAGGATGGAGGTCACGCAATCTTAAACTGTAGATTTTTAAACTTTTGAGTGTTTTTTTTTCTACCGGCTCTAAAAAATTCAGTGAGTTTTTTTTTTTTTTTTTTTTTAAACATCTAGCATCACACCCTCCCTCCTCCCTCTCTCTCGCTCTGTCCCCCCCCCCCCCCCCCCCCGTCGAGCTTGGATATTTTTGGGTTTTTGTTTACATGCTCCTCTGGATCTCCTCACGCCAGTCTGAACATAGCAGCTTTTGTCGCTCGTCACCAATAAAAGGGGGGGGGGGGGGTGCTTTTCAAAATGTGACAATCTGAGCTGGTTTGCAGTTTATATTCCTCTCTTAATAAAAGCGTTATGGGATAGGGAGGATAACTCGATGTCAAGCGCGTAAAGGGGACGAATCATCGTCAAAAGGGGTAAAAAGAAAATGTTACACGCCTTCTTACACAAATATCTTAACCGGTTTCTCTCTCTCTGTGTGTGTGTGTGTGTGTGTGTGCGTTTGTTCTACTCTTCCAAAAGCAGCTGTTTCTTGTGTTTTCTTTGTTTTTATATAATGAGCTCTGAACAATGTTATGTATCCTCTAATATGCCAAATGTCTTTTTGATATAACGTAGTTTTCATGCACTGCTAAACGAAACGGGGGGCAGAGTGAGAGGCAGCTTTAAACCCATTTAAATCAAACGGCGTGGAAGCCCCTTCTCTGTCGCACTCAGCCTTCACTTCTCCTTCACACTATTCGGCTGTTTGCGCCACAGAGCGCTGACCTTTTTCTTTTCCCTCTCACACATTTCATCCTCGCTCTTCCACCCGCTCGCGTTCATGTACATTTGGAGTTTTAACCGCCTTTTTACGCTTGGCTTTGCTACAGTTGGATCATCCTTGTTTCCATCGTCATAGCCTCTTCCTTGTCCATGTGCTCTCTCGCTCTCTTTCCCTCTCACTGTATCTGTGTATTATTCTAGTAACTGGTAAGCAGAGGTGTCATTGTGGTAGTGTACTCAGTGCTCGAAGGGTTGCTGATTGGTAGGAAAACCTTGTGCCGTTTGTAACATTTAGCAATAACGTCAAAAACAAATGGGGACGGTTGTTTGTTTTGTTTGTTTTTTTTTTGATAACGTTAGTTTTTTGTACATATTGCAGCTCCAGATCATGCTCAAATCTGTATGTCATTAAAAAGAAGAAAGAGAAGAAAAAAAAAAAACGAGAAAAAAAAACTTGCAATATTGGCATAAAAATGAGAAATAAAACAAGTGATATAAAATCTCACTTTGTGTAATGTTTTTAATGGTCATCAGTGATGTAAGCATGTATTTTTTTTTTTCTACAAACGATAATGCCAGACTTGTGTATCTTCCCTCCTCCAGCATCTCTAAGCATCTCCCAGGGCTCTTTGGCATCTACCGAGCCCAAATGGAGCTCTTATCCTTGGGAAGGAGTCCCAGCAGGTTTCCGCCACTTGTCCGGGCCCTAATGCCCCCTGTCCTTCAGATCCACTTTCATTAAAGCCGTTAAAAGCTCACAGTTGCTCTGCCACCAGACCTCTTGTTCCAAACGCATCTGCGAACTTGGGCTTTCTCACGGTCTTTATACGGTCAACCAGACGTTTGGTTGTTTCGGAGACGGCTTGTGAGTCTGTACATCAAAACCGAAAAGAACACTACCATCCCCCCCCCCGAAAACACTTCAAGATGTACAATATACAACCTGTAAAATCACTGATACATTCAGTCGTGTTTAAGTACAACAGGACATCCGTAGGCACGTCATCACGCAATGAAACACAATCTCTAGGAACGCATCACACTTTAAAGTAAGAATTTATACAACAATGTTACAACACGAAACAAAACGGGAATAAGTTGCTACATGAACGCTGCTATATTTAACAGTGGGGGGGGGGGGATGCCGGGAATTTGCTCTTTGAAGGAGAGGTGATACAGCTGTTCAAAGTCCCACTCAATGATAAGGCCTCTGCAGTTCCCGTAGACACACACACACACACACACACACACACACACAGAGAGCAAGTCAAGGACAAGAGCAGAACTGTTTGTGCACTGGAGGACTGTTTTGATGCTGCTGATTACGGTTACACTGCGGCGTGACATAAAGACAAATAAAAAGCCTGTTTACGGACGTATATGTTTATATGTTATTACTATTTAATACAACTTTTAAACACGTTTCAGCGAGGATGCACGTGTGTTTAGTGAGCATACGACTGGATGAGTGACACTTGGATTAAACTGCACTGAGTATTGTGAGTTTGTGAAAGGATGTTTGGGTGTAGTTTAAACCAGCGTTTGATCCGATCGCATGATCCTCTCATCAGCACATCCAGTTTGCCCGTTGGTCACGGAAATGTGCAAGTTGGAACATTTCCACGACAACTGGACAAACTCGATCTGCTGATGAAGATGAGGGAGGACCGAAGCAGTTACTAAATGAGATCAGCCTCGAGGTGAGACTCATTTGTCAACTCGTGAAAGAATATCACCGGAATCTTTTTGCAAATTGTCACTCGCCTTTTTTTTAAAAATGTAATTTCAGGTGAAGCAGACCTCGGTGTGAACCGCTTTCTGAACTGGGAAGTAAGAAAAAGAATTGCTTTTCTTTGTAATTTTCCCTCCGGCACCGATTGTGCTTTTGGATTGTTCTCACTCTGGTGCACATCGTTAAAAAACAATGAACTGTAAAGACTATTTGGTCCCTGTGCAGTTCCTCTAACTCTACAGCTGACAACTAACATGTGTATAAAGCCAGCGGTTAAACATTAATTTGTATTCTGCTTCAGACTTGAGGCCCTTTAACGCCTGGACACTTTAGAAAAACACACCTGGCTGCGTTGATGTGCACCTCTACTGCTCCACATGAACAACTGTACCCACGTCACGTCACACTTCCAGCTAAAGCGACGCAGCTGCTCTTAAACTAGTCCTATAAGCGCTGTGAGGGTCTTCAAAACAAACAAGATTCCCTTTGAAGTGTTTGCACTTCAGGCCAGAGCTCTTTTACGCAGAGGAATCCCCTTTAAGTCAGCTCACTCCAGGCCGAGGCCTGGGCGCCGGTGTAGTTGCTGGCCCCGCTCGGCCGGGTGTGACCGTTCTGCTCTGCGGCCTTCAGCCTCGCCCTCAACCTGCCCGCCTCCCCTTTAGCATCCCAGAGTCCAGCCGACCTCCCCATGCCGCCTCCGCCTCCGCTCCCTCCGCCGCCGCTGCCGCCTCTCCTCCCCAAGCAGCTGCAGCAGGTGAACGTGGCCAGCATGCCCTGGCGGAAGCGCTTGTTCATGAAGCAGTAAATGATGGGGTTGACGCAGGCCGAGGTGTAGGACAGCAGGTGGATGTAGGAGATGGGCGCCCCGGTCAGGCGGTAGGCCGAGCGCCGGTCGAAGGCCTGCCACGCGTTGACCACGAAGACGGGCGTCCAGCACAGGAAGAAGAGGAAGACGATGACCAGCAGCATGCGGATCACGCGCTTCTTGGCCATCAGGTTGGCGGTGGAGCTGCTGCCGCACACGCGGCCCACCGCGGCCTTGCTGCTGGGGGGGCCTGCGCTCGCTGTGATGCTCTTCTTTTTGGACGGCTGCAGGTAACAGCCGTCGCTGTCACCGGGTTTGTTGCTGCCAGTGCTGAGTTGTCTTTCTGCCAGGGGGGGGGGGGGGGGGGGGTATGAGAAGGAAAGACTGGAGTGTCAGAGTGCAGTTTAAAATCCCTCATGACTCAACCAGGAAAGTTGAGGTTGTGTCTGCCACTTAAGAGCGATACATGTAAGACGTTCCTCAAAGCCAGGGATGCATTTCCAAAAGAAAATTCCTAATTTTATATGTCAAGTTGAGGGATAAGTCTGGTGATGTTCTATTTCTCAAGAAAGGACCTAATGTAACAATGACTTGATCCTTCTATGAAGCATCGTCTGTGTAGCTAATCCTAATGCAGCTCATTCATTCTTACCATGAACCTGCTTTTTGGACGTTGGCCCTGTTGCTCATTTTGAGTCAGTCCTACAAACGTGACGCTGTAAACTCTCACTTGAGCACCGAATGTGTATCAATCCGCAGCTGAAAATAGTCCCAAAGAAGTGCACCTTTAGCTCCCGTTTCAGAGACGGTTGCTAAAATCTGCAGTGCCCAGCGGGCATCGGGAATTCTTTAACCTTTTAAAAAATAAACTTCATGCTTCTGATGTGTTTTTTAAAGATTTAGTACAAACCAGTGGGCCGGGGAGCTAAATACCACAGACAGATGAGGGCGGTCGTAAAGTATTGAGATATCGTTGGTTTTGGTCTTTTCAGAGGAAAATATACAGTAATGCGGAAAAAAAAGAAAATGTTGCTTTTGATTACTCGCTGTGCTTTATTGCCATACCTCTGCTAGACTTCCTGCTGGACAGCTCAAAGGTGATGCCCCGGTAGAGCTCCAGGCAAATGAGTCCGTAGGCCGTCATCATGACCAGCCCGGGGATTAAGAAGAGCAGCAACACCAGCGACACGTACCTGCAAGGGACACATTCAGGGGAGTAAGAGCCAATATTAGAATCCCCTGCACTGGAGTCTCGACTGATATCATCATGACAACACAACATTTGTATTGTATTTGATGGGTAATAAGCCTTTTATCTTTTCTACATTGTTTTATCTTGTGTTTTTTCCATTAACGCAATTCAAATGTACTTTTATCCCTAAAAGCACTTTGGCACAACATGTCTTGTGTTTCAAATGTGCTGTTTAACTAAATCAACCTGGCAGATTGACTCTCTTGTTTAAAATGGTGTGCTTTTGTTTTGAAGGGTCAGCTCCGTGTCATGCCAGCAGATTTCTCCAAAGTGGTCGTCTCTCACCAGCAGCACCAGGCTGAGAAAAATCAATAAAAGTTGCCCATCTGAAATTAGCAACGTGCTACGTTAGCTGCCTACGTGACCCTGCTGGGACGGGGGGAAGGTCTATACCACGCTCCCTCGTGCACTTGTTTTCAGCTCACCAGGACTGCTGGATGAAGTCGTTGGGCCACACGAGGCGGCACATGTACCCGGTGCTGTTGTTTTGGCGGGTGAAGGGCTTGAGGCCGCTGGAAACGGGGTACGGCAGCATCAGGATGAAGGAGGCCACCCAGGTGGCGGTGATGACTCTGGCGGCGTGGGATTTGGTCTGCCACGCCCTGGAGGTCAGCGGGTTGCAGATGGCGCTGTAGCGCTCCAGGGAGATGGCCACCAAGTTGAACGTAGAAACGCTCACTGACACACCTGCACAGATCAGAAAAGCCCAAAAAAAATAGACTTTGTTGAGCCCCTCAAACATTAGAACTATAATCGAATACATGATGAAGAAGGACCTGCCATGACCAATCAAATAAACAGAAGAGAAGATTGATATACGACGCTTAGCTTAGCTTAGCTTAAAGACGGAAAGACATGGGAGTGGTATCAAACTCTCGGCAAGAAAGCAAATTAAGTGCATTTCCCAAAATGCAACTTTTCCTTTAATTAGGTACCATTTCCGTCCACCTTTGTTTTTGTTTTTTCTCCCTCTGGCTTTGTGACACCCAGAACAGTCAGCATCCTCTCACAACTCGTGATGCTGCGGCACATTCATTTGTAGTGACATTAAATTGCACATTCAGGTACATCCTGTGTTAACACACTGGGCAACAATAACAATAAGAGCTATAAATACATTGGGATAATCGCCGTGTGCGATCCGAGAGAAGTGACACACAAACGGACAAACGAGGTAATAATCCTGGATGACCGAGCGACGGGAAGTAAGGAGAGAAATGCAAAATCAGATTTTCTAGCGGGCCTGTAATTAGATGAGAGTGGACTATTAGTGAAGGTGCGTCATCTGTAACGGCTGTACCTCGTTACGAGAGAAGAACTTCTGGAATTCATCACAATAGCAAGCGAATTAAAAGAGAGTTGTTTCACATCCCCGTTCTGATTAACTGTCTGCGGCCTCCGCTATTTATTGTTGGAGAAATCACGTGGAAGTCATTTAAATCGGTAATAGGCATAAATATTGACCACAAACAAACAAACTCGTATGATTTTTATTTGCAGAACTAACAATGCTTTAGCAGTTGAGTGAACGCTCTTTGTCTTTCTCAGCTCCTGCACTGATTTGATTTGCCTCTGTCTGACTGAAGTGGGTCAGGTTGTGCTGAGCTGTCTTATGTGCAGCCACTGTATCTTACATCACACACCTCTGCCAAATCGCACATCGGACCATGTTGGATTGGCTGCTTGGGCCTTAAGCTCAGATTCAAAGTGAGCGCAGTGGAACTTCCTCAACAGATGCGACTGTGAAAAAAAACAGCCTTTAGTGTCAAACTCTGCACATACGCCTTTGGTCTGCACAGCGAAGCTCAAACACATGCTTTGAGGGGGGACTTTAAAGTTTTGTTGAAGAATCCTTTTGCTCTAGACCAATTATAGACCCTGTCTGTAAATATTCATGAGGGTACTTTGAGGTAAATCCACACTTTTTGACGACATGTTTACTTTGACTAGAGCGGCTTTTAGCTCATTTTTAACTCACTAAATCACCAAATCATCATTTTTATGTACAAACTAAAACATGTTGAAATGTAAAAATAAGTTATTGGAATGGAAACCAAAGGCCAAGTAGGATATGCAAAATTTAGAGGGGCTTTTAAGCATAATAAATAAATAAATAGCCACAGAGTGTGGAATGTTTACAAATACATTAAATGCAAAGGAACCTTTGTGCAGGACATTGCCTAATATGGCTGTAAATATCCTCTCTCCGACATACATATACCATAAAAATATAAATGTATAACATATACACATTGCAATCAAACTGCGATGCAAAACTTATAATTGCAACATGGCATTTTCTTTACTTGAAAGGAAGTCTACTTTGGGGATAACAATAAATTGAGGTATCACAATGATATCTTTTAAGATTTCAACAGTAGATGAGTGATATGGTCAGAAATCACGTGACATTCGTCATTTAAGTTCAGGAAACGGTGTAATTTGACTGTAAAGATCATTTAAGACCACAAAAAGACAATAATTTACATATATCTCAGTTTAAAGATAACCACAAAAAATAATCGAGTATCATAATTCCCCTCACCCATGAAGTACATGACCAGCTTGCACATGCCGGCGCCGAAGATGAAGTCCCTCATGAGGTTGGGGATGAGGGTGAAGGGGATGCAGACCAGAGAGACCATCAGGTCGCTGACGGCCAGAGACAGCAGAAAGAGGTTGGTGACGGTCCTCATGCGCCTGTTCCTCACCAGCACTGCGATGATGAGGCTGTTGCCCAGGAGGCTGAGGAGGAAGATGAGGCCGTAGAGGATGATCCGCACGGTCTGGTTGATGTCTGAGAGCGGTGGGAGACACATGGGTGCACAAACGCATAAACTCTGGGCACGTCATTCTTAAAATGTGTGCTATTTTTACTCACACTCTCCCTCACGCGGTTTCTTTTGTATTTTTAAATGACCTTAAATCACTCTAATACTTCTAAAATATTCCTATTTATTCATTTATACACAGTAGATTTTAGGACGGTATCTCTCACCATAATAAGCCAAACTGAAACTTCAATATGTTGCATCCTTCCTCTTAGATGTGTGCCATTTAATCCTACATCTTATATCCATAACGTGTTTCATGGCATTTCGGTTCACTTGGCATTGTCAAAACCAGTGTTCACCGACAATGTGTCACTGGCTTTGTGGAGGTCCTGAGCCATGTGCCCAATGCGCTTTGACGCAATGAAATGCCCAAAAACAGTCGCTCTTTTGGCACAAACAAGAAAATATCACATTTCTGAACACAACTATCTGCTGATAGACAGGATGTTATATACGATTTTTCAGAGTAACATAAAATGGATAAATTCACTGTACCTTTAGGTTCGGGTGAAGGATCCTGTTCGCACTCCGAAATATTCCTGATTCCAAAATTACATAAAATCTTATTCAGGTCAGTTGAATTCATGAGCATGTCGTGTATTGTGAACGTCTCCATGTCGCGTTCTCTCCTATAGCCTCAAGTTAAAAAAAAAAATCTTCATTTGGTATGAAGAGCGTGCGTCATGCTCTTACACGAAAATACAAACAATGAGAAGTGTCACAACAGTCCGTCTCAGTCGATTTAAAAAAAAAAAGAAGAAGAAGAAGAAATCAGGAAAATAATAATAATGGTCTCTACAAGTTTCCGTGCGCTCTGGTGCGCTGCGCTCCACTCGTGCTCAGCATTTCCATCTACTGACAACATGTGCACGGGTTGCGTTCTTGAGTGCTCAGCCCGCCTTTAGGGTTTGTGCAAGTCAGCATCTCGCCCCCCCCCCCCCTCCCCCTTTTTTTTTTGGTTTTATAAAACAAACGTCGTAAATCATTGCAGTAATAGAGATTCTGCACAGAGCATGTTGTCTGCATTGAGCACATCCTTCTTGATTGTTTATTAATACCTCGAATATGTCAAATTCCCCGCATCATTTGTAAGAGAGGACTGCTGAGCCAAAAGACATCAAGTCAAGGTGCAGCACTGAAATGAACTGCCTTTCTAAATGTCAGATATCTGGGACCGGTGAGTGTTCTGTACTGCGTCTATAGGCTATCTGTGACCATGCGTCCATGACACATTTCAAAGCATGCTATTGCCCGCAGTGGCATTTCATGTGTCAGCAGCAATATGGAAGTCCATTGGCTCGTGCTGTAATTGTTCTGAAGGGTGCAGAGATGCTCTTGTCATTAGTGGCCAAACAACGCCAACTCCAATAATGTGGGATGAGTCACATGTTGAACAATATTGTCCCTGCAAGACATGCCAAGAAAGCATTAGTAATGTTGTTATAAACTCCTGATGAAAGAGTTGGGCTTGGAGCTGTATTCGCACGTGAGAGAAACAGCTGGTGATATTTGAAGGTTAATCAAACACTAGAGATGGGTTTACAATGTTCAAGCAGCTTTGCGACATCACTGTCACTTCTATGGAAACATACATAAATCATTTTCACAACAGATGCACCTTAATTGCCTTTGCATCGGAAGTAAACAGGAAGAACACACTGGTGCTGTAATTCGCCTCGAACTAGAGCCATTCCTTTTGGGGTCATTTGAAGTTATGCCCAAACAAAAATGCACATGTGGAATTCATGTAGGCTAAGTACAAGTAAAAGTCCTGCATAAAAATCTCATTTATAAAAGTACAGAAGTATTATCAGCAACTGTACTCAAAGCATCAACAGTAAAAGTATTCATTCTGCATAAAGAAACTCTGTTGTTAAGTAATATGAATGTATATGATATTATTTGATGGTCAAAACGGATACATATTCATGTGTACGCAACATTTCATTGATGTAGTTGAGGTGGAGCTATATTTACCACATTACAAGATGTTGGGTGTTTTTATTTCTAACAATTATAAATTATATTTTGTTATCCGATCATATAAAAACGTATGACTTAAGTTCTCAGATAAGTGCAGTGAGGTAAAAAGTGCAATATTTGGAAGTATGAAGGAGCACAAATGGAAATACTCAAGTAAAGTACAAGTACAACAAAACTGAGCTTAAGGCCTGCAGTACACGAGTAATGTACTTAGTTAGCACCACATCCCAACACTGAAATGTATCACACGCGAAGGGTTTTTTCAAATGTAATATATGTTATTTACTCAAGCACTGCACTTAAGTACAGTATACGTGTACTTGTATTTTATTTGAGTATTTCCATTAGAAAAATGACAGATCTTCATCCCGGAACCAAAGTTTCCGGTTCTTGTTTCCCCCCCCCCCCCCCCCCACCCCCTGCACCGTCCCTCAGTTGCTAAGTAACCTCTGCAGGGGGCGGATGCTGGCTAACGCACGATACATCAAAACGGAGCCGTGTTTCAGACGCCACACTTTGGGTTGAGGAGGGATGGACGAGGGCTCCGAGTTATCGCTGACCATCGCTCACATCGTCCAGCGGCTGAAAGGAAGCCATTTACACTCCCAGATAGAGAGACGAGCCAAAGTGAGCGCGAGGGAGGGGGGGAGGGGGGCTAGCTAGCTAGCTAGCTTAGTTAGCTTGTGGCTATAACGAAGCAGGTTGTTGCTGTCAATGTAAGAACACAGCGTACACGCTCTGTAACACGCATCCTACTGTTTGTGTTGTGCCTCACATGTCATGTAGGAGTGTTTACATCAACCTGACATCAAATTGGATTCCCTAAAAGAAGACGTGCGCGGTTTTCTCAAAACGTCAGGTGGGCACATTCCTGTCTTCTGCACCACACACGCACGCGCACACTGTCACTGAGCCTCCTGCCTATTCGAATAAAAACTATAACTAATGTATTATTGTTTATGTGTGTGTGTGTGTGTGTGTGTGTGTGTGTGTGTGTGTGTGTGTGTGTGGTGATGATGTGTCTTTATGTTTTCCAGGCTGGGAGAGACAGCTACAGAATGCAGTGTACAGAGAACTGCAAGTGTAAGTTACATGCAGTTTCAGTTATCTGTGTGACACACACACACACATACGCACATACGCACATACCCATGAGTTTTGGGTATTATCTCATCTCGAGGCACTTATGGTGACTGACTGCCTGTTTTAACAAAGAGGAATCTCAACATGTTATATTTGCCTTTTCTGTTTGACAGCTTAAGCACTTTTTAAGCAGTTCTTTACAACAACGTTATGTTGTTTGTGTTCACCGTGGCTTCAATCCCTCAACAACACGGTGTGTATTTACTTGATTCTTTTATTGTACTGTAACACTCATTGCCCCCCCCCACCCCCCCCTCTCTCTTGTGTTTGCTTATTCTAGCCAGCTGCCCCCGAGTCATCCCGCAGCTCCTCCAGAGCATCTCAAAGAGCCGCTGGCCTACATGCGAGCGGCTCAGGTCAGTCTGTCTCTTCTTATCTCCGTCACCCCTCACTCTCTCTCACTCTCTCTCTATGACTTCATAGACCCTGTTGTTGTTGTTTGTTTTCCATCGCCCAGGTATTTGTAACACGGTATCCGAAGCCAAGTAGTTCTGAACGTGTGTGTGTGTGTGTGTGTGTGTGTGTGTGCTCTCTCTTACGCAGGCCGGCTGGGAGAAGCGTGTCCTCAAAAGCCTGAACAGCATGAGTACAGAACTTGGAGTGCCTCTGGCTCGCATGGTAACTCCAGTATTGTAATCACAGCCAACGGACAGTAGTGTAATTACAGCGGCTCTTGCTTCAGCTTCTCTGGCAAAGGCCGCCAATAATTTCACAGTGCAGAAATACTCAAAAAATAAACAGGCGGTGCTTTGTTTTTTTATGATTTGTTGTTGTTGACTCGTGATTATATTTCCCGGCCACATTTCTAATGTGACATTTTTCAAAAGATTGGTTCCTGTTTTGATTTGTTGAAATCTTCCCCCTTTTTTCCCCCCCGCCCACTCCGCAGAGGCCGGCGGCGGAGCAGAAGGAGCTCGCCAACAAATGGAACGAGATGGGCACAGATGAACCAGGTCCTCCAGACATTACCCGGGGGGGGGGGGGGGGTGTTGGTGCAGTCATCCAGGGAAGGTTTTACATACACACTGAAACATCTGTAAAGTATAAAACGAGGGTTTTCCAGATGTTGATTCTGGGAAAAAACCCCATTCTGGTTTGAAAGCACAGCCTAGATTCTAAGCACAGCTCAAGTATTTATCATAATTTAGTCTCAGAAGACACGTCTCTCGTTTGCACGCCGAGCCGCTACATTCACAAAGAACACGGTGACCCTGTGTCCTAACAATGCTATCGCAGCTCACTGCCATATCATAACATTTAGGATGTGCCGTCCTGCGGCTGTAAACACTTTGGACTGTGAGCATAGAAGCTGTCCAGAGCTGCGATAACGAGCAGCACCCCCCCCCTCTCCGTATCCGTCCAAACCTGAACGTGCCCTCGTTCTGGGGACGACACGGCACTTTAATTTACGACAGTGCGTGGAAGTCCCACTGAACGCTGTCTGAATGTACCTCAGCCGTCCTTGTACTCTTCTTTTGGAGAGTGTCACAAATGCATTCTGAAGTACAGTCAAGTTCTAGTTCAGTAAATGGGACTTCAGGCTTGGATTCGTTTGTGTAGTCTAGTTTTCACAGCTTCTAAACCTGTTCCTGAACAACACATGTAACGCATTGTGTCCACGTATCAGCTGGAAGGGATTCATTAGTGTCTTTGTGTCTCTCCAGATCTAGCTAGCGTCAGGCCTGTATACGCCCCGAAAGACTTCCTGGAGGTAGGCAGATGTTTTGTTTTTGTGTGCAGCTCGAGAGTATTCAGTGAAAGACGGAAAATGAATTCCCAGACGCTGCGTTGTGGCTTTCCACACAGGTGTTAGTCAGCCTGCGCAATCCGAACCACGACGGCAGCGAGGACGTCAGCGTCAGGAGCCACTGGGGTCTCATCCAGGTTCCCCTCAACGTCCGGGACATCCCGCAGCTGGTAGGGGGACCACATGTGGACTCATCTGTTTCTCTAGCGGCAGCTGTTTTGTCCATTAGTGACCTGCTGAGTTCCAACGCGTACGACAGTATGTCCTATTAAGCTGCCACAGGAAATGCAGAATGTATGTACAATGTGTTGTTTCTTTGTGTGTGTGTGTGTGTTAAACTGTCAGAGACGGGCCTACTCAGAGCTCAACCTCACCTCTGGGCAGCTGGGGATCGATGACCATGCACACATCCATCCAGGTATTACTACACAAGTTCATGCGCCATCGTAGTTAAAGGAATAGTTTCACATTTTGGGAAATATGATTATTTACATACAAAAAAACGACGCGTCTGTGCTAAGCTAAGCGGCTGCTGGCGGCAGCTTTATATTCGGTCTATTCTATCCTATCAAATATATTCCAGCATGTAATAACGAGAGCTAAGACGTTTCATTCTAGCAGCAATCAATCAGAAATAACCCAAATGAATGTGTTTACCTGATGAACACCGGGGTCGCACGGCGTGTTTACCGCTCCGGGCCGCTCCTGTGCCACATGGCTGTCTGGGTTTCCTCAAACAATATCTCTGTTAAGTTCCAGATATATTGACGTTGTTGCAGCCTGGTGTTTAGACTTTAAATAGACTTTGTATCCACCGGCTCTGCCTTCTGTAAATCACAGAGATAGCATTAGTTAGAAAAACTGAGCCCATACCGGGCCATTATTAATCTGTTCTCTCTCTCTCTCTCTCTCTCTCTCTCTCTCTCTCTCTCTCTCTCTCTCTCTCTCTCTCTCTCTCTCTCTCTCTCTCTCTCTCTCTCTCTCTCTCTCTCTCTCTCTCTCTCTCTCTCTCTCTCTCTCAGACTTGTTTGAAAACGAGTATGTTCAAATCGGGAAAAAAGGTCAGTGTGTGGTTAGTTTCTTAATGTATTGCTTTAAATGGCTTTCTGTTCTTTTGTTGAGGGATTTAAATGCATTAATGTGCAACGTTTTCGCCACAAATTGATCCAAATTAGACCTGCAAGCAGGTGTACCGAGGTCCAAGCACCCGAATCTGAACCAAGAGCACCAACCGGGTACCAGGAGTATCAATACTTTATTATTATTAGTATTTAACTCCATATTTAGTAGAGGGACCTTGAGTCAGTCTAGAGAGAGAGAGAGATGACGTCAGCTCCTCTGCCTCCTCTTTGCCGTCTCAGGTGCAGCGATGGGCCCGATAGACACCGGTCTCCTCTCGTTGCTCTGCTATGAACCCCGGCCTCGTTCAGGACGCCAATCAGACATCAAGCGTCTGCATTTTATACACACAGCCACAGGTCCACTGTTTCACGCTGCGCGTCAGGTCCCAAAGCCCTCGAGCTGTATTCCAAAAGCAAGTTGTTAAGTGCACTCAAACAGTTCGTTTATGTTATGACTGGCCAGCACCTTAAGTTAAGGGCGGTGTGTTTTTGGCTACTGTCACAACAGAGATTTAGCGTCGAATGGAGCTGCGGGAGAGGCTGTTTCCACTGTGGGTTTTTTTCAGAAAGTTATGTAATTATCACCATTATGGGAATGTCTGTGTTATGATTTTTTTTTTAAATGTTTATATATTGTTACGTTTGAACGAGCCCGTGGAACCCAAACTCGCCCACTCTGAGATGAATCGGTTGTCGTAGTTTTCATAACTTATCTTATTGTTTTTTTTTTTGGATGCATCAAAGTCCGACGTCGGAAGATGTTTTATTTCTGCGCGTCCTTTCCAAGTTTTCCTGAAGAAAACAAACCTCTTAACTGTTCTGGCGTTGTTGTTGTGCGGCCGTTCAACACGTGCAGGTGTTCATGTTCCCAGCTGCTGTTTGTACTTATTATATCATTCTGCCGGCAAATCACGAGGCTTTCTATGAATTCTTGTCGGTCACCTCGGTCGGCAGGTCAAATTTATTGTATTCAATTAAATTAAAATCAATATCATTATTTTGATGTCATTTAATTTAATGGTTGATTCAATTACAGTTAATTTGATTAATTAATTAAATAATTGATTTAAATGAATAAATTATAAATCATTTGATGTAATTTCATTTAATATAATCACTTAAATTTAGTTTGGATTGATTGGTATTACATTTAATTAATTTATAGAATTTTAAATGTAGTCAATATAATTAATTCATAAATAAATAATTAATACATTTATTTTAATTTAGCTCAATTTAATTATTGAGTTTATTAAATTCATTTATTTTTTTTTAATCAAATTTATTTGAGTAAAATGAATGTAACATATTCAGCACTCAAACTGGCCATGGAGGAAATATTGAAATATAGAAATATGTCTCCCTCTTTGAACCAGTGGTCATGGAGCAGGACAGTGCAGCAGCGCAGCAGTACAGCAGGCAGGGCTGTTCCACGGGGCTCCGTGCTGACCTGTGGGCCCTCATCCTGAACTCTAATAACCAGCCACAGGTACTATGCACACACACACACACACACACACACACACACACACACACACACACACACACACACACACACACACACACACACAGCTGAGTGGCACCCTGGTGGCGGCTGTTAACTGTCCGTGTTTCTTATGAAGCAGCCGCGCACACACAGCTGCGCTCATTCCCAAACTGCATGTTTACTCCAAGGTGAAGTTTTCACAGATAATGGGTCAGGTCTTTTTTTTTTTTTGGGGACCTCTTGTGTAAAAACACTGACCTGCAACATAATCTGTATATTCACCAGTTTATCTTCACTGTATCTGAGAGGAGCACGGACCCGACTGAGGTCTGGAGAGTGTTCACATGGCTCAGGACGGCAAAAGGGCAAACACATTAAACAGTCAGAGTTGGAAGGACGGTATGTGTCTCAATGCTGTCAAAAAAATTGACCATCTCTGTTCCTGTTCCCCTCACGTCTCAAACCGGAGACACGGGGTTTGAGTTTAACCATGTGGGTCAGGAAACGAGATACCCATCCATTAAGCAAGGTTTAATCCTCCTGTCATCGCCGTCACGGCGCATAAACTTGATTCAGCAGTTGAACGGGGCGATCCTTCAACATACCGCAGAGAACTGGAGTTAGATTTTGTCCAGATGAACCCCCAGTATAGGACTAACACCAGACTCTGTAAACAAACGGGGTCATTCATCAAAAAGGGCCACACGTATCGGGCTCTGGACACGACTTTCACGCAGCTTATTACACACATAAACCATGTCGGATCTTTTGCCGTTTCTCAGGATGTGATGCATTACGAGCAGCTGACGGCTGGAGTCATACAGCATGACCTGCTGGTGGACAACCTCATCTATAAGGTACACGCCTCCAAACAAACACTCAGAACTGACTCCGGCTATTTCCTGGAAGTATTTTCTGACACACACAACAATCTCTGTATATATATATATATTTAATGTGCTAAAATGTAATTCCAAACTTCCTGCCCTCCCAGGATGTGAAGCTCACTGCCAGTAACGACGACTACTACTTTGTGTTTGAAGATTTCCTCTACCAGGTACTCCACCGCTTTTTAACGTATAAAATATAGCGACAGCAAACCGCCAAATGTGTACCTCAAAGTTTTTATACACAACGTTTATAAACGTTGTGCTCTGTCCTTCCCTCCTTTTTTTCCATCTTTCTACGGCTAATAGCTTTTTATCACCTCTTTAAGAAGTCTGCGTTTCGACACGGTCTCCCACAGATATTAAATGTAACCACTAGCTCCTCCACATGAAAGGTTTCCATTCCACCAGATAGCAGCTGAAGCGTCGCCCATAAGTGATTTGTCAGGTGACTGCGTTACAGCTCTGTACCTACAGTTACGAGGATACGAGCTGCCGCTGTTATTAGTAGCGGCTCCCGTAGCCGCCGCTCTGTTTGCATATCGGCATATTACTCGGCAACCGGTTTTATTCAGCAGCCTGCCGACGCGTCGGGCTTCCTCGGTGGCCGACCAATGAGCACACACGGGAACAAAAGCGCCGGTATCGCCGTCAATATTGACTGATGGCAAACTCACCAGGCAGTGAAAGAATCCACTCGCTGTGGGGTGAGCGTGGATTCATAGATCTACTAGAGAAGTATGAGAACGCTCACTTTGATTCACCCGAGCAGGCGACCCTACCAAACCAAGTCTGCACTAAATAAAAGGTTTCCAGACGACATCAAGTCACTAAACTGAACTATTTACATGTATTATTTCTACGGCATTTACTTATTAAACGTTGTCCGGCCTCCCGGTATAAAATCGATCACAAACAGACAAAAAACGCTTCAAGTACGACGATGGGCCGCCCTGCTTTTGTACCCAGCAAGTGCACTTAAAGACATGCTATAGGCCGCTCCTATTAATTAACTCTTATAAATGCCTGCCGTCTTATTTCTTTGCCCAATAGCGATTATTACCCACACACACACACACACACACACACACACACACACACACACACACACACACACACACACACACACAATGTAATTCAGCTGAAGTGGTCGGTGGAAATGAAATCGGCTCTCAAAAAAGACACGGAAATTGGACCGTAATGGAAAGAGCTGCGCTTCTTACGGAGTATTTTCTGAAGCAAAGAGACCTCTGGGGCTGTCTCCAGGTGCAGAGCTCCGGCACATTCTAATGCCATCATGAACACTCATCTCCATTATTGCAGTATTCAAACGAGTTTTCTCACCGGATCGTAAACATGTAGAGATTTATTGTCGGGGGGAGAATTAAGGCTTCTTGTCCTGTTTTAGCCCACACAGTCTGTAAAGAGCTGGTCTTATTTTAAACCCTGCATATTCCTGACTGTTCAGAAGCAGCTACGAATCATAAGACCTTAATTATTAATTGACACATTCACTGTAAGGTCGATCAAGACGTGCCTCACTTATGTCTAATGTAGCCTATTGTTTTATTAGAGACATGAATGCACTTTTATTTGAGGAAAAAGGTTATTTTAAGGGGGACATGCTTTTAATCCCATGTCTTATTTATCCTATGTATTGGTTTAAACCATATATGCCAAAAATAACTCAATCACGTGACTCACTTGACTCAAATCATGCGAGTACTGATTCAAATCAACTTCTAAAAGCACAATGTAAATCCAGATAATTCATTCATTAAGTCCTTTAACGTCCGCGTGGCATATATATGGAAAATACAGCCTCTCAGCTGAGTGCACACACACACACACATTCATATATTCATATAGCGCATGCGGGGGCGGGACTCTCTCATCGTATGATGAGAGAGTCATGTTTCTCTCCCATCATGCTCACACTGTTTGAAAAGCAGCGTTCATAAAGTGAACGCTGAGCAAATCGCAACTTGTTGATCAAAATTAGAAATATTAGAATCAAAAATTCCCCGCAAATTAGCCGGCTGGATTTAAATGATGAGTCGGCTGTTGTGTGTGTGTGCGAGCCTGTTTAATACCACACCTGTGTGTTGCCAGGTGCTGCTGTGTTTCTCTCGAGACACCGCCGTCTTGGAGCACTTCAAATACAACAGTGCCACTCCTCCCAGATCCTTCATCCAGGGTGAGATGACACACACACACACACACGCCACATCATCACATGAACTCAAAAGAGCGCCGCTGCACTCGGATGACTTCCGTGTCTTTACCCGGATACCCGTGCACGGCAGTAGTAGTCATCACGAACCCCACACACTGGTTACTGATGGACCTGTGTGTCTGTTGAACAGGGAAGGGAGGAGAGGAGGAGTGTGCTGTGGTTTATCCCCCCAACGGTGAGCCTGCAAACATTCACATGCTATCATTTTATATAGAAAACAACAAAAGCTTTGACATTTTTGACATTTTCTAGTATTTTGCACGCCTGTGAACGTTTTTTATGAAGACGAAATGATATGCTGTTTATCTGCGTTGATGATACATAATTTACATAATATCTGATATGTTTAAGAATGCTTTGATCTCCTGTTTTGAGACATTGTGCATGTTTAAAGTGACATTAATGAACAACTGTTAAATGGCAACTTTTGGCCATTTAACAGATGTAATTAGTTACTATTTTAGTTTTGTCTGCATTTTTTATTGTTTTTTTTGTCTGTTTCCATTTTAATATTGTTGCTTTGATTGTTTCTATTGTGTGTAGCACCCCATCTGAAGGGGCTTCTCCTAAATACATAGAATTGCATGAACTGTATTGACTGAAAAATCTCATTTTCACAGGTGTAATCCCTTTTCATGGGTTTTCGATGTATGGTGAGTATATTTTGCCCCTTAGTTCTCACACTAAACATGCAGGAGGAAAACCGCAACAATATATAACAATGTGTGTGTGTGTGTTTGCATGTTTGCTTTGTCCTGCAGTGGCACCGTTGTGTTTCTTGTACAACGAGCCGTCCAAGCTGTACAGTGTATTCAGGGAAATGTACATCCGCTACTTCTTCAGATTGCACTCCATCTCCTCCTCGCCCTCGGTAAACCACTGCCGATTATCCAGATCAAAACATTCCGCTTTGTCTGTGATGTGTGTATATATACATGTGTATATATAACGTGCGCTCCTGCAGGGGATCGTGTCTTTGTGCCTGCAGTTTGAGCGGCTGCTCCAGACCCACCTGCCTCAGCTCTTCTACCACCTGCGACAGATTGGGGCGCAGCCGTGAGTAGCCTACACACACACACACACACACACACACACACACACACACACACACACACACACACACACACACACACACACACACACACACACACACACACACACACACACACACACACACACACAGCATCCTCTTCTCTTTTTATAAAGCGTAGGAGTCACCTACACCCTGCACACACGCAGGTCTTATTCCTATTATGCGTGTCTGCCATCTTGTGGTGAATATCTGTAATCACAATGTCCTAATCAGAATAAACGTAGTCGATCCTCGGAGCCTGAAGACGTGCTGCTTTGGTCCCCAGGTTGCGTATAGCCTTTAAGTGGATGGTTCGGGCCTTTTCCGGCTATCTGTCTACCGACCAGCTGCTTCTTCTCTGGGACCGAGTCCTGGGATACGATTCGCTGGAGGTAGTTGCAGGTAAGAGTTGTTGCACTACAAACCTCTGCAGCAAGAGCCTCTTACCCCCCCCATATGCCTCACCTCTCTTCTGTTGCCTCTCCACCCACACACACACCTCCTCCAGTCCTAGCAGCCGCCGTGTTTGCCTTCCGCGCTGAAAACCTGATGGAAGTGACGTCCCTGGGCTCAGCCGAGGTATGTCCGTCTCACATTAGACTTGTGTGTGTTTGACACTTCAGTCCCCCCCCCCCCACCCCTGCATACTCCTCGAAGGCTGTAAATAGCCGTTAATAACCAGCCAGTACCAGTAACCCGGTCTTCTGCATGCACATGTCTGAAAAATGCCTGGCTGGACACTTAAGAGTCCTCACCCTTTTACCCCTTCCACGCCCACCGATCAGACACAAAACTTGTTATTTCACAGAGGACACTAAACAAGCCATGCCAGAAGGCGTCTTTCTGTGCAGAGCCACGTTTAATACGTCTGATATTCTGTCACGCAAATGTGGCACACACCCAACTTTGTAGCTAAACGAGCGCCTCCTCTCGTAGCTTGCGCACGGTATGTAGCATTATTCTAGTAACCAGTCATGTTATTCTTGTGCATGCCTTGCACCGTATACTGCCCCCGCTCCCATACTGTGGTCCCATACTATCGTATGACTGAAAACACCACGCGTAAACCATACGATGAGTGCGAGGGGGGGGGTTGAACTACGATGTGACGCATCCGGGGGGCCGACAGGCTGATGTTAAGACTCTAAGATTGCCGGCCGGCGATATTTGCTTGCTCATTTACCACCTGCCCCGGCAGGAGAGAAGATATCATAACATACTGCTCCTTATCTTATATTTAGAACCCCTCAGGCCCAGCGTTGAAATATTAAACCCTCTCTCTAAACACGATAGGGTCCCTAAATTTAATCTCCCTCCGATCCCAAAAGGACAGGGCTGGGGGAGCGGTGGACTCTGAAGCTTCCCAAGGATCCCGCGCTATCACCGTGCATGTCGTTCTATGTTCCTTTTTTAAATGTAGAAATGTCTCTTATTGAGGGTTTAGTGGGCTACGGTGAGATTGCTTTGGCGGCGTTGGGAATGCCGATCTTATTTGTGTTTTGTTTGACATGCACACTGCAGGCTGTCCTCGCTGACCTTTCAACTCTGAAAGTCATGCCACTCATCCAGATCTTTCTATTCGCCACGGCCATCTGAGGAGCACTGGGAAAACGATGGGACATGAGTCGTGGTACGTACGTACGTACCACTTGGAGCAGACGGAGACGGACGCTACCAAAATGCCACTTTTGCAATGCTTATAACCACACCGACACAGTGTTGGCAACCATCCACCAAGAAACACACCAGGCTACACGGTGGCATATCTTGCATCTCTTGCACTATAGTTCAGAGAAAAAAAAAAGCCAAATTAGCATGGATGTACCATAAATAGTGATATTAGATATTATACAGTATGTAAGTATAGCCTACTAAGCAGTAAGGTTAAAACCTCCCTAAGCCATATGCTCTGCAGGAAAGACGATACGCGCAGCAGTGCTTGGATCAGCTAAGACGCTCCGTTGCATGAAGCAGTAATTGTATTGAGATAGCAACAGAGGGAGAACAACAGTAACATCTCCAGGCTTGGCTAATGAAGTGTTAATTAGCTGGTGCAGTTTGCTCTGTTAGGACGCTGTTGGGTAATGCTGCAGCTGATGAATGAGGAGATCGGAGGCATTAGCGTTGTCGCAAAGCTGGATTAATATGTAACTTATATTAGAAGCTGCTGTGTACACGCATCATTTATTGTGTTTATCGAGAATATGCATATTACTCTACTGCCAGTATTTGTTTCATTTCATCGTGAATATTTATTTAATTGCTGAATGTATTCAGCTGTTTTGTGTCGTCCACACAGTGTATTTCACCTTTTTAATTTGAATGAAATCAAATCATGTTTCTCTATTATTAACAGTATTCTTTGTCAGCCAATGTCTTTCATCCAACCCCATTTAATATCCTCAAATAACACCTTTTTTTTTTTTTTATGAAATAAAATTGTTTGAATCCATCCTCCTGGTTATTGATTAAAACCGGTTATTGAGCTTAGACCTTGAAATATTCGGCAGCTTGTGAGTCGGTCATGCTGCGGTACATTTCCTGCTCCTTAATTACATATGACATACGGCCTGTGTGACAGGGTGAATATTCGGACAGGGCATACTGTATTTTTCAGCTGAAGCGGTAAGCGGCGGGTCGAAGCATTGAGGGACTTGACCCTCCGGCCCTCCTCCTACATGTAGCATCTGCTC
Organism: Lycodopsis pacificus; assembly: GCA_028022725.1. Lineage (NCBI taxonomy): Eukaryota > Metazoa > Chordata > Actinopteri > Perciformes > Zoarcidae > Lycodopsis > Lycodopsis pacificus. The sequence continues at coordinate 11,926,508 of CM051710.1, read as the reverse complement.
TATTCCTCCCTCGATGTTGGCTGCCTTTCCTCCCTGCTCCCCCCCCTCCGCGGGCTCGTATCGAATTATGCTGTTCTTCTCTTTCGTCTCCCCCCCCCCGCCCCTCTCTCTCTCTCCCTGCTACATCTCCCACCTGTTTACTAGGACACCCACGGGTGACTCTTTTATCATGCAGCTCCTTTGGCCTCCAGAAGTCTGCTCCTCCTGAGACAACTGTTACCTGCTGTGTGGCTCGCTCGTATAAGAGGTCGCTCCTGGTGGCTGATGGGATGCATTGCAGGGAGATATGACTCCTGCGTATCAATGCTCTGAGGCTGAATGGATTTATTGTTGGTACAGTTAGCTCACGACGTGTTTGAACAACTATTAGGTTCGTTTTTTTAAATTATATCAAATTGGACATTACAAAGACACAGCCCTGTGTAATGTCCTTGTCCCAGTTGTTTTTAGACGGGACAACCTGAGCATAATACTGTCTGTAAAAAGGTCTTTACTGCAAACAATGGAGACGAAGAGATGGAGCAGATGCACTGTTTTAATCAATGCCGCTGTCCAAACAGGGTTTTAGTTAAACCATTTTCCTTAAAGAAATGGTTGCTACTGAATTTCTGTTTTGACTGATCTCATGTTTTTTACGCGTTCCTGTACAGTTGGAACAGTTGAATGTTTCTTGTAGAGAAGCACTTGAGCCCAGAATGGCTTGCAGACCTGAATGTAAATAAGTGAGCGTTACAGTAATGAGAGGTTTTGGCGTCCAAAACGTCTCTTCCCCTGAAATTAACATTCCTTTGAAGACAACAGTCCTTTTTTTTTTTTTTTTTTGGGACATGGAAATGCATGGAAGTTAATACTTTGGAAAGAGTAGCCCAATAATGTTCTTTATTTTTTGAGAAAGAGCATTAAATGTATTTTTTTTTAATCAAACTGCTGTTTCCCATCCTTCTTTCTTTTTCCAAAAAGTTGTGTTGGGTCCAATTATAATTAAGACTCATTTATTTTACATTTAGTTAGTGATTGTTGCAAAAAACTAAATACAACACCTGTCCACAATGCTCATTTTTTAATTATTCATCAAAATACACCCAAATTACAGGTTGTCAACCCTATCTTAAAAATAGCTGCTTTCTCAGATAACAAAGCCACAAAAGTAAAAGATGGAAAGATGTGATTTGTATCTCTAGATGTTTGTTTTTTGGTCATCCATCATTGCATTTGGTAATAAAAATAAACAACTTAATGATAGTGTTGTAAATCGTGTATTATAAGCACCAGCATTGCCCTTTAACTTTACTTTTATTTCCCGCGCTGAGCGTCTTCAAAAAAACCAGCCAGTCTGCATCAGCCAATCAGGGTTTGCCATGTTGGGACACTCCAGCCAATGAGAGCGCGGAGCCGGGAGGACAACTTGCGTGGCCCTCGAGTAGGGAAGTGAAGAACAATGAAGCCGGTCTCATCCTCCGCGTCATCATGACAGGAACAAAAAATAGAAAAAACTAATAAAAAAAACGCAAATTAGTGGGGAGGATTCCTCCAGCTCAAGCTCCACAGACACCCAGAGTTGCGTCACCCGTTCACACTGCATGAAAACCCGGGTAGTATGGACGTGATGCCCTGTTGAATTTCTCTAAAAAATAATAATAATAATAATAATAATAATAAATAAAAATGCTTCCCATCGTGCCTTGCACGCAGCAGTAGTTGTGGCCAAATTAAAACCAAAATGAAAGCTAAATGTCTGCCCCCTCCCTCCCTTCCTCCCTTCCGCCTCCCCCCCGATGTCAAATCAGTCTGCATACTGACTTCCGCCCTCGCGCCTCTGCTTCCCCTCCCTGGTCTGCGTCGGCCCGGCGAGCAGCCGCTGTGACAGGAGAGTGATACGGTATCACGCCGAGCCGCGAGGAGCTGACTTAAAAAAAAATAAAATTTAAAAAAAAAACTTCATTTAGACAAGTAGGCGGATGTCGCGCGCGGTCGACACGGGCCGGGAGAAGGATTAGGGGAAACGGAGGACGAAGAAGCGAGCGTGTTTTTCTGATGCGATGGGATTTGCTACTTTCGTGTGAAGAGGCGGACCTATGAGACGCTGCGAGTCCAATATGCTGAGGCTGTCCCCGGTGTTTGTGTACTGTACGTGGAAGTACAGAGACTGTTTTCTTCCAACTCACAGGCCTACGTAAGGATTTTTAGTACAGCACTTGGTATTTATTTCTAGCCCACGGATATCCACGGTAGAGAAAGGCAAAAAAGAGAAGCTCCTGTCGCGTGGTCTGTTTTGGACAGGGAATTCCTCCAGACGAGGCTGCATGTGCTTCTCTCCTTCGGCGTCAGTGTTCACTACGCGGTCTTTTATTATAAGCTCATATATTTTATATATCTATATTTTAAATTGGTAGAATTAGACATGGGGGACTGGCTTGTCGTAGCTTGCAGCAGTCACCCCTCCGACACAGCCAGTAAACCCATTAGAGGATATTAGTGTTTTTATTTTTTTGGAAGGGGGTCTCGTTTCAAAGTAGTTTGGCTCGTCTCTGACCCACGATGAACTATTATTTAGTGGGTATTTTATACTCTTCTGTGACGGTAATCTCCTGTTTTTAGCTCTTAGTCTACTGCGGGGATTTTTTCTCTTTTTAAATTGGTGCATTTCCAGGTGTCTCTTTTTCTTCTGACACCTCGTATTTTATCCTGCTTAAAAAAAAAAAGAGACTTTATTTATTTATCGACTGGCTATTGCTGTGTTTTCCATTTTTTTCCCCCGACCCCACGGGATTTGCCCCAGTCATCCCCACTCCCGGTCCCACGGATACGAATTACTAGCTCTTCACCTCCTTTTTTTAAAATTTATTTTTTTATTCCACCATGAGTTACATCCACAAGGTATTGAATGTTTTGCTACGTGGACTCGTCATCTATGCGGTACTGGGCTCGGAGTGCACTTACTCGAATGATCTACCCAACCACGCGTCTGATGCTGCAAATGTAGCCCCCACAGGTAAGCGCACTCCATGTCCTATATATACAAGTGTGTCCATGTACAGTGTTACCCCTCCTCTTCCTCCTCTTCTTCGTGCACCCTGTGGCTTTCTCGGGGAAAGCCGAGGAATGACCTGCGCAGGGGCTTAATGGATAGTGATGCATTCACCTTGTTCTTTTTTTTTTTTTCTCTCTCTCTCTCTCTCTCTCTCTCTCCTCTCCCTCCTCTGTACATTACCGAGGAAACGCATGACATGACAGGAATGCAGGATGCGTCCTCACTTTAGGGTATTTACGGTAATCGTGCCCTTCATGTGTCACCGGGGATGCTGCGGAGGGTGAACGTGTACATCCATAAATAATGTGGAAATACACACGCATGCAGTGCAGGAAGTAACATGCAATTTGTAATGACCGGTTCCTTCTACTACAGGAAGCCCATCTAAATATTCTCTGTTGACGTTAGCAGGTGTTTTGTTGATCATTGCCGGAGGGCCACCACAGATAAAACACGTTTAACTGTTTAATCCATAGTTTTACTTCTACATTGATATCTTTAGATTCCTGCGTGTTTTCGGTGCGAGGCTACTTTAAACCCACCTGACTGAATCAGATACCAGGCTTTATTTTTAATTTATTGTAAATCTGGATTAGTTCCCTTTCATCTTCTTTGAGGTTCTGCTTTCAGTCAACATGTAAACCGCTCTGTTTCATCCTCTCGGAGGCGGCCTCAGTCCTTCTCACATACACGGCGTAATTGATAGTTGACTAAGGTCAAACAACGCTCAAGGCGTCTGTAATAAATGCAACTGGAGTGGACATTCATATAAATATTTTAAAAAATGACGAAACAATTTTTGACACTCTTGCGGAGAGAATTGTTTAACTTGTTTATATGCACACGGCAGTTTGTTAGGACTCTTCTCTCTGTTAATGAAGCAAACGGAGGTCTGTCATCTGGAACACTTCCAGCCGCATGTCGTGACCTACATCAGAGGGTGGAGTCATGGAGATGATACAGTTGACCCCTTCTTGAATAGAAACATTGGTTCTGACCTCCCCTCCGTATACGACCAAACAGTTCGCATGGGATTGAAATTCCATGCTTCTGGTCATTTGATGGCAACTGAACCATCTCCATGACATCTGATCAAACTCCACACGCTGACGACGGCGACCAAAGAAGCGTCGAGCATCTACCCCAAATGATCCCGAACTGTCCTCCGCTCGCGAAAGCCTTCCAGGCAGATTGTCCCGCATGAGTCACGCAAAGGTGTCGCTGATGCAAATATTAGCTTTGCTTATCCACGTCTAAGCGACATTTGAAATGCTAACTTCAAGTGTATTGTTTGAGTCATGTGCACTCCGGGCTGTGTGCAGAAATACTAAATGATCCCTGCGTGTTGACACCGACGGAAAGGTGTGGCGACTTAAGACGCACACGCACACAAAGCCTTGTAACTGGAGGCTTACAAGACTCATCTATTTGTGTTCATCTAACGCATCAACCCCTGCCCGTCGGTTAAGTAATAAACCTCGTCCCGGGACAGCTGTTAAGCATTCATGGCTGCCTGTTTTTACAAGTGTAAAGGCAGCTCCTGGAAATAAACCAGGGGATATACAATATATTGATTATTAAGGAGCGTAAAAAGCACATTTAACACGACAACAGCCTGATGACAATGTAGAAAAATGGGCCGTGGGACGACGTCCCCCCCCCCCCCCCCCCCCCCCCCCCCCCCCCCGTGAACAATGAAGTGCAGTGGATGCAGGGATAGTGGTGATTTAATACAGTGTCGGTTAACATGGCCGCAGTGTTTCCCAGCTGGCTGCGTGGAAAGGTCAGCTGCCCTTTCCACTGATCTCGGCGTCAGGCAAGAGAAAATGTGTGTGTGTGTGTGTGTGTGTGTGTTCGTGTAGCCCCTGTTTATGCGGAGTTGACTTGATAGATTAATAGCTGCCTAAGTGATCTTGAATTATGTTTGTGTTGCTACTTGAATGCTACTTAATCTTGGTTTTAATGTGTGATATATTTCTAACAATTCTACTTTAAAACAGGTCAGTTTCAAAGCTTGAAAGCAAGACTGTGACTTTTGAGACGCATTGTTCCTTTTACAAATTAAAAGTTAAATTCACAGGGAATAAAACGCAACATTGCTAAATTCAATACCCTTGTTGCTGCAACCTTAGTTGGTCTGGTATCATTACTAGCTCATGGAAGCTAACTTTAGGTAACTGCTGCTGTACAACAGACATTACTGAGACTTTATGTATCTTGTGCTGATGTTGCTGTAGCTTAGCATTTTAGCTAAGTTTAGCAAGTAGCATTTTCACTTGTATAGTGCAGCTTTAATGATATTACTCGTTATCATCTGTGACTCATAACACTTGCTCAAAGATGTTTGCACATTCAGAAAGTGGGTTGCACTGCCGAGCGATGCTGTTCTTTGGGAATTATTCATTTTGCCTGCAGGTAAATCTTCACACATACAGTTTGTGCCTGTGATTGTCGCGCAACGTTCATTAGTAACGAGTAATACATTTCTTGCCCTGGTGATTGAGGTTTAGAGAAGAGGCTGTTGTTATTGAAGCAGTTTAGGGTTCAAAGCTGCCATTTTGCATGCTGTGCGTGGTGAGGGGGTGAAGGCTGGGTGGTGGGGGCGGATTAGGTTTAACATTTGGTGGGTCGGGCAGCTCCATGTGATTGAGGATCTTCAAAAGACCAGGCCAGAATTTTAGAGAAGCTGGGCTTTGGTTTCAGATCCAAAGCAGAGGATGGTGACGGAGGACGGTTAAATAAGTGTGCAATTTGTCATATTTGAGCACCTTTGTCAGAATATCTTACACGGTCTACGAAGTGTAGAAATGTAAATATGGACAATATGGCGTAAGATTCATCCTTTTTGGAGAGTATCATCTTGTAGCTGCAGTTTCTTTTTTTCTTTTTTTTTCATGGGCCAAAATTCAGAGTAGATGTAAACAATAGGAATGATAGATCACCTCTATAAACCTCAAGGAAGAAGACGGTGTTCGAGCAAAACGTGGGACCAAAGCAAGAAGAGAACGAGGCTTTCGTGACGGGGATGGTTGAGCGGCGACGTGAACGTGGTCTTCCCCTGATTTAATGGCGTATTTAGCTCGTTTGGCGTTTAAACAAACAAAGCCCTTCCCCTCTGACTGCGAGGAACATCCAGTTCTCAAGTAATGTGCTCTGCTGCGTGATAGTTTTCTCAGAAACAGGGCCCCCGTTTAGCGAAAGCTTCACATAATTTACAGACGCACAAACTATCTTGCTGTAGGTTAAATGGTCCGGACTCAAAAGCAGTAAAGCAAACACGAGCAGATCTCTCTCACACGCCACTTGTCACGTATGACTTCATGATCTGTAATGTTTGGGGACAGCTTGCTGGATATTGCTTTGTTTATATAGCAAAATCAGAGGCGACCGGTGGCTATCTCCGAGCACAGTGACTGCATTAATACAGGGATTTGTTTGGAAAGGAGGTTCAACATTTGCCTATCTCGCCAGTGCTTGCTTAAGTACTGCAGGGAGCACGTGAATTTGCATTTTGGGATACTTCCGTCGCTGCTGGCTGGCCGTCCCGTGTTCTGTTCCAGTAACGCGCTCGCTTGAGGAAAGCCAGGCTTCAGAGCCAGTTTTGGGTTCACTCTTGGGGCTAATTGTGACAGAGTGTCGGGAGCGAACGTGGAGCGAGTCGTAATGTCCCGGTTCTGTGGTGTTCAGCTCAACAGGCAAAGCCGTTTCCTTTCTCTGACTAGAACAGACTGTTCTGAGGAGTTCCTCATGAGCCAAACACACACAAAAAAAGAAGACTTTGTAACCATTACTGAGAGCTCTTCTTACGTCTGAACGAAGCGGATGGTAAAAGACTGAGCTAAAAGCAGAGTGCATATTGGAGCTACTGTCGTTCGGGTGGCCACAAACACAAATGATTGCTCTGCTCGATAGGTACATAGTCAAATGTTTACCTTATCAAGTTCAGAAGTTAATAATATTTCCATCTGTCCGAAGAGATCATGATTCCTGTTAAAATGAACTGGAAAAGTGCACTCAGTCGAGTGCAGGTCTCTGCCAGGTCCCTCCCAAAGAAAGAAGAGTTGGATCTCTCTCAATTGTCCCTCCTGGGTTCCCTTACTCAAGATGGCGGCGCGGAGCACACATGGGTGCTTTATTCATCTTGTATCGTGCCTGACTTTAGTTGATCATAAGAGATCTGGTATTTTAGAGCCATGGCAAAGGCCATAATGTGACCGAGTCGGTAAGGCCTGTTTTTAGACCAGCTGATCGCCGGTAATGCCTTTTGCTACCGAAGTAGTTGTTCATCACTTGTTGGCCAACCAGACAGTTAAGAGCAGCGACGAGTGTGCATCCAACGGACTGGCCAATAAAATAGGTTTTCTTTTAATCGTGAATCACCGCAACCACGAAAGGTCCTCGAGCATATAGTGTAGAATCGGGCCGATGTGGCCAGTAGCATGTGAGACAGACGTACAGATACTCACACTCGCGCACACACACAGCCGAGCACATGATCCCCTCCAAGCCCTGCGCCTGCCGGAGATGATGACCTCAAAATGAAAGGCCGGGCGCCGCACTGACGCCACTCGGTTGCCCTGTTGACTTCCCCCCCAGAATTGGGACAGCTGTCTTCCATCTCAATCGGGGGGCTTTAGGGCTGTGGTCCGACCAAATGAGTCCCGTCACCAAACGGAGCCGACCCCGGGAGTATTTATAAAGCCACCGGTGAAGTTTTCCGCGTGCATTTTCCATTGCGCTCCCTTTTTTGTTTGTGCGGCGGCGGGTTCCTCATCATTATCGAGATCCTTCACCGGGCCAGTCCCACTTTCACCCGGACTCACTTGGGAGATAATGGGGCTTTGTTTAATGGTTTTACCCTTCAGTGCCGGCGTCACTGGCCATGCCAGAGAGCAGAGATCGGATTTAAACTCTTAACAAGCGCTGAGACAATCAATGACCCTATTCCCTGGAATGGAGGCATTGTTAAGTCGCTAATCCCCATTGAGTGGCTATTGTTCTTTTATTTTTCAATATCGCCAAAGACATATTAGCTACCTAACTCCAAATGTATGATTACGAGGAGCCAGTCACATCATCTTTTAACTCACTGTCGCACACCGGTATGTTTGAGATAATTCATTATTTCGTAGGCAAACACTAGCAGCCAGTAAGCTGAGTTATGCAGAAAGCGCCTGCGTAGGTCACTGTGCTGTGTACAGCGTTTCCTGTGAGTGTTCTACAGTAGCGGAGCCGCCTGCCCTCAACCAGCCCAGAGGGGACTATTGTTGTCCCGCTCCGCCACACTTAAAGGTGTTGATCCCCCAAGCTGGCAACACATGTGAGCTTGGCTGGTTAAGCCCTTTGTAACGGATGCACACAAGCATGCAACACTACATGCCAATAGGCAGTAAAAGCACTAAAACACATAGTGATATGTAAGGTATATGTTCCTTGTTTTAGTTTAATGTTGTCTGGTACAAACAGTGGTGCTGAAGCGGTTAGCAGGCTGACAGAAAATTAATTTTCAACAATTTTGGTGGAAAAAAGGACATTTTTGGTGGAAAAAATGCTAAACATTTGCAAATTTTTAGCTCGTCGTATGCAAGAATCGGCTCCTTTTCATTTTCAATATTGAAAGTTTTGCTGAGAGAAAAAAAACAAACAAAAGGCGGTTAACTAAATGCCTAAATGCATTTATACGGTATTTAACATGTGTATCTGTTTTCAATAATATACTTTTAAAAGTGAGTCCCCAAATGAAACTTTGGGAAACACTGTTATAGACTTCACAATAAATGGATTTATTGCAACAATCCCTGTTAGTTGCATCCGTAAAACGCAGAATAAAAGGCGGATAGGGGACACAGCTAATAACATAATACTCGCCACCTTAACGCAGGAAGAAGCAGACGCCATGCCCTTCACAGAAGCCTAAAATCCGATATCTTTGTTTTTCAGTGTGAGGTTACCTGTGGAACACGTTTGACTATTTAGAAATGAGATCGGTAAACAGATGCAGCCGATTCTCACATTCAGGCAAAAGGCTCTATATATATATATATATTTGAGCGGGATTCAAAGTTAGATATTGGACGTGAGGAGCCGTCCCCTCTGATTTCAGGGACTTTCCCCTCTGCGGAGGGCACGTGATGAGGTGGCCAGGGCACGAGGGGCAAAGAGCAGTGTGGATTTCTTAGGCATGCTGTCCCCTCTCAAGGCCGTGTCCACCAACACTCTGTGCTCATAACAAGCTAATGTACAAGTAGAGGCCCAAACAGGACAAGGAGACTCGGAAGCCAATGCGATTCAATGAAGAAACCATCAGGAAGCGTTGACTATCTGCTTTTCTTCTCGTCAGAAGTTTCACAGCTTCTTTCCGCTTCCCCTACATAGTTATGCAGGTTTTAAGTCCTCCTTATATAGTTACCAGGGTTGTTTTTCATTGATCAAACAAACAGTGGTTGAAGTGCACCCCCCCCCCCCCCCCCACCCCCCTTGTCTTGGTTGGGGGTGTGGTGCTGAGTTGACTGCTAATCCGTCTTAGTGCTGCTAACAGTAGCATGTCCGGACCCAACAGCTGGGTTCTCAGGAGCTACTTGGCCTCCCCTTGATCTGCTCCAAACTGGGCCCAGTTTGTATTACACATCAAAGGACCTGGTAGCAACAGGACGGCTTTCATTGGCTTTCTCCTCCTGCTTCCCAAAGGTCGAAGGCCTGTAAATGGCCGAGGAACCCGAGGAACATGATTTGTTTCTGCAGTGTTTCACATCAGAGGCCGGAGCTTTCAGTAGCTTGTTTTGATGTGAGATGCAGGCAGTTGGTAACCTCACTGCCGCTGTTAATCCTCTGCATGGGTATTGCATCACTCGAGTAAACTCGGCTGCTTTCTTTTCTCCAGATTTGCACTTATTCTTAGCTTCCATGCTGGCGTCCATATTTAGGAGCACCAAGTTTTTAAAATAACGCAACCCATCAGAATCCTGTCACGCAGGAAGGTAAAAGACATACACGGGAAGCTGGCAGAGAGCCAAACCTGCTGTCTGCTACAAATCGTTAGACCGAGACATTCCCGTGCCAACACACTTACGGAAGTGTACAAAACCAATTGATCACTTAGTGCCCGCTGAGCACACTGGCTGGTTTTGACAAACCTATTAGGTTTAAAGTTGGCAGTGAAAGTTTGAACAGGCTGCTCCTTCACATAAATGCCGTTTTTTAAAAATCTGACCGTGCACAAAACCGTACACTAAGCAAGAGCAGTGTGCAGTATTTAGTTTCTTTTACTGCTCGTCTCCTCCGTCATTTTGAAGGTGCAAATGTTTTCCCTTCACGGCTGTCGTGCCACTAATGAGATCCGCTTTCTTTTCCGACAATGCACTTGTAATATGATGCTTCATACTGTAAGCTATTTGGAACTGATACTTGGGTACCAAGTAGAGCTTTCATTCAAAATCCCCCCGGGCTTGAGTTCGGTCAGGTTTAACGGCAACTTCCGGAAATGTTATACAACCTCTAATTTAGGGCAGCACGAATTTAAGCCTCTAATGATGTTGACATTCAAATCTAAATACAAATGTTTTTTTTCTCGTTTTTTTTAAACCCAGTAGGCTATATTTCTGCACAGCTGCGATTTAAAAAATTTGTCAAAACGATTCAGTGTTTGTCCTATATTCATTCTGCAGCGGCGCAGCGTTTCACAGACTGTGGCGTATTCAGGCAGGCTTCATTTGACTTATGTAGACCAGAGCAGCTCTCCACACAGACGAGATGCAGATGAAGTGACGATAACGTTGTCAGTGCTGGTTACAAACAGGCTTGTTAGTGAAAAGAAGCCTGTTATACTTTTATAACATGTGATCCAAACAGAAAGTTGATGTTTTGTTCCCGATCTAAGCTCTAGTACCAAGTCGATGCTCTGAAATCAGATTGGTACCATACTTTGTTTTGTACGGTACAATAGGGATCATCAGGGCTCAAGAGTAACTTGGGATGATGTGACATTTTTCTGCTAACGCTACATTGTGAACAACAAATGCATGTTGAAATCGGCCAGAGGAGACCTAGTTACTTACTTAGTAGGGGTGTAACGGTTCACAAAATTCACGGTTGGGTTCGGTACGATACAGTGGAGCCACGGTTCGGTACGTTTCGGTACAGTAGAAAACTATGAATGCCAGAGAAATGTACTTGATTTTAAAATATATTTATTCATTACAACTAACATCATGAAGTTATTCTTTGACTTTGAACAATGATGGAACTATACCTGAGTGACCCATCTTCTGGGGTGTCTTCTTAGCAACACATAAGCATAAAAAACTAAAACTGCTCCTTAATGTTATGTAGTATTGTTACTTACATCTTGCAAAAGAGATTTTTAATCTCAATGGGACTACCTGGTTAAATAAAGGTTTTAAAAAAAAAAAAAAAACGTGAGCCTCGTACCGAACGGTTCAATACGAATACGCGTATCGTTACACCCCTATTACTTAGTTAATTATTCGAACAACATAGTTGTTGTGCTTTTCAAAATATTTTAATGCCATGAATTCAATGGTATCAAATGATTCCAGCTTTTATTTGCTTCCATACACATCTGGGTCCAATTTTGTGTCGCTTTTTTCTCCATTTTGTTTTTGTTTAACCAATTAGTGTTGAGGTCAGGGAACACAGGGTACCAATCCCTTAAAGAGATGCTTCTCAGAACTCCAGTGGGAAAGTCTCAACCCTCAGCTTTCTTGTCCCGAGACAAAGACGCAGACGAGGAACACTTAATCCCAGTCGGGGATATCGAGCCTCCGGACTGAAACCCTTTTACTTTGCCTCGTAATCGCTGATGTTCACGAGTTGTGCAAGAACATTGGATCCCATTACTACGTGGCCAATGCATGTTAAGTCCTCATGCTTTTCATTGTTCATTGTTAACTTTCTAAAGTCCAGCACGTGATCTCGGCCCTCTTGCTCCCCGTCTCGCTTTCCATAGACATTCAATCCATTAACCTTCCATCCAGCGGGGCATGTCGGCGGCCGAGCGAGCTAATTAAACGAGCGCTCCGCTTGTCTTTTCATCCTCTCTCCTCCCGCTTCTCTTCTCGTGTTGCATCTCGTGTTCGGTGCTGTTATTCAAACATTCCTGGGACGCCCGGGCGCAAAGAACGTCTCCTTTTCTGGACATTTTTTAGATCAGACTTTAGTGGGCCGCCACATGTTTTGCTCTAGTTGCCCCCCCCCCCCCCCCCCCCCTCCCCACTTTTTAAGCTGTGGCCTAAGCAGAGGATTACTGATGCCCGTTAAGGTGGTTTAGATGGGTGAGGAATACCCCGTTTCAGTGGACATGACTGTGTTCAAACAGATCAAAGACACAGAGGTACCTATCCCCGATTGAATACATGACAGGGAAGTAGAAGGCTTTTATTTGTTTCGGGCAGATGCAGTGCAAACAAAGCAGGAAACCACCCGTAAAAAGGTTGTCCCAAACTCTACAGTGTCCGGTTGTCGCAATAAAGATGCAGCAAGACTTTAAAGGGCCGTGGAGCCTAAATCAATGAGTCAGACCTTTTTATTCACGCCCTGAAGATCCACACTAGTTGCCTTCCTTATACAGCTGTTGCCAGAGCGGATCCAGCTGCACCTACGACTGTAATCAATTGTTTCCAACACGCGGCGAATTGCGACATGGATAATACGGTTCAGGGTGGGTCAGGTTCAGTCAAGACATGTTGGAACGTCTGGAGCTTAGTCCGTGTGAGGTTTTGCAAGACTTTGTTTAGTCTGGGACGGGGACTCTTAGGACATACGGATGTTTTTTTTCCGTTTGTGTATCGCACCGCTTTATGTGTTTGGTAGTCGATGATTTTGCAGTTCCACGTTCTTCCGACATACCCCATGGCACCCTAGGGAGTAGACAGCTCACCGGTACTTCTCTCCCTCTCTCTCGCTCCCTCTCTCTTAACTCTCTGCACTAGCCGGTGGCATTTGTAGGCGGCTAATGATATTTGTGTCTTATTAATGGCTGCTGATGAGCTGAAATGGTAGACTCTCCAGAAGCTTTATTTACTTGCTTTAATACTGACCTGTCAGCTTGATTTATGACACTGGCATATGGGCGCTGGTGACAGGGCACAAGTCTGGTACACATTGACATCACACCCCCCCTCCCCCCCTCCCTAATTAGTGTATTGAATGCCATGCAATTATGATTTTTCCTTTGCTTCATTTACAAGATACTCAGACGTATCGCAAGATGCGGTCAGACTTATTGGTTGCCCCTCGAGCAAAGGCTGTAACTATGGCTGCTGATGGCATCAATGAAAAGCAGGGATTTCTAAGAATGCACTTAACATCCATATGGTAAGCGCGCGTACATCGTAAATGCGTGGAAGCTGAGAGGAGTTTGGCACGGTGACAGCGGGTCTGATGAATCGCTGACACGGCATGACACGGCGTGGTAACATATTGTATTTTGACATCCAAGCAGGAGGTCGCCTCGACCTTTAGCCCCAGTATGTCGGGGTCGAGGAGTCGTGAAGTCAAAAAAGGTTGAGTGGCTGCGTTGCCGAAGTGTCCCTGAGCAAAGCAAGAGTCCCCCGTCCTGGAGTCGACTTTAAACTGAGACATTTAAAAATGAGAAAAGACAGATTTTCTTCAGATATCTATTGGGACACACACATACAGTTTGACCCCAGCCGGCTACTGTAGCACATTGTCTGAGATGTGGTTACTGCCAGGAGGCTGAAATACGAGGACACTCCTCTGTGTGTCAGTGAGCTCACTCTCATCCGTTCTTTAGTACGGTATGTGGAGTGTTTGAAAGAAGAAGCAGTGTTTTAGTGGGTATTTACAGAAGTATGATGGTGTGTATGTGGGATTGACTAAAAATAAATTGTGACTGTTTCGTTGTATTGAAGGTGCATGTCGCTCAGTGCAATGGTTTATCTCATTGGTGTGTTTTTATCCGAGGTCTATAGCACAGAGAAACACTGAAGGTAATATAAAATACAGCTCTGTGATCAGAATACACACCCGTACTGTCACTTCTATCGTATCACCCCATCAAACCTGCATCTGACACTTCGTGAGGACGTCGTTCTCCAACATTTTGAACACGCCACACACTGCGCTGGGGTTAGGTCTGCCGTATGGATTCAGTTGAATAAACATCACGTCCACGTGTCTCAAGGGATCGGGTTCAAGGAACTCCCCCCAAAAACGTCCCCCTAAACACATCAGACACACTCTCCTCGTTGTCTGCTTCTCCTGTCACCGACTTAACAAGCTTTTCTGCTAAAATGAAGACGGTGCCGTCTTAACGGCATGCATATATTGTGCAAAAATAATTTTTTTGAAGTGTTGGGATTCACTTTAAAGGCTGCAGCTGACAGCTAAACGCTTTTGTCATCGGATTCTTTTGAACAAAACCCGCCGCCCTCTGTGACAGCTTGCACGCATATTTCTGAGTTATGGCAATGTGAATTACGGGTACGACTGCTTGCTGTGTGTGCGCGTGTGTACTTAACATCTGCATGTGTGTGTGTGTGAGTAAGGGAGACCTCTGCCATTGTTGAGTTTTTACATCCTGACGGGTTAAAAATAACCCAGTGCTTTCCAATTTTGGGACCGCTTCTCCCAGCTGTTTTGATTTTGCGTGCGTCCCCCTGGAATGCTCGGGGTCACCGATGGCCACTTCCTGTCGCACGGTTCCTGATTGTAGTGCTCGAAACTGTCCCTATAAACATACTCGAAAAATAGGACACCTGGGAAGGAAAGGCTTGTGCTGTCATCTTTCTGAATCGCACTCTAGGTGGCCCAGCCTAAATACCGTCGGTGAATGACAGCGTTTTTTTTGTTGTTGTCATTTTTCTTCTTTTAACTTCGAATGAGCCGTTTCCTCGACGAGCTTCAGAAGATAAGCTGGTTCATGAAGGCTTCTGCACACATGTAGAACAGATTTAGGCCACCAGTATAGAAAGAAATGACAAAGAAGAAAAAAAAGATCAACATCATAGAAATGTGTTTTGTAGAAGTATGCCGTTATCAATTCTGATGTCTCTGCAAAACAAAGAAAGTTAAAAGGATGTGCAGCCATCTGTGTGTGTTTCTGTGTATGTAAAACACAAGTGAAGTATTTGAGTTTTGTCCCTAATTTAAATAAGCAAACAGCCAAATAGTTATGCATGCTATGCAAACAGCAGGCTATGTAAACTGCACTTCCCAGCTAAGCAAATGCGTTATCTAACTCGCTCTCAAGTATCGGATGCTTTTTGAGCTGACAGACAGACGGACACTGCTGAAATTCGGCTGACTGAGAGCCTTATTGTGTTGATACTCTTTCCTGTCGCTGATAGATACACATTGAGCGTGGTTAGCTCAAAGAGGTTTGTTGAAAATGTGTCAGCAATGTTTTGTGGTTTTTTTGGTTCCTTTTTTGGTGTTTCACAAATTTTGTAGTGCGCGGTGTTTAGGGGAATTACGGTATGTAACACTTTGGCGGAGGTCACACAGGCAGCTTGGTGCACACAGGAAGTGGTACCAGGAAGTGGTATGACCCTTAAGTAATTGCAGCAGCTTAGTCAAAACACAAGTGAAATATTTAGTTCAGCGCCACCACATCGTTATGTTAACAAGTGTGTATTTGAAAGCCGCTGTGGTCCCACCCACTTTAAACAAACTACTGTAACACGAAAACAAATGTTTTATCCAACCTCTGGCACTGTATCCGTGTTCGGCTCAGTCCAGGTGCCGCCTTTTGCCAACGCTGGTTTCTCCTTTTTGACACGGACATCCAGCCCAGCGTCCTCTCATCCAAACTTAGCCCGGGCACACGTCCAATCAGATGTCTCCTTTTGCCAAGTGGCAACTCTATAACTCACGTGTCAAGTCTTGTTTCCGTAAACAGATCTGACATCGAAAACACGCAGAAAATGCCACACGGGCACTAAACTGTACATGCTTGTGGACTTCTTTTGTCGTAGTTAACCTAGCCTAGCATGAAGACTGGAGACTGCTAAACAGCTAGCCTGAGCTTTAGAAGTGCTGCTGGCCGTTTCCTCAACATATGGACAGAGCCAGGCTAGCTGTTTCCAGTCTTTATGCTAAGCTAAGCTAACCAGCTGCTGGCTCCAGCTTCATATTTAGCGTACATACGTAGTGGTGTCCACTATTTCCTCAAAGTGGCCAACTTGTTTTAACAGCATAATAATTGTACATCTTCCACATTTTTATTTTTATCTTTCAGGAAATATACGGAGCATTTCTAGTGGTTTGCCCAGATGAAAATAAATAAATAATTTGTGCATCCAAAAGCATATGTGACACTACAAGACAATTCGATTTTTAATTGTCCCTTGTTCCCATTTTTGGCATGTTGTGTCGTCCTTTTAGCTCCACTGATGGAGAGGCGCTGCTCGTTGCCAGAGCCTGATCCATGTGTTTGGCTGTAGTTGCGTCTCCCTCGGCTGCTGTGTTTGTCCCGAAGCTGATGCCAAATAGGGAGAATCTTTATTTGTCGCGCTTGGACAAGGCCTTTGCTCTGCTTGGATTACCATTAATAGGCACTTTATAGGTTTAAGAGATAGTTTCTGTCATTTTGTATGCAAGTTTATGGAGTGATATATTTTTAAGATTGTGACTTCAATCTTTAAGTGTGTGTGTGTGTGTGTGTGTGTGTGTGTGTGTGTGTGTGTGTGTGTGTGTGTGTGTGTGTGTGTGTGTGTGTTTTGTGGCTCCACTGAGACAGTTTGGCACCTGGCCAGCTCAAACTGCCCATAGCTAGGAAGGCTGGAAGTAATGGGCTCATTTCCCCAGTGGGACGGGAGGGTGAACGAATAAAAACAAGGGGGGGGGGGGGTTTATGACTGGGGACGCTGCAGGAATGACAACAGCACACGGGAGTCCATCAGGAGCGCTGAGCGGACTGCTGCTGCGAAAGGATGCGCAGCATTTGGGATATTTAGCGATAGCAGCCACAACTGGGATCACTTTAATCAGACGCACCGAAGCGCTGTGTTTACAAGTAATTTCAATAAATGCCTTGGAAGACAGGTGTGGTCAGATTATTAAAATAGTAATTGATGTGGGATTAATTG
This sequence comes from Lycodopsis pacificus, assembly GCA_028022725.1. NCBI lineage: Eukaryota > Metazoa > Chordata > Actinopteri > Perciformes > Zoarcidae > Lycodopsis > Lycodopsis pacificus. Next base: position 11,909,411 of record CM051710.1, on the reverse strand, counting down.
GGTTTAATTGACTAATTGCTGCAGCTTTTTAGCATGCATGTGTCATCTTTGTGCCGAGTATGCCGTTTATCAAGTTGCAGCAGTTCCTTGGAAGGTGATTTGAATTACCATCTGTGATAACGGTCGTTTTAAAGTGGACTGGTAACACCTGTATATGTTAGATAATGCCGTAACTAAAACGGACACAAAGAGGAGGAACATGCACTAGTCTGTTTGCACCTGTCACAGAATCATCAGACATGGGATCATTGTTTATTAAGCGTCTTCTGGCTGTTTGTTAGCCCTCGTCTCTGACCTGAACTTGTCCCCCCCCCCCCCCCCTGTAGACCCCTGTCTCATAGTGATGCCGCCATGCATAGGCGAGGACGACCGCTTCAGCCTGGATGCTCTGCGGCACATCCACAAACAGCTGGACGACGACAACGACGGGGGAATAGAAGTCAACGAGAGCGTGGAGGTGAGCTTTGTGAATTTACATCCAAGATTTGGGACGTCAAGGATTAACTTGTTGGAACTGGCCCCCGGCCCACATCAAGGCGATGCACGTCTGCGCGTGTATATCACTGTTGCCTGTATCTACTCTAAATGTACGCGGAGTTCTGTCTTTATAAGGGGAATGAGCAGTGTCTGTTTCTTTCCAGCAGTTGTTTTTGGCCGCCGCTCGTTACTGAGGATTTCCAAGCTTCTGCTTTGGGCTACGGCGGGTGGGCGGAGCCAGGTTTCATAGCATGACGGACGCTCCTGTAACCAAATCAGAGGCTGTCTGTCGGTTAGTTTTATAAAAGACGGACATAGTCGTGTGACAGGGGAGTGTGTTACTGAAACAAGTGGATCTTCACCGTCGGGTTAGCTGATAAAGAGTTGATTGTTTTGGTCTCGCACTGTATTCAGGGCTGTCTGGGTTGTGATGAAGTCTGTTGCATGAAGATAAACGAAGAAAATATGTCGCTTACAACGAATGTCTTCAGATGGACGAGTGGAAAAAATGGCTCAGATTCACAGTTTTTATGCAACTTTGAATCAAATTTACCAGAATAAATACGAACCGGCATTGTACTTCATGCTTTACCGGCTAATAACACTTTTAATGTCTTTAAAAATATTAACGAAAGTAATAAGTAGCAACGTTATTGGTTGTAAATTGCTAACTTTTACATTGCTTCTTTCTTGCCCGAACCCAAAAGATGGCCATATTATCTGGGGATGTCATTTTTAACAGTAAGATCATGTCAGGTTTACTGTTCATAGAAGGGTTGGGGTTCGAGGCCCCTGCTCCTGGTGTCCATATGCTGAAATATAGAAATTGACCCCGTTAACTCTTGCTTTCGTTCCAATGTCATTATCTTCCTGGCAGCGATGAGTTGAAAGCCTTGACACAGTTTTATGAGGGAGGGTGACGTGTGTGTGTGTGGGGTTGGAGGATGTCGGTTCCTATCTGGCCTTTACGGGACGAGATCTAGTCAACCCCCCCCCCCCCCCCCCCCCCCCGAAACCTTACACTCATCCAACAAAGATCTTGCTGGCACTTCCTGCTTTTCCTTCTCGTATTCTGCCCCCCTGACACCCTTTTCATCACACAACCTGAGAGGATGACTAAGATGAGAGGATGCTCGTATTTGTAATGTTATAGCCGTGTGTCAGGATATCCAGTTCTTCATGACGTGCATTTCAGAGAGCGCTTATGCTGATGATGAAGATGCCATGAGGTCTGTGGCGATATATGGTGACAGCAGCAAAGAAAATGATTGATGAACATTTTGCGCAAAATGTAAGATAAGTAAACCTCGTTAAAGGCCAATTAGATGGGACGGTGAAGAGGACAGGCTTCTCTTTATCTGTTTTTTGGAAACTGGACAACGCTAGACATTCATTAATTCATGCATTGAGCCGATATTCATATCAGATAGCAGCGTCTGTGACGCAGTATAAAGTAGTTTGTCCTTGCAATGTAACTTCAAAAGACAGCTGACTGTAACCAAATAGAAAGTGGCCTCATCACCGAGTTACCTGGTGGCGCTGAAGCGTAAAAATTTGTTTTTCCCTTAAAAGTCCTCTGTAACTTAACAGCGATCGGTGTTGCTAAGTTACAGGGAAATGAACCCCTCACGGACGTATTAATACCGAGCGATGTCTCACAGTTTATATCACCACACACACGCACACAGAAAACACGTCACACAGATCATTTACAGGCTGCTGACCACAGCATCTAGCTGGAGCATTTTATTTTGAAGTTCCCTATTGATACACCCTGATTAACAGTCACAGTTGTGTGTTGCTGTTGGTGATAATGGGCCACCCACCACGGGCACAAAGAGAGCACCTATTACGTGTGCTTAGATGTATTGACTCATTGGAGAGCAAACAAGGAAGTACCTCGCTACCCTTTACGATTGCAGTATTCACCGACGTGTTGCGTCACAGAGTTTTTTTCCGTGACTAATAGTTATCAGTCTAGAAATAGCTCTCCAGTGAAGCAGACATGTTTTTTTTTTTTTTGTCAGAATCAGTTGGCACGATGAAGGTATAAGGGTTGTTAGTAGGTGGCTTTACCGGAACCGCCATGCACTCTCATGATTATATAAGAGTGGCGTGAAATGAAGTGTATTTATAATCCGTGCCCAGAAATGTCCCAGGAAGTGATTTTCTTCCTGTGAAGTTGGTCTCAGATCAAAACTGTCAAATCCTTCTCCCCCTGCCTGTCTGCATCAGCCTAAATAAACACAAACCAGAAACCCGGACTATCTATTTATGGACTATCTATTTATAGTCTCAAACTCAAAAGTAATCACTTTTTTCTTCTTCTTTTTAAACTCCCTGTGCTCGACTACCGTGGAAGAATTTCATTAGGAATCAAATCCTGTCAAACATAATCCTGCCTCTGATTACTCCGAGTCTGGGAGTCGCCAGGGGTTTCGAGGGGGGAGGGAGGGAGGGGGGGGGGTCTGTTGCTGAGCACAGTCACCGGGGACGGCAGGTGCCCCATGTCCTCGGGGGTGCTGGGCTGCGTGCTGCCCGTCTGCCAAGGAGACGCTCGGCTGGATCGTGTTGCGTCACTTTTTGAAATTGCAAGAACCCAACCCATGTCACAGCAGGGCCCACTGCCTGTGTGTGTGTGTGTGTGTGTGTGCTTTAATAGTTCTTGACGGGCCATGCATAACAACTTGGTGGAAGAATGAGTTCTACATCTGTGTGTTCATACTGTATGTATGAACAGAAGGAGCTCGAGGGGCGTCTCGGTCGTATCTGTAGAGAGGAGGTTCAAGAAGGTGTTTGTTGACTCGTCTAGCGGGAACATTCAAGTTCAGCCAACGGTCACATTTTAATTGAGATGTAGGACTTTAAGCAGTACGGGGTTGGTCCAAGTGAATACGTTCTGTGAGCACTGTCAACGAAATACCATTGGTCTGAATTGCAGCTGAGGGCAAAACGATGATCAAGCCATTTAACAACTGCCGTCGATTTTTGAGGAACTGCTTACAGCTGTGAAGACACATTCTGCTTATTTCAGCCATAGTCGGAGAACTTCATATATCTGGATGTATACCAATACTGAAATATACAAATTACACATACTGTGATGGATGATTTTAGGGCGAAGTAACATGTCTCGCTGAAAACTCTGTGAAAAGCACGAGGACGATCTTCTGAGTGATGGATTCACAGGAGATTCTGCCCAGTTGTCAAGCACAACATACTTTTGTATTGATAACGATGAATCAATCTAATAACCGACTTCTTGCAGTTTTAGATTACTAACAGGTTTGATTGAATATATTACTTTGGAAACAAACAGATTAAGGAAATTAGCAATTTTAGTACAAAATTAAATATTGTTCTGTTGAGCAAAAAAAAAAAAATAACAAACCTTTTTGGGCTTATGATGGATGTAATTAAGCTAGATGAGTATACAATAATATACAATATTAATTTACATATTCGAAAAATCGGTTTTTTTTACGATTCTAATAAATATTGAAATGTATAATATTCGTCGAGTGTTGGAGAGAGCAGAGGCTCATTGGACGAGTCTTGAAACTCAGCCAGCTGCCCTGCAGTCTGGAATCTGATAGGAACACGAGCGTCTTTGTTTGCTGCTGTGTGTCGCACCCCGTCTGTGCTCGGCCTCTGTCTAGAATACGAGTCGGTATTGTTGTCTTTCCACGACTGATTGTTGGGTCTCCAGGCAGACTCGGGGCTCTCTATCCCATCGTCATGTTTACAATACTCTTTATCAATCAAACAAAGTGGCAGAGTTTTTTTTTTTTTTTGAAAGTTGAATTTCTGACTTTTAAGACTCTTGACCTTTCAGTAGGCGACGTCCGATGGTTGTTATTATCACAGCTCACCACTGAGAGTCTGCAGGGCTCCCTCACAAAGACCTGTCTTTGCTCACCACATATTCCACAACGCTGTCTTTGACCGTATGCAAAGCTGCTCCGCCGGTCTACGTTTTATAATGAGATGGCATCACTTCACACCAATTACATTAACTTTTAATACTCTTATCATTGTTTTCAGGACAGGAATCGTTCTTTAACAAGTGCAATTTAAGATGGTCCTGTTCTTGTTCATGTGCTCTGGCTCATGTCCTTGATGTTTGCGTCTCTGCCAGCAGGACTTCTTTTCTGATGAATACAGTGAGCGTTAAAGGCTTTGCAGGACATTTGTTTGGACTGTATTGGACACACTGTGGTCCCTCCGGTGACTCAGCAGGCAGTTGGGTCCTTGAGTTGGTTCCAGTGAGGGAAAAACTAATTTGCATTTGTATTGAGTAAGAAGAGGACGAATGAAAAAAAGGAAGTTTTCAGGCCCCGGAGACTATTTGTCCACCACTGATGTGGTGAAAGAGCTTTTCAGACCCATAGAGGAACTCTGAAAAAAAAAAAAATATCTCTACACCCATTGGATGGATTGCCTTGACTGACATGTGTGGCTTTGAGTGAGATGTTGCAGCAATTACTGGATGGATTGCCATGAAATGTTTTGTCGTGGACACCGATTGGCTGTCAAGGGTCACATGCAGGTTGATTGTGTGTTTAATATCCTGCGTCACGCATCATCAGGCTTGTGTGTGAAGGTTGATTTAGACCGCTGATTAAAGCATTGTAGATTGTTGGCACAGCCTGGATATTTAGCCGAATGAAGGAAGGGGGATCTTCTGACATGGCATGAATTACACCGAATCCAGTGGATGTGAGCAACGTCCAAAAATGATTTCTTGACTCTGACAACTTCATCCCTTCCCATCTCTAGAACATGTGATTAGCATGTGTCAGGAGTGAGTCTCACAGAGGGAGATTTGTTGTTTCAGTGCCTCTCAACACCAGACTGCCATTATGTATTCAATGTCAACCTCACAGCACTCCCTCAGACTCTTAGTCCACACAGTACAGATGTGTGAGAGCACCGGTGGATGCATGTGTTGTTATGTCCTGATGAATGCAGCTGTTCAGATGTTTTTAGGACGATTTCAAAGGCGTTTCATGCGGTCGAGCACTGACGGTTAACGTCTTGTCTTAACGCAGGCACACGACATTGTTGGAATCTGCGTGCGCTGATCCATCAAGTCAGATGTGAAACTCATTGATCTGTGACCATCTTGATTCATAATGATGTGAAATGTCAAAACACCCTCTGCAACATTCAGTTTCACACGATTCAAACTCTTTCTCGCTGCGGAATGTTTCTCCTCTTAACAGCTCTGAGTTTGTTGCACCTTTTGTTGTTTTGCTGCTGACGCGAGCCGGCAGTACACGTTAGCACATTCAGCTCCCCGCTGGTTACACCTTGGATGAAAACTCAGGATTTTTTAAAATCCCTCTGTGAATTGACGCTTTCGCTGAAGGCATCTTAACGAGTCATTCTCCCAGCTAAGCGTCTCTTAATGTCCCCGAGCAACAATTAGGACTCTATTATAACGTCTTTGTGTCTCTCCTAATGCAGTTGTGTCTCCATCTAAAGTGTGTTCTTGACCAGCGTTCATTATTTTGCGTGGGGAACACAGACTGGATGCTAACTTCGCGATACAGATAATGTAGCGTAAGCTGTTTACCCATCAGCAGGATAGCACTTCACTGCAGTGATATCAAAGGCTAATTAGTTATCTAAGGCATGATGGGAGTGTAAATTAGACATGAGGTGTTAAGTTTTTAGTTTATGCCAAGGACACACACACACACACACACAGGTGGAAGTGGTGCCTCCGCCATGGGTCTCTTTCTCTTTTCGAAGTCCCTAAAAGGAAGAAAGGAGAGCGAAAAAAATAAAGGGTGCGTGTGATCCGAAGCCAGACTTTTAGGCAAAGCCAACTCTTTACAGCTCTCTGTCAAAACCACACATGGACATACACGGGCGAGCACAGCCGTCTGCATCTCCCCCAGAGTTCTGAGGAAAAAACACTCTTTACAGCTAGGGTAGGCAGTTTATTTCAAAGCATTGTTTTGTTATATTTGTTGAAATGATCTTTACTTCCCTGCAGCAATCAATGACACAAATATGCTGCGTCTGTGGATGTCCTAGGACTGCACTGATTGGACGGCCTAATTGCCTCTACCTGCCCAACTTACCTGCATCCACTCTGCCAGTGCAGTGGATTTTACCGGTTCGATGCTTTTCAAAATCTACTTTACTCTTGCTGGGTTTTTTCCTCTTCCAAAGTTGTCTCTCCCCCAGCTTCAAAATGCTGTAAACCAACGAATCGATACGTTTTGCGACGCTTCTGAAAAGCCTCGGGGAAACTCAACTCTGCCTTTCTTTATGTCCTAGTTTATAATAGAAGACATGAAGCAGCAGCAAACCAACAAGCACAGCAACCTGCACCATGAAGACCAGCACATCACCGTGGAGGAGCTGTGGAAGGGCTGGAAGACCTCTGAAGGTAAAGCAAGAGAAGTAGGAAAAGATAACACGAGTTGAGACGTTTTTCTTTACTCCTAAAAAGAGCATACGCCGTTACTCTGTTGGTTGCTCTTGATGAAAGCGTCCGCTAAGTGCTTAGCAGTAAAGTATTGATCTCCCTTTCTTCTCCCCTGATCCAGTCCACAACTGGACCGTGGAGGACTCGGTGCAGTGGCTGAAGGAGTCGGTGGAGCTGCCGCAGTACGAGAAGAACTTCCGGGACTTCCGGGTCACGGGGAACACTTTACCTCGGTTGGTATATATATATATATATATATATATATATATATCGCTCACAGGAGCAGTTAAATGCGTCCCTGTTCCCCGTTAGAAATACGGATAATAAGATGAGAATCATTATTATTATTGTCGTTCTGCAGTTGCAGAGCAGATACAAGTGCTTCGTGTAATTTCTTTGCCTCTAATTAAGCTGTTGTGCTGTGTGCCATTGGTGAGCAGGGACACGTGTTTATGAACAGCAGCACTGTTAAGATCTTTGTTACAATACTCAAAGGCACCTTTAGATTTCATTACTCTGGGTAATGCTGCCCTCTGCTGGTCGAAACAGGCAACACAAGGGAGAAAAAAGAGGTGTCTTTGTTCCTCGTTTTATAAGAAAACACTTGTCGTTACATGATTTTAAATGCAACCATTATAACCTGTAAATGTATTTTTGTTTTTATTCAGAGTGACTTTTTCATCATTTAGTCTTTTAAAGCACACACAGCATATATCCAAAATTCCTAGTAAACTGTCCACAAAGTAATGTCAGTGCCGACGTCACAGCAGAAAGTCAGACGTTAGTGAGACGCTTGTGGAATGTGACTCACTGCATGTACGGCATGAGTAGACAGGGGGGTGGGCGGCGGGGGGTTCATGTTACGCCTCTGGGCTGATGGGCGCTGACTCATGAAGTGATGTCACAGCACAGGGTTACAGTTTCCACCGGCTGCCATGTTGTCTGAGCCTTTAAGATGGTGGTGGTGAGACCTAAGTGACGGCGGTAAAGAATCTACTTTTTCATAAATCAATGAGCTTTTTGTCGAGCGGACAACATAATAATATTTTCTCACGTACTTTCTCCTCCTGGAGGAATATACTCTCGGGGGTTCCGAAATGTTTCGAATGTCAGTATTTAATGCAAGTTTTTCTTTTTCTCCACATTTCAGAATGGCGGCAAACGAACCGTCGTTCATGTCGATGCAGTTGAAGATATTAGACCAGCGGCACAAACAGAAGTTAAACCTAAAGGCACTAGATGCGGTGCTTTTTGGCCCTCCTCTCCGTAAGTATGCAACGTGTTTTTAATATCAAAAACATATCAACTTGTTGTGGCCAATAAAATATGCAGCGTTTGCTACAACCACCCGTCTCCTCCTGTTCCTCCCTCATCTCTGCAGGTGCACAGCATAACTGGATGAAAGACTTCATCCTCATGGTCTCCATCGTGATTGGTGTCGGCGGCTGCTGGTTTGCTTATGTGCAGAACAAATCCAGCAAGGTGCACATCTCTCAGATGATGAGGGACCTGGAGAGCCTGCAAAACGCAGAGCAAAGCCTCTTAGACCTGCAGAGCCGGTAAGAGAGGCAAATGCATCCGATGTCCACTTATGTAATGAAGGCTGTACCGGCTGTACAGGTTCAGCAGAGACAAAGCAGCGCTGTTGAGTTAATCATAACTTACAGAAACATTACGTACAGTAGTCCACCGTCTGTCTTACTCTTTCTCTAAAACACACACACAGTTGCGTTTTTGGGGGGTTATTTTCTATGATTAATTCAAAATAGGCTAATTTGACAGCCCTAGTTTTTTTTTTTAATCTAAAAAAAATATTCTGCTTCAATCCATATTTGTTGGCCTTTCAAAAACAATATTTTCACTGCGGTCAAAGACGAGCGCTCGCTCTCCTGTTTGCGGCACAAAGATCTTTTTTTTCACATTTTATTAGGATGAAGACATCATAAAATATGACAGACATTCAAAGATATTACATTCAGTGCTAGATACGAGATATATATATAATGATTTACGGCGCACTTTAAAAAACATATTGCGTGTGAAACATTTTACTGAGTCGACACTTTGCCTCATCTACCAGGCTGGAAAAGGCTCAGGAGGAGAACCGGACGGTGGCCGTGGAGAAGCAGAACCTCGAGCAGAAGATGAGGGACGAGATCAACGGGGCCAAGACGGAGGCTCACCGGCTCCGGGAGCTGCGGGAGGGCGCTGAGTGTGAGCTCAGCCGGCTCAAATACGCAGAGGAAGAGCTCGTACAGGTAGGGCCTTCCAGATGACCTACTGCCCCTGAATGCCTCTTGGAAAAGAGATTTATTATTATTCAAATGTTCAAATGCACAGTATTTACATATTCAAGTCAAATGGCTCGTGTATTTACCTTGAAATGACGAGATTCATTTCATGTTCTTCTTATTAAATTCCACAAAATACCTCTTTTGCATAACCACGAGATTTCCCCACACATATGAATACAGCAGCGGCATAGCTCATGAGTTCTCCACTCTTCATTCATGTGAAAGTCACCCGCACTTAAAGCATTTGACGGTGGATTGGGTCTGTCGTCCGTAGGTGCGTAAGGCCCTGAAGCGAGCGGAGAAGGAGATGCAGTCGGAGCGGTCGGTGCCTGAAGCGCTCCAGAAGTGGCTCCAGCTCACGCACGAGGTGGAGGTTCAATACTACAACATCAAGAAGCAGAATGCCGAGTTTCAGCTGTGCGTCGCCAAAGACGAGGTAGCGTCGTCTTACTCGTCTCGATTTATAAGTTATTTGAATTGCACGCGTTTAAATTGTGGAATAAATGCATTTGATTTCAGCTGCTATGTACATTTTATTTAAATCATGTGACATTGTGGAAGATTAGCTTAGCTTCCGTCTAAGACGCGTCTCCACAGCTTTTTTTTTTTATATCGCCTGTCACAAACTAAAGTCCATGGAGCTGTGCCTTGCCCATCTCTTCTTGTCTCCACCTGGTAAACGAGCAATAAATCATGTTTACTGCTCCTACCGAGTGCTGCGCTTCAGCACGTCACTCTGCTCTCTTGTGGACGGCCAGTATTGTTAAAAAGCAGTGTAACGCAGCGTGGCTGGTCGGGGGAAGAGTGACGTGGATCCATTGATGGCAGGAAATGGCAGTCTTCAGCTTAACACCTAAAATGGAGAAATTAGCTCGAGGAAATGTGACGTAGGAAGCTGTATTCACGTCGGTAAAATTAGTTTTAATCACATTCTATTTGATTCAACAGTTGAAATGTTTTAATCTGGCTCGACTATAGTATTAAGCGTTCCATATGTTTTTGTCATTAATTCTTTATTGTTATTTGCATCTGGACAAACTCAATTAACTTGTAAATTCACAGGAAGCCTTGAAGTCGGGGTCGCTTTAAAAACATAGATTGCTTTTTTTTTTATTAATTACTTGATATCAGCCAGACTTCCATTTATGTTCAGCTTAGAGAGAAGAGAGTCCCGTATGACCTTAAATCAGGCCGGTGGAAGAGCTGCTAACAAACCTGTTAGCCTCGTTACAGTCAAACACTTTTCCACCCTGTTCTAAATTCCAATTTGATTTCATACCAAAACAACAGTAACCCTTAAATAATTGAATGAAGTGGGTGAAAGTTAATCTTCCCGATGTTTTGTGTGTTTTTGAATCCTAGGCAGAGAAAATAAAGAAGAAGAGAGGTTCTGTGTTTGGAACCCTTCATGTCGCCCACAGTTCATCCCTGGATGAGGTGGACCACAAGATCCTAGAAGCAAAGTAAGAAACTATATCGACACACAAACGGGCTTGAGTGCCAAAACGGTCTAATTGCTGATGAATCAAAGCAAAGACTGCTTCTTACCTGGTCTTTTTAATCAGAAACGGGATCAATCCACTACCCCCTGCTCACTACATTGTGTTTTTCAGGAAAGCCTTGTCGGAGGTAACGGCGTGCCTGAGGGAGCGGCTGCACCGCTGGCAGCAGATTGAGAAGCTTTGCAACTTCCCGGTCGTCAATAACTCGGGGCTGCCGAGCCTGACGGCCAGCCTCTACTCGGACCACAGCTGGGTGGTCATGCCCCGAGTCTCGGTGCCCCCCTACCCCATCGCAGGAGGAGTGGATGACCTGGACGAGGACATGCCTCCCATCATTCCACAGTTCACAAGTGAGTAAGACGGCAGAGGATTTTGCGACACGGATCAATGTGGTGAAATGAAGTATAATCCCCATTTCGTCCTCTTTGACTTCCCCCCCCCCCCCCCCAGCGGCCACGTTGATCCGGCCCTCGCTGACCCGCAGCAGCAGCCTGTGTCGTTCCCGCCGGAGCCTGCTGAGCTCTCCGCAGTCCTCGCTGATGTCCCCGGACCCCGACCTGCTGTCCATGGCCAGCTCGTCCCTCTCCTATCGCACCGAGGCAGACGACGAACATATCGTGTTCAGCTCGGATAGGAGGGGGTATGTAGCGGTGGCCGGGACGCCGAGGAATGGTTTTACAGTTTGGACTCACAGGTGTTTTATCCAGACATTCACAACAGATGCTTTGGGGTTAAACTGCCATTTGTTACGTGGAGGGTTAATGTCTAACATAATTAAATGGCATATTCTGCCTACTTTAATTCCTGCAGTTTGTCCCCAATTTGCCTTACAAATGTATTAGTAACTGAAATTCGTTCGCTCATCATTGTGACCTCGGTGCATCTGCTCTCCTCAGGGAACCGGCTCAGGAGGGCAGCTCCGACACAGACTCTCTCAACTCTTCCTTGGGCCGCAAGCAGCTGCACAACCCCTGCTCACCGGCCTCGGACACCCCATACCGCAAGATCTCTCGCGAGGAGCTGCTACTGTTTACCCAGAGTCCCGAGCTTCCTGCGCCCGCCTCCGCCACCAGCAGCAGGGACTCCACACCTCCTCCTCTCCCTCCCACCCCGGCCACCACCCCCTCCGGCCCGCCCTCCACCTCGCCTTCCCCAGCCTTGGAGCACCACCCGTTTGCGCACAAATGCTCGCCCGACATCACCCGCGTCCTGCCCGAGTCCCAAAGTCTAACCTTCTCACAGTCGTCTCAGTCAGGCAAGGGCATGTACAACGGCATCCTGGAGAAGTCCTACAGCTTCGGCCAGCTGCCCGCCAACATGCTGCCCAACGTGGGCCGTTACCCGTCCCTCACCTCCCTGGACTCGGAGGGCCGGAGTGTGGGAAGGGAACACAAGCTCCAGAGCACCTCGTCCCAGGACTCCAGCGACAATGGAGAGAGAATGAAGCGCTCCTCGTCTAAAATCAAAAGCTTATTTAAGAAGAAAAAATAAAAGTGGCAGAGTGAGGTTAGTGTATGAGAGAGAAACATTAAATATATAGAGTTGTTTTAGCCCTAATACTAAAAAAATGGACATCACTGTAAGCTAAAACATTTAATTTTCTTTGGTATTTTCTTCTTTTGTTCATCAAAAGATGGAATGTAGCTCAGTCTGGGTGCCTTTAGACTCCTCAGACTGGTAGCCTTATTTTTCAATAATGCCTTTTTATTTAGTTCACTCACAGGGAAACCTGCAAGGAAAGGTCAAAGGTCATGCTATTTGTCATCCAGACAGCCAAAAAGTGGAAGGGTCTAAAGGTGCAGTCCGCACAGAATGATGTTTGCTGTTCCTCCTGAAGGTATTCAAGTCGCACGTTCAGGAGGGACAGCGTTACATGCACATCACCAAGACAAACAGCTCATAAGATATCTTAAAACACACTTTTGTGTCCCAACTATTCCTCGCTGTTCAAATTATGGATTGCATCTGATGAAGGGGTTTGACAAATTTCCTTTCAGAAAAAAAAAAAGAAATCCTGCTAAACGTTTGTTGCACTACTGCTTTCCTGATATTTTGGGAAAGAGCCGCTGCTTGCGGATTACATATACATATAGAGATGAGAGGAATTACATGGCCGGCGGCAGTGGAGACGCAGCACATGATGCCAGAGCCAAAATGATCTGATGCGTCTTCAATGCTACTTCCTATGGATCTCTCAATATATATACATATATATATTTGTTTTCACGTGATTATGTTCTTATAGATGTTTATATTGGTGGGGATTCCTACTGTTATGAACTGATCTTTACTGGAGAAGGTTTATTGAATATGCAGATTTAACCCACACCAATAATCTTTTGTAAAATCTAGCTGTCCCTTACTACTTGATTAACTGTGTCCTGTAGCCAAACCAACATATCATTCTTTGTCTTAAATACCCTGTCCCCCTTGTAAAATTGGGTGTCATTGCCAGATTTTGGTCAAATCTCTTTTTGTGGTTGGAGGGCCTTATTCATACTACATTTAAGGGATACACGAGTGCCAGGAAGTCTAAAACAGTCTCTAATGTAATGTGACGATGTGGCCTCTACCATCTTTGTTTCCAGGTTTTATTTACGAGACAAACACTAAGAATTACATGTCTATAAAGGAACTATTTCATCAAGATTTTAACAGATCACCTGCCCTCCCCTAAGCTCGAAGCAGACCCATGCAATACGCTCCCGTTCCTGTTCCTCAACTCTGGGCCCGCACCGAGCGCACTGATGTCAAGAGAGCCCCTGCTTCACACTGTGATTTCTGCCTTCATCCATGGACCTGGCTGTCACTGCTGCAGCGTAACGCGACGGGGGGGGGTCACGTGACTCCCGTGACGGAGGCGGCGCAAGGAAATGTCAGGGGGACGATGCGTGTAACGAGGTGTGTCTGGGTGACGGGACGACACGATGATCCAGTGGCCTCTGTTTTTCGAATATTGATGAGGTTGTGGCAATACGATGACGGAAATGGAAGACGAGCATATATGAATGTTTACGAGACATTAGGGTTTTTTTTGAGAACATTTTCTGTGTGAATATTTGTATACTGTAGAAGAATTAATAAAAAAAAAAAAAAAAAAATGGAGGCATCATAGATGTTGTAGAGTCATGTTTACCAGCTGGTCCATATCCTCCTCAAAGCCGAGCGCAGAGGTGTGGGGAAAAATATCATTCCGACACCCCCATTTGTCTTGAGAGTGGGGGTGATGCACAGAAGAAGATCATGCATGATTGCTTTATCAATATAAAGTGAACGTGATGAAACTTGAGGTGATGGTTTATCAATTCGGGCACGTTTGGAGGGGAGCTGGGAAGTCTGCCGGTGATGGATGTGTTGTTTGGGCGCTGCTGTACACAGCAACAAATACCAGCCTTTCACACCGCCCCTTCCTTAATACCCCCACCCCATAGAAGCAGTTACTGTGATGGCCACATGATGTCAGCAGCGCATCAAGTGAACGCAACCATATCAGCCACTCCCTGACTGGGAAACCAAGTCTTTCTTTTCTGCTCAAGTTATAGTAATAGCCTACATATAATTAGCCAAAATATCATCTTGTTTCCCCACTCCCTTTTTGGAAAAATGGACTTCCTTTCAGCATAACCTCAAATAATACATCATAACCAAATCACTGATAGCCAAAGCAGTTATGACAACATTATCCAATAGTGAAAGAATATATTAAAGCGGAGCAGAAGGATGAATAAATCGTGATTTTAATAATGAAGAAAATATTCAAAACAAAACTTGCAGTGCAGAGTAGTTTGAAAATGTGTAACAAAAAATTCTAAACTAATGCTTCACTATGACCGCTTTTGACTTTTTTCGACATGCTATACTATGACCGTTTTCGACATGCTATGCTATGACCGTTTTTGACTTTTTTCGACATGCTATACTATGACCGTTTTTGACTTTTTTCGACATGCTATGCTATGACCGTTTTTGACTTTTTTCGACATGCTATACTATGACTGTTTTTGACTTTTTTCGACATGCTATGCTATGACCGTTTTTGACTTTTTTCGACATGCTATGCTATGACCGTTTTTGACTTTTTTCGACATGCTATACTATGACCGTTTTTGACATGCTATACTATGACTGTTTTTGACTTTTTTCGACATGCTATACTATGACTGTTTTTGACTTTTTTCGACATGCTATACTATGACCGTTTGAGACTTTTTTCGACATGCTATACTATGACCGCTTTTGACTTTTTTCGACATGCTATACTATCACTTTCTTCGACATGCTATACTATGAGCGTTTTTGACTTTTTTCGACATGCTATACTATGACTGTTTTTGACTTTTTTCGACATGCTATACTGTGACCGCTTTTGACTTTTTTCGACATGCTATACTATGACCGTTTTTGACTTTTTTGGACATGCTATACTATGACCGCTTTTGACTTTTTTCGACATGCTATACTATGACTTTTTTGACTTTTTTGGACATGCTATACTATGACCGTTTTTGACTTTTTTCGACATGCTATACTATGACTGTTTTTGACTTTTTTCGACATGCTATACTATGACCGTTTTTGACATGCTATACTATGACCGTTTTTGACTTTTTTCGACATGCTATACTATGACTTTCTTCGACATGCTATACTATGACCGTTTTTGACTTTTTTCGACATGCTATACTATGACCGTTTTTGACATGCTATACTATGACCTTTTTAGACTTATTTCGACATGCTATACTATGACTGTTTTTGACTTTTTTCGACATGCTATACTATGACCGCTTTTGACTTTTTTCGACATGCTATACTATGACCGTTTTTGACTTTTTTCGACATGCTATACTGTGACTGTTTTTGACTTTTTTCGACATGCTATACTATGACCGTTTGAGACTTTTTTCGACATGCTATACTATGACCGTTTGAGACTTTTTTCGACATTCTATACTATGACCGTTTTTGACTTTTTTCGACATGCTATACTATGACTGTTTTTGACATGCTATACTATGACTGTTTTTGACTTTTTTCGACATGCTATACTATGACCGTTTGAGACTTTTTTCGACATGCTATACTGTGACCGCTTTTGACTTTTTTCGACATGCTATACTATGACCGTTTTTGACTTTTTTGGACATGCTATACTATGACCGCTTTAGACTTTTTTCGACATGCTATACCATCACTTTCTTCGACATGCTATACTATGACCGTTTTAGACTTTTTTCGACATGCTATACTGTGACCGCTTTTGACTTTTTTCGACATGCTATACTATGACCGTTTTTGACTTTTTTGGACATGCTATACTATGACCGCTTTAGACTTTTTTCGACATGCTATACTATGACCGTTTTAGACTTTTTTCGACATGCTATACTGTGACCGCTTTTGACTTTTTTCGACATGCTATACTATGACCGTTTTTGACTTTTTTGGACATGCTATACTATGACCGCTTTTGACTTTTTTCGACATGCTATACTATGACTTTTTTGACTTTTTTCGACATGCTATACTATGACTTTTTTGACTTTTTTCGACATGCTATACTATGACCGTTTGAGACTTTTTTCGACATGCTATACTGTGACCGCTTTTGACTTTTTTCGACATGCTATACTATGACCGTTTTTGACTTTTTTGGACATGCTATACTATGACCGCTTTTGACTTTTTTCGACATGCTATACTATGACCGTTTTTGACATTTTTCGACATGCTATACTATGACTTTTTTGACTTTTTTCGACATGCTATACTCTGACCGTTTTTGACATGCTATACTATGACTGTTTTTGACTTTTTTCGACATGCTATACTATGACTGTTTTTTGACTTTTTTCGACATGCTATACTATGACCGTTTGAGACTTTTTTCGACATGCTATACTATGACCGTTTGAGACTTTTTTCGACATGATATACTATGACCGTTTTCGACATGCTATACTATGACCTTTTTAGACTTATTTCGACATGCTATACTATGACCGTTTTTGACATGCTATACTATGACTGTTTTTGACTTTTTTCGACATGCTATACTATGACCGTTTGAGACTTTTTTCGACATGCTATACTATGACCGTTTTTGACTTTTTTCGACATGCTATACTGTGACTGTTTTTGACTTTTTTCGACATGCTATACTATGACCGTTTGAGACTTTTTTCGACATGCTATACTATGACCGTTTGAGACTTTTTTCGACATTCTATACTATGACCGTTTTTGACTTTTTTCGACATGCTATACTATGACTGTTTTTGACATGCTATACTATGACTGTTTTTGACTTTTTTCGACATGCTATACTATGACTGTTTTTTGACTTTTTTCGACATGCTATACTATGACCGTTTGAGACTTTTTTCGACATGCTATACTGTGACCGCTTTTGACTTTTTTCGACATGCTATACTATGACCGTTTTTGACTTTTTTGGACATGCTATACTATGACCGCTTTAGACTTTTTTCGACATGCTATACTATGACCGTTTGAGACTTTTTTCGACATGCTATACTATGACCGTTTGAGACTTTTTTCGACATGATATACTATGACCGTTTTCGACATGCTATACTATGACCGTTTTTGACTTTTTTGGACATGCTATACTATGACGGTTTGAGACTTTTTTCGACATGCTATACTATGACTTTCTTCGACATGCTATACTCTGACCGTTTTTGACTTTTTTCGACATGCTATGCTATGACCGTTTTTGACATGCTATACTATGACTGTTTTTGACTTTTTTCGACATGCTATACTATGACCGCTTTTGACATGCTATACTGTGACTGTTTTTGACTTTTTTCGACATGCTATACTGTGACCGTTTTTGACTTTTTTCGACATGCTATACTATGACCGTTTTTGACATGCTATACTATGACTGTTTTTGACTTTTTTCGACATGCTATACTATGACCGTTTTTGACTTTTTTCGACATGCTATACTATGACCGTTTGAGACTTTTTTCGACATGCTATACTATGACCGTTTGAGACTTTTTTCGACATGCTATACTATGACCGTTTTTGACTTTTTTCGACATGCTATACTATGACTTTCTTCGACATGCTATACTATGACCGTTTTTGACTTTTTTCGACGTGCTATACTATGACCGTTTTTGACATGCTATACTATGACCGTTTTTGACTTTTTTTGACATGCTGTACTACGACTTTCTTCGACATGCTATACTATGACCGTTTTTGACTTTTTTCGACATGCTATACTATGACCGTTTTTGACATGCTATACTATGACCTTTTTTGACTTTTTTCGACATGCTATACTATGACCGTTTTTGACATGCTATACTATGACTGTTTTAGACTTTTTTCGACATGCTATACTATGACCGTTTTTGACTTTTTTGGACATGCTATACTATGACCGCTTTTGACATGCTATACTGTGACTGTTTTTGACTTTTTTCGACATGCTATACTGTGACCGTTTTTGACTTTTTTCGACATGCTATACTATGACCGTTTTTGACATGCTATACTATGACTGTTTTTGACTTTTTTCGACATGCTATACTATGACCGTTTTTGACTTTTTTCGACATGCTATACTATGACCGTTTGAGACTTTTTTCGACATGCTATACGATGACCGTTTGAGACTTTTTTCGACATGCTATACTATGACCGTTTTTGACTTTTTTCGACATGCTATACTATGACTTTCTTCGACATGCTATACTATGACCGTTTTTGACTTTTTTCGACGTGCTATACTGTGACCGTTTTTGACATGCTATACTATGACCGTTTTTGACTTTTTTTGACATGCTGTACTACGACTTTCTTCGACATGCTATACTATGACCGTTTTTGACTTTTTTCGACATGCTATACTATGACCGTTTTTGACATGCTATACTATGACCTTTTTTGACTTTTTTCGACATGCTATACTATGACCGTTTTTGACATGCTATACTATGACTGTTTTAGACTTTTTTCGACATGCTATACTATGACCGTTTTTGACTTTTTTCGACATGCCATACTATGACCGTTTTTGACACGCTATACTATGACTGTTTTTGACTTTTTTCGACATGCTATACTATGACCGTTTTTGACTTTTTTCGACATGCTATACTGTGACCGCTTTTGACTTTTTTGGACATGCTATACTATGACCGTTTTTGACTTTTTTCGACATGCTATACTATGACCGTTTGAGACTTTTTTCGACATGCTATACTATGACCGTTTGAGACTTTTTTCGACATGCTATACTATGACCGTTTTTGACTTTTTCCTTCATGCTATACTATGACTGTTTTTGACTTTTTTCGACATGCTATACTATGACCGTTTTTGACTTTTTTCGACATGCTATACTATGACCGTTTTTGACTTTTTTCGACATGCTATACTATGACCGTTTGAGACTTTTTTCGACATGCTATACTATGACCGTTTTTGACTTTTTCCTTCATGCTATACTATGACTGTTTTTGACTTTTTTCGACATGCTATACTGTGACCGTTTTTGACTTTTTTCGACATGCTATACTGTGACCGCTTTTGACTTTTTTGGACATGCTATACTATGACCGTTTTTGACTTTTTTGGACATGCTATACTGTGACCGCTCTTGACTTTTTTCGACATGCTATACTATGACCGTTTATGACATGCTATACTATGACTGTTTTTGACTTTTTTCGACATGCTATACTATGACCGTTTTTCGACATGCTATACTATGACCGTTTGAGACTTTTTTCGACATGCTATACTGTGACTGTTTTTTGACTTTCTTCGACATGCTATACTATGACCGTTTTTGACTTTTTTCGACATGATATACTTTGACCATTTTCGACATGCTATACTATGACTGTTTTTGACTTTTTTCGACATGCAATACTCTGACCGTTTTTGACTTTTTTCGACATGCCATACTATGACCGTTTTTGACATGCTATACTTTGACTGTTTTTGACTTTTTTCGACATGCTATACTATGACCGTTTTTGACTTTTTTCGACATGCTATACTATGACCGTTTGAGACTTTTTTCGACATGCTATACTATGACCGTTTGAGACTTTTTTCGACATGCTATACTATGACCGTTTTTGACTTTTTCCGACATGCTATACTATGACTGTTTTTGACTTTTTTCGACATGCTATACTATGACCGTTTTTGACTTTTTTCGACATGCTATACTGTGACCGCTTTAGACTTTTTTGGACATGCTATACTATGACCGTTTGAGACTTTTTTCGACATGCTATACTATGACCGCTCTTGACTTTTTTCGACATGCTATACTATGACCGTTTATGACATGCTATACTATGACCGTTTGAGACTTTTTTCGACATGCTATACTATGACAGTTTTTTGACTTTCTTCGACATGCTATACTATGACCGTTTTTGACTTTTTTCGACATGATATACTATGACCATTTTCGACATGCTATACTATGACCGTTTTTGACTTTTTTCGACATGCTATACGATGACCGTTTTCGACATGCTATACTATGACCGTTTTCGACTTTTTTCGACATGCTATACTATGACCGTTTTTGACTTTTTTGGACATGCTATACTATGACCGTTTGAGACTTTTTTCGACATGCTATACTATGACTGTTTTTTGACTTTCTTCGACATGCTATACTATGACCGTTTTTGACTTTTTTCGACATGATATACTATGACCATTTTCGACATGCTATACTATGACCGTTTTTGACTTTTTTCGACATGCTATACTATGACCGTTTTCGACATGCTATACTATGACCGTTTTCGACTTTTTTCGACATGCTATACTCTGACCGTTTGACTTTTTTGGACATGATATACTATGACCGTTTGACTTTTTTCGACATGCTATACTATGACCGTTTTCGACTTTTTTCGACATGCTATACTATGACCGTTTTTGACTTTTTTGGACATGATATACTATGACCGTTTGACTTTTTTCGACATGCTATACTATGACCGTTTTTGACTTTTTTGGACATGCTATACTATGACTTTCTTCGACATGCTATACTATGACCGTTTTTGACTTTTTTGGACATGCTATACTATGACTGTTTTTGACTTTTTTCGACATGCTATACTATGACCGTTTTAGACTTTTTTCGACATGCTATACTATGACCGTTTGAGACTTTTTTCGACATGCTATACTATGACCGTTTGAGACTTTTTTCGACATGCTATACTATGACCGTTTTTGACTTTTTCCGACATGCTATACTATGACTGTTTGACTTTTTTCGACATGCTATACGATGACCGTTTGAGACTTTTTTCGACATGATATACTATGACCATTTTCGACATGCTATACTATGACCGTTTTTTTGACTTTCTTCGACATGCTATACTATGACCGTTTTTGACTTTTTTCGACATGATATACTATGACCATTTTCGACATGCTATACTATGACCGTTTTTGACTTTTTTCGACATGCTATACTATGACCGTTTTCGACATGCTATACTATGACCGTTTTCGACTTTTTTCGACATGCTATACTATGACCGTTTGACTTTTTTGGACATGATATACTATGACCGTTTGACTTTTTTCGACATGCTATACTATGACCGTTTTTGACTTTTTTGGACATGCTATACTATGACGGTTTGAGACTTTTTTCGACATGCTATACTATGACCGTTTGAGACTTTTTTCGACATGCTATACTATGACTGTTTTTTGACTTTCTTCGACATGCTATACTATGACCGTTTTAGACTTTTTTCGACATGATATACTGTGACCATTTTCGACATGCTATACTATGACCGTTTTTGACTTTTTTCGACATGCTATACTATGACCGTTTTCGACATGCTATACTATGACCGTTTTCGACTTTTTTGGACATGCTACACTATGACGGTTTGAGACTTTTTTCGACAAGATATACTATGACCGTTTGACTTTTTTCGACATGCTATACTATGACCGTTTTTGACTTTTTTGGACATGCTATACTATGACGGTTTGAGACTTTTTTCGACATGCTATACTATGACTTTCTTCGACATGCTATACTATGACCGTTTTTGACTTTTTTGGACATGATATACTTTGACCGTTTGACTTTTTTCGACATGCTATACTATGACCGTTTTTGACTTTTTTGGACATGCTATACTATGACCGTTTTTGACTTTTTTGGACATGCTATACTATGACTGTTTTTGACTTTTTTGGACATGCTATACTATGACTTTCTTCGACATGCTATACTGTGACTGTTTTTGACTTTGTTGGACATGCTATACTTTGACTTTCTTCGACATGCTATACTATGACTGTTTTTGACTTTTTTGGACATGCTATACTATGACTTTCTTCGACATGCTATACTATGACTGTTTTTGACTTTTTTGGACATGCTATACTATGACCGTTTTTTACTTTTTTGGACATGCTATACTATGACGGTTTGAGACTTTTTTCGACATGCTATACTATGACCGTTTTTGACTTTTTTGGACATGATATACTATGACCGTTTCGCATGTCGAAAAAAGTCATAGTATAGCATGTCGAAAAAAGTCTCAAACTGTCATAGTATAGCATGTCGAAAAAAGTCAAAAACGGTCATAGTATAGCATGTCGAAAAAAGTCAAAAACGGTCATAGTATAGCATGTCGAAAAAAGTCATACTATGACCGTTTTTGACTTTTTTCGACATGATATACTATGACCGTTTTCGACATGCTATACTATGACCGTTTTCGACTTTTTTCGACATGCTATACTATGACCGTTTTTGACATTTTTCGACATGCTATACTATGACCGTTTTCGACATGCTATACTATGACTTTCTTCGACATGCTATACTATGACCGTTTTTGACTTTTTTGGACATGCTACACTATGACGGTTTGAGACTTTTTTCGACATGCTATACTATGACCGTTTTTGACTTATTTGGACATGATATACTTTGACCGTTTTTGACATGCTCTACTATGACCGTTTTCGACTTTTTTCGACATGCTATACTATGACCGTTTTTGACTTTTTTCGACATGCTATACGATGACCGTTTTTGACATGCTATACTATGACCGTTTTAGACTTTTTTCGACATGCTATACTATGACCGTTTTTGACTTTTTTCGACATGCTATACTATGACTTTTTTCGACATGCTATACTATGACCGTTTTTGACTTTTTGGACATGCTATACTATGACCGTTTTCGACATGCTATACGATGACCGTTTTCGACTTTTTTCGACATGATATACTATGACCGTTTTTGACTTTTTTCGACATGCTATACTATGACCGTTTTCGACTTTTTTCGACATGCTATACTATGACTGTTTTTGACTTTTTTCGACATGCTATACTATGACTTTTTTCGACATGCTATACTATGACCGTTTTTGACTTTTTTCGACATGCTATACTCTGACCGTTTTTGACATGCTATACTATGACTGTTTTAGACTTTTTTCGACATGCTATACTATGACTGTTTGACTTTTTTCGACATGCTATACTATGACCGTTTGAGACTTTTTTCGACATGCTATACTGTGACTGTTTTTTGACTTTCTTCGACATGCTATACTATGACCGTTTTTGACTTTTTTCGACATGATATACTTTGACCATTTTCGACATGCTATACTATGACCGTTTTTGACTTTTTTCGACATGCTATACTATGACCGTTTGAGACTTTTTTCGACATGCTATACTATGACCGTTTGAGACTTTTTTCGACATGCTATACTATGACCGTTTTTGACTTTTTCCGACATGCTATACTGTGACTGTTTTTGACTTTTTTCGACATGCTATACTATGACCGTTTTTGACTTTTTTCGACATGCTATACTATGACCGTTTGAGACTTTTTTCGACATGCTATACTATGACCGTTTGAGACTTTTTTCGACATGCTATACTATGACCGTTTTTGACTTTTTCCGACATGCTATACTGTGACTGTTTTTGACTTTTTTCGACATGCTATACTATGACCGTTTTTGACTTTTTTCGACATGCTATACTGTGACCGCTTTTGACTTTTTTGGACATGCTATACTATGACCGTTTGAGACTTTTTTCGACATGCTATACTATGACCGCTCTTGACTTTTTTCGACATGCTATACTGTGACCGTTTATGACATGCTATACTATGACCGTTTGAGACTTTTTTCGACATGCTATACTATGACTGTTTTTTGACTTTCTTCGACATGCTATACTATGACCGTTTTTGACTTTTTTCGACATGCTATACTATGACCGTTTTCGACATGCTATACTATGACCGTTTTCGACTTTTTTCGACATGCTATACTATGACCGTTTGACTTTTTTGGACATGATATACTATGACCGTTTTACTTTTTTCGACATGCTATACTATGACCGTTTTTGACTTTTTTGGACATGCTATACTATGACCGTTTGAGACTTTTTTCGACATGCTATACTATGACTTTCTTCGACATGCTATACTATGACCGTTTTTGACTTTTTTGGACATGCTATACTATGACCGTTTTTTACTTTTTTGGACATGCTATACTATGACGGTTTGAGACTTTTTTCGACATGCTATACTATGACCGTTTTTGACTTTTTTGGACATGATATACTATGACCGTTTCGCATGTCGAAAAAAGTCATAGTATAGCATGTCGAAAAAAGTCTCAAACTGTCATAGTATAGCATGTCGAAAAAAGTCAAAAACGGTCATAGTATAGCATGTCGAAAAAAGTCATACTATGACCGTTTTTGACTTTTTTCGACATGATATACTATGACCGTTTTCGACATGCTATACTATGACCGTTTTCGACTTTTTTCGACATGCTATACTATGACCGTTTTTGACATTTTTCGACATGCTATACTATGACCGTTTTCGACATGCTATACTATGACCGTTTTCGACTTTTTTCGACATGCTATACTATGACCGTTTTTGACTTTTTTGGACATGCTACACTATGACGGTTTGAGACTTTTTTCGACATGCTATACTATGACCGTTTTTGACTTATTTGGACATGATATACTTTGACCGTTTGACTTTTGTGGACATGCTATACTATGACCGTTTTTGACATGCTCTACTATGACCGTTTTCGACTTTTTTCGACATGCTATACTATGACCGTTTTTGACTTTTTTCGACATGCTATACGATGACCGTTTTTGACATGCTATACTATGACCGTTTTAGACTTTTTTCGACATGCTATACTATGACCGTTTTTGACTTTTTTCGACATGCTATACTATGACTTTTTTCGACATGCTATACTATGACCGTTTTTGACTTTTTGGACATGCTATACTATGACCGTTTTCGACATGCTATACGATGACCGTTTTCGACTTTTTTCGACATGATATACTATGACCGTTTTTGACTTTTTTCGACATGCTATACTATGACCGTTTTCGACTTTTTTCGACATGCTATACTATGACTGTTTTTGACTTTTTTCGACATGCTATACTATGACTTTTTTCGACATGCTATACTATGACCGTTTTTGACTTTTTTCGACATGCTATACTCTGACCGTTTTTGACATGCTATACTATGACTGTTTTTGACTTTTTTCGACATGCTATACTATGACTGTTTGACTTTTTTCGACATGCTATACTATGACCGTTTGAGACTTTTTTCGACATGCTATACTGTGACTGTTTTTTGACTTTCTTCGACATGCTATACTATGACCGTTTTTGACTTTTTTCGACATGATATACTTTGACCATTTTCGACATGCTATACTATGACCGTTTTTGACTTTTTTCGACATGCTATACTATGACCGTTTGAGACTTTTTTCGACATGCTATACTATGACCGTTTGAGACTTTTTTCGACATGCTATACTATGACCGTTTTTGACTTTTTCCGACATGCTATACTGTGACTGTTTTTGACTTTTTTCGACATGCTATACTATGACCGTTTTTGACTTTTTTCGACATGCTATACTATGACCGTTTGAGACTTTTTTCGACATGCTATACTATGACCGTTTGAGACTTTTTTCGACATGCTATACTATGACCGTTTTTGACTTTTTCCGACATGCTATACTGTGACTGTTTTTGACTTTTTTCGACATGCTATACTATGACCGTTTTTGACTTTTTTCGACATGCTATACTGTGACCGCTTTTGACTTTTTTGGACATGCTATACTATGACCGTTTGAGACTTTTTTCGACATGCTATACTATGACCGCTCTTGACTTTTTTCGACATGCTATACTGTGACCGTTTATGACATGCTATACTATGACCGTTTGAGACTTTTTTCGACATGCTATACTATGACTGTTTTTTGACTTTCTTCGACATGCTATACTATGACCGTTTTTGACTTTTTTCGACATGCTATACTATGACCGTTTTCGACATGCTATACTATGACCGTTTTCGACTTTTTTCGACATGCTATACTATGACCGTTTGAGACTTTTTTCGACATGCTATACTATGACTTTCTTCGACATGCTATACTATGACCGTTTTTGACTTTTTTGGACATGATATACTATGACCGTTTGACTTTTTTCGACATGCTATA
Organism: Lycodopsis pacificus; assembly: GCA_028022725.1. NCBI lineage: Eukaryota > Metazoa > Chordata > Actinopteri > Perciformes > Zoarcidae > Lycodopsis > Lycodopsis pacificus. Next base: position 11,883,057 of record CM051710.1, on the reverse strand, counting down.
CTATGACCGTTTTTGACTTTTTTGGACATGCTATACTATGACGGTTTGAGACTTTTTTCGACATGCTATACTATGACTTTCTTCGACATGCTATACTATGACCGTTTTTGACTTTTTTGGACATGCTATACTATGACTGTTTTTGACTTTTTTCGACATGCTATACTATGACCGTTTTTGACTTTTTTCGACATGCTATACTATGACCGTTTGAGACTTTTTTCGACATGCTATACTATGACCGTTTGAGACTTTTTTCGACATGCTATACTATGACCGTTTTTGACTTTTTCCGACATGCTATACTATGACTGTTTTTGACTTTTTCGACATGCTATACTATGACCGTTTTTGACTTTTTTCGACATGCTATACTATGACCATTTTCGACATGCTATACTATGACCGTTTTTGACTTTTTTCGACACACTATACTATGACCGTTTTTGACTTTTTTCGACACGCTATACGATGACCGTTTGAGACTTTTTTCGACATGCTATACTATGACTGTTTTTGACTTTTTCGACATGCTATACTATGACCGTTTTTGACTTTTTTCGACATGATATACTATGACCATTTTCGACATGCTATACTATGACCGTTTTTGACTTTTTTCGACATGCTATACTATGACCGTTTTCGACATGCTATACTATGACCGTTTTCGACTTTTTTCGACATGCTATACTGTGACCGTTTGACTTTTTTGGACATGATATACTATGACCGTTTGACTTTTTTCGACATGCTATACTATGACCGTTTTTGACTTTTTTGGACATGCTATACTATGACCGTTTGAGACTTTTTTGGACATGCTATACTATGACTTTCTTCGACATGCTATACTATGACCGTTTTTGACTTTTTTGGACATGATATACTCTGACCGTTTGACTTTTTTCGACATGCTATACTATGACCGTTTTTGACTTTTTTGGACATGCTATACTATGACGGTTTGAGACTTTTTTCGACATGCTATACTATGACTTTCTTCGACATGCTATACTATGACCGTTTTTGACTTTTTTGGACATGCTATACTATGACTGTTTTTGACTTTTTTCGACATGCTATACTATGACCGTTTGAGACTTTTTTCGACATGCTATACTATGACCGTTTGAGACTTTTTTCGACATGCTATACTATGACCGTTTTTGACTTTTTCCGACATGCTATACTATGACTGTTTTTGACTTTTTTCGACATGCTATACTATGACCGTTTTTGACTTTTTTCGACATGCTATACTGTGACCGCTTTTGACTTTTTTGGACATGCTATACTATGACCGTTTTTGACTTTTTTGGACATGCTATACTGTGACCGCTCTTGACTTTTTTCGACATGCTATACTATGACCGTTTATGACATGCTATACTATGACTGTTTTTGACTTTTTTCGACATGCTATACTATGACCGTTTTTGACATGCTATACTATGACTGTTTTTTGACTTTCTTCGACATGCTATACTATGACCGTTTTTGACTTTTTTCGACATGATATACTATGACCATTTTCGACATGCTATACTATGACTGTTTTTGACTTTTTTCGACATGCTATACTATGACCGTTTTTGACTTTTTTCGACATGCTATACTATGACCGTTTTTGACTTTTTTCGACATGCTATACTGTGACCGCTTTTGACTTTTTTGGACATGCTATACTATGACCGTTTGAGACTTTTTTCGACATGCTATACTATGACCGCTCTTGACTTTTTTCGACATGCTATACTATGACCGTTTATGACATGCTATACTATGACTGTTTTAGACTTTTTTCGACATGCTATACTATGACTGTTTGACTTTTTTCGACATGCTATACTATGACCGTTTGAGACTTTTTTCGACATGCTATACTATGACTGTTTTTTGACTTTCTTCGACATGCTATACTATGACCGTTTTTGACTTTTTTCGACATGATATACTATGACCATTTTCGACATGCTATACTATGACCGTTTTTGACTTTTTTCGACATGCTATACTCTGACTGTTTTTGACTTTTTTCGACATGCTATACTATGACCGTTTTTGACTTTTTTCGACATGCTATACTGTGACCGCTTTTGACTTTTTTGGACATGCTATACTATGACCGTTTGAGACTTTTTTCGACATGCTATACTATGACCGCTCTTGACTTTTTTCGACATGCTATACTATGACCGTTTATGACATGCTATACTATGACTGTTTTTGACTTTTTTCGACATGCTATACTATGACTGTTTTTTGACTTTCTTCGACATGCTATACTATGACCGTTTTTGACTTTTTTCGACATGATATACTATGACCATTTTCGACATGCAATACTATGACCGTTTTTGACTTTTTTCGACATGCTATACTATGACCGTTTTTGACATGCTATACTATGACTGTTTTTGACCGTTTTTGACTTTTTTCGACATGCTATACTATGACCGCTCTTGACTTTTTTCGACATGCTATACTATGACCGTTTATGACATGCTATACTATGACTGTTTTTGACTTTTTTCGACATGCTATACTATGACTGTTTGACTTTTTTCGACATGCTATACTATGACCGTTTGAGACTTTTTTCGACATGCTATACTGTGACCGTTTTCGACATGCTATACTATGACCGTTTTCGACTTTTTTGGACATGCTACACTATGACGGTTTGAGACTTTTTTCGACATGATATACTATGACCGTTTGACTTTTTTCGACATGCTATACTATGACCGTTTTTGACTTTTTTCGACATGCTATACTATGACGGTTTGAGACTTTTTTCGACATGCTATACTATGACTTTCTTCGACATGCTATACTATGACCGTTTTTGACTTTTTTGGACATGCTATACTATGACTGTTTTTGACTTTTTTGGACATGCTATACTATGACTTTCTTCGACATGCTATACTGTGACTGTTTTTGACTTTGTTGGACATGCTATACTTTGACTTTCTTCGACATGCTATACTATGACTGTTTTTGACTTTTTTGGACATGCTATACGGTGACTTTCTTCGACATGCTATACTATGACTGTTTTTGACTTTTTTGGACATGCTATACTGTGACCGTTTTTTACTTTTTTGGACATGCTATACTATGACGGTTTGAGACTTTTTTCGACATGCTATACTATGACCGTTTTTGACTTTTTTGGACATGATATACTATGACCGTTTTCGACATGCTATACTATGACCGTTTTCGACTTTTTTCGACATGCTATACTATGACCGTTTTTGACTTTTTTCGACATGATATACTGTGACCGCTTTTGACTTTTTTGGACATGCTATACTATGACCGTTTGAGACTTTTTTCGACATGCTATACTATGACCGCTCTTGACTTTTTTCGACATGCTATACTGTGACCGTTTATGACATGCTATACTATGACCGTTTGAGACTTTTTTCGACATGCTATACTATGACTGTTTTTTGACTTTCTTCGACATGCTATACTGTGACCGCTCTTGACTTTTTTGGACATGCTATACTGTGACCGCTTTTGACTTTTTTCGACATGCTATACTATGACCGTTTTTGACTTTTTTGGACATGCTATACTATGACCGCTTTAGACTTTTTTCGACATGCTATACCATCACTTTCTTCGACATGCTATACTATGACCGTTTTAGACTTTTTTCGACATGCTATACTGTGACCGCTTTTGACTTTTTTCGACATGCTATACTATGACCGTTTTTGACTTTTTTGGACATGCTATACTATGACCGCTTTTGACTTTTTTCGACATGCTATACTATGACTTTTTTGACTTTTTTCGACATGCTATACTATGACTTTTTTGACTTTTTTGGACATGCTATACTATGACCGCTTTAGACTTTTTTCGACATGCTATACTATGACCGTTTTAGACTTTTTTCGACATGCTATACTGTGACCGCTTTTGACTTTTTTCGACATGCTATACTATGACCGTTTTTGACTTTTTTGGACATGCTATACTATGACCGCTTTTGACTTTTTTCGACATGCTATACTATGACTTTTTTGACTTTTTTCGACATGCTATACTATGACTTTTTTGACTTTTTTCGACATGCTATACTATGACCGTTTGAGACTTTTTTCGACATGCTATACTGTGACCGCTTTTGACTTTTTTCGACATGCTATACTATGACCGTTTTTGACTTTTTTCGACATGCTATACTATGACTTTTTTGACTTTTTTCGACATGCTATACTATGACTTTTTTGACTTTTTTCGACATGCTATACTATGACCGTTTGAGACTTTTTTCGACATGCTATACTGTGACCGCTTTTGACTTTTTTCGACATGCTATACTATGACCGTTTTTGACTTTTTTGGACATGCTATACTATGACCGCTTTTGACTTTTTTCGACATGCTATACTATGACCGTTTTTGACATTTTTCGACATGCTATACTATGACTTTTTTGACTTTTTTCGACATGCTATACTCTGACCGTTTTTGACATGCTATACTATGACTGTTTTTGACTTTTTTCGACATGCTATACTATGACTGTTTTTTGACTTTTTTCGACATGCTATACTATGACCGTTTGAGACTTTTTTCGACATGCTATACTATGACCGTTTGAGACTTTTTTCGACATGATATACTATGACCGTTTTCGACATGCTATACTATGACCTTTTTAGACTTATTTCGACATGCTATACTATGACCGTTTTTGACATGCTATACTATGACTGTTTTTGACTTTTTTCGACATGCTATACTATGACCGTTTGAGACTTTTTTCGACATGCTATACTATGACCGTTTTTGACTTTTTTCGACATGCTATACTGTGACTGTTTTTGACTTTTTTCGACATGCTATACTATGACCGTTTGAGACTTTTTTCGACATGCTATACTATGACCGTTTGAGACTTTTTTCGACATTCTATACTATGACCGTTTTTGACTTTTTTCGACATGCTATACTATGACTGTTTTTGACATGCTATACTATGACTGTTTTTGACTTTTTTCGACATGCTATACTATGACTGTTTTTTGACTTTTTTCGACATGCTATACTATGACCGTTTGAGACTTTTTTCGACATGCTATACTGTGACCGCTTTTGACTTTTTTCGACATGCTATACTATGACCGTTTTTGACTTTTTTGGACATGCTATACTATGACCGCTTTAGACTTTTTTCGACATGCTATACTATGACCGTTTGAGACTTTTTTCGACATGCTATACTATGACCGTTTGAGACTTTTTTCGACATGATATACTATGACCGTTTTCGACATGCTATACTATGACCGTTTTTGACTTTTTTGGACATGCTATACTATGACGGTTTGAGACTTTTTTCGACATGCTATACTATGACTTTCTTCGACATGCTATACTCTGACCGTTTTTGACTTTTTTCGACATGCTATGCTATGACCGTTTTTGACATGCTATACTATGACTGTTTTTGACTTTTTTCGACATGCTATACTATGACCGCTTTTGACATGCTATACTGTGACTGTTTTTGACTTTTTTCGACATGCTATACTGTGACCGTTTTTGACTTTTTTCGACATGCTATACTATGACCGTTTTTGACATGCTATACTATGAGTGTTTTTGACTTTTTTCGACATGCTATACTATGACCGTTTTTGACTTTTTTCGACATGCTATACTATGACCGTTTGAGACTTTTTTCGACATGCTATACTATGACCGTTTGAGACTTTTTTCGACATGCTATACTATGACCGTTTTTGACTTTTTTCGACATGCTATACTATGACTTTCTTCGACATGCTATACTATGACCGTTTTTGACTTTTTTCGACGTGCTATACTATGACCGTTTTTGACATGCTATACTATGACCGTTTTTGACTTTTTTTGACATGCTGTACTACGACTTTCTTCGACATGCTATACTATGACCGTTTTTGACTTTTTTCGACATGCTATACTATGACCGTTTTTGACATGCTATACTATGACCTTTTTTGACTTTTTTCGACATGCTATACTATGACCGTTTTTGACATGCTATACTATGACTGTTTTAGACTTTTTTCGACATGCTATACTATGACCGTTTTTGACTTTTTTGGACATGCTATACTATGACCGCTTTTGACATGCTATACTGTGACTGTTTTTGACTTTTTTCGACATGCTATACTGTGACCGTTTTTGACTTTTTTCGACATGCTATACTATGACCGTTTTTGACATGCTATACTATGACTGTTTTTGACTTTTTTCGACATGCTATACTATGACCGTTTTTGACTTTTTTCGACATGCTATACTATGACCGTTTGAGACTTTTTTCGACATGCTATACGATGACCGTTTGAGACTTTTTTCGACATGCTATACTATGACCGTTTTTGACTTTTTTCGACATGCTATACTATGACTTTCTTCGACATGCTATACTATGACCGTTTTTGACTTTTTTCGACGTGCTATACTGTGACCGTTTTTGACATGCTATACTATGACCGTTTTTGACTTTTTTTGACATGCTGTACTACGACTTTCTTCGACATGCTATACTATGACCGTTTTTGACTTTTTTCGACATGCTATACTATGACCGTTTTTGACATGCTATACTATGACCTTTTTTGACTTTTTTCGACATGCTATACTATGACCGTTTTTGACATGCTATACTATGACTGTTTTAGACTTTTTTCGACATGCTATACTATGACCGTTTTTGACTTTTTTCGACATGCCATACTATGACCGTTTTTGACACGCTATACTATGACTGTTTTTGACTTTTTTCGACATGCTATACTATGACCGTTTTTGACTTTTTTCGACATGCTATACTGTGACCGCTTTTGACTTTTTTGGACATGCTATACTATGACCGTTTTTGACTTTTTTCGACATGCTATACTATGACCGTTTGAGACTTTTTTCGACATGCTATACTATGACCGTTTGAGACTTTTTTCGACATGCTATACTATGACCGTTTTTGACATGCTATACTATGACTGTTTTTGACTTTTTTCGACATGCTATACTATGACCGTTTTTGACTTTTTTCGACATGCTATACTATGACCGTTTGAGACTTTTTTCGACATGCTATACTATGACCGTTTTTGACTTTTTCCTTCATGCTATACTATGACTGTTTTTGACTTTTTTCGACATGCTATACTGTGACCGTTTTTGACTTTTTTCGACATGCTATACTGTGACCGCTTTTGACTTTTTTGGACATGCTATACTATGACCGTTTTTGACTTTTTTGGACATGCTATACTGTGACCGCTCTTGACTTTTTTCGACATGCTATACTATGACCGTTTATGACATGCTATACTATGACTGTTTTTGACTTTTTTCGACATGCTATACTATGACCGTTTTTCGACATGCTATACTATGACCGTTTGAGACTTTTTTCGACATGCTATACTGTGACTGTTTTTTGACTTTCTTCGACATGCTATACTATGACCGTTTTTGACTTTTTTCGACATGATATACTTTGACCATTTTCGACATGCTATACTATGACTGTTTTTGACTTTTTTCGACATGCAATACTCTGACCGTTTTTGACTTTTTTCGACATGCCATACTATGACCGTTTTTGACATGCTATACTTTGACTGTTTTTGACTTTTTTCGACATGCTATACTGTGACCGTTTTTGACTTTTTTCGACATGCTATACTATGACCGTTTGAGACTTTTTTCGACATGCTATACTATGACCGTTTGAGACTTTTTTCGACATGCTATACTATGACCGTTTTTGACTTTTTCCGACATGCTATACTATGACTGTTTTTGACTTTTTTCGACATGCTATACTATGACCGTTTTTGACTTTTTTCGACATGCTATACTGTGACCGCTTTAGACTTTTTTGGACATGCTATACTATGACCGTTTGAGACTTTTTTCGACATGCTATACTATGACCGCTCTTGACTTTTTTCGACATGCTATACTATGACCGTTTATGACATGCTATACTATGACCGTTTGAGACTTTTTTCGACATGCTATACTATGACAGTTTTTTGACTTTCTTCGACATGCTATACTATGACCGTTTTTGACTTTTTTCGACATGATATACTATGACCATTTTCGACATGCTATACTATGACCGTTTTTGACTTTTTTCGACATGCTATACTATGACCGCTCTTGACTTTTTTCGACATGCTATACTGTGACCGTTTATGACATGCTATACTATGACCGTTTGAGACTTTTTTCGACATGCTATACTATGACTGTTTTTTGACTTTCTTCGACATGCTATACTGTGACCGCTCTTGACTTTTTTGGACATGCTATACTGTGACCGCTTTTGACTTTTTTCGACATGCTATACTATGACCGTTTTTGACTTTTTTGGACATGCTATACTATGACCGCTTTAGACTTTTTTCGACATGCTATACCATCACTTTCTTCGACATGCTATACTATGACCGTTTTAGACTTTTTTCGACATGCTATACTGTGACCGCTTTTGACTTTTTTCGACATGCTATACTATGACCGTTTTTGACTTTTTTGGACATGCTATACTATGACCGCTTTTGACTTTTTTCGACATGCTATACTATGACTTTTTTGACTTTTTTCGACATGCTATACTATGACTTTTTTGACTTTTTTGGACATGCTATACTATGACCGCTTTAGACTTTTTTCGACATGCTATACTATGACCGTTTTAGACTTTTTTCGACATGCTATACTGTGACCGCTTTTGACTTTTTTCGACATGCTATACTATGACCGTTTTTGACTTTTTTGGACATGCTATACTATGACCGCTTTTGACTTTTTTCGACATGCTATACTATGACTTTTTTGACTTTTTTCGACATGCTATACTATGACTTTTTTGACTTTTTTCGACATGCTATACTATGACCGTTTGAGACTTTTTTCGACATGCTATACTGTGACCGCTTTTGACTTTTTTCGACATGCTATACTATGACCGTTTTTGACTTTTTTGGACATGCTATACTATGACCGCTTTTGACTTTTTTCGACATGCTATACTATGACCGTTTTTGACATTTTTCGACATGCTATACTATGACTTTTTTGACTTTTTTCGACATGCTATACTCTGACCGTTTTTGACATGCTATACTATGACTGTTTTTGACTTTTTTCGACATGCTATACTATGACTGTTTTTTGACTTTTTTCGACATGCTATACTATGACCGTTTGAGACTTTTTTCGACATGCTATACTATGACCGTTTGAGACTTTTTTCGACATGATATACTATGACCGTTTTCGACATGCTATACTATGACCTTTTTAGACTTATTTCGACATGCTATACTATGACCGTTTTTGACATGCTATACTATGACTGTTTTTGACTTTTTTCGACATGCTATACTATGACCGTTTGAGACTTTTTTCGACATGCTATACTATGACCGTTTTTGACTTTTTTCGACATGCTATACTGTGACTGTTTTTGACTTTTTTCGACATGCTATACTATGACCGTTTGAGACTTTTTTCGACATGCTATACTATGACCGTTTGAGACTTTTTTCGACATTCTATACTATGACCGTTTTTGACTTTTTTCGACATGCTATACTATGACTGTTTTTGACATGCTATACTATGACTGTTTTTGACTTTTTTCGACATGCTATACTATGACTGTTTTTTGACTTTTTTCGACATGCTATACTATGACCGTTTGAGACTTTTTTCGACATGCTATACTGTGACCGCTTTTGACTTTTTTCGACATGCTATACTATGACCGTTTTTGACTTTTTTGGACATGCTATACTATGACCGCTTTAGACTTTTTTCGACATGCTATACTATGACCGTTTGAGACTTTTTTCGACATGCTATACTATGACCGTTTGAGACTTTTTTCGACATGATATACTATGACCGTTTTCGACATGCTATACTATGACCGTTTTTGACTTTTTTGGACATGCTATACTATGACGGTTTGAGACTTTTTTCGACATGCTATACTATGACTTTCTTCGACATGCTATACTCTGACCGTTTTTGACTTTTTTCGACATGCTATGCTATGACCGTTTTTGACATGCTATACTATGACTGTTTTTGACTTTTTTCGACATGCTATACTATGACCGCTTTTGACATGCTATACTGTGACTGTTTTTGACTTTTTTCGACATGCTATACTGTGACCGTTTTTGACTTTTTTCGACATGCTATACTATGACCGTTTTTGACATGCTATACTATGAGTGTTTTTGACTTTTTTCGACATGCTATACTATGACCGTTTTTGACTTTTTTCGACATGCTATACTATGACCGTTTGAGACTTTTTTCGACATGCTATACTATGACCGTTTGAGACTTTTTTCGACATGCTATACTATGACCGTTTTTGACTTTTTTCGACATGCTATACTATGACTTTCTTCGACATGCTATACTATGACCGTTTTTGACTTTTTTCGACGTGCTATACTATGACCGTTTTTGACATGCTATACTATGACCGTTTTTGACTTTTTTTGACATGCTGTACTACGACTTTCTTCGACATGCTATACTATGACCGTTTTTGACTTTTTTCGACATGCTATACTATGACCGTTTTTGACATGCTATACTATGACCTTTTTTGACTTTTTTCGACATGCTATACTATGACCGTTTTTGACATGCTATACTATGACTGTTTTAGACTTTTTTCGACATGCTATACTATGACCGTTTTTGACTTTTTTGGACATGCTATACTATGACCGCTTTTGACATGCTATACTGTGACTGTTTTTGACTTTTTTCGACATGCTATACTGTGACCGTTTTTGACTTTTTTCGACATGCTATACTATGACCGTTTTTGACATGCTATACTATGACTGTTTTTGACTTTTTTCGACATGCTATACTATGACCGTTTTTGACTTTTTTCGACATGCTATACTATGACCGTTTGAGACTTTTTTCGACATGCTATACGATGACCGTTTGAGACTTTTTTCGACATGCTATACTATGACCGTTTTTGACTTTTTTCGACATGCTATACTATGACTTTCTTCGACATGCTATACTATGACCGTTTTTGACTTTTTTCGACGTGCTATACTGTGACCGTTTTTGACATGCTATACTATGACCGTTTTTGACTTTTTTTGACATGCTGTACTACGACTTTCTTCGACATGCTATACTATGACCGTTTTTGACTTTTTTCGACATGCTATACTATGACCGTTTTTGACATGCTATACTATGACCTTTTTTGACTTTTTTCGACATGCTATACTATGACCGTTTTTGACATGCTATACTATGACTGTTTTAGACTTTTTTCGACATGCTATACTATGACCGTTTTTGACTTTTTTCGACATGCCATACTATGACCGTTTTTGACACGCTATACTATGACTGTTTTTGACTTTTTTCGACATGCTATACTATGACCGTTTTTGACTTTTTTCGACATGCTATACTGTGACCGCTTTTGACTTTTTTGGACATGCTATACTATGACCGTTTTTGACTTTTTTCGACATGCTATACTATGACCGTTTGAGACTTTTTTCGACATGCTATACTATGACCGTTTGAGACTTTTTTCGACATGCTATACTATGACCGTTTTTGACATGCTATACTATGACTGTTTTTGACTTTTTTCGACATGCTATACTATGACCGTTTTTGACTTTTTTCGACATGCTATACTATGACCGTTTGAGACTTTTTTCGACATGCTATACTATGACCGTTTTTGACTTTTTCCTTCATGCTATACTATGACTGTTTTTGACTTTTTTCGACATGCTATACTGTGACCGTTTTTGACTTTTTTCGACATGCTATACTGTGACCGCTTTTGACTTTTTTGGACATGCTATACTATGACCGTTTTTGACTTTTTTGGACATGCTATACTGTGACCGCTCTTGACTTTTTTCGACATGCTATACTATGACCGTTTATGACATGCTATACTATGACTGTTTTTGACTTTTTTCGACATGCTATACTATGACCGTTTTTCGACATGCTATACTATGACCGTTTGAGACTTTTTTCGACATGCTATACTGTGACTGTTTTTTGACTTTCTTCGACATGCTATACTATGACCGTTTTTGACTTTTTTCGACATGATATACTTTGACCATTTTCGACATGCTATACTATGACTGTTTTTGACTTTTTTCGACATGCAATACTCTGACCGTTTTTGACTTTTTTCGACATGCCATACTATGACCGTTTTTGACATGCTATACTTTGACTGTTTTTGACTTTTTTCGACATGCTATACTGTGACCGTTTTTGACTTTTTTCGACATGCTATACTATGACCGTTTGAGACTTTTTTCGACATGCTATACTATGACCGTTTGAGACTTTTTTCGACATGCTATACTATGACCGTTTTTGACTTTTTCCGACATGCTATACTATGACTGTTTTTGACTTTTTTCGACATGCTATACTATGACCGTTTTTGACTTTTTTCGACATGCTATACTGTGACCGCTTTAGACTTTTTTGGACATGCTATACTATGACCGTTTGAGACTTTTTTCGACATGCTATACTATGACCGCTCTTGACTTTTTTCGACATGCTATACTATGACCGTTTATGACATGCTATACTATGACCGTTTGAGACTTTTTTCGACATGCTATACTATGACAGTTTTTTGACTTTCTTCGACATGCTATACTATGACCGTTTTTGACTTTTTTCGACATGATATACTATGACCATTTTCGACATGCTATACTATGACCGTTTTTGACTTTTTTCGACATGCTATACGATGACCGTTTTCGACATGCTATACTATGACCGTTTTCGACTTTTTTCGACATGCTATACTATGACCGTTTTTGACTTTTTTGGACATGCTATACTATGACCGTTTGAGACTTTTTTCGACATGCTATACTATGACTGTTTTTTGACTTTCTTCGACATGCTATACTATGACCGTTTTTGACTTTTTTCGACATGATATACTATGACCATTTTCGACATGCTATACTATGACCGTTTTTGACTTTTTTCGACATGCTATACTATGACCGTTTTCGACATGCTATACTATGACCGTTTTCGACTTTTTTCGACATGCTATACTCTGACCGTTTGACTTTTTTGGACATGATATACTATGACCGTTTGACTTTTTTCGACATGCTATACTATGACCGTTTTCGACTTTTTTCGACATGCTATACTATGACCGTTTTTGACTTTTTTGGACATGATATACTATGACCGTTTGACTTTTTTCGACATGCTATACTATGACCGTTTTTGACTTTTTTGGACATGCTATACTATGACTTTCTTCGACATGCTATACTATGACCGTTTTTGACTTTTTTGGACATGCTATACTATGACTGTTTTTGACTTTTTTCGACATGCTATACTATGACCGTTTTAGACTTTTTTCGACATGCTATACTATGACCGTTTGAGACTTTTTTCGACATGCTATACTATGACCGTTTGAGACTTTTTTCGACATGCTATACTATGACCGTTTTTGACTTTTTCCGACATGCTATACTATGACTGTTTGACTTTTTTCGACATGCTATACGATGACCGTTTGAGACTTTTTTCGACATGATATACTATGACCATTTTCGACATGCTATACTATGACCGTTTTTTTGACTTTCTTCGACATGCTATACTATGACCGTTTTTGACTTTTTTCGACATGATATACTATGACCATTTTCGACATGCTATACTATGACCGTTTTTGACTTTTTTCGACATGCTATACTATGACCGTTTTCGACATGCTATACTATGACCGTTTTCGACTTTTTTCGACATGCTATACTATGACCGTTTGACTTTTTTGGACATGATATACTATGACCGTTTGACTTTTTTCGACATGCTATACTATGACCGTTTTTGACTTTTTTGGACATGCTATACTATGACGGTTTGAGACTTTTTTCGACATGCTATACTATGACCGTTTGAGACTTTTTTCGACATGCTATACTATGACTGTTTTTTGACTTTCTTCGACATGCTATACTATGACCGTTTTAGACTTTTTTCGACATGATATACTGTGACCATTTTCGACATGCTATACTATGACCGTTTTTGACTTTTTTCGACATGCTATACTATGACCGTTTTCGACATGCTATACTATGACCGTTTTCGACTTTTTTGGACATGCTACACTGTGACGGTTTGAGACTTTTTTCGACAAGATATACTATGACCGTTTGACTTTTTTCGACATGCTATACTATGACCGTTTTTGACTTTTTTGGACATGCTATACTATGACGGTTTGAGACTTTTTTCGACATGCTATACTATGACTTTCTTCGACATGCTATACTATGACCGTTTTTGACTTTTTTGGACATGATATACTTTGACCGTTTGACTTTTTTCGACATGCTATACTATGACCGTTTTTGACTTTTTTGGACATGCTATACTATGACCGTTTTTGACTTTTTTGGACATGCTATACTATGACTGTTTTTGACTTTTTTGGACATGCTATACTATGACTTTCTTCGACATGCTATACTGTGACTGTTTTTGACTTTGTTGGACATGCTATACTTTGACTTTCTTCGACATGCTATACTATGACTGTTTTTGACTTTTTTGGACATGCTATACTATGACTTTCTTCGACATGCTATACTATGACTGTTTTTGACTTTTTTGGACATGCTATACTATGACCGTTTTTTACTTTTTTGGACATGCTATACTATGACGGTTTGAGACTTTTTTCGACATGCTATACTATGACCGTTTTTGACTTTTTTGGACATGATATACTATGACCGTTTCGCATGTCGAAAAAAGTCATAGTATAGCATGTCGAAAAAAGTCTCAAACTGTCATAGTATAGCATGTCGAAAAAAGTCAAAAACGGTCATAGTATAGCATGTCGAAAAAAGTCATACTATGACCGTTTTTGACTTTTTTCGACATGATATACTATGACCGTTTTCGACATGCTATACTATGACCGTTTTCGACTTTTTTCGACATGCTATACTATGACCGTTTTTGACATTTTTCGACATGCTATACTATGACCGTTTTCGACATGCTATACTATGACCGTTTTCGACTTTTTTCGACATGCTATACTATGACCGTTTTTGACTTTTTTGGACATGCTACACTATGACGGTTTGAGACTTTTTTCGACATGCTATACTATGACCGTTTTTGACTTATTTGGACATGATATACTTTGACCGTTTGACTTTTGTGGACATGCTATACTATGACCGTTTTTGACATGCTCTACTATGACCGTTTTCGACTTTTTTCGACATGCTATACTATGACCGTTTTTGACTTTTTTCGACATGCTATACGATGACCGTTTTTGACATGCTATACTATGACCGTTTTAGACTTTTTTCGACATGCTATACTATGACCGTTTTTGACTTTTTTCGACATGCTATACTATGACTTTTTTCGACATGCTATACTATGACCGTTTTTGACTTTTTGGACATGCTATACTATGACCGTTTTCGACATGCTATACGATGACCGTTTTCGACTTTTTTCGACATGATATACTATGACCGTTTTTGACTTTTTTGGACATGCTATACTATGACGGTTTGAGACTTTTTTCGACATGCTATACTATGACTTTCTTCGACATGCTATACTATGACCGTTTTTGACTTTTTTGGACATGATATACTTTGACCGTTTGACTTTTTTCGACATGCTATACTATGACCGTTTTTGACTTTTTTGGACATGCTATACTATGACCGTTTTTGACTTTTTTGGACATGCTATACTATGACTGTTTTTGACTTTTTTGGACATGCTATACTATGACTTTCTTCGACATGCTATACTGTGACTGTTTTTGACTTTGTTGGACATGCTATACTTTGACTTTCTTCGACATGCTATACTATGACTGTTTTTGACTTTTTTGGACATGCTATACTATGACTTTCTTCGACATGCTATACTATGACTGTTTTTGACTTTTTTGGACATGCTATACTATGACCGTTTTTTACTTTTTTGGACATGCTATACTATGACGGTTTGAGACTTTTTTCGACATGCTATACTATGACCGTTTTTGACTTTTTTGGACATGATATACTATGACCGTTTCGCATGTCGAAAAAAGTCATAGTATAGCATGTCGAAAAAAGTCTCAAACTGTCATAGTATAGCATGTCGAAAAAAGTCAAAAACGGTCATAGTATAGCATGTCGAAAAAAGTCATACTATGACCGTTTTTGACTTTTTTCGACATGATATACTATGACCGTTTTCGACATGCTATACTATGACCGTTTTCGACTTTTTTCGACATGCTATACTATGACCGTTTTTGACATTTTTCGACATGCTATACTATGACCGTTTTCGACATGCTATACTATGACCGTTTTCGACTTTTTTCGACATGCTATACTATGACCGTTTTTGACTTTTTTGGACATGCTACACTATGACGGTTTGAGACTTTTTTCGACATGCTATACTATGACCGTTTTTGACTTATTTGGACATGATATACTTTGACCGTTTGACTTTTGTGGACATGCTATACTATGACCGTTTTTGACATGCTCTACTATGACCGTTTTCGACTTTTTTCGACATGCTATACTATGACCGTTTTTGACTTTTTTCGACATGCTATACGATGACCGTTTTTGACATGCTATACTATGACCGTTTTAGACTTTTTTCGACATGCTATACTATGACCGTTTTTGACTTTTTTCGACATGCTATACTATGACTTTTTTCGACATGCTATACTATGACCGTTTTTGACTTTTTGGACATGCTATACTATGACCGTTTTCGACATGCTATACGATGACCGTTTTCGACTTTTTTCGACATGATATACTATGACCGTTTTTGACTTTTTTCGACATGCTATACTATGACCGTTTTCGACTTTTTTCGACATGCTATACTATGACTGTTTTTGACTTTTTTCGACATGCTATACTATGACTTTTTTCGACATGCTATACTATGACCGTTTTTGACTTTTTTCGACATGCTATACTCTGACCGTTTTTGACATGCTATACTATGACTGTTTTAGACTTTTTTCGACATGCTATACTATGACTGTTTGACTTTTTTCGACATGCTATACTATGACCGTTTGAGACTTTTTTCGACATGCTATACTGTGACTGTTTTTTGACTTTCTTCGACATGCTATACTATGACCGTTTTTGACTTTTTTCGACATGATATACTTTGACCATTTTCGACATGCTATACTATGACCGTTTTTGACTTTTTTCGACATGCTATACTATGACCGTTTGAGACTTTTTTCGACATGCTATACTATGACCGTTTGAGACTTTTTTCGACATGCTATACTATGACCGTTTTTGACTTTTTCCGACATGCTATACTGTGACTGTTTTTGACTTTTTTCGACATGCTATACTATGACCGTTTTTGACTTTTTTCGACATGCTATACTATGACCGTTTGAGACTTTTTTCGACATGCTATACTATGACCGTTTGAGACTTTTTTCGACATGCTATACTATGACCGTTTTTGACTTTTTCCGACATGCTATACTGTGACTGTTTTTGACTTTTTTCGACATGCTATACTATGACCGTTTTTGACTTTTTTCGACATGCTATACTGTGACCGCTTTTGACTTTTTTGGACATGCTATACTATGACCGTTTGAGACTTTTTTCGACATGCTATACTATGACCGCTCTTGACTTTTTTCGACATGCTATACTGTGACCGTTTATGACATGCTATACTATGACCGTTTGAGACTTTTTTCGACATGCTATACTATGACTGTTTTTTGACTTTCTTCGACATGCTATACTATGACCGTTTTTGACTTTTTTCGACATGCTATACTATGACCGTTTTCGACATGCTATACTATGACCGTTTTCGACTTTTTTCGACATGCTATACTATGACCGTTTGACTTTTTTGGACATGATATACTATGACCGTTTTACTTTTTTCGACATGCTATACTATGACCGTTTTTGACTTTTTTGGACATGCTATACTATGACCGTTTGAGACTTTTTTCGACATGCTATACTATGACTTTCTTCGACATGCTATACTATGACCGTTTTTGACTTTTTTGGACATGCTATACTATGACCGTTTTTTACTTTTTTGGACATGCTATACTATGACGGTTTGAGACTTTTTTCGACATGCTATACTATGACCGTTTTTGACTTTTTTGGACATGATATACTATGACCGTTTCGCATGTCGAAAAAAGTCATAGTATAGCATGTCGAAAAAAGTCTCAAACTGTCATAGTATAGCATGTCGAAAAAAGTCAAAAACGGTCATAGTATAGCATGTCGAAAAAAGTCATACTATGACCGTTTTTGACTTTTTTCGACATGATATACTATGACCGTTTTCGACATGCTATACTATGACCGTTTTCGACTTTTTTCGACATGCTATACTATGACCGTTTTTGACATTTTTCGACATGCTATACTATGACCGTTTTCGACATGCTATACTATGACCGTTTTCGACTTTTTTCGACATGCTATACTATGACCGTTTTTGACTTTTTTGGACATGCTACACTATGACGGTTTGAGACTTTTTTCGACATGCTATACTATGACCGTTTTTGACTTATTTGGACATGATATACTTTGACCGTTTGACTTTTGTGGACATGCTATACTATGACCGTTTTTGACATGCTCTACTATGACCGTTTTCGACTTTTTTCGACATGCTATACTATGACCGTTTTTGACTTTTTTCGACATGCTATACGATGACCGTTTTTGACATGCTATACTATGACCGTTTTAGACTTTTTTCGACATGCTATACTATGACCGTTTTTGACTTTTTTCGACATGCTATACTATGACTTTTTTCGACATGCTATACTATGACCGTTTTTGACTTTTTGGACATGCTATACTATGACCGTTTTCGACATGCTATACGATGACCGTTTTCGACTTTTTTCGACATGATATACTATGACCGTTTTTGACTTTTTTCGACATGCTATACTATGACCGTTTTCGACTTTTTTCGACATGCTATACTATGACTGTTTTTGACTTTTTTCGACATGCTATACTATGACTTTTTTCGACATGCTATACTATGACCGTTTTTGACTTTTTTCGACATGCTATACTCTGACCGTTTTTGACATGCTATACTATGACTGTTTTTGACTTTTTTCGACATGCTATACTATGACTGTTTGACTTTTTTCGACATGCTATACTATGACCGTTTGAGACTTTTTTCGACATGCTATACTGTGACTGTTTTTTGACTTTCTTCGACATGCTATACTATGACCGTTTTTGACTTTTTTCGACATGATATACTTTGACCATTTTCGACATGCTATACTATGACCGTTTTTGACTTTTTTCGACATGCTATACTATGACCGTTTGAGACTTTTTTCGACATGCTATACTATGACCGTTTGAGACTTTTTTCGACATGCTATACTATGACCGTTTTTGACTTTTTTCGACATGCTATACTATGACCGTTTGAGACTTTTTTCGACATGCTATACTATGACCGTTTGAGACTTTTTTCGACATGCTATACTATGACCGTTTTTGACTTTTTCCGACATGCTATACTGTGACTGTTTTTGACTTTTTTCGACATGCTATACTATGACCGTTTTTGACTTTTTTCGACATGCTATACTGTGACCGCTTTTGACTTTTTTGGACATGCTATACTATGACCGTTTGAGACTTTTTTCGACATGCTATACTATGACCGCTCTTGACTTTTTTCGACATGCTATACTGTGACCGTTTATGACATGCTATACTATGACCGTTTGAGACTTTTTTCGACATGCTATACTATGACTGTTTTTTGACTTTCTTCGACATGCTATACTATGACCGTTTTTGACTTTTTTCGACATGCTATACTATGACCGTTTTCGACATGCTATACTATGACCGTTTTCGACTTTTTTCGACATGCTATACTATGACCGTTTGACTTTTTTGGACATGATATACTATGACCGTTTTACTTTTTTCGACATGCTATACTATGACCGTTTTTGACTTTTTTGGACATGCTATACTATGACCGTTTGAGACTTTTTTCGACATGCTATACTATGACTTTCTTCGACATGCTATACTATGACCGTTTTTGACTTTTTTGGACATGATATACTATGACCGTTTGACTTTTTTCGACATGCTATACTATGACCGTTTTTGACTTTTTTGGACATGCTATACTATGACGGTTTGAGACTTTTTTCGACATGCTATACTATGACTTTCTTCGACATGCTATACTATGACCGTTTTTGACTTTTTTGGACATGCTATACTATGACTGTTTTTGACTTTTTTCGACATGCTATACTATGACCGTTTTTGACTTTTTTCGACATGCTATACTATGACCGTTTGAGACTTTTTTCGACATGCTATACTATGACCGTTTGAGACTTTTTTCGACATGCTATACTATGACCGTTTTTGACTTTTTCCGACATGCTATACTATGACTGTTTTTGACTTTTTCGACATGCTATACTATGACCGTTTTTGACTTTTTTCGACATGCTATACTATGACCATTTTCGACATGCTATACTATGACCGTTTTTGACTTTTTTCGACACACTATACTATGACCGTTTTTGACTTTTTTCGACACGCTATACGATGACCGTTTGAGACTTTTTTCGACATGCTATACTATGACTGTTTTTGACTTTTTCGACATGCTATACTATGACCGTTTTTGACTTTTTTCGACATGATATACTATGACCATTTTCGACATGCTATACTATGACCGTTTTTGACTTTTTTCGACATGCTATACTATGACCGTTTTCGACATGCTATACTATGACCGTTTTCGACTTTTTTCGACATGCTATACTGTGACCGTTTGACTTTTTTGGACATGATATACTATGACCGTTTGACTTTTTTCGACATGCTATACTATGACCGTTTTTGACTTTTTTGGACATGCTATACTATGACCGTTTGAGACTTTTTTCGACATGCTATACTATGACTTTCTTCGACATGCTATACTATGACCGTTTTTGACTTTTTTGGACATGATATACTCTGACCGTTTGACTTTTTTCGACATGCTATACTATGACCGTTTTTGACTTTTTTGGACATGCTATACTATGACGGTTTGAGACTTTTTTCGACATGCTATACTATGACTTTCTTCGACATGCTATACTATGACCGTTTTTGACTTTTTTGGACATGCTATACTATGACTGTTTTTGACTTTTTTCGACATGCTATACTATGACCGTTTGAGACTTTTTTCGACATGCTATACTATGACCGTTTGAGACTTTTTTCGACATGCTATACTATGACCGTTTTTGACTTTTTCCGACATGCTATACTATGACTGTTTTTGACTTTTTTCGACATGCTATACTATGACCGTTTTTGACTTTTTTCGACATGCTATACTGTGACCGCTTTTGACTTTTTTGGACATGCTATACTATGACCGTTTTTGACTTTTTTGGACATGCTATACTGTGACCGCTCTTGACTTTTTTCGACATGCTATACTATGACCGTTTATGACATGCTATACTATGACTGTTTTTGACTTTTTTCGACATGCTATACTATGACCGTTTTTGACATGCTATACTATGACTGTTTTTTGACTTTCTTCGACATGCTATACTATGACCGTTTTTGACTTTTTTCGACATGATATACTATGACCATTTTCGACATGCTATACTATGACTGTTTTTGACTTTTTTCGACATGCTATACTATGACCGTTTTTGACTTTTTTCGACATGCTATACTATGACCGTTTTTGACTTTTTTCGACATGCTATACTGTGACCGCTTTTGACTTTTTTGGACATGCTATACTATGACCGTTTGAGACTTTTTTCGACATGCTATACTATGACCGCTCTTGACTTTTTTCGACATGCTATACTATGACCGTTTATGACATGCTATACTATGACTGTTTTAGACTTTTTTCGACATGCTATACTATGACTGTTTGACTTTTTTCGACATGCTATACTATGACCGTTTGAGACTTTTTTCGACATGCTATACTATGACTGTTTTTTGACTTTCTTCGACATGCTATACTATGACCGTTTTTGACTTTTTTCGACATGATATACTATGACCATTTTCGACATGCTATACTATGACCGTTTTTGACTTTTTTCGACATGCTATACTCTGACTGTTTTTGACTTTTTTCGACATGCTATACTATGACCGTTTTTGACTTTTTTCGACATGCTATACTGTGACCGCTTTTGACTTTTTTGGACATGCTATACTATGACCGTTTGAGACTTTTTTCGACATGCTATACTATGACCGCTCTTGACTTTTTTCGACATGCTATACTATGACCGTTTATGACATGCTATACTATGACTGTTTTTGACTTTTTTCGACATGCTATACTATGACTGTTTGACTTTTTTCGACATGCTATACTATGACCGTTTGAGACTTTTTTCGACATGCTATACTATGACTGTTTTTTGACTTTCTTCGACATGCTATACTATGACCGTTTTTGACTTTTTTCGACATGATATACTATGACCATTTTCGACATGCAATACTATGACCGTTTTTGACTTTTTTCGACATGCTATACTATGACCGTTTTTGACATGCTATACTATGACTGTTTTTGACCGTTTTTGACTTTTTTCGACATGCTATACTATGACCGCTCTTGACTTTTTTCGACATGCTATACTATGACCGTTTATGACATGCTATACTATGACTGTTTTTGACTTTTTTCGACATGCTATACTATGACTGTTTGACTTTTTTCGACATGCTATACTATGACCGTTTGAGACTTTTTTCGACATGCTATACTGTGACCGTTTTCGACATGCTATACTATGACCGTTTTCGACTTTTTTGGACATGCTACACTATGACGGTTTGAGACTTTTTTCGACATGATATACTATGACCGTTTGACTTTTTTCGACATGCTATACTATGACCGTTTTTGACTTTTTTCGACATGCTATACTATGACGGTTTGAGACTTTTTTCGACATGCTATACTATGACTTTCTTCGACATGCTATACTATGACCGTTTTTGACTTTTTTGGACATGCTATACTATGACTGTTTTTGACTTTTTTGGACATGCTATACTATGACTTTCTTCGACATGCTATACTGTGACTGTTTTTGACTTTGTTGGACATGCTATACTTTGACTTTCTTCGACATGCTATACTATGACTGTTTTTGACTTTTTTGGACATGCTATACGGTGACTTTCTTCGACATGCTATACTATGACTGTTTTTGACTTTTTTGGACATGCTATACTGTGACCGTTTTTTACTTTTTTGGACATGCTATACTATGACGGTTTGAGACTTTTTTCGACATGCTATACTATGACCGTTTTTGACTTTTTTGGACATGATATACTATGACCGTTTTCGACATGCTATACTATGACCGTTTTCGACTTTTTTCGACATGCTATACTATGACCGTTTTTGACTTTTTTCGACATGATATACTGTGACCGCTTTTGACTTTTTTGGACATGCTATACTATGACCGTTTGAGACTTTTTTCGACATGCTATACTATGACCGCTCTTGACTTTTTTCGACATGCTATACTGTGACCGTTTATGACATGCTATACTATGACCGTTTGAGACTTTTTTCGACATGCTATACTATGACTGTTTTTTGACTTTCTTCGACATGCTATACTATGACCGTTTTTGACTTTTTTCGACATGATATACTATGACCATTTTCGACATGCTATACTATGACCGTTTTTGACTTTTTTCGACATGCTATACTATGACCGTTTTCGACATGCTATACTATGACCGTTTTCGACTTTTTTCGACATGCTATACTGTGACCGTTTGACTTTTTTGGACATGATATACTATGACCGTTTTACTTTTTTCGACATGCTATACTATGACCGTTTTTGACTTTTTTGGACATGCTATACTATGACCGTTTGAGACTTTTTTCGACATGCTATACTATGACTTTCTTCGACATGCTATACTATGACCGTTTTTGACTTTTTTGGACATGATATACTATGACCGTTTGACTTTTTTCGACATGCTATACTATGACCGTTTTTGACTTTTTTGGACATGCTATACTATGACGGTTTGAGACTTTTTTCGACATGCTATACTATGACTTTCTTCGACATGCTATACTATGACCGTTTTTGACTTTTTTGGACATGCTATACTATGACTGTTTTTGACTTTTTTCGACATGCTATACTATGACCGTTTTTGACTTTTTTCGACATGCTATACTATGACCGTTTGAGACTTTTTTCGACATGCTATACTATGACCGTTTGAGACTTTTTTCGACATGCTATACTATGACCGTTTTTGACTTTTTCCGACATGCTATACTATGACTGTTTTAGACTTTTTCGACATGCTATACTATGACCGTTTTTGACTTTTTTCGACATGCTATACTATGACCATTTTCGACATGCTATACTATGACCGTTTTTGACTTTTTTCGACACACTATACTATGACCGTTTTTGACTTTTTTCGACACGCTATACGATGACCGTTTGAGACTTTTTTCGACATGCTATACTATGACTGTTTTTGACTTTTTCGACATGCTATACTATGACCGTTTTTGACTTTTTTCGACATGATATACTATGACCATTTTCGACATGCTATACTATGACCGTTTTTGACTTTTTTCGACATGCTATACTATGACCGTTTTCGACATGCTATACTATGACCGTTTTCGACTTTTTTCGACATGCTATACTGTGACCGTTTGACTTTTTTGGACATGATATACTATGACCGTTTGACTTTTTTCGACATGCTATACTATGACCGTTTTTGACTTTTTTGGACATGCTATACTATGACGGTTTGAGACTTTTTTCGACATGCTATACTATGACTTTCTTCGACATGCTATACTATGACCGTTTTTGACTTTTTTGGACATGCTATACTATGACTGTTTTTGACTTTTTTCGACATGCTATACTATGACCGTTTGAGACTTTTTTCGACATGCTATACTATGACCGTTTGAGACTTTTTTCGACATGCTATACTATGACCGTTTTTGACTTTTTCCGACATGCTATACTATGACTGTTTTTGACTTTTTTCGACATGCTATACTATGACCGTTTTTGACTTTTTTCGACATGCTATACTGTGACCGCTTTTGACTTTTTTGGACATGCTATACTATGACCGTTTTTGACTTTTTTGGACATGCTATACTGTGACCGCTCTTGACTTTTTTCGACATGCTATACTATGACCGTTTATGACATGCTATACTATGACTGTTTTTGACTTTTTTCGACATGCTATACTATGACCGTTTTTGACATGCTATACTATGACTGTTTTTTGACTTTCTTCGACATGCTATACTATGACCGTTTTTGACTTTTTTCGACATGATATACTATGACCATTTTCGACATGCTATACTATGACTGTTTTTGACTTTTTTCGACATGCTATACTATGACCGTTTTTGACTTTTTTCGACATGCTATACTATGACCGTTTTTGACTTTTTTCGACATGCTATACTGTGACCGCTTTTGACTTTTTTGGACATGCTATACTATGACCGTTTGAGACTTTTTTCGACATGCTATACTATGACCGCTCTTGACTTTTTTCGACATGCTATACTATGACCGTTTATGACATGCTATACTATGACTGTTTTAGACTTTTTTCGACATGCTATACTATGACTGTTTGACTTTTTTCGACATGCTATACTATGACCGTTTGAGACTTTTTTCGACATGCTATACTATGACTGTTTTTTGACTTTCTTCGACATGCTATACCATGACCGTTTTTGACTTTTTTCGACATGATATACTATGACCATTTTCGACATGCTATACTATGACCGTTTTTGACTTTTTTCGACATGCTATACTCTGACTGTTTTTGACTTTTTTCGACATGCTATACTATGACCGTTTTTGACTTTTTTCGACATGCTATACTGTGACCGCTTTTGACTTTTTTGGACATGCTATACTATGACCGTTTGAGACTTTTTTCGACATGCTATACTATGACCGCTCTTGACTTTTTTCGACATGCTATACTATGACCGTTTATGACATGCTATACTATGACTGTTTTTGACTTTTTTCGACATGCTATACTATGACTGTTTGACTTTTTTCGACATGCTATACTATGACCGTTTGAGACTTTTTTCGACATGCTATACTATGACTGTTTTTTGACTTTCTTCGACATGCTATACTATGACCGTTTTTGACTTTTTTCGACATGATATACTATGACCATTTTCGACATGCAATACTATGACCGTTTTTGACTTTTTTCGACATGCTATACTATGACCGTTTTTGACATGCTATACTATGACTGTTTTTGACCGTTTTTGACTTTTTTCGACATGCTATACTATGACCGCTCTTGACTTTTTTCGACATGCTATACTATGACCGTTTATGACATGCTATACTATGACTGTTTTTGACTTTTTTCGACATGCTATACTATGACTGTTTGACTTTTTTCGACATGCTATACTATGACCGTTTGAGACTTTTTTCGACATGCTATACTGTGACCGTTTTCGACATGCTATACTATGACCGTTTTCGACTTTTTTGGACATGCTACACTATGACGGTTTGAGACTTTTTTCGACATGATATACTGTGACCGTTTGACTTTTTTCGACATGCTATACTATGACCGTTTTTGACTTTTTTCGACATGCTATACTATGACGGTTTGAGACTTTTTTCGACATGCTATACTATGACTTTCTTCGACATGCTA
Organism: Lycodopsis pacificus; assembly: GCA_028022725.1. Taxonomy (NCBI): domain Eukaryota; kingdom Metazoa; phylum Chordata; class Actinopteri; order Perciformes; family Zoarcidae; genus Lycodopsis; species Lycodopsis pacificus. Next base: position 11,856,043 of record CM051710.1, on the reverse strand, counting down.
TACTATGACCGTTTTTGACTTTTTTGGACATGCTATACTATGACTGTTTTTGACTTTTTTGGACATGCTATACTATGACTTTCTTCGACATGCTATACTGTGACTGTTTTTGACTTTGTTGGACATGCTATACTTTGACTTTCTTCGACATGCTATACTATGACTGTTTTTGACTTTTTTGGACATGCTATACGGTGACTTTCTTCGACATGCTATACTATGACTGTTTTTGACTTTTTTGGACATGCTATACTGTGACCGTTTTTTACTTTTTTGGACATGCTATACTATGACGGTTTGAGACTTTTTTCGACATGCTATACTATGACCGTTTTTGACTTTTTTGGACATGATATACTATGACCGTTTTCGACATGCTATACTATGACCGTTTTCGACTTTTTTCGACATGCTATACTATGACCGTTTTTGACTTTTTTCGACATGATATACTGTGACCGCTTTTGACTTTTTTGGACATGCTATACTATGACCGTTTGAGACTTTTTTCGACATGCTATACTATGACCGCTCTTGACTTTTTTCGACATGCTATACTGTGACCGTTTATGACATGCTATACTATGACCGTTTGAGACTTTTTTCGACATGCTATACTATGACTGTTTTTTGACTTTCTTCGACATGCTATACTATGACCGTTTTTGACTTTTTTCGACATGATATACTATGACCATTTTCGACATGCTATACTATGACCGTTTTTGACTTCTTTCGACATGCTATACTATGACCGTTTTCGACATGCTATACTATGACCGTTTTCGACTTTTTTCGACATGCTATACTGTGACCGTTTGACTTTTTTGGACATGATATACTATGACCGTTTTACTTTTTTCGACATGCTATACTATGACCGTTTTTGACTTTTTTGGACATGCTATACTATGACCGTTTGAGACTTTTTTCGACATGCTATACTATGACTTTCTTCGACATGCTATACTATGACCGTTTTTGACTTTTTTGGACATGATATACTATGACGGTTTGAGACTTTTTTCGACATGCTATACTATGACTTTCTTCGACATGCTATACTATGACCGTTTTTGACTTTTTTGGACATGCTATACTATGACTGTTTTTGACTTTTTTCGACATGCTATACTATGACCGTTTTTGACTTTTTTCGACATGCTATACTATGACCATTTTCGACATGCTATACTATGACCGTTTTTGACTTTTTTCGACACACTATACTATGACCGTTTTTGACTTTTTTCGACACGCTATACGATGACCGTTTGAGACTTTTTTCGACATGCTATACTATGACTGTTTTTGACTTTTTCGACATGCCATACTATGACCGTTTTTGACTTTTTTCGACATGATATACTATGACCATTTTCGACATGCTATACTATGACCGTTTTTGACTTTTTTCGACATGCTATACTATGACCGTTTTCGACATGCTATACTATGACCGTTTTCGACTTTTTTCGACATGCTATACTGTGACCGTTTGACTTTTTTGGACATGATATACTATGACCGTTTGACTTTTTTCGACATGCTATACTATGACCGTTTTTGACTTTTTTGGACATGCTATACTATGACCGTTTGAGACTTTTTTCGACATGCTATACTATGACTTTCTTCGACATGCTATACTATGACCGTTTTTGACTTTTTTGGACATGATATACTCTGACCGTTTGACTTTTTTCGACATGCTATACTATGACCGTTTTTGACTTTTTTGGACATGCTATACTATGACGGTTTGAGACTTTTTTCGACATGCTATACGATGACTTTCTTCGACATGCTATACTATGACCGTTTTTGACTTTTTTGGACATGCTATACTATGACTGTTTTTGACTTTTTTCGACATGCTATACTATGACCGTTTGAGACTTTTTTCGACATGCTATACTATGACCGTTTTTGACTTTTTCCGACATGCTATACTATGACTGTTTTTGACTTTTTTCGACATGCTATACTATGACCGTTTTTGACTTTTTTCGACATGCTATACTGTGACCGCTTTTGACTTTTTTGGACATGCTATACTATGACCGTTTTTGACTTTTTTGGACATGCTATACTGTGACCGCTCTTGACTTTTTTCGACATGCTATACTATGACCGTTTATGACATGCTATACTATGACTGTTTTTGACTTTTTTCGACATGCTATACTATGACCGTTTTTGACATGCTATACTATGACTGTTTGACTTTTTTCGACATGCTATACTATGACTGTTTTTTGACTTTCTTCGACATGATATACTATGACCATTTTGACTTTTTTCGACATGATATACTATGACCATTTTCGACATGCTATACTATGACCGTTTTTGACTTTTTTCGACATGCTATACTATGAATGTTTTTGACTTTTTTCGACATGCTATACTTTGACCGTTTTTGACTTTTTTCGACATGCTATACTATGACTTTCTTCGACATGCTATACTATGACCGTTTTTGACATGCTATACTATGACTGTTTTTGACTTTTTTCGACATGCTATACTATGACCGTTTTTGACTTTTTTCGACATGCTATACTATGACCTTTTTTGACTTTTTTCGACATGCTATACTATGACCGTTTTTGACATGCTATACTATGACTGTTTTTGACTTTTTTCGACATGCCATACTATGACCGTTTTTGACCGTTTTCGACATGCTATACTATGACCGTTTTCGACTTTTTTCGACATGCTATACTATGACCGTTTTTGACTTTTTTCGACATGATATACTGTGACCGCTTTTGACTTTTTTGGACATGCTATACTATGACCGTTTGAGACTTTTTTCGACATGCTATACTATGACCGCTCTTGACTTTTTTCGACATGCTATACTGTGACCGTTTATGACATGCTATACTATGACCGTTTGAGACTTTTTTCGACATGCTATACTATGACTGTTTTTTGACTTTCTTCGACATGCTATACTATGACCGTTTTTGACTTTTTTCGACATGATATACTATGACCATTTTCGACATGCTATACTATGACCGTTTTTGACTTTTTTCGACATGCTATACTATGACCGTTTTCGACATGCTATACTATGACCGTTTTCGACTTTTTTCGACATGCTATACTGTGACCGTTTGACTTTTTTGGACATGATATACTATGACCGTTTTACTTTTTTCGACATGCTATACTATGACCGTTTTTGACTTTTTTGGACATGCTATACTATGACCGTTTGAGACTTTTTTCGACATGCTATACTATGACTTTCTTCGACATGCTATACTATGACCGTTTTTGACTTTTTTGGACATGATATACTATGACCGTTTGACTTTTTTCGACATGCTATACTATGACCGTTTTTGACTTTTTTGGACATGCTATACTATGACGGTTTGAGACTTTTTTCGACATGCTATACTATGACTTTCTTCGACATGCTATACTATGACCGTTTTTGACTTTTTTGGACATGCTATACTATGACTGTTTTTGACTTTTTTCGACATGCTATACTATGACCGTTTTTGACTTTTTTCGACATGCTATACTATGACCATTTTCGACATGCTATACTATGACCGTTTTTGACTTTTTTCGACACACTATACTATGACCGTTTTTGACTTTTTTCGACACGCTATACGATGACCGTTTGAGACTTTTTTCGACATGCTATACTATGACTGTTTTTGACTTTTTCGACATGCCATACTATGACCGTTTTTGACTTTTTTCGACATGATATACTATGACCATTTTCGACATGCTATACTATGACCGTTTTTGACTTTTTTCGACATGCTATACTATGACCGTTTTCGACATGCTATACTATGACCGTTTTCGACTTTTTTCGACATGCTATACTGTGACCGTTTGACTTTTTTGGACATGATATACTATGACCGTTTGACTTTTTTCGACATGCTATACTATGACCGTTTTTGACTTTTTTGGACATGCTATACTATGACCGTTTGAGACTTTTTTCGACATGCTATACTATGACTTTCTTCGACATGCTATACTATGACCGTTTTTGACTTTTTTGGACATGATATACTCTGACCGTTTGACTTTTTTCGACATGCTATACTATGACCGTTTTTGACTTTTTTGGACATGCTATACTATGACGGTTTGAGACTTTTTTCGACATGCTATACGATGACTTTCTTCGACATGCTATACTATGACCGTTTTTGACTTTTTTGGACATGCTATACTATGACTGTTTTTGACTTTTTTCGACATGCTATACTATGACCGTTTGAGACTTTTTTCGACATGCTATACTATGACCGTTTTTGACTTTTTCCGACATGCTATACTATGACTGTTTTTGACTTTTTTCGACATGCTATACTATGACCGTTTTTGACTTTTTTCGACATGCTATACTGTGACCGCTTTTGACTTTTTTGGACATGCTATACTATGACCGTTTTTGACTTTTTTGGACATGCTATACTGTGACCGCTCTTGACTTTTTTCGACATGCTATACTATGACCGTTTATGACATGCTATACTATGACTGTTTTTGACTTTTTTCGACATGCTATACTATGACCGTTTTTGACATGCTATACTATGACTGTTTGACTTTTTTCGACATGCTATACTATGACTGTTTTTTGACTTTCTTCGACATGATATACTATGACCATTTTGACTTTTTTCGACATGATATACTATGACCATTTTCGACATGCTATACTATGACCGTTTTTGACTTTTTTCGACATGCTATACTATGAATGTTTTTGACTTTTTTCGACATGCTATACTTTGACCGTTTTTGACTTTTTTCGACATGCTATACTATGACTTTCTTCGACATGCTATACTATGACCGTTTTTGACATGCTATACTATGACTGTTTTTGACTTTTTTCGACATGCTATACTATGACCGTTTTTGACTTTTTTCGACATGCTATACTATGACCTTTTTTGACTTTTTTCGACATGCTATACTATGACCGTTTTTGACATGCTATACTATGACTGTTTTTGACTTTTTTCGACATGCCATACTATGACCGTTTTTGACTTTTTTCGACATGCTATACTATGACTGTTTTTGACTTTTTTGGACATGCTATACTATGACCGTTTTTTACTTTTTTGGACATGCTATACTATGACGGTTTGAGACTTTTTTCGACATGCTATACTATGACCGTTTTTGACTTTTTTGGACATGATATACTATGACCGTTTAGCATGTCGAAAAAAGTCATAGTATAGCATGTCGAAAAAAGTCTCAAACTGTCATAGTATAGCATGTCGAAAAAAGTCAAAAACGGTCATAGTATAGCATGTCGAAAAAAGTCATAGTATAGCATGTCGAAAAAAGTCTCAAACTGTCATAGTATAGCATGTCGAAAAAAGTCAAAAACGGTCATAGTATAGCATGTCGAAAAAAGTCATACTATGACCGTTTTTGACTTTTTTGGACATGCTATACTATGACCGTTTTCGACTTTTTTCGACATGATATACTATGACCGTTTTTGACATGCTATACTATGACCGTTTGACTTTTTTCAACATGCTATACTATGACCGTTTTTGACTTTTTTCGACATGCTATACTATGACCGTTTTCGACATGCTATACTATGACCGTTTTTGACTTTTTTCGACATGCTATACTATGACCGTTTTTGACATGCTATACTATGACCGTTTTTGACTTTTTTCGACATGCTATACTATGAATGTTTTTGACTTTTTTCGACATGCTATACTATGACCGTTTTTGACTTTTTTCGACATGCTATACTATGACTTTCTTCGACATGCTATACTATGACCGTTTTTGACATGCTATACTATGACTGTTTTTGACTTTTTTCGACATGCTATACTATGACCGTTTTTGACTTTCTTCGACATGCTATACTATGACCGTTTTTGACTTTTTTTGACATGCTATACTATGACTGTTTTTGACTTTTTTCGACATGCTATACTATGACCGTTTTTGACTTTTTTCGACATGCTATACTATGACCGTTTTTGACTTTTTTCGACATGCTATACTATGACCGTTTTCGACATGCTATACTATGACCGTTTTTGACTTTTTTCGACATGCTATACTATGACCGTTTTCGACATGCTATACTATGACCGATTTTGACTTTTTTGGACATGATATACTATGACCGTTTGACTTTTTTCGACATGCTATACTATGACGGTTTGAGACTTTTTTCGACATGCTATACTATGACTTTCTTCGACATGCTATACTATGACCGTTTTTGACTTTTTTCGACATGCTATACTATGACCGTTTTTGACTTTTTTCGACATGCTATACTATGACTGTTTTTGACTTTTTTGGACATGCTATACTATGACTTTCTTCGACATGCCATACTATGACTGTTTTTGACTTTGTTGGACATGCTATACTATGACCGTTTTTTACTTTTTTGGACATGCTATACTGTGACGGTTTGAGACTTTTTTCGACATGCTATACTTTGACCGTTTTTGACTTTTTTGGACATGATATACTATGACCGTTTAGCATGTCGAAAAAAGTCATAGTATAGCATGTCGAAAAAAGTCTCAAACTGTCATAGTATAGCATGTCGAAAAAAGTCAAAAACGGTCATAGTATAGCATGTCGAAAAAAGTCATACTATGACCGTTTTTGACTTTTTTGGACATGCTATACTATGACCGTTTTTGACTTTTTTCGACATGCTATACTATGACCGTTTTTGACATGCTATACTATGACTGTTTTTGACTTTTTTCGACATGATATACGATGACCGTTTTTGACTTTTTTCGACATGCTATACTATGACCGTTTTTGACTTTTTTCGACATGCTATACTATGACCGTTTTCGACATGCTATACTATGACCGTTTTCGACTTTTTTCGACATGCTATACTATGACCGTTTTTGACATGCTATACTATGACGGTTTGAGACTTTTTTCGACATGCTATACTATGACCGTTTTCGACATGCTATACTATGACCGTTTTCGACTTTTTTCGACATGATATACTATGACCGTTTTTGACTTTTTTCGACATGCTATACTATGACCGTTTTTGACATGCTATACTATGACCGTTTTCGACTTTTTTCGACATGCTATACTTTGACCGTTTTTGACTTTTTTCGACATGCTATACTTTGACCGTTTTCGACATGCTATACTATGACCGTTTTTGACTTTTTTCGACATGCTATACTATGACCGTTTGACATGCTATACTATGACCGTTTGTGTCTTTTTTCGACATGCTATACTATGACCGTTTTTGACTTTTTTCGACATGCTATACTATGACTTTTTTCGACATGCTGTACGATGACCGTTTTTGACTTTTTTCGACATGCTATACTATGACCGTTTTTGACTTTTTTCGACATGCTATGCTATGACCGTTTTTGACTTTTTTCGACATGCTATACTATGACCGTTTTCGACATGCTATACTATGACCGTTTTTGACTTTTTTCGACATGCTATACTATGACCGTTTTTGACATGCTATACTATGACCGCTTTTTGACTTTTTTCGACATGCTATACTATGACTGTTTTTAACTTTTTTCGACATGCTATACTATGACCGTTTTTGACTTTTTTCGACATGCTATACTATGACTTTCTTCGACATGCTATACTATGACCGTTTTTGACATGCTATACTATGACCGTTTTTGACTTTTTTCGACATGCCATACTATGACCGTTTTTGACATGCTATACTATGACTGTTTTTGACTTTTTTCGACATGCTATACTATGACCGTTTGAGACTTTTTTCGACATGCTATACTATGACTGGTTTTGACTTTTTTCGACATACTATACTATGACCGTTTTTGACTTTTTTCGACATGCTATACTGTGACCGCTTTTGACTTTTTTGGACATGCTATACTATGACCGTTTTTGACATGCTATACTATGACTGTTTTTGACTTTGTTCGACATGCTATACTATGACCGTTTTTGACTTTTTTCGACATGCTATACTATGACCGTTTTCGACATGCTATACTATGACCGTTTTCGACTTTTTTCGACATGATATACTGTGACCGTTTGACTTTTTTCGACATGCTATACTATGACGTTTGAGACTTTTTTCGACATGCTATACTATGACTTTCTTCGACATGCTATACTATGACCGTTTTTGACTTTTTTCGACATGCTATACTATGACCGTTTTTGACTTTTTTCGACATGCTATACTATGACTTTCTTCGACATGCCATACTATGACTGTTTTTGACTTTGTTGGACATGCTATACTATGACCGTTTTTTACTTTTTTGGACATGCTATACTATGACGGTTTGAGACTTTTTTCGACATGCTATACTATGACCGTTTTTGACTTTTTTGGACATGATATACTATGACCGTTTAGCATGTTGAAAAAAGTCATAGTATAGCATGTCGAAAAAAGTCTCAAACTGTCATAGTATAGCATGTCGAAAAAAGTCAAAAACGGTCATAGTATAGCATGTCGAAAAAAGTCATACTATGACCGTTTTTGACTTTTTTGGACATGCTATACTATGACCGTTTTCGACTTTTTTCGACATGCTATACTATGACCGTTTTTGACTTTTTTCGACATGCTATACTATGACCGTTTTCGACATGCTATACTATGACTGTTTTTGACTTTTTTCGACATGCTATACTATGACCGTTTTTGACTTTTTTCGACATGCTATACTATGACCGTTTTTGACTTTTTTCGACATGCTATACTGTGACCGTTTTTGACTTTTTTCGACATGCTATACTGTGACCGTTTTTGACTTTTTTCGACATGCTATACTATGACTTTTTTTGACATGCTATACTATGACCGTTTTTGACTTTTTGGACATGCTATACTATGACCGTTTTTGACTTTTTCGACATGCTATACAATGACCGTTTTCGACTTTTTTGACATGCTATACTATGACCGTTTTCGACTTTTTTCGACATGCTATACTATGACCGTTTTTGACATGCTATACTATGACGGTTTGAGACTTTTTTCGACATGCTATACTATGACCGTTTTCGACATGCTATACTATGACCGTTTTCGACTTTTTTCGACATGATATACTATGACCGTTTTTGACTTTTTTCGACATGCTATACTATGACCGTTTTTGACATGCTATACTATGACCGTTTTCGACTTTTTTCGACATGCTATACTTTGACCGTTTTTGACTTTTTTCGACATGCTATACTATGACCGTTTTCGACATGCTATACTATGACCGTTTTCGACTTTTTTCGACATGCTATACTATGACCGTTTTTGACTTTTTTCGACATGCTATACTATGACCGTTTGACATGCTATACTATGACCGTTTGTGTCTTTTTTCGACATGATATACTGTGACCGTTTGACATGCTATACTGTGACCGTTCATAACTCTGCATCAACTCCCTTCATCAACACCATGACCAGTGACTGGATTCCAGCGGGATTATGCCTTATTATGCCTCACCATCACCAGCCCTTGGTAGTCTTCCTTCAAGATGGAGTCCATTTGGCAAAGACGTTGCACCATTCAAATTTGTACAATGTGTAATAAATTATTGTGAAATTCTACTGAAGTCTCTCGTGATTGAATGGCTTTTATGATGATTTTCGACATGACTGTACTCCAGCGGGATTATGCCTTATCCGACCTCAGCATCACCAGAAGAAGAAACCATTTTTATTGTCATATACACGAAATTTGACTACTGCATTTGACCCATCCCTGTATATAGGGACCGGTGGGCTGCCATTGATCGGCGCCCGGGGAGCCGGGGGTTCAGTGTATTGCTCAGGTACACTTCTACACGTGACACGTCCCAGTCGAGGATCGAACCGTTGACCTTCCGGTTCCCAGACGACCCTCTTAACCCAGTGAGCCACGGTCGCCCCCAGCCCTTGAATGTCTTCCTTCAAGATGGAGTCCATTTGGCAAAGACGTTGCACCATTCAAATTTGTACAATGTGTAATAAATTATTGTGAAATTCTATTGGTCTCTCGTGATTGAATGGCTTTCATATGATCGTTTGATATGCTATACTATGACCGTTTTCGACTTTTTTCGACATGCTATACTATGACCGTTTTTGACTTTTTTCGACATGCTATACTATGACCTTTTTTGACTTTTTTCGACATGCTATACTATGACCGTTTTTGACATGCTATACTATGACTGTTTTTGACTTTTTTCGACATGCTATACTATGACCGTTTTTGACTTTTTTCGACATGCCATACTATGACCGTTTTTGACATGCTATACTATGACTGTTTTTGACTTTTTTCGACATGCTATACTATGACCGTTTTTGACATGCTATACTATGACTGTTTTTGACTTTTTTGGACATGCTATACTATGACCGTTTTTGACTTTTTTGGACATGCTATACTATGACGGTTTGAGACTTTTTTCGACATGCTATACTATGACCGTTTTCGACATGCTATACTATGACTGTTTTTGACTTTGTTCGACATGCTATACTATGACCGTTTTCGACTTTTTTCGACATGCTATACTATGACCGTTTTTGACTTTTTTGGACATGCTATACTATGACGGTTTGAGACTTTTTTCGACATGCTATACTATGACCGATTTTGACTTTTTTGGACATGATATACTTTGACCGTTTGACTTTTTTCGACATGCTATACTATGACGTTTGAGACTTTTTTCGACATGCTATACTATGACTGTTTTTGACTTTTTTCGACATGCTATACTATGACCGTTTTTGACTTTTTTCGACATGCTATACTATGACCGTTTTTGACTTTTTTCGACATGCCATACTATGACCGTTTTTGACATGCTATACTATGACCGTTTTTGACTTTGTTCGACATGCTATACTCTGACCGTTTTTGACTTTTTTCGACATGCTATACTATGACCGTTTTCGACATGCTATACTATGACCGTTTTCGACTTTTTTCGACATGCTATACTATGACCGTTTTTGACTTTTTTGGACATGCTATACTATGACGGTTTGAGACTTTTTTGGACATGCTATACTATGACCGTTTTTGACATGCTATACTATGACTGTTTTTGACTTTGTTCGACATGCTATACTATGACCGTTTTTGACTTTTTTCGACATGCTATACTATGACCGTTTTCGACATGCTATACTATGACCGATTTTGACTTTTTTGGACATGATATACTATGACCGTTTGACTTTTTTCGACATGCTATACTATGACGGTTTGAGACTTTTTTCGACATGCTATACTATGACTTTCTTCGACATGCTATACTATGACCGTTTTTGACTTTTTTCGACATGCTATACTATGACCGTTTTTGACTTTTTTCGACATGCTATACTATGACTGTTTTTGACTTTTTTGGACATGCTATACTATGACTTTCTTCGACATGCCATACTATGACTGTTTTTGACTTTGTTGGACATGCTATACTATGACCGTTTTTTACTTTTTTGGACATGCTATACTATGACGGTTTGAGACTTTTTTCGACATGCTATACTTTGACCGTTTTTGACTTTTTTGGACATGATATACTATGACCGTTTAGCATGTCGAAAAAAGTCATAGTATAGCATGTCGAAAAAAGTCTCAAACTGTCATAGTATAGCATGTCGAAAAAAGTCAAAAACGGTCATAGTATAGCATGTCGAAAAAAGTCATACTATGACCGTTTTTGACTTTTTTGGACATGCTATACTATGACCGTTTTTGACTTTTTTCGACATGCTATACTATGACCGTTTTTGACATGCTATACTATGACTGTTTTTGACTTTTTTCGACATGATATACGATGACCGTTTTTGACTTTTTTCGACATGCTATACTATGACCGTTTTTGACTTTTTTCGACATGCTATACTATGACCGTTTTCGACATGCTATACTATGACCGTTTTCGACTTTTTTCGACATGCTATACTATGACCGTTTTTGACATGCTATACTATGACGGTTTGAGACTTTTTTCGACATGCTATACTATGACCGTTTTCGACATGCTATACTATGACCGTTTTCGACTTTTTTCGACATGATATACTATGACCGTTTTTGACTTTTTTCGACATGCTATACTATGACCGTTTTTGACATGCTATACTATGACCGTTTTCGACTTTTTTCGACATGCTATACTTTGACCGTTTTTGACTTTTTTCGACATGCTATACTTTGACCGTTTTCGACATGCTATACTATGACCGTTTTTGACTTTTTTCGACATGCTATACTATGACCGTTTGACATGCTATACTATGACCGTTTGTGTCTTTTTTCGACATGCTATACTATGACCGTTTTTGACTTTTTTCGACATGCTATACTATGACTTTTTTCGACATGCTATACGATGACCGTTTTTGACTTTTTTCGACATGCTATACTATGACCGTTTTTGACTTTTTTCGACATGCTATGCTATGACCGTTTTTGACTTTTTTCGACATGCTATACTATGACCGTTTTCGACATGCTATACTATGACCGTTTTTGACTTTTTTCGACATGCTATACTATGACCGTTTTTGACATGCTATACTATGACCGCTTTTTGACTTTTTTCGACATGCTATACTATGACTGTTTTTAACTTTTTTCGACATGCTATACTATGACCGTTTTTGACTTTTTTCGACATGCTATACTATGACTTTCTTCGACATGCTATACTATGACCGTTTTTGACATGCTATACTATGACCGTTTTTGACTTTTTTCGACATGCCATACTATGACCGTTTTTGACATGCTATACTATGACTGTTTTTGACTTTTTTCGACATGCTATACTATGACCGTTTGAGACTTTTTTCGACATGCTATACTATGACTGGTTTTGACTTTTTGGACATGCTATATTCTGACCGTTTTTGACTTTTTCGACATGCTATACTATGACCGTTTTCGACTTTTTTCGACATGCTATACTATGACCGTTTTCGACTTTTTTCGACATGCTATACTATGACCGTTTTTGACATGCTATACTATGACTGTTTTTGACTTTTTTCGACATGCTATACTATGACCGTTTTTGACTTTTTTGGACATGCTATACTGTGACCGCTTTTGACTTTTTTGGACATGCTATACTATGACCCTTTTTGACTTTTTTGGACATGCTATACTATGACGGTTTGAGACTTTTTTCGACATGCTATACTATGACCGTTTTTGACTTTTTTCGACATGCTATACTATGACTTTCTTCGACATGCTATACTATGACCGTTTTTGACTTTTTTCGACATGCTATACTATGACTTTCTTCGACATGCTATACTATGACCGTTTTTGACTTTTTTCGACATGCTATACTATGACTTTTTTCGACATGCTATACTATGACTTTCTTCGACATGCTATACTATGACCATTTTTGACTTTTTTCGACATGCTATACTATGACCGTTTTTGACTTTTTTCGACATGCTATACTATGACCGTTTTTGACATGCTATACTATGACTGTTTTTGACTTTTTTCGACATGCTATACTATGACCGTTTTTGACATGCTATACTATGACGGTTTGAGACTTTTTCCGACATGCTATACTATGACCATTTTTGACTTTTTTCGACATGCTATACTATGACCGTTTTCGACTTTTTTCGACATGCTATACTATGACCGTTTTTGACATGCTATACATTGACCGTTTTCGACTTTTTTCGACATGCTATACTATGACCGTTTTTGACTTTTTTCGACATGCTATATACTATGACCGTTTTCGACATGCTATACTATGACCGTTTTCGACATGCTATACTATGACCGTTTTTGACTTTTTTCGACATGCTATACTATGACCGTTTTTGACATGCTATACTATGACTGTTTTTGACTTTTTTCGACATGATATACTATGACCGTTTTTGACTTTTTTCGACATGCTATACAATGACTTTCTTCGACATGCTATACTATGACCGTTTTTGACTTTTTTCGACATGCTATACTGTGACCGCTTTTGACTTTTTTTGACATGCTATACTATGACTTTTTTGACTTTTTTCGACATGCTATACTATGACCGTTTTTGACATGCTATACTATGACCGTTTTTGACATGCTATACTATGACTGTTTTTGACTTTTTTCGACATGCTATACTATGACCGTTTTTGACTTTTTTCGACATGCTATACTATGACCGTTTTTGACATGCTATACTATGACTGTTTTTGACTTTTTTCGACATGCTATACTTTGACCGTTTTTGACTTTTTTCGACATGCTATACTATGACCGTTTTTGACTTTTTTCGACATGCTATACTATGACCGTTTGAGACTTTTTTCGACATGCTATACTATGACCGTTTTTGACTTTTTCCGACATGCTATACTATGACTGTTTTTGACTTTTTTCGACATGCTATACTATGACCGTTTTTGACATTTTTCGACATGCTATACTATGACTTTCTTCGACATGCTATACTATGACCGTTTGAGACTTTTTTCGACATGCTATACTATGACTGTTTTTGACTTTTTTCGACATGCTATACTATGACTTTTTTGACTTTTTTCGACATGCTATACTATGACCGTTTTTGACATGATATACTATGACTGTTTTTGACTTTTTTCGACATGCTATACCATGACTGTTTTTTGACTTTCTTCGACATGCTATACTATGACCGTTTTTGACTTTTTTCGACATGATATACTATGACCGTTTTCGACATGCTATACTATGACTGTTTTTGACATTTTTCGACATGCTATACTGTGACCGTTTTTGACATGCTATACTATGACTGTTTTTGACTTTTTTCGACATGCCATACTATGACCGTTTTTGACATGCTATACTATGAATGTTTTTGACTTTTTTCGACATGCTATACTATGACCGTTTTTGACATGCTATACTATGACCTTTTTTGACTTTTTTCGACATGCTATACTATGACTTTCTTCGACATGCTATACTATGACCGTTTTTGACTTTTTTCGACATGCTATACTGTGACCGTTTTTGACATGCTATACTATGACTGTTTTTGACTTTTTTCGACATGCTATACTATGACCGTTTTTGACATGCTATACTATGACCTTTTTAGACTTTTTTCGACATGCTATACAATGACCGTTTTTGACATGCTATACTATGACTGTTTTTGACTTTTTTCGACATGCTATACTATGACCGTTTGAGACTTTTTTCGACATGCTATACTATGACCGTTTGAGACTTTTTTCGACATGCTATACTATGACTGTTTTTGACTTTTTTCGACATGCTATACTATGACCGTTTTTGACATGCTATACTATGACCGTTTTTGACTTTTTTCGACATGCTATACTATGACCGTTTTTGACTTTTTTCGACATGCTATACTTTGACCGTTTTTGACTTTTTTCGACATGCTATGACCGTTTTTGACTTTTTTCGACATGCTATACTATGACCGTTTTTGACTTTTTTCGACATGCTATACTATGACCGTTTTTGACATTTATCGACAGGCTATACTATGACCGTTTTTGACTTTTTTGGACATGCTATACTATGACTTTTTTCGACATGCTATATATACTATGACCGTTTTTGACTTTTTTCGACAAGCTATACTGTGACCGTTTTTGACATTTTTCGACATGCTATACTATGACCGTTTTCAACATGCTATACTATGACCGTTTTCGACTTTTTTCGACATGCTATACTGTGACTTTTTTCGACATGCTATACGATGACTTTTTCCGACATGCTATACGATGACTTTTTTCGACATGCTATACTATGACTTTTTTCGACATGCTATACTATGACCTTTTTCGACATGCTATACTATGACCGTTTTCGACATGCTATACTATGACCGTTTTCGACATGCTTTACTATGACCGTTTTCGACATGCTATACTATGACCGTTTTTGACATTTTTCGACATGCTATACTATGACTTTTTTCGACATGCTATACTTTGACCGTTTTAGACTTTTTGGACATGCTATACTATGACCGTTTTTGACTTTTTTGGACATGATATACTATGACCGTTTAGCATGTCGAAAAAAGTCATAGTATAGCATGTCGAAAAAAGTCTCAAACTGTCATAGTATAGCATGTCGAAAAAAGTCAAAAACGGTCATAGTATAGCATGTCGAAAAAAGTCATACTATGACCGTTTTTGACTTTTTTGGACATGCTATACTATGACCGTTTTCGACTTTTTTCGACATGATATACGATGACCGTTTTTGACATGCTATACTATGACCGTTTGACTTTTTTCGACATGCTATACTATGACCGTTTTTGACTTTTTTCGACATGCTATACTATGACCGTTTTTGACATGCTATACTATGACTGTTTTAGACTTTTTTCGACATGATATACGATGACCGTTTTTGACTTTTTTCGACATGATATACGATGACCGTTTTTGACTTTTTTCGACATGCTATACTATGACCGTTTTTGACTTTTTTCGACATGCTATACTATGACTTTTTTCGACATGCTATACTATGACCGTTTTTGACTTTTTGGACATGCTATATTCTGACCGTTTTTGACTTTTTCGACATGCTATACTATGACCGTTTTCGACTTTTTTCGACATGCTATACTATGACCGTTTTCGACTTTTTTCGACATGCTATACTATGACCGTTTTTGACATGCTATACTATGACTGTTTTTGACTTTTTTCGACATGCTATACTATGACCGTTTTTGACTTTTTTGGACATGCTATACTGTGACCGCTTTTGACTTTTTTGGACATGCTATACTATGACCCTTTTTGACTTTTTTGGACATGCTATACTATGACGGTTTGAGACTTTTTTCGACATGCTATACTATGACCGATTTTGACTTTTTTCGACATGCTATACTATGACCGTTTGAGACTTTCTTCGACATGCTATACTATGACCGTTTTTGACTTTTTTCGACATGCTATACTATGACTTTCTTCGACATGCTATACTATGACCGTTTTTGACTTTTTTCGACATGCTATACTATGACTTTTTTCGACATGCTATACTATGACTTTCTTCGACATGCTATACTATGACCATTTTTGACTTTTTTCGACATGCTATACTATGACCGTTTTTGACATGCTATACTATGACGGTTTGAGACTTTTTCCGACATGCTATACTATGACCATTTTTGACTTTTTTCGACATGCTATACTATGACCGTTTTCGACTTTTTTCGACATGCTATACTATGACCGTTTTTGACATGCTATACATTGACCGTTTTCGACTTTTTTCGACATGCTATACTATGACCGTTTTTGACTTTTTTCGACATGCTATATACTATGACCGTTTTCGACATGCTATACTATGACCGTTTTCGACATGCTATACTATGACCGTTTTTGACTTTTTTCGACATGCTATACTATGACCGTTTTTGACATGCTATACTATGACTGTTTTTGACTTTTTTCGACATGATATACTATGACCGTTTTTGACTTTTTTCGACATGCTATACAATGACTTTCTTCGACATGCTATACTATGACCGTTTTTGACTTTTTTCGACATGCTATACTGTGACCGCTTTTGACTTTTTTTGACATGCTATACTATGACTTTTTTGACTTTTTTCGACATGCTATACTATGACCGTTTTTGACATGCTATACTATGACCGTTTTTGACATGCTATACTATGACTGTTTTTGACTTTTTTCGACATGCTATACTATGACCGTTTTTGACTTTTTTCGACATGCTATACTATGACCGTTTTTGACATGCTATACTATGACTGTTTTTGACTTTTTTCGACATGCTATACTTTGACCGTTTTTGACTTTTTTCGACATGCTATACTATGACCGTTTTTGACTTTTTTCGACATGCTATATACTATGACCGTTTGAGACTTTTTTCGACATGCTATACTATGACCGTTTTTGACTTTTTCCGACATGCTATACTGTGACTGTTTTTGACTTTTTTCGACATGCTATACTATGACCGTTTTTGACATTTTTCGACATGCTATACTATGACTTTCTTCGACATGCTATACTTTGACCGTTTGAGACTTTTTTCGACATGCTATACTATGACTGTTTTTGACTTTTTTCGACATGCTATACTATGACTTTTTTGACTTTTTTCGACATGCTATACTATGACCGTTTTTGACATGATATACTATGACTGTTTTTGACTTTTTTCGACATGCTATACCATGACTGTTTTTTGACTTTCTTCGACATGCTATACTATGACCGTTTTTGACTTTTTTCGACATGATATACTATGACCGTTTTCGACATGCTATACTATGACTGTTTTTGACATTTTTCGACATGCTATACTGTGACCGTTTTTGACATGCTATACTATGACCGTTTTTGACTTTTTTCGACATGCCATACTATGACCGTTTTTGACATGCTATACTATGAATGTTTTTGACTTTTTTCGACATGCTATACTATGACCGTTTTTGACATGCTATACTATGACCTTTTTTGACTTTTTTCGACATGCTATACTATGACTTTCTTCGACATGCTATACTATGACCGTTTTTGACTTTTTTCGACATGCTATACTGTGACCGTTTTTGACATGCTATACTATGACTGTTTTTGACTTTTTTCGACATGCTATACTATGACCGTTTTTGACATGCTATACTATGACCTTTTTAGACTTTTTTCGACATGCTATACAATGACCGTTTTTGACATGCTATACTATGACTGTTTTTGACTTTTTTCGACATGCTATACTATGACCGTTTGAGACTTTTTTCGACATGCTATACTATGACCGTTTGAGACTTTTTTCGACATGCTATACTATGACTGTTTTTGACTTTTTTCGACATGCTATACTATGACCGTTTTTGACATGCTATACTATGACCGTTTTTGACTTTTTTCGACATGCTATACTATGACCGTTTTTGACTTTTTTCGACATGCTATACTTTGACCGTTTTTGACTTTTTTCGACATGCTATGACCGTTTTTGACTTTTTTCGACATGCTATACTATGACCGTTTTTGACTTTTTTCGACATGCTATACTATGACCGTTTTTGACATTTATCGACAGGCTATACTATGACCGTTTTTGACTTTTTTGGACATGCTATACTATGACTTTTTTCGACATGCTATATATACTATGACTGTTTTTGACTTTTTTCGACATGCTATACTATGACCGTTTTTGACATGCTATACTATGACCGTTTTTGACTTTTTTCGACATGCTATACTATGACCGTTTTTGACTTTTTTCGACATGCTATACTTTGACCGTTTTTGACTTTTTTCGACATGCTATGACCGTTTTTGACTTTTTTCGACATGCTATACTATGACCGTTTTTGACTTTTTTCGACATGCTATACTATGACCGTTTTTGACATTTATCGACAGGCTATACTATGACCGTTTTTGACTTTTTTCGACATGCTATATACTATGACCGTTTTCGACATGCTATACTATGACCGTTTTCGACATGCTATACTATGACCGTTTTTGACTTTTTTCGACATGCTATACTATGACCGTTTTTGACATGCTATACTATGACTGTTTTTGACTTTTTTCGACATGATATACTATGACCGTTTTTGACTTTTTTCGACATGCTATACAATGACTTTCTTCGACATGCTATACTATGACCGTTTTTGACTTTTTTCGACATGCTATACTGTGACCGCTTTTGACTTTTTTTGACATGCTATACTATGACTTTTTTGACTTTTTTCGACATGCTATACTATGACCGTTTTTGACATGCTATACTATGACCGTTTTTGACATGCTATACTATGACTGTTTTTGACTTTTTTCGACATGCTATACTATGACCGTTTTTGACTTTTTTCGACATGCTATACTATGACCGTTTTTGACATGCTATACTATGACTGTTTTTGACTTTTTTCGACATGCTATACTTTGACCGTTTTTGACTTTTTTCGACATGCTATACTATGACCGTTTTTGACTTTTTTCGACATGCTATACTATGACCGTTTGAGACTTTTTTCGACATGCTATACTATGACCGTTTTTGACTTTTTCCGACATGCTATACTATGACTGTTTTTGACTTTTTTCGACATGCTATACTATGACCGTTTTTGACATTTTTCGACATGCTATACTATGACTTTCTTCGACATGCTATACTATGACCGTTTGAGACTTTTTTCGACATGCTATACTATGACTGTTTTTGACTTTTTTCGACATGCTATACTATGACTTTTTTGACTTTTTTCGACATGCTATACTATGACCGTTTTTGACATGATATACTATGACTGTTTTTGACTTTTTTCGACATGCTATACCATGACTGTTTTTTGACTTTCTTCGACATGCTATACTATGACCGTTTTTGACTTTTTTCGACATGATATACTATGACCGTTTTCGACATGCTATACTATGACTGTTTTTGACATTTTTCGACATGCTATACTGTGACCGTTTTTGACATGCTATACTATGACTGTTTTTGACTTTTTTCGACATGCCATACTATGACCGTTTTTGACATGCTATACTATGAATGTTTTTGACTTTTTTCGACATGCTATACTATGACCGTTTTTGACATGCTATACTATGACCTTTTTTGACTTTTTTCGACATGCTATACTATGACTTTCTTCGACATGCTATACTATGACCGTTTTTGACTTTTTTCGACATGCTATACTGTGACCGTTTTTGACATGCTATACTATGACTGTTTTTGACTTTTTTCGACATGCTATACTATGACCGTTTTTGACATGCTATACTATGACCTTTTTAGACTTTTTTCGACATGCTATACAATGACCGTTTTTGACATGCTATACTATGACTGTTTTTGACTTTTTTCGACATGCTATACTATGACCGTTTGAGACTTTTTTCGACATGCTATACTATGACCGTTTGAGACTTTTTTCGACATGCTATACTATGACTGTTTTTGACTTTTTTCGACATGCTATACTATGACCGTTTTTGACATGCTATACTATGACCGTTTTTGACTTTTTTCGACATGCTATACTATGACCGTTTTTGACTTTTTTCGACATGCTATACTTTGACCGTTTTTGACTTTTTTCGACATGCTATGACCGTTTTTGACTTTTTTCGACATGCTATACTATGACCGTTTTTGACTTTTTTCGACATGCTATACTATGACCGTTTTTGACATTTATCGACAGGCTATACTATGACCGTTTTTGACTTTTTTGGACATGCTATACTATGACTTTTTTCGACATGCTATATATACTATGACCGTTTTTGACTTTTTTCGACAAGCTATACTGTGACCGTTTTTGACATTTTTCGACATGCTATACTATGACCGTTTTCAACATGCTATACTATGACCGTTTTCGACTTTTTTCGACATGCTATACTGTGACTTTTTTCGACATGCTATACGATGACTTTTTCCGACATGCTATACGATGACTTTTTTCGACATGCTATACTATGACTTTTTTCGACATGCTATACTATGACCTTTTTCGACATGCTATACTATGACCGTTTTCGACATGCTATACTATGACCGTTTTCGACATGCTTTACTATGACCGTTTTCGACATGCTATACTATGACCGTTTTTGACATTTTTCGACATGCTATACTATGACTTTTTTCGACATGCTATACTTTGACCGTTTTAGACTTTTTGGACATGCTATACTATGACCGTTTTTGACTTTTTTGGACATGATATACTATGACCGTTTAGCATGTCGAAAAAAGTCATAGTATAGCATGTCGAAAAAAGTCTCAAACTGTCATAGTATAGCATGTCGAAAAAAGTCAAAAACGGTCATAGTATAGCATGTCGAAAAAAGTCATACTATGACCGTTTTTGACTTTTTTGGACATGCTATACTATGACCGTTTTCGACTTTTTTCGACATGATATACGATGACCGTTTTTGACATGCTATACTATGACCGTTTGACTTTTTTCGACATGCTATACTATGACCGTTTTTGACTTTTTTCGACATGCTATACTATGACCGTTTTTGACATGCTATACTATGACTGTTTTAGACTTTTTTCGACATGATATACGATGACCGTTTTTGACTTTTTTCGACATGATATACGATGACCGTTTTTGACTTTTTTCGACATGCTATACTATGACCGTTTTTGACTTTTTTCGACATGCTATACTATGACTTTTTTCGACATGCTATACTATGACCGTTTTTGACTTTTTGGACATGCTATATTCTGACCGTTTTTGACTTTTTCGACATGCTATACTATGACCGTTTTCGACTTTTTTCGACATGCTATACTATGACCGTTTTCGACTTTTTTCGACATGCTATACTATGACCGTTTTTGACATGCTATACTATGACTGTTTTTGACTTTTTTCGACATGCTATACTATGACCGTTTTTGACTTTTTTGGACATGCTATACTGTGACCGCTTTTGACTTTTTTGGACATGCTATACTATGACCCTTTTTGACTTTTTTGGACATGCTATACTATGACGGTTTGAGACTTTTTTCGACATGCTATACTATGACCGATTTTGACTTTTTTCGACATGCTATACTATGACCGTTTGAGACTTTCTTCGACATGCTATACTATGACCGTTTTTGACTTTTTTCGACATGCTATACTATGACTTTCTTCGACATGCTATACTATGACCGTTTTTGACTTTTTTCGACATGCTATACTATGACTTTTTTCGACATGCTATACTATGACTTTCTTCGACATGCTATACTATGACCATTTTTGACTTTTTTCGACATGCTATACTATGACCGTTTTTGACATGCTATACTATGACGGTTTGAGACTTTTTCCGACATGCTATACTATGACCATTTTTGACTTTTTTCGACATGCTATACTATGACCGTTTTCGACTTTTTTCGACATGCTATACTATGACCGTTTTTGACATGCTATACATTGACCGTTTTCGACTTTTTTCGACATGCTATACTATGACCGTTTTTGACTTTTTTCGACATGCTATATACTATGACCGTTTTCGACATGCTATACTATGACCGTTTTCGACATGCTATACTATGACCGTTTTTGACTTTTTTCGACATGCTATACTATGACTGTTTTTGACATTTTTCGACATGCTATACTGTGACCGTTTTTGACATGCTATACTATGACTGTTTTTGACTTTTTTCGACATGCCATACTATGACCGTTTTTGACATGCTATACTATGAATGTTTTTGACTTTTTTCGACATGCTATACTATGACCGTTTTTGACATGCTATACTATGACCTTTTTTGACTTTTTTCGACATGCTATACTATGACTTTCTTCGACATGCTATACTATGACCGTTTTTGACTTTTTTCGACATGCTATACTGTGACCGTTTTTGACATGCTATACTATGACTGTTTTTGACTTTTTTCGACATGCTATACTATGACCGTTTTTGACATGCTATACTATGACCTTTTTAGACTTTTTTCGACATGCTATACAATGACCGTTTTTGACATGCTATACTATGACTGTTTTTGACTTTTTTCGACATGCTATACTATGACCGTTTGAGACTTTTTTCGACATGCTATACTATGACCGTTTGAGACTTTTTTCGACATGCTATACTATGACTGTTTTTGACTTTTTTCGACATGCTATACTATGACCGTTTTTGACATGCTATACTATGACCGTTTTTGACTTTTTTCGACATGCTATACTATGACCGTTTTTGACTTTTTTCGACATGCTATACTTTGACCGTTTTTGACTTTTTTCGACATGCTATGACCGTTTTTGACTTTTTTCGACATGCTATACTATGACCGTTTTTGACTTTTTTCGACATGCTATACTATGACCGTTTTTGACATTTATCGACAGGCTATACTATGACCGTTTTTGACTTTTTTGGACATGCTATACTATGACTTTTTTCGACATGCTATATATACTATGACCGTTTTTGACTTTTTTCGACAAGCTATACTGTGACCGTTTTTGACATTTTTCGACATGCTATACTATGACCGTTTTCAACATGCTATACTATGACCGTTTTCGACTTTTTTCGACATGCTATACTGTGACTTTTTTCGACATGCTATACGATGACTTTTTCCGACATGCTATACGATGACTTTTTTCGACATGCTATACTATGACTTTTTTCGACATGCTATACTATGACCTTTTTCGACATGCTATACTATGACCGTTTTCGACATGCTTTACTATGACCGTTTTCGACATGCTATACTATGACCGTTTTTGACATTTTTCGACATGCTATACTATGACTTTTTTCGACATGCTATACTTTGACCGTTTTAGACTTTTTGGACATGCTATACTATGACTGTTTTTGACTTTTTTCGACATGCTATACTGTGACCGTTTTAGACTTTTTGGACATGCTATACTAAGACTTTTTTGACATGCTATACTATGACTTTCTTCGACATGCTATACTATGACTTTCTTCGACATGCTATACTATGACTTTCTTCGACATGCTATACTATGACCGTTTTTGACTTTCTTCGACATGCTATACTATGACCGTTTTCGACATGCTATACTATGACGGTTTGAGACTTTTTTCGACATGCTATACTATGACCGTTTTTTGACTTTTTTCGACATGCTATACTATGACTTTTTTCGACATGCTATACTATGACTGTTTTTGACTTTTGTCGACATGCTATACTGTGAACGTTTTCGACATGATATACTATGACCGTTTGACATGCTATACTATGACCGTTTGACATGCTATACTATGACCGTTTGACATGCTATACTATGACCGTTTTCGACTTTCTTCGACATGATATACTATGACTTTTTTCGACATGCTATGCTATGACCGTTTTTGACATTTTTCGACATGCTATACTATGACCGTTTTCAACATGCTATACTATGACCGTTTTCGACTTTTTTCGACATGCTATACCATGACTTTTTTCGACATGCTATACCATGACTTTTTTCGACATGCTTTACTATGACCGTTTTCGACATGCTATACTATGACCGTTTTCGACATGCTATACTATGACCGTTTTCGACATGCTATACTATGACCTTTTTCGACATGCTATACTATGACCGTTTTCGACATGCTTTACTATGACCGTTTTCGACATGCTGTACTATGACCGTTTTTGACATTTTTCGACAGGCTATACTGTGACCGTTTTAGACTTTTTGGACATGCTATACTATGACCGTTTGACATGCTATAGTATGACCATTTGACATGCTATACTATGACCGTTTGACATGCTATACTATGACTTTCTTCGACATGCTATACTATGACCGTTTTTGACTTTTTTCGACATGCTATACTGTGACCGTTTGACATGCTATACTATGACTTTCTTCGACATGCTATACTATGACCGTTTTTGACTTTTTTCGACATGCTATACTATGACCGTTTTTGACTTTTTTCGACATGCTATACTATGACTTTTTTCGACATGCTATACTATGACCGTTTTTGACATTTTTCGACATGCTATACTATGACTTTCTTCGACATGCTATACTATGACCGTTTTTGACATTTTTCGACATGCTATACTTTGACCGTTTTTGACATTTTTCGACATGCTATACTATGACCGTTTTTGACATGCTATACCATGACCGTTTTCGACATGCTATACTATGACCGTTTTCGACTTTTTTCGACATGCTATACTATGACTTTATTCGACATGCTATACTATGACTTTTTTCGACATGCTATACTATGACTTTTTTCGACATGCTATACTATGACTTTTTTCGACATGCTATACTTTGACTTTTTTCGACATGCTATACTATGACTTTTTTCGACATGCTATACTATGACTTTTTTCGACATGCTGTACTGTGACTTTTTTCGACATGCTGTACTGTGACTTTTTTCGACATGCTGTACTATGACCGTTTTCGACATGCTATACTATGACCGTTTTCGACATGCTATACTATGACCGTTTTCGACATGCTATACTATGACCTTTTTCGACATGCTATACTATGACCGTTTTCGACATGCTATACTATGACCGTTTTTGACATTTTTCGACATGCTATACTATGACTTTTTTCGACATGCTATACTTTGACCGTTTTTGACATTTTTCGACATGCTATACTATGACCGTTTTTGACATGCTATACCATGACCGTTTTCGACATGCTATACTATGACCGTTTTCGACTTTTTTCGACATGCTATACTATGACTTTATTCGACATGCTATACTATGACTTTTTTCGACATGCTATACTATGACTTTTTTCGACATGCTATACTATGACTTTTTTCGACATGCTATACTATGACTTTTTTCGACATGCTATACTATGACTTTTTTCGACATGCTATACTATGACTTTTTTCGACATGCTATACTATGACTTTTTTCGACATGCTATACTATGACTTTTTTCGACATGCTATACTATGACTTTTTTCGACATGCTATACTATGACTTTTTTCGACATGCTATACTATGACTTTTTTCGACATGCTGTACTGTGACTTTTTTCGACATGCTATACTATGACCGTTTTCGACATGCTATACTATGACCGTTTTCGACATGCTATACTATGACCGTTTTCGACATGCTATACTATGACCTTTTTCGACATGCTATACTATGACCTTTTTCGACATGCTATACTTTGACCGTTTTCGACATGCTATACTATGACCGTTTTTGACATTTTTCGACATGCTATACTGTGACTTCTTTCGACATGCTATACTATGACCGTTTTAGACTTTTTGGACATGCTATACTATGACTGTTTTTGACTTTTTTCGACATGCTATACTGTGACCGTTTTAGACTTTTTGGACATGCTATACTAAGACTTTTTTCGACATGCTATACTATGACTTTCTTCGACATGCTATACTATGACTTTCTTCGACATGCTATACTATGACTTTCTTCGACATGCTATACTATGACTTTCTTCGACATGCTATACTATGACTTTCTTCGACATGCTATACTATGACCGTTTTTGACTTTCTTCGACATGCTATACTATGACCGTTTTTGACTTTTTTCAACATGCTATACTATGACTTTTTTCGACATGCTATACTATGACTGTTTTTGACTTTTGTCGACATGCTATACTGTGAACGTTTTCGACATGATATACTATGACCGTTTGACATGCTATACTATGACCGTTTGACATGCTATACTATGACCGTTTGACATGCTATACTGTGACTTTTTTCGACATGCTATACTGTGACTTTTTGACTTTTTTCGACATGCTATACTGTGACCGTTTTAGACTTTTTGGACATGCTATACTAAGACTTTTTTCGACATGCTATACTTTGACTTTTTTCGACATGCTATACTATGACTTTTTTCGACATGCTATTCTATGACTTTTTTCGACATGCTATTCTATGACTTTTTTCGACATGCTATTCTATGACTTTTTTCGACATGCTATTCTATGACTTTTTTCGACATGCTATTCTATGACTTTTTTCGACATGCTATACTATGACTTCTTTCGACATGCTATACTATGACTTCTTTCGACATGCTATACTATGACTTCTTTCGACATGCTATACTGTGACTTCTTTCGACATGCTATACTGTGACTTTTTTCGACATGCTATACTATGACCGTTTGACATGCTATACTATGACTGTTTTCGACATGCTATACTGTGACCGTTTGACATGCTATACTATGACCGTTTTTCGACATGCTATACTATGACCGTTTTTGACTTTCTTCGACATGCTATACTATGACGGTTTTCGACATGCTATACTATGACCGTTTGACATGCTATACTATGACCGTTTTCGACATGCTATACTGTGACCGTTGGACATGCTATACTATGACCGTTTTTCGACATGCTATACTGTGACCGTTTGACATGCTATACTATGACCGTTTGACATGCTATACTATGACCGTTTTCGACATGCTATACTGTGACCGTTTGACATGCTGTACTATGACCGTTTTTCGACATGCTATACTATGACCGTTTTTGACTTTCTTCGACATGCTATACTGTGACCGTTTGACATGCTATACTGTGACCGTTTGACATGCTATACTGTGACCGTTGGACATGCTATACTATGACCGTTTGTCGACATGCTATACTATGACCGTTTCTCGACATGCTATACTATGACCGTTTTTCGACATGCTATACTATGACCGTTTTTCGACATGCTATACTATGACCGTTTTTGACTTTCTTCGACATGCTATACTATGACTTTTTTCGACATGCTATACTATGACCGTTTGACATGCTATACTATGACCGTTTTCGACATGCTATACTGTGACCGTTTGACATGCTGTACTATGACCGTTTTTCGACATGCTATACTATGACCGTTTTTGACTTTCTTCGACATGCTATACTATGACGGTTTTCGACATGCTATACTATGACCGTTTGAGACTTTTTTCGACATGCTATACTATGACCGTTTATAACTCTGCATCAACTCCCTTCATCAACACCATGACCAGCGGGATTATGCCTTGAGTCAAGATGGAGTCCGTTTGACAAAGACGTTGCACCATTCATATTTGTACAATGTGTAATAAATTATTATGAGGCATAATCCCACTGGAGTCTAGTCACTGGTCGTGGTGTTGATGAAGGGAGTTGAACTTCAAAAATAAAGTAACTTTAAAATACAGTAACTTTAAAAATAGTTGCTTTTCAAAAATGCCAAGATGGCGACGGTCGTAATCCAAGATAGCCAAATCATCGAAACCAAGGCTTCAGAAAGGTACTCCACAAACCAATGCGTGACGTCACTATGACTTCATCTACTTTTTATATACAGTCAATTCTCCCACCTCAAAACCAATCACATCACAGGAAAAGTAAAAACAACTCATAAACAATTAGATTCAACAAAAGTTTTGACCTGGAAAAAACATCTTTTAGCAAGGGGGTATGCATATTCTAATAGGTGTCAGCTCCTTTGAGACAATTACCTTGTTGTTATCGTCAACACTGTCAGAAGACATGATTAAGTCCAAACAGAGTTGCAGAGCCACGCTGAGGTCAAACAAATGCGACACTGACTGGCTGACTCACTGAGGCACCTATTAAATTAACAAGGACACCTTTACTTAGAGATTGGAAAATAAATGCCAGCGGATGAAGCCTTGAGAGACCAGTTAGCAGCCTCAAAGAAGATTTATTCTTCTTTGCCAGTTTCCTTGATTTTTACATTCTGCACATTTAATGTAAAGCATGACATTTAATGTAAAGGCATGGTAAGATTACATTTAGTAGATTCCCTACATTAGGGATATGCAACCGGTAGCAATGAGTACAACACTGGCTGTACGCTTTACCTTGTTCCTGATGTTTAATGATGTATGATTAGCAAAAGACAGAAACACCAAAGCATCCTTTCTTTAATGGTTTCAAATTACTGTACGTTCACATAAGGTGTATTAACTAGAGTATCAACCTTTTATTATGCAAGATTTTGGGGTATGAAATCATTAAGATACGACGTGCTGGTCATTAGAATCTACCGCAAAGTTTAAAATCAAAGTGACACAAAACCTGAGACCTCTTCTCGTTTCATTGTAACTAACCAGCAATGTCATGGACATTCATTAAAAGAGACATCCAAAATAAAAATACTGTTATGTAACTGAGTAGGTAGGACAAAACTCCAGCTACACTGAAGCTGCAAAACAAATCTACTCCTTGACTATTAACCACAAACCAAAAATGAAGACTCAATTAAAACAAATAAATATTTAAAGTGACGAATAAATAATGTAAGAGTTTGAAAATTTGATTTTAAAATATGTTTTTGTCAAATTGTTGCTGGAAACTTTCTGCCAGCTGTCATTGAAAGGTAAATGCATGTTAGCTTCCCTTCCTGTATTCAATGTACCGTACAGTAGCTGCAGTATTGGGCATATTGCCACAATAACTAGTTGGCACAGGAGTCTTACTGCTCAAACCCTGAGTGGGAGTTCATAACTCGACAGTCCTGTAACATAGCTGACACTCGAAGTCGCTGCTGTGATACGCAAAGTGAGTCTAGGGGTTTAGTTCAACTTACTTTAGTTGATGAAACACAGTGAAACAAGACAAAAGATGAAAAGAAAGTGCAAAAAAAAAAAAAAAAAAAAGAGATAAACCCCCAAACGTGCTCAATAAAGAATTCACGCTTTATCATGCTAAATTCCTGCAGGGCTCAGCTCAGGGTATATTGAGCACTTAAGAGTGATGAGACCTTTCTGGCAAATTACTGCAGTGTCCAATGTGAGAAAAACAGATCCCAAATTTCGGCAAATCCCATCTGACCTCGGTTTGTGCTGCTCCAAAAATATTTGAATTTCTTTGACAGCAGGATATCAGAGTGGGAGAGAGAGGAGGGATAGGAAAATCTGAAAGGAGAGCGCAAGATGAAAGAATCACAACAAAACAAGTGAATCAGCAGGGTGCCAAGGTCACCTGAACGTGAGAGCGGCTGACTTATTGAGAGGCAACACTGCAGCGGATTGTGTGAAAGAGTGAAAAACTGAGAAACTGAAAAGGTATCATGCAAGATTTGATGGAAAGTATAAACATGTCCGGCTAATTCTCCCTTCTTTGTCTCATTAAACTCCTCACAAACATCACCCTGTCCTCTATTGCACTCGTAACATTCTCTTTTTTTAAATTTTTTAAGTCTAAAAAAATCCAATCATTTCTATATGTGTCAAACCTCAAGTCTGATCTCTCAAACAAAGGCGGGCGAATTTGATTTGAGTGAATTCCAGGAGCTTTGTGCCGATGAATAAAACATTGCCTCTCCTTGATGTTGCCCGGACTTATCAAGTCACAGATTCCCCCTTTGAGCTCGGTGGTGACACCGCGCATGGAACCCCTGCGCTGGATGAAACCGAAAAGATGAAGTTTCTACTGTATATCTTCAGCTTTGACTGCAAGGAAAGTGCACAAACGCGAGGGTTTATACAGGTATGTGCAACGCACAGACACGATGGAGATGGACTTTCGATGGATAATGCAGTAAGAAAGAAAGAAAGAGAAAGAAAGTTGAGCTTCCATTTTCATCTATGCAAGGATCAAAACGACTGCGTGGAAGTTACACAATACATAAGGATGGATCTTCCTTAATCCACAGTATCATTTGCTGTGATAAGTGACTGTGTGTGACATTCATACATATTTAAGTGTGCTGAGCTGGTGTGGGTCAAATTAGTAATTGAAATGAGATTCACATTTTCTTCATGTAATCAATCACAAGTGGGTTGAACAGCTTTTGGGCCCAGATATTCAAAAAGAGGACACCCACATGGAATGATTCAAACAGATTGTTTTATTCTCAGTGCTGTACATGTAGGCGGCGAAATTGCTGCAAAAAACATCTTATCTCAGAGGAATAATATTTACACTTTATCTCTTTCTATTCCCCCCCCCCCCCTTCCAAAATTGGATTTGATGGAAATGGATAGAATAAGATCAAAAATGAAACAGCGCGTTAGATAAGGAAAAGAACACAGCAAAATGAGCAAACCCTAATTAACACTAGCTAATTATATAAAATGATCTCAAAAATCTAATACTATAAATGATAAAGTAAACCATTCTAAAAAAAGAATATATGCTTTACTTCTTAAAATAAATTCTTGTCATATCATACATCTGTAAGTACATGCTTGTACAGATTTAGTGACTGGTTGATGTTAATGTCAACCAGTCACTAAATCTGTACAAGCTCTGTAATTTTAACATTTTTCTTCAGTTCTCCAAAAGCTTGACTCAAGCTAGCATCCCTACATCATATTAAATCATCTGTTAGCTTAATTGAATCAGGCAAAATACATATTTTAAGTTTTGAAGAAACAGAATATCAAGCATCGCTATTTTTAGGCCCATTCATGGTTAAGAGGGAGTTAAGGCAGCTTTAAATTTCATGCCAACTCATTTAAGACATACTGAAGAAACCTGCTGTAAAGAGATCAAATTATAGCTTTTCTTGACAGCAAATCAGCAACCATTAAGTCGAGACACATTATGACTTTAAATCACACCAAGCAACATTAAGATGAAAAGCTGTATTGGAATACAGTGCCCGTATATGCCTCTCAGGAGATGTTGAAAACCCTCCTCTCTCTTCCTCAGTAGATGGCAGACTTGCCCTGCGTTGGCTTTCAGGCTTAGATAACCTGCTGCTGGCATGTCTGACCACATCCACACCATCGTGTAGAGAGAATGAGAGGAAGAGAAAGAAAGGAGGGATGGACAGAGAAACAGGGAAACAATTTAATGTATTTTTTGTGCTTGAAAATAATGTTGGATTCATGAAGCGTGCGTTCATCTTTTAAAAATGTCCCCATGACTGATCATTAAGATGTCTTCATCATCGCCCATCTAAAAGGGTTCACCTGTATAACAGGTTCCCACATTTTCAGACTTACTGAACACAAAAAAGGTGCATCTACATACTATGAATAGTCTTGATAATCAGCATTTGTGCTATTTGCCAACGCCAGCATAAACCAGAGTGACTTTGCAGCTCAGCCTTCCTGATGAAGACAACACCGTCAAATCAAGTGAACATAGACATTTTGCACAAATCAAATCATCCCAGTGATTAGCTGGCCGCAAGTGCCAGAGGTACACAAACCAGCTGTAATTAAATATCTAAGACAGAATCACATTAGAATAACAAATATAATATTTCTTTAGCATCAAAAGCATACTGTACAATCATATCTACATTTAGTATGTCATTAAGCAAAGCTAAAGGGGAACCGTGACAATTTAGTATTGTTCTTCCATAAAATTGGAAAATTTGTAAGAGAAAGTATGAGTGAACAGTGGATCCTACAATCCCCAAAATGCAACTCAATAGCATGTTTCATTAATCCACCCCAACTCCCACTTCTTTTAAAGCCCATGAAAACTTTAAATCTTAATTGTTGACCATGTTTTATCATTAAAGTCACGACGAGATAAGCAAAAACATTTTAAGGTCTCATTTATTAAGAGCTTATCACTCCAAAAAAAAAACCCCTCAATAATAAATAGGAATACAGAAATCCCTTGAGTAAATTACTCAAAACCGTTTTAAATCCTTTTTACACGGCATTTAAACCCCACGTCTGCACTTTGTAGCACAGGAATCTTGCTACAACTCTTTTCTCAGGCTGGGCAATACTCCTTGTGACTAGTAAACTGAAAGTAAAATATTCTTGACAGTGAGCTTGAATAATGATGAGTATATATATATATATATATATATATATATATATATATATATAATATTTTTATACTTTTACAAAGTCTGTGTTTACTATTCACGTTACTTTTTGCCGTTCTTCATGCTTTCTGTGTGCGTGTGACTGTGTAAGTACACACCATGTATTTTTCACGGTGCACACCTGAAAATCCTGCTCACACAAATCAGAACTTTCCTACTACAGCCGGTGAAGTGAAAAATGTCCCCGATGAAAACACCCGACTGCTGTCCAATCACCATGTTTAGCATTTCCTTTGACCGCGCCGCGATTGGGTACAGCTTGCACCGAAAGACAGACGCACACTCGAAGTCGGTGTGAAAAATGGGAAAAGTGCTCTACTTTTCACGAACTCATGGACGAGCAAAGTCAAGGAATTTGTGTTAGCACTGGGCCCCGTGCTGCAGAATATCTTTGAATAATCCCATGCGAGTAGAAAGCAGTCTGTATGGCTCAGTTGGTAAAGCGTGACAGTAACACTAGCAGGGTTAGCGGTTTGATTCCCTCTGTGGCCATGATACAACTCTCCGCACACATGGTGCCGAGAGGTGATAAAAGCAGCCAGCAAATGGTATGTGTAGTGAATGCTAAGCAGCAATACATGTACAACTTTTACAGTTCGGTGTGGACTTGCAAAGCTGTAGATCAATGTGGAGTATAATGCAGCCTTGTTCAGGGTGAAATATCAGCCCTATGTTGTTCCTGTCAAAAGTACAGCTGCTCCACGGTGCCTTCAGCGGACTCAGAGAATTAAGGCGGGGGGGCAAACAAAAAAAACTTGCCAAAAGTGAAGGAGTGTGGTTTGAAAGACAAAAAGTCAAAGTGCAAGAGGAGAAGAAACGAGGGGGTAATGTGGTTGAGCAGCGGTGCGTCCGAAAAGTAAAAACGGTAATGTTAAGGAAGAAAAGAATAAAAACTCGACGATGAGTTTTGCGGTTTAAGAGTGAAGACGAGCAGGAAGGTGTGAGTGAATGATGAGAAAGAAGATGAAGAATGGCCCTTTTTGGGAAAGACGGACATTAATGAAAACCATTGTAAATGTAAAATTACACTTTTTTTTTTGGGAGTTCACAGCCTATTTCAAAATATGAAGATGAAAGAGTTGATGAAAGAGTGTGAATTAGAGCAGGTGAATAGCGGGAAAGAACAGGTCTAAGATCAGACTTTCATATTAACGGCAGGTTAATGGCAGGAAACGTAACAGGGAAGGCAGAAGAACAAAAAGCTCAAGAGAGCAGAGCGGCCTCATATTGCTCCCTCGCTACACACACACCAATCCCCAATTGCAGCTACAAATGGCAAAACACTGTTTATAAGATTCAGTACATACAGTTTACTGCATGTAGAGACAACGCATTGAGTAGTGTCACAAAAAGGCATCCATTTTCAAGTTCAGGTGTTTTTCTGGGTCTGTGTGTTTTGTTTCGAGCTGGTTACCTTGTTCGCACCGTTATGGCACACGCCCTCGACCATTATCATAAAGCCAGCCTCAAATCCTCCAGGAAGACTAATTTCAAAAGTGAGGTAATTCAGGGGCTCATGTATGGACCCACTGAGGATTTATATATCCAGCTTCTTCCTGTGTTGCCAACCCAAGACCGAGCTAACCGTATTTATTCCATTTAGATGACAAATGACTGGGCTTTGATGCCTTTGACATCACAATCTATGCCAGAAAAAGTCATTTTTCTACCTTTTTTGATTACCAGATCATAAGTTATGAACGTTAATTATAAACTGTAATTACCACTGGACTGGTGAATGTTTAAATGAGTTTAAACAAGTGGAAAAACACCACCGACTCAACAGCCGAGTGGATAGTTTAATTACTAACAGTACTACCTTAATGAACGAGATTAATGTATACACACTATTTAGTTAGTTCTTCTGCTCTTCCTATGATTCTGCAGTGAAATGTCAATACTGACAGTATATGTCACGGGTTAAATAAAAGACGAGCAATGTAAAGACGTCATCTTCATAACTTGGACCACTGGAATTTCAAAGACTATTTGAAATCCAACAATTAGTAGAAGGTCCCACAACTGGAGATTTCCTTTTTTTTTGTTTATCTGCTGCAATACAAAAAAAAAAAAAAACGTAGCTTCCCAATTTGTGTGCCGCCACCGTATAGACATGCTTATCATTGGTGCTTTGCTCACATTCTGTGTGGACATGGCTCTGCAATAACCATCCATTTCTCATTGCCCCGAATCCCCTCAACAGCATATTGTAGTTCATACAATAATGGCTTGTGTGACGCAAATTGTTGCCGGCCATTAAATATTCAACACTATAGCATTCGCCTCCACAGACGGTTTTGGTCGATTTTTTGGGGAAATAAGCAGAGTTGCAGCCTATGCGCCATCCTTTTCTTAGGGAGTCCAATATACAGCCCTGGTAGCCCCTGCCAAGTCCATTACATATCTATTTACCATTTTATTGAACTGAGAACAATAATCACTCACTTTTCTACCAGTAAAACCTGCGACCAACCACAAGTCTCCCTTTCTTCTTCATTTGAAAGCCTCTGTTCAGAACACCATAAAAACACTTCTACAAAGCATTAAAAAAGTTCAGTTTTAAAAGGGAGACGAATAAAAAGGTAGCGTCGTTACAGCTCTATGTCCTTTAAGTCATTAAAAGAAAAGACAGTCATCAAACATTTTTTTTATATCAGATGGCAACAGGACACAACAAAGGCGGTTTTCAAAGGACATCTAATGATCACTTGAGTGAAATGGATGGAGGATATAACTGAGCAAAAATACAGATAAAGACTGAATCTGTGCAGTGACAAACCAAAGGGTTGTTTAAGTATCCGCAGAACTTCACGTTTGTAAATTCTGATACATTTATAAGAAACTCTCAAGGGGCTTGGTCTTAAAGCGTCAGTATACAACATCATACTAAGTGTTTGCCATCTGACGTTAGAATTGGGGAGCTGCATCACACGATGTCTGGGACTTTTTCGAAAACAGACAGGCACTCAGGTGTGCAGTCAAATCATCCAATGCCATCTAACGACACATGACAGGTCAAGACTGATCATGCAGAAGAGGACACAAAATGATCTACTGCATCCTCGTAATTCTTTGAAAAGTGCTTTTCAAGAGGCATAGCCTTGAAATACTCCCGTCATCGATGCTGAAACACAAATATTAGTTGCCGAGTAATGTTTAGAGGTAGGGAGGAGTGGAAAAACTGTCCACTGTTTTAAATCATGGCTCATCACTGTCACCGATTCTCACAGTCACCAAACGCAAAATTTAATTGTAGATTAACATTTTTAAGTGTTGTTAAAAATAGATTTCAGTGAGGTCATCTTTCGGCACAGCATGTTAAAAATGGCAAAGCTAATATATTAATGTTTAGCAGGTATACTACTTACCGTGTTCATCATCTTAGTGTGTTAGAACTCTAATTTATGCTATTTAGCACTAATAGAGCTGAGGCTGATGGTCACAAATGTTATTCAGATTCAATTTAATATTTGCTGTGATTTATACCAGAAGAGTCAGCACGTTTATCATATATCAGATATAATTGTGTGTTCAGCAAAGCCCACAACAGCTACAACTATGCTAGTATAATAATGCAACGCAAGGGACCGTTTTCAGTACACCACAGCAAAAAGATCCGTGATAAGAAATGATCAAATGCATGATATATTATAGAGTATGACAGCAAAATGCCAGTGTGACGACACTCTGCATATCGGTATATCGGATACTCTGCAACTGAGCTAATATCTAATATCTCTAAATACGGCTGTTGTCAGAGGGAACTAGAAGAAAAACTAGAAAAAAGAAATGAACGCAGCTAAGTGGAATCCACAAGCAGCATGAGGAAAAAGATGGACTCCGCGGCAGATGTAGAGCAATGAAAAGATAAAAGGAGGAAAGTGCGATAGGGGGGAGTGCGGCGACAAAGAGGAATTGCAGCAGCAGTGAAAGAACAAAGTTTGTCCACGAGAGAGAGGATAGGGAAGACGTGACAATTCTAATGCAAGTACAAGGAATACATATCATTCTGAGGGGGAACACAGATGGATAGAGGACCATTTGACCTGGTGCAATGCAGCTTTCTAGTGAAGAGCGGATGACATTCATCAAGCAGCACACTGAATGGAAACCCGAGGACGTTCGCAATTGATAATACCGTTTGTTTTGCACAAGGGACCCCTTTAAGGACCTTCAAGATATTTTCTTGTCAGTGCTTTTAGTCTGAAGGACTTTGGTTGCAGCCTGTTGACATTTGTTATCTACAACTCTGCACATAATATGAAGGCAGAGGGGCCATTAGACGATGCACCAGATTTATGAACGGCGTCTAGGAGAGACAACCCTTGCTCAGGTGAACTACTTTGAGGTTTGTTTGTAGCACACTGTGGAGGATGCTGTGACTTTTTGTTCTGTTCTAACTCTTCTTTACAACAATTCAAACAGTGATTTCTTACCGGTGTAATTAGGATACTTTTTTTCTGGAGGAGAAAGGAAGGGTCAAGCACATGACCTCACGTTACATCCGTTATGGGACGGCCTGGTCGTCACACAGTGTTCTTATTAAATGTTGGGACAAAAATATGGAGTGGGAAATGCTGAGTCCTGTTATTGTTTTTATTTCATTTCTTTCCCCCTCTGGAATGAGCAAGGCAATGAGACCAGCGAACAAACACATGGCCACAGGGACCTAATTTAACAAGCACCAGCTCTTTCTGCGAGTTTAAAAACTGTAACTTTAAGGTAATGGTCACACATGAAATAAATGCTCGGGTTTGTCTGTGGGCTGAAACCCAAGGGCCCCAACTAGCAGCTCAATGTGCTATTTGTCTGTGTGCCATTAGCATATCCAGCATGTCCTCTTCACTTTTCAAAACCCTAGTTATCGTTATGTTTATTTATTTACTAAACTATCCGAAAACGATGTCCTCTGACTGGAGAGTGCTGCAGGAATGAGTCCCAGCACTCACTTCCAGCTCCAGCTATCATTATCGCTACACATTAAAGCCATGATTATGCGTTTCCTGGACTAAATGCCTCACTAAACATACAAATAACAAATTCTGAATGGCTTTTGAGGACTGCATGGCTGACATTTGAAAAGGCATCATCAATAATGCACATCTCTCATGATTACCTTATAGAAAAATCCATATACGGTGGCCTTTGTCCTCCTCTTCCCCTCTCTTTGTTCATCATCAGTGAGCTTTAAAACAAAAACAGTGATATTTCAAAGAAGCCCAGATCGGTTAGTCCAACCTCAACGATCGATCGGGACACATGTGGGCGTGACTGACAGGAGAGAAGGGGAGCTGAGAGCAAATACAGAGCAAGTGGGCGTTGACATATTCTGATTACCTTCTAACTCAAAGCACCAGTTGATCAAAACGTCCGGTTCATTAGCCTACTTCCAAGTACCGAAAGCATTATTTTAAACCATTTAAGAATCCTCCATTGAGACTTTTGATTATATTCTCACTAATTATGTTGTCAGAAGCTGAAATAATAATTATTGAGTTTGACTTCTGTTGCCACCTCTGGTGTGCAGGGGGGGAGCAAGGTTGACCTCAAATTGACCCCGGGGGCTTGTTCCAGATGAACTGTGTCTCACCTGGAATGTGGACGAGATCAGGCAGCAGCCAAGAGTCCCCCCCCCCCATATCATGTCCCGGGTCCTGCAGTCGGTAGAGGACATGCTGCAACCGTCTCAATCTCGTGAGGTTGTCGTTGCTCATGTGTGCCTGACTCAGAGCAAGTGGAAACA
Source organism: Lycodopsis pacificus (assembly GCA_028022725.1). NCBI lineage: Eukaryota > Metazoa > Chordata > Actinopteri > Perciformes > Zoarcidae > Lycodopsis > Lycodopsis pacificus. The sequence continues at coordinate 11,816,847 of CM051710.1, read as the reverse complement.
GGTGTGTAAATGGGCGGGGGCTGTCAGGTGACCGGGACAAGTCTGAGGGCATCTAGTGGGTGGTTTGAGGATGGCAGAGTGAGAGGAACGTCTGGGGGATGTGAGCAGGAGCCAGGCCAGGCAAAAGCAACTAGAATGCTCTCATCATATCTAGTCATTTTAAATGTTTATCCAGCACTGTGGTAAATGCAATCACACTTGCAGTGTAATACAAAATTGTGCAGCTGATATTTTACTGATTATAGTAAGATTTTAGTTCCCTACATCACTTATTAGCGTTACATTTGAATTATCTCTGCTCATTAAAATGCAAGTATTTTGAAAGTTGCCAATTAGCCTCGATATTTCTGCTTTAATAAAATATTCACTTTAATTTGGCTCACACAGTGCTTCTGACCTATTTTTTAAGAACAGGTGGAAACTCTATAAATAGATTTCAAATCTCATTTTGAGATCTTTGAACCAGACGAAATTGAAATGATTTCTTTGACTGGCTGATACATTTTTACACAGTTGACTTATTAAACATTTACCAATTTAGATTCATTCCCAACATTTCCTTTAATGATCTTCCCGTCAACCCGACTCTGTTATTAAGGAAACACATAAATGTGATGGATGAATGAAATGAAGAATAGCAGCGTTACTGGAACTGTACAGTGTAGTCTGAAACTAAATCCACGTTTTTTCCATTTCACTCTTTAGCTGCACTAAACAACATCGCAATCTAATAAAAGCACTACCCCAGTCCGAGGCAACGCACCTAATATACCGCAGGATCAGAGTTAACACTGAAAGCAATGAAAATGAAATTTTCCCAGCGATAAGTAGATAAATATGACCCAACGTGTGGGCCCGGCCTTCTCCAACTGTAATGAGTTTAAGTCCCTGACTGGCCGACTGTACCGTCTCCTTGTTTGATAGCGGTGTTATCCACACTCACTTACCCTTTTTCTTGGGCACTGCGGGGCCTCTGGGACTCGGCTTGTTTTGTGTGTTTACCAATTCCCATAACCTAGCCAGGACTCTCGGGGCGTCTCTTGGAAATTGCATTCCGTAAGGTCTCCGAGACTATTTAGCTGGCTGTTGGGGGGTTATTGCAAGGAAGGAAAATTCTTGCAACTTTTCATGGATGCTGGTTGGACGAGTGCACAATGGAACAAATTCAAACGTCCTTTCAGCTGCACCCTAACTATAGTTCATTGTAAATCTGTGTGAACTGAACTTTGAGCCGGCACACTTGAGCTTCATGCTGCCTGATGATCTCCCCAATGCTAGCTCACGCTATTAGCTTGATATTGTCGCGGCAACTGCTCTATTTGGGACATGACCACACAACCACTAAATTGCAGCAGGAACAAAATGTGGCAATTTTTCATTTTCATGAACGATACACACACACGTCCACAAGTTCAGGACCCTTTTGCCGAAAACAGCTACCTGCTGCATCTGTTAATAACTGAGTCATTGTGAAACTGCAGATTCTGTAATCCGCCGTGGGTTCGTTGCTACATGAACTCCTTTCACAAGTAGTCATTTGATCCATTGTGTATATGAAAATATATAGATAAGAGCAGCTTTAATGTGATTTAAGTATTAGTTTTAGTCTTAGTTTTATCCATATACATTACCATTTACCAAACTACCAGTCGTATAAGAAGCACTGAGCAGATATCTTGTATTTGTAAAGGCTGCATACATTTCGTCACCCAAAATGTAGACGGTTAAATGGCCAACTTAATCTTTGGACTCCTCTCCGCCGCATTTCTTCTCATGAAATGCCAAATGTCTGTCTGTTTGACCTATCTCCCCGCTCTGACGAATACAATGACTGACTGACTGCGGGAGCCAAAAGGTAAAGAAAGAGTGCCAGGAGAGGGGGGGGGGGGGGGGGGGAGAGGCTGATAGAGCGAAAGGCCATTATTAGACTCATTCTGCATTTTTGGTGGGGAAACGGCTCTGGAAATTGGAATTGTGCGACCTGCCAGCGACCGATAGGAGCCCTTTCAGTGAAATAAATAAACCAAAAATAAATAGATAACCCAGGTTATTTTTAAATTAAAACAATCAATCAAAGGGGGGGGGGGGCAGGCAGTGCAGAGACTGGCCATTAAGAGAGCGGTGGGGTGGTTATTTCCGCACCTTTGGAAGGGCATAGCTCAGTCGTGTGACCAAAGCCGAACATGAACGCACACAGTCGTACTGGACACCAGCCAGAAGCCATTATCTGCTCCCAACACACACACACACACACACACACACACACACACACACACACACACACACACACACACACACACACAGTGCACTAGCTGTTAGGGCGCTCGTTTAATCTCAATGCAGTAAATGTCTCCGCTCACTGCTCCATGTCACGCTGAAGACATATACATCATGAATTAATGCGCGATGTGAGCTTTATTCTCCCCCTCATCTTACCTTATTAGATTTCTTGTCGTATTTACTCACTCACATCTGGCAATTTTCGAATAAGCAAAAACAATAGATGCAAGAATTGACATTGGATTTTTAAACAAGGCTCACTGAAATACCTTTAAGCTTCCCACTGTGGGAAATGTGTCACACAGACACAGGCCGGAGGGTGGTGGGATCAATTTGAGCAGATAAAGCTGCATCTACTTTGCTATAATGGAGTCCCATGTGTGACCTTATCACCCTGTCACACAGTCGCCATAACAAGGCGGTTGATGTTATTGTAAACAACTGATATTGTTAGTCCGCTCAGCCTCCTGTCCTCTCCGCACAGCGCAGGGCCTAATTAAGGCTGGATTTAGATTGTGGCATTTGGGTTTTGTGTGGGCTGAATGATGCTTTCTGGTAAATGACCACATTAATGTGATGATCCCTCCCTCTGTCTTACCCCCCCTCTCTCCCTCGCCCTCGTCGTCCTCCTCTCCCTCTATCTCTGCACTCTTTCCCTGTGGTATACAGCCAGTGATCCATGCAGATGTGAGCCCCCCCCCCCCCCCATCCTGTCTAATTGTTATCATATTTTGTCATCTGCAGCCTGTTATTTTAGCCATCGGTTACGGACACATATAAATACCCTCTGACGGTTATTGAATATCAAAGGCCACTGGGCGGCTGATTGATTTTGACCCCTTTTTTTCCCCCCGTGATGTCAGAATGTGATTTGTTGCCACATCATGGCAATCTTAAAAAGCTATTTTCCCCGCCAGTGGAAATACTAACTATCACTCTGAGAGGAAAGCGAGACTCGTATAACTCCGGAATTAAGATTAATGGGCATTTTAGGAAGCCTGCCAGAAACTATGAAGATGTTTTTTTTTTTGGGACACATTTAAAATAGAAAAAGGGGAATGTCACAGACGGCAATAATTAATACATTTTTGGGTAGAACTTTGGAGAAAGGGCAAGGCCTTAGCATTTTCAAAGGTGTGTGTTCAAGCATCTAATAATGCAGCGCTGGGGGCTTGCAGCACATATATAATAATAGTCCTGTGGATTGTTATCCAGAGATGTGCGGATGTTTCCATATATACTTTCCTGGTTGTCGTTATAATGATTTCTCGAAGCTGCAGATGGTAAAATATTAATGCCACTCATGTTTATATTTCCTTTATAAAATATTATAATAGGGCTCCATAAAAATAACCTATGTCACAAATATATATATGTATACCTAACCAGTCTACATTGTGAAAATACACAAATGTACAGTCTGAAATAAAAGTATGTGTAAAGTAGTGTACGTTATATTGCAACATTTTCTACACAATATGTCTACATGTTCATCTGTTAAATACCATAACTACTCACTATTGTAACACTGCAAAGTGTATGCAATGAAGAAGAGAAAATACACTTGATATTTAGATACTACTACCAGTTCCTGCGCAGGTAATACTTGACAAATATTAGGTGTGACAGACAAATCAACAGTGGATTTCAGAGGTGCCGGGGTTTCCTTTTTTGACAGCTAATAAAAAAAAAAAAAAAAACACATCTGCTTTAGAATCCCTGATGCTCTGGAAGAGTGCAGAGAAGTTCATCAGGACTTTTGACAGCTTGGCTTCCTTCAACTTTGTTTCCTTTTAGCTTCACGCCTTTGAAAAATACCATTAAGGCCAATCAATTGTGCAGCACATTGGCAGACATAAGACACCACAAACGCAGGCAAGCTATCACCTGCTTATCCACCCACGTTGTCTCTCATCACTTTTTCCCCCCCCCCCCTGCGGACGGCAATATAAGGGGAAGACCAAATTACATTTTATAACACAGATTAATGAACGCAGGAGTGTCGAGAGAACACGCCACGCGGGTCAAGCATGTAATGACTGACCTTAAATGCAGTGGCATCCAAGAGGGAAAGCAGTGTGTGTGTGTGTGTGTGGGCGTTCCAAGTATAGCCTACTAACTTTATTTACCATCTGCCATGATTTTCAGCATCGGCATTACTGTCACAACATGTCAGCTGTCAGTGTTTTTAGCTGATATGTAGAATACACAACACATTTTCATTACTAAAATGCACCTTCATTGAAATAGTTCATCTTTACAGCATATGTGGGATCACTGATACTTATCTGAAAAAGACTGTTTTGTACAGTTTTATCTGTGATGTGATACAGGTCGTGGGCTGAAAATCACAACACCTGCAAACAGCTTCTTTCTGTACATGCACTAATGGCTCAATCATTCTTCCTCTGCTGAATGTTTTTCTTTTTGTTGCACTGCATTAATTAATACTGAATGAGACACTGTTTTTAAGGCTGCACGTGCCTCCTGCACACATTTAAGAAAATAAGGTGTCAGCTGGTGCTGCTCTGCTCTGCTAGTTCAGTGTAGCGTCCCCAGTTGGCTTGGTAACACAGAGAGCTGAACTCCCACCCGTCACCAATTTGGGATCCCGACCAATTTTTCGACAGCTCAAAGTTGCTATCATGTCACAAAAACCACAATGTTTAGGCTCCACCCATGTTTGCTTGCTGGGGTCCTTTCCCCCCCCCCCCCCCCTCTGCCTCTGAGCCTGGCAACCAATAGATTTCCATGAAAGCTTTGTGGGTTTAAATAAATCAGATGTCTTATTCTGAAATAGCTCTTCTAGTGCGTTTGTGATTGTCCGGCCTGATAAAAGTGTTTTATCAAGCAGGTCTCTGTGTGCACGGTTATGGCTGATAATGGCCTAAGAAGTAAGAAAAAAAAAAAGGCAGCCAGTAATATTCTGAATTATTCTCCAGCGTCTGAATCATTCAGCCTCAGATAGTCAGAACACTGTTTTCATAACTCCAGAAAAAAATGGGCCTATAGCCTCCACCTGTAGGTACAATCCAAGAGCCTCCTCTCGGGTACACGGGAAGACGAGAGACCAGTTGTGCTTGGGAGTCGGCTCCCTCTTCCATCTGTAATAAGACAGAAAGTCTTATATTCGATAGAGCAGGATGAAAATAGACACATGCTCGACAGGAACACTTTAATCTTTCCCTCTCTCCGTCTGCCACTGTCACACAGCTGAACAATGTCTTGGGGTAGAGGAGTATGGGATTTGAAAAACCTATATCTGCTCTGCGAGACAGAACTGGATCCCGAGATTCTTTTGTGTTTTCGCTGCAGTCATAAATTTTGCGTGCGGGGAAGCACTGCTTACTGAGAGAGCCTCGGCAGGCTGCGTGCTGAGCCAAGAGAGGACGGCTTGGGCTGCTATTAAATAGCACCACAGTGGTTCTTAGGCCGCTCAGGGGGGGGAAAGAAGGCATTGCTGTGGGAGGCGATTGGTGCGAGGAGAGTGGACCACGTGCAATCGGCTCAGCACAGCGGCGCTGGAGGTGCAAGCCAAAGCCTTGTTTGGTATTCAAAGCAGCGGGCTTTAATGCATTGATCCATGAAGGGACAGGCTACACAGCCAGAGTAGCACATGACTATAAATCCACAGCCAGCAAGCTATTAGGTGGCAATAACACTGACCAAGAGGTGCATATGTCCACATACAAAGAACCTCTGGACAGGATGTGTGCGTTTGTATTCTAAGCCTTGAACACGGGTGCAAACACAAGTGCAACCCTGCCAGCATAAACATGCTACTGCTCACTTCTGACTGCACATGCACACATTCAGACACACTCAAGGGTGCCAGTTGTTTTAATGGTATGGGGCTCTCATTTGTGCTGCTGTAAAATTAAATACTTTGTTGTGTGTGTGAACGTGTTAAAGATCAGCTGATTTCTCCACTGGCTCCAACTGACATCCATCCCACACCATCTCACACACGCGCCATTATCAAAGCCCTTCTTCTTCTTCTTCTTCTTCTCTCTCTTACACATGTGCGCATACACGCGTGTGCTCCAGTCCACCTTTCAAAAACAGAAGGACGAGAGAGCGAGAGGTGAGAGAAGGAGGTCATCATATTCTGTGTGATCCCGCCTTCAAATCGTTGCCCTCCCTATACCAGCAGCGTCCCACGGGGACCATGGGAAATAGATGACAGCCCTTCCCTTTGCAATGGTTTGCACATGATCGAAGGTGATGTCAACCCTTGGGCTCGTGAGGGGAGAGTTCGGTGGTCCACGGATTAGTGTGCCAGGCCGTGCGCGTCTTAGTTTATGAGCGGCTCGGAAAAATGTCCCATTTTTAGGCCACAAATTACCTCCCGGCTTCCCTCTCCTCCCACCCATGCCGGTCTGGCTGGATTTATTGCACCACGCTACCACCTGACACCAAGAAGTGACTAAGCGGGGCTACGTTTCTCTCTCTGGGTGAGTTGAAAAAAGGTTTGTGTGTGTGAAGAAAGACATACAGTCGGCAAACAACTGTTGATACACGCGCTCACAGACATATGCGCAAAAAAACGGATGTGGAGGCAATATAAAGTAAGCCGGGTTTGATCTGCCATCAAGACATAACATCGCAGGTCCAAAGTTAAAGGTACAGAACTGTGTGAGTGTTTAAGTTGTGTTTTCCGCTGACATTTTAATCAGCCTATCAACATGCTCCAAATAAGTGAAACAGCACATGTAAAGGGCGTAAACTGATACATGCAAAACTGATGCTAGAGAGGCACATAGAGCGTCATTTCAAAGCGTGAGGCCACTGAGCAAGCATTGCATTGCAATTACACCTGGCTGGAATTCCACACCTGGCATTATCATGCATTTTTTAATAAAAATAAATGTAATTATCAGCTGTATATTGAGGTAAAAAGGCATAGACAATGTCCTTATTTTTATATAATAATTGCACAACTAAATACATGACTTTCAAACCGTTCTTCCAGTTTCCGTACAGCATTTTAAAGCGCTACGGTGGGGCTTGTGTAAAATAAACGCTCCAGGCAATTTGCAACGACCCGACTAGCATTTTGTGCATTGCAGAACCATTCAGACAGGCAAACACACACACACACAAAAGCTACGACGAGAGGCGATGATCCCACAGGTGTCTGTGTGCTATCTTCTCAGTTGTCAGCAGACCGGCTCTGCAACGTTGGGTTTTGTCACGCACACTGACCCTCTTTGTCTTCCCCTAAGCCTCACACTCAGCCCTGCATCTCTGGACACTAAAAGGCTCTACCGTGTGTTCGTCACGTCCCTCTTTCTGTCAGACAGACAACGGCGATAGACCATGTTTACATGTTTGGAGCCGGCAATTTCATCTTTTCTCTCAGTGAATTTTATGTTTGAAAAAAAAAACACTCATCCATGCTGAGGTTACGGGGAGGTGCTGACAAATGGATAAAAGTACTAATGAAAAAGGAAAAAAAAAAAAAAGAGAGAGAGAGCTGCGCCGTCTTTATTGCTCCCAGTGTGTTTATTAAAACTCTTCTTTCACTCAACGAACGCACGGGGGAGCAGAGAAAGCTGCTTGACACAGCGGCAGCCGTCTCTTTCTTTCAGCCCCCGGAACTATGCTACCTTCAATCAAACGGCACAAACGCAGACAGTAAAAAGGATAAAGTCAGAGATGGAAATCCATTCTCCGTTCACTATGCACAGCCTGTAGACAGGGGAGGTGCTTGACTTCAGTTCAAGGATTCTCTGTCGACGGCTTGTGTGAGTAGTTGCTCCATTTTTCTTTCCCATCCATAATCCTCATCTTTCTATTAGGAGTCTCACAATTTATTGAGATTAGATGAAACTTTAATGATTCCTGTCGGGGAAAATGGGTCGATGCAGTGGCAAAGAGGATGAAATAGAGTGACGAGAGAACACACTGAATATTATACAAGAAAAGGAGCCTATTCAAAAATAATCGAACGAAAAGAACATTCAGCTGAAGAAACAGTGTTCCATTGTCATGGATGACTGAAACTCGGGGCACAAGTCAGCTGAATATACAATTATCTGCACTGGAATCTTTGCGTTTTTTAACGAAAATACATAATTCTGACAAAAAACAGATGAGTTTTTTTCATTTTAGGAAATGGTGGACTCCGCCACCAACAATGAAACCTACTTGCAGAATTTTATTAGGCAAGGCAAGGCAAGTTTATTTGTACAGCACATTTCAACAACAAGGTAATTCAAAGTGCTTCACATAAAACCATTAAAAGCATCAAAACATAAGGCAAAAGAAAAGGAGATTTAAAAACAATTAAGAACATTCATTGCATTAAAACATTAAAAAACAGTAATAGTAACAGAAATAAAATACAGTAGTAAAATGCAGAAATGCAGGAAATTGATTAATATATGAATTGAATGTGGTTCAATTAAAGGCAGCAGCAAACAGAAAAGTCTTCAATCTTGATTTAAAGGAGCTGAGGGTCTCAGCAGACCTGCAGCTTCCTTAAGATTAAGATTTATTAAGCAAATACCCCAAAGTACATTGAAAGACACAAAGTAGACTCCATCTATCACATCTATCTGCACCCATCTGTCCCTCCAGCACGGCAGCACCCCTCTGCACCCTTCAACCCTCTTCGGTGCCTGCTCATCCCGATCACACACAGCTCCATCAGACGTCTGCTACCGCTCCAGCGAGAAGCCAATGCAGCCATTCAAGTGTACATAATCAATTCCACCTTCGACGGAGCACAATGCGACCATTACAGCCCCTCACCATCCATCCTGCACGCTGCTGCTCACCTCAGCAGCATGCAGCCGGCTGTGCCACACAGATGGGCCTCTGCTCTGCCATGAAATGAGCTCGGGTTTTGTGCATGTGCGCGGTATATACTGTGTATGTATGTGTTTTTGACGCACATCAGTGGCAGGTGAAGGTGATGCAAAAAAAATAAATGTAATGTATTCAGGTTGGGGGCAACGTTTGAGCTGCCACGATAAAAACTAGTGTGGAGTCGCATTCCAGTCTGTGAAACTGAAGGTCGCTCTGCCGTCTGGTTGTGCCAATCACGTGCACTAAAGGATAACAAGGATAATATTGACGCTTTTGCGCGTTGTCGTGGTTCACGCATCGTCGGCATAGTTGGAGAAATCAGGGCTTGTTTTGATCCTTTCAGCAGGAAGTGCTTGCTGCTGCTTCATGCTGCTACTACAACAGCTTTTACAATATCCCGAGCTGGATAATCCATCACAGTAAATTAGCTTTTGTTCAAACGTCCCTTTTATTTTTATTTCATTGTGGCCAAACTGATTGCTTTCATATCACGGAGACTTACAACACTGAACCAAATGTTATTTTAGGCTCACCGACTGAAGAGAAAAGCTGAAAAGTGGTCCTGTCACCATGAACAGTATGATGATGATGAGTAGAAAGTAATATAAGTAAAATAATGTATGGATTGCATCAGCTAGATGTAAAAGAGTAAAAAACGTAGCACTGGTAAAGGCCCCAAAAAATACAACACAAGGATCTTTTTATTTTATTGACATGTAGACACACACACACACACACACCTCACAACTTGTGCCACAGCTGACACATATGAGGCCTGAGCAGTGCGCACATATACATTAACTTCCACCACCCCAGCAGAGTCTCCACTGTGGGAAGACCGCGAGCTCTGTCACAATGTTCCCCAGAGGCGCAGAAGTGCCGCGTAGTTATTTTTCTGCCCAGAAACCGATACATATAATTAGGGCGGAGAAACGCCGGGCGAAATAGCCGGGTAGTCGACACGTCGGTGTTTACTGTTGAACAGCTGCTGTCAGAGAGCGGGGAAACAAGGCGTGGTGTAGAATAAGCTCAGTGGAAATTAGTCGCCCAGGATGCACTTTTTTCTTGGTGTCCGAGGAGAGAAAGGAATTAAATAAATCTCAGTGGACTGTTGAAACCAATGTAGCATCAAGAATGGCAGAAAGGTGTGGTGCTGCTTTCACGTTTCAGTCAACACCTGGTAAAAACACAACATATTTGAGCCACATTAGGTACCGTCTTACACTCGCTCATGCTGTCATTTCACTACCACATAAAAAAAAAACTGTTGCAGCGATTTAACCATTGGTAGACATAACAGAGGCTGAAGCGCCCACATGACTTTAAAGTGCTTCTGTTCACACACCAGACGTTTACACGGGCTTACACCGACATACTACCTGACCTAATTGTTCCTTTTGTGTCCTTGTGTGCCCTCAAGAGTGCAATCTGCTGGCTACCTGTGTGACACACAAGAGAAAATGAGCAAGGCAGCGGAGTGGTGTTTTCCAACCGAGGTCTCCATCTCTGGAATCCGCTCTCCCTCGTGTGATTAGGGAAGCAAATTCTGCAGGAGCCTTAAAATCCAGACTCTCAATTTATCTGTTTTCACTTCCCTAGCAGGGGAGTTTTACAGTTTCTTCCCAGACAGCATTATTATAGAAACCTTCTTTTGGGAGCCACGTAAGGGGCTGCCTCCTGGTTACAGCATCTCCACTCTGTGTGTGCCCATAGCTGGATGTATTTGCTCTGAGTGTGTGTGTGTGTGGTGTTCTGGCAGTGAATACAGATGTTCTAGATACTGTATCTTTGCCTGAATCCAACATCCTTTCTCATGACATGTTATATCTTTATTCAATACATGTTTTCTCACACACTGTCCAAGTGACATTGTGTCCATTTCATGGTAAATTTCAACCCTTTTAAAAAGGCAGATGAAAAAAAGGGAGTATCTTATTTTACAAGTTACAGCATCTTGGAGAAACCCTGTCTCCAGAGAATTACAGTTATTTAAATGTTTTTGCCTCATACAGTTTGGAGGAAACACAATTGCTGCCCTCTGCTCCTTGGCAACTTTTTCTCGAGTGTGAACTGTGAACTATGGTCTTGTGCACTGTAAACAAGTGAAAATGAGGATGTCAGGGTGGATGGTGGGTTGCCAAACCACAGGACTCTGACCTCAGAAACCAGAGCTCGTGTCTGGTTCGGTTCAGGCCACGAAAATATTTTCATGAAGTCAGTCGAAAGATTGTGGTTTTGGTTTTGAAAAAGTAAACACTTCCTTTCTCATGTCACTGTTTTTCGGTACGCTGTCACCAGCATGACAATCTTCTCGGAAGTCAAGTGCTATTTGTTTACTTTGCCGATAAATTAATTAAAAACATCTCCTCATCATTGGCGGCATTGTGTTTGTATTTCCCAGCAGTATATGCAATTTAAGGTGACAGGGTTGCCATTTACCATCCAGCCAACACAAAAGAAGCCGTCAAACCGACGATCTAAGTCCATTTCATCGGCGACAGTCAACGGGTAACGTACCATAAAGCAGAAGCACTGTTGCTATGGTTACCTGCAGGGTGTTAAATGTGTCCAATGAGCTCGGGTATGAGTGAGGTGGTTCCCACAGACCACCGTGAACAGTTGTCATCAGGACCGTTTCTTCAGCAGAAAGAAGTTCCTGTGAAAAGGATACTGATCGTCCAGAGTAACGACGGCACTGTGGATAGTGTGAGGTTTACGGATTCATTGCTAATGGGTTGAGGCATATAGATGTCCTAAACATGGGATGGGACACATGTAGAATGTGTTCATGTTGTTTTAAAAGGATGCAACGGACACCCTTAGAAAGAGCGGCAAAGACGGTAAAGGGGAGAATTAGGGAAATAATGGGAAAAAGGTGAGTTCAGCAGAGTAAATGCACAAAAAGACCTTCTTGTCACAGGAGCAGAAAGCTCTCAGCATGACTTTCTCCTCCTGCATAAAGGTCTGCTTCTTCCCATTGTTGCTTTAAGACAGCTGGTTTTTTTTTTTTTTTTACCGTCCTCGCGAGCGACAGCTCTTTCACAACAACTCCCCGTAAGAATGTAAACAGGGAGATAAGTGACAATTTCAACGGATTTACTGCATAATTACTTTCAGTTCAGCACTCAAAGCTGCTGCTGCATGCCGCATCTTTCAGACTGCCATTTTATCTCTGGTCGCTTACATTTTTGAAGTCCTGATGTGGTATCCGTATCGCAACCAGCATGTTTTTTTTTGCTGCACAGAGGCAGATGAATGCCTGTTTGGCTCAACCGTGATTTGTCAAAGCAACTCCTTGTTGGTGGGAGTCTGCTCCTCGTCTTAAACAAGCCAAAGCACACAACATTGAGACTCCATTTGAAATAGACTCTGTGAAAGTACCCTTGACATAGTACAATTGGTTAAAGAACACAGCGCTGGATTAGCATTGCTCTTCGGTCAGTAAAATGCACAACGAGAACAAATTCATGCTGAGGGTTGTCTTTGATTAGCCAGGATTCCATGTGTTGTGGCCATCTGTGAAAGCTGCGTTGAACGATGAGGTATATATAAGGAGGGAATGATTTCAGCTTGAGACCGGTGACTGCCACTATTTTCTTCCAGCCCTTGAGTGCTTAAAGGTAAGTATTAAAGATAAGTGGCTTAGCCTGATTACCGTTTAATAACCAGGAGGTGTCATAATTAAATTTCCATAAATCATGCTACTTCCCCCCTCTAACAAATGTTTGAATCATCTGAATCATTATGCAAATGAATAAGTAATATTCGCAGGATAAATTGGTCCATTAAGCAGTGGTACACGCCGTATCTGGTGGAGCTCGGCGGCGCTGGGTTGTTTCTTCAGCATGTGTGTTTAAAGCAGGGGTCTCAAACTCATTTTCACTCCGGGCCACATCAGCATCCTGGTCGCCCACAAAGGGCCGGTTGTAAATGTAACTACTCGTAACATATTGTTAAATAACTCTCTGCATTCACAGTTTAAAGTAGTCTTCAATGTACTCGCAATACATTTCCATGTCAAATGTACAGTAAGCCAAAGAGCTGCTTCTATGACTGTGTGTTTAAGTATCTCATCATTTTGATTTTCAATCTCATCATTTTGACTTTCTATCATAGTTATGACTTTCTATCTCATAACTTCGAATTTATATCTCATAATTTCGAGTATGGGGATATTTTTATTATCAAGTCTAACTTGAAAAAAAATTGTTTTTTTAACTTTTTTAAAACTTTTTTAAAAAAATTTTTGCTGACGGATTTGCGGGCCACATAAAATGACGTGGCGGGCTGGATTCGGCCCGCGGGCCGGGAGTTTGAGACCCCTGGTTTAAAGCATGCCCATGTGTGTCATGTAATTGCCGCAACTACACCCTAAGTTTGTTTTCCCCCCCCTTCCTTCAGCAACAGGCCTATACGCCGCCGCGCTCCTGGCTGGAAACGAGGGCAAAAGTAAATAACAGTTGGAAACATGGTCCTCTGCAACCTTTTCATTGTGAAACAAATGCTGATAAAAAGAAACAACCGAGCAAAAACACCTGGAGTCATTACGGCTGCAGAGTTTACAACACAGTTATTAAAGCTGAGAAACTTTTTTTTTGGGACGCTGCCGACTAAGGCTTCAGGAGCTCGAAGGAAGGAAGAGCAGTGAGAGAAAACAGGCCACGGAAATATCAATATGAGATATGAACGATGGTGGGTGCGCCCTCCCTTTAAAATGCTGGTGGCGGGAGCCACTCAATATTCATCGATTAGAGACGCTGCGTCGGCGAGAGAGAGAGAGAGAGAGAGAGAGAGAGAGCTGACGCGTACTGAGAATGCTCCTCATCGAGTTCCTCTTGTTTTTCTAACCCCGAGAATTAGCTCTTTTGTCTACAAGGCAATTTATTTCGCAGATAAAACAGCCTGTGGTTAATCCAGATCCCGGCAGGCAGCCTTTCGCCTTTGTTTTTCTGTTTTGATTCCGACTCTGCTTATGCACGGGGTGTAAATTAAGGTGAGCTTGCAGTCAGCCTGGTCCTGATTTGTTCCACTCTTCAGCTTGTTAAAAAGAAAAACAAAGGAGAGAGGTGGCTGTTTGAGCTGTTTCCTACATTCACAGTATTAACCTCTTGCTTTGGCATAGTCGCAGCTCTCTGTCACTCCCTCACTGTCTCCAGTGTCTCTTTCTCTGTTCTCCTCTTCAGGCCACTCAACCGCTAATATAAAGCAGCCATATTCAAACCACTTCCGCATGGAAAATCGACATAACCTCTGAAGAAGCCTCTGCAAGAGAGATGGAATCTATAGCTTTGTCTTCCTTTGATTATCGCTGGATGTTATATCTGTGGCCACCAACTAAGCTCCTCAGCTGCTTTCCCCTTCAGCAATCTGCTGCTCTGCTGCATGAAAGGCACACAAACACACATAAAACACAAGCAGCAGAAGAAAAAGAAGTGTGCGGGAATATGCAGGCACAAAAACACACACACACACACACACACACACACTGCTCTTAGCTGTCTTTCACTTTTCTTTCTGTCTTATCAGTCGCTGTGTATCAAAGTAAAGAATCTCAGCTTTCAAAGTAAAGAATCTCAAGCTTTCACATGAAAGGAGGAACCTTTACACCTTCCACCTGCTTTCTCTCCTCTCTCCCGCTCAGTCACTCAGCATTATGTCTCTTGATTGCGCTCGTGCCATCTGCTAGTTTAATTGATCAAAAAGGCTCAGAAATGTTCCTCCATGTTTGCTTGATTGAATTTGGGACAGCCGGAGCCTTCATATTTTTCACCCCGGCTCCCTGCGCTCTCACACTTTCACACACTCCTCGTCTGTCTCCTACTCGCTCTCGTTTCTGCCTTTTTCATTGTCGCTCTCTTCTTTTTTTTTTAATATATATCCTTTTCCATTTTAACACCTACACACTTGGTAATATCCCGGATAGTATATCACACAGGAGGAAAAAAACGACATTTATGTGGGAAGGAAAAACTGATTCGATCCCCCCAACTCCCCAAATAGAGAGAGCAATCAACTTTCGTCCATTAAGGGTTTTGCCTCGTTACAGGCTGCTTGCTCTGTCCTATGGAGCATGCACAGGGAACCCCTCTGGCCAGTGAAAATGTCAATAAATAGACCCCGAATCAAGGAAGAGCTGGAGCACCCATGTGCCTGTGTATTGGCATGTGCATTTGAGCATACACTGCTTCTTTTTCAGCACGTCATTGAATATGTGCCTGCATGTGTGGTCATACTTTGTTAAACTGTTGTTTTCTGGGAGCACGAGGCTCTGATATCAAACAGCAGCTTTGCATGAAGCGGACCCTGAGAGCGAGCGTCATGACCTACAGAGTCAAACATATACTTAGACAATAATTTGCTTTACGTCTCAGAAGAAAGCATCTGAGAACGAGTAGGTGGTGACTCGGCGTCTTGGTCGAGGCAAGGACAAGTGGCTGTTCTGGAGGGTCTAAAGCACGGTGCGTACAGGAAGCATAGAACATGTGGGCGAGACAATTTAACCGGCTCTGGGTGTCCTCCCCCAGAACCTTTCTAAACGAGTAGAGATCCTTTTTTCTGTGGAATTGGTTGGCTCAAGAGCTCATATTTGAAGATATTAAAAAGTTAAAAGTACAGAAATTGATTCAAAGACTAATTCAGAGTCTGGAATAATCACCTCAAACCTTCAAACTATCTACTTTATGCTCGCATGGCATTGCAATTTCTGTAAAATGTATTTCTTTAATGTAGTCAAATCAATGGATCAAGTGAGGGGACTACTTGTCAAGGTGTCAATCCTGCTCACTCATAAATATCAACATGTTATCTTGAATATTATGGGAATTATATTCCATCAGTGCGACCAATCAGATGAGTATATAACGAGTGGAAACTAACGTTAGGGGTACCTAGAGTGTCATAGTTCAAGCGTAAGGTCGCTGACGTCAGCAGTTTGGAGTGAGAATGTGTCGTTCAAAGAAGTGCCCGACAACGCATACAAAGCGGTGACTTCAGATAGTCCTGAGTAACAGACTAATATCCATCAGGAATTTCTGATTCTGACCGCTAATTAATGCGCTTTGATGCGGACTGAATCAAAACCGCACGTAAGAAGGAGGAGATAGAGAGAAACGCAGGAGCAGTGAAGACATGGCATGGAGTTTAACTGATCAATAAGCAAAGGGAATAGATAACGAAGCAGTGACACAGCGCTCCGCATGCCCACGGTCTGCGTTGCCCACGGTCAACTGCTATTTAATGTGTAGGCCCAACCGCGTCCATGTTCTCTTGGAAATTGAATTTGGAAGCATGAAGTTCTCAGCTACGAGGTGAACTGCACTAATATGTTCACTTTGATATCTCAAAGTCTCTCTCACTCTTATTCCACCACCGCCCTGCGCAGCATGATAGCGTTTCCACCCCCCCAGCCCTGGAAGTTTGAAGTGTTTCTCCAGCCCCATAATGAGCTGATATTTAAACTCGTGCAGCCCAGGAGTGCAGAGCGGGTTTCACAAGTCATCTGTCTGACGTTGAACGTGTCTCGGGAGGGTCTTAAACTAGTAATCGGTTGATTTGGGGGACACTCGTGGTCACAGCGGTGGCAGCGTGTGCAGTTACATCAAACCTCCCTCGAGCAGCTACTTTGTCAGATACACAACAGACGAGCAACTGTGACGTTGTTGTCAATACGTTCTAATTGCAGCATTTTACTGTGAATGCAACCATAGAATTTTTGAATGAAGGCCAGTCCGTCCCCAGCGCATCTGTTACACCTTTGGTTCCCACACAATTAAAATATTAAATGATATATTGGATCAACATATATTACGGCAGAGCTGATGATGAAGAAAGGAGGGATGTAACTTCTGTATATAATTTAATAACTACATTAATATGTTTTTATGAAGTTCACCAAAATGTAATAGCGATACATTAAAGGCACAAACATGATGCAGTTAGGAAACGTCTTTGACCTCATAAAAAATCAATAAACTGTTTTGGACCTTGTGATGAAGAGACACTAAGCCGTCGCAGATTATTTGACAGCAATATCAATATTTATTGACCATAAAACTTCCCAAAAAGTAGATCCTGCTCGGTCATTGTTAGCGGAGCAGAAATAAAACGTGTCGCCGACACCTTGTCTTCTTTCCTTGTCTTCTTTCCTTGATCGCCAACTTTCTTCAATACTTGAAGAATGTTCCCACATTCTACACTGGGCTGTCTACCATCATGGGAATACCGGATGCAAATTTTTTGATTCACATTGTTGTTTCCTTTCAAGTCTTGCCAATAACAGAACCATGTTCCTGACAGAACAAAAGAGAAATACGGAGCCGTATCAAAGACATCGAAAATGTATGTAGTCACAGCGTCAATTTGCACAGACATCCTCAACAGTCACTCATTTGCAGACACGACTGTGAAGCTTTGACAATGCTGCTTAAGAGGGAAAAATACGGCCTTATCTTCATGAACATGCCAACGCGGCTCGACTGTGATCACGAGAAACAAAAAAGATTGGAGACGGCGAAGAGAAATAGTCCTGAAATAAGCCTGCAGGTTTGCTACCGATATTGATATACTGGGGAGAGAGCAAACACACAGAAGGCTTAGAGACTGAATGAGGGTCTTGCAAAAAAAAAAAAAGAAAAGAAAAAAGGGAAGCGGCTAGCTCTCAGAGATCAGTAAGAAGTGTGTATTTGTGTCTGTCTGCGCGCATTAAAAGAAGAAGAGACAGACGCAGAGAGAGAAATGCAATCAGCGAGCGTATGAGGTTTCTCCAGAGTGAGGATTTAGGTCATTTGAGAGAATACAGCTGAATCAGCAACACTGCCGCCACCGCTGAACTCAATCTACTGAACAGTCCTGCAGGCGGGCGGCTGAGCGAGGAAGAGAGGGAAGGAGGAAGGAGGAAGGAGTGAGGATGTCAAATGGGAAGAGAGGAACACAGAGGAAGAGAAGATGAAACAAAAGGAGAGGTAAAGGGGGGAGGGAGGGGAGGGTGGGGGAGGATGCAGCGATAGATATACAGGCGAGATGGGAGCAACCGCGAAGAAGAGAGATGGGGAGAGACAGGGGAGGCGAAAAGCAGTGGGTGAGAGATTTATCAGAGGAGACGGCAGGAGTGGGAGGGGAGATGGGAAGAGGAAGGGAAAGAGAGAGAGCGATAGCGAGAGGAAGGGAGGGACAGGAGGACATATGGGAGCCAAACAAGAGGGAGATAAAGAAAGCTCACCCACTGTCTGCTCGCTGCTGCTGTGGCTAACTCCTGGATTGCCCCCCCCCCCCATCAGGCAATGAGAAAAGGGGTTGATTTATCCTCTGAGGGGCGCTCATTTTTCTCTGACTCATATAATCAACATTTGGTTGAAAGACTGTTTTTAAAGTGTAAATCAACCCAGAATCACACGGCATCATGCTCATTGCTCATGAAGCTCTGGTCCGGCATCGATATCAGACAGAACTTTAAGCATCCAGGCAATTTGTTTTAAGGGAAGAATGTCACCAGACACATCTTCTGAGGGTCTTAAAACTAAACATGCTCTATACGTGGGACTGTGTCATCTGTGATTTTACATGGCTTGTATTGACTTACAGAGAAGTCACTTCTCTGTCAGAGTTAATCGTGTCTTCACGTCAACGTGACACTAAGTCACTAAGAAGATCGCCGGCAACTGTCAACTCTCTGAAGACATAACATGGTGTGATATGTGGCAGGGGAATTGCACTTACACATTGATTAAACTGTCAGTGTTTGGATGTGAACGCATACTGCCAAGTACCTGGTTGTCTTTAAATTTGAGAAAAAAACATGTAAACCACCTTAAAAATATATTGGATGTTGGATCTGCACCGTTTGTAGTTGCTCTGTGACCCAGTGACTAATATCAGGGCTTAGTATAAATAAACATTGCCAGTCTTCAAATAATTGGTAATAATCAAGACTGTCATACTTCTGAATGGAACCTGACATGACAACAGCACGTATCGGGACCAGATCCAATCACACCTGTTCAGCTGAGAAACAAAAAACAACAACTCCCCAAATAAGTATGCTATGCTGCAACAAACTGGATGGAGATTTGCCATCTAAACCAGCTCATGAACACCAACATCCAGTCTCTCTCTCTCTCTCTCTCTCTCTCTCTCTCTCTCTCTCTCGCTCTCTCTCTCTCTACCTCTCTCTCTACCTCTCTCTCTCTCTCTCTCTCTCTCCCTCTCTCTACCTACCTCTCTCTACCTCTCTCTCTACCGCTCTCTCTCTCTCTCTCTCCCTCTCTCTACCTACCTCTCTCTACCTCTCTCTCTCTCTACCTCTACCTCTCTCTCTCTCTCTCTCTACCTCTCTCTCTCTCTACCTCTCTCTCTCTACCTCTACCTCTCTCTCTCTCTACCTCTCTGTCTCTCTACCTCTACCTCTCTCTCTCCCTCTCTCTACCTCTCTCTCTCTCCCTCTCTCTACCTCTCTCTCTCTCTACCTCTACCTCTCTCTCTCTCTACCTCTACCTCTCTCTCTCTCTACCTCTACCTCTCTCTCTACCTCTCTCTACCTCTCTCTCTCTCTACCTCTCTCTCTCTCTCTACCTCTACCTCTCTCTCTACCTCTCTCTACCTCGCTCTCTCGCTCTCTCCCTCTCTCTACCTCTCTACCTCTCTACCTCTCTCTACCTCTCTCTCTCTCTACCTCTCTCTCTCTCTCTACCTCTCTACCTCTCTCTCTCTCTCTACCTCTCTACCTCTCTCTACCTCTCTCTACCTCTCTCTACCCCTCTCTACCTCTCTCTCTCCTCTCTCTCTCCATTTAACTCTGTCTCCTAACCACTAGATGGCAGACAAGCTATGCGGTGCAGTCACACGCCCCTCTCCTCTCCCCGGGCTGAGCCTGATGGCATGTGGCGGCTGGTGCCTGTGAGTAATGCTGCAGGAAAATGCGTTCCATAACCTATTGTTCTGATTGGAAAAGAGGACGAAGAGAGGAAAGGGACACAAACAAAGCAAACAAGAAAAAAAAAAAGAGAGAAGATACAGAGAGAGGAAGAGAAAACGAGTGACACCAGGCGAGCGCTTTGGGTGAGGCTTGTGCGGTCTTGTGACAGGAGGGTGGGGAGGGTTACCGGGAGATACAGAGGCAGGAAATGGTCTGCTGATGTAGTTGGTGTATTTAACACTTGTGCAGACACACAGAGACACAAATAGACAACATGTTCAGCTCAGAAAGCTCATTCTATGAGTTAAAACGTCTTCTTCTTCTTTGCTGTAATGCACTGCAGTGCACAGTAAAAGTGACTCTGAAAGCTGCCTGACTGATTGTGGACCTGTTCTCATTGTGCTGCTGTATTTCTTCCGACTAATGAAATTGCTATACACTTTGGCTCAATACACAAATCGATGACCAGGTTCAGACTTTTCTCCGTTCTTTAATGAGCACGAGAGACTGTTCAAACACTCATTTTCCTAATTTATGCTACTTTTGAATTTTAGGGAAACTTAAGATGCTGAGCAACACAAAACTCTGCCTCCTTAATTATCCCCAAATAAGAGGGAAGTCTCTTGGCAAGCTATTAGGCAGCATTTAGCCCGAGTTAATGACCGAGAGCCATGAATATATTTCACAAATATTGGAGACAAATAACCTCAAAAAGCACAAAGGATCGCCAGGCGATCGGCCGCAAAAAAAGTAAATAAAGCAGCATTTGCAGTAATTAGATTCCTGCCGATGAAGTCTTCCACACTGTATTGGGACCGGGGCTTATGCGGGAAGCGAGCGGATCAATCGGCATTGGAGGATGCACAGAACAAGAATCTGTGCAATGCCCACGAGAGCACACAGTGTGAGAAGAAACTTATATAGATCACCATCGTCAGAAGATTACAAGAGTCCGTTGACGTCAATAGCTTTATTCACGTTGTTGAATTCAAAGAGAATAGTTGAAGTCTTAAAACTACTTTCATTGTTGCCTAATAACTATTTTTTTTAATTCTATAACCATCAACTTTGGTGCATTTAATTTAGATTTTTTTTACATTATCTTAAAGCACATCAAATACACAACGGAACCTGGTAAAGTTGTGTTCTTAAAACACAGATATACGCAGCCATCATCCTGATACCCGCCCACACATATACACTGTTACATGTGAGCACTGCGGTGAAGAGAGAGAGAGAGAGAGAGAGAGAGAGAGAGAGAGAGAGAGAGAGAGAGAGAGGCACTCATTTGTCAATGCCACCTTCTCAAAATCTACCCCGTGCCGACCTCTGTGCCTTACTTACATCCTCTTCTCCCCTTACTCTTCTTTTTTCCACTAATGTTGGATTAGATGAAAAGCAAATAAAAAAACGAAAATAAAAAAAGAGGCCCGGGGGGGGGGGGGGGGGGGGGGGTTCGGCTGTTGGTATGACACACGTGCAAGGCTTGGTTCCTCGATGGTTATATCCTCCTGAGAAGCTGCTGAATGCAGCTGGTACAGCAGAGGGAAAGGCAGGAAGCCGTCTCGCTGTAATTTGCTTTCCCTCATCGCCCCGCTGCTGGCTGTATAGGGGGTTCCCCCCCATTAAAGGGCTTGTGACCTTTGGAAGAGAGGGGGCAGGGGTTTGATTGGGCTTTTTTTTTTGGTTTTGGTCAAAATTGGGACGCGCAACAAGCACAGGCACAGCGAGGGCCCATTTACTGTGCTGCAGCCACTGCATGTGAGGCAGAGGGCTGTGGTGCCCACACACTACTAATGCTACGAGCAGTCAGCTGCGACAGTGGGTTATTTATGTTTTCACATTCTTTGGATAGATAAATGATAAATAACACATTACGTTATACACTTGCAACGCTTGAGTTAGTAAGGGTTCAGGCATTCACGAGAATATTGCCACCCAGGGCAGTCCCTGTATTAAGGAAAACAATATGATGAATTTCTGCTTGAAAGGTGCTATGAGTAGCATTCTAAAGCAGAAATAGTTGTTTTTTGGTTACTTGAGGCCAGTAGAACAAGCTGTAAACCTCAACAGACATATTACCATCTTGTAAAGTTGAGATGGAGAAAATGCTAGTGACAGTTGCCTATCGACACATCAGTCACTTATGTGTTCTCCTTTAAGCTCTGTTTTGGTCTCCACCAACTCCTGCAGAAACTAACTTGCTCGTTTGGCTTTGTCTGTCTGCTGTTGCATGCTGGGTAGTGGGTTCATCAGAGATTTAGTTTTTTTTTGATGAAGCTCCCTGCTGCTTGAAACAAGCAGTGAAACAAAACAGTGAAGTTTGATCGAAAAAACAAGGAGTTGGAAGACGCTAAATGCTATTTAGAGCTGACCTGTTGGGTAATGTCGAGTAATGCATGACATCTGCATGCCATTACCGTATTATTTGTGGTATCAGCATAGATTTTACATGCAATTGTGAGAAGATGGCGTTACTCCAGAAAACTACAGAGCCGAAAATGTCAGTGATTCTCTGGAAAAACAAATTCCACTGTTAAAAAAAAGCATAAAATAGCCCTTTGAGTTTGGATGTGAAGCTCTTTTTCTAATTATTCTGACCAAATATAAGACAATTGTATTGTTTGCCGGCTCGAATATACTCACATACCAATGAAATAAAAGCTACAAATGGTCTTTACAGCAACGGGCATGCAAAAATGCTACAGATAGCACCTAAGATGCACTTTGTCAAACCAATGGAATTATTGTCTCTCACTCTCCCCGAGTGCTTTAGCTATTTTAAAAGGTCTTCCTCCATTCATATGTGCATCATCTTTTGTCAAAGTCTCTTCTTCTTCTGATTTATATCCTGCACTCACAAGACCCGTCGTCCTGAAATCCACTTAAAGGCCGTTTTCTTGTCGATGGAAATCAGACAAAAAGAAAAGTAATCAACACTCACCCACCGCGCCTCCATCTGCCTGTTCTTCCACTCTTTTTATTGCCCCATTTTACTTCACTCTATCCTTTTTCTACGTCGTGTTACTTTGCACCCGTGGGAGTGTGTAACTGCCACCGCCAGATGTGGATTCCTACTGTTGCTTTCCTCGCATCTCTGTAGATGTCTTCCTCGAGCTCATACATGATAGATACAAAACCAGTCACGCACTTCGCTCGCACACGTTTCCACATGCAGATACATGTGACTGCCTGGAAACGCACTACATTTGTATGTTCATGTACTGCATGTACTGGTGGACGTGTTTATCTCCACCCTCCATGTCACTCCGTCACGCGAGTGCGATGATTTGTTCGAGACAAAGCGGCACATCCCCATTTGTAATCATAATGGATCCATATATCAGGAATCGCCGCGAAAGAAGGAATTTAAGGGCACGAGAAGGAGATAGCAGGAATATGAGTGAAAGTGTTCGACAAAGGAGACGTAGGAAGCGAAAGAGAAGGTGTCATTCTACACATTTTCAGCACCGTGGAACATAGTGTGGGCAAAAAAAGGATTGCAAATGAAGAAAGGCAAGGTGAACTAGGAAGAGCAACATATAGAGAGAGAGAGGTGGGTCAAAAAAAACTGCGAGAGGGGAGACAGATCTGCTGCTGTGACGATGACTGCTAATAGTCTTGATAGACTTATTGCAGCACTTGTGTCGAACTAAAGCACCTCTCTGCTCGGGCTACCGCATAGAAGAATCTGCCCCTGGTGGGGTAGTGCTATACCTTTTGAGTGGAAACCTCTCTTTGTGCTTTTTTGCACCTTTATCCCTCAGTTTCAGGCAATTTAATTAGATTCTAATTCACTTTATCAAAACCCGAAAGCGAGAAATGAAGGGACTAAACAACAACAAAAATGAAGGATGACGAATCACCGATTTGGCGATAGGGAAGTGGACGCGATACATCCAGGCGGGTAGGCCGTTATGGTCTCATAGTTAGAGAAGCAAGTGGTTCAATCCCAAGACGGGCGTGGGAAGTGAAAAAGCAGCACTTGCCCCCTTCTTCTATACTACCACCGAGGAGCCCTTGAGCAGGGCTCTCAACCCCGACTGCTCCGGTGGAGCTGCTCAGTGGCCAGCAGGTCAGACTTGTGTGTATTGAGCACTTCTGAATGTGTAATTGTGTGAATGTGATCAGGGCATTCCTGCAAAACAGAGGCTTCCTCTCAGTGTAAACCTCCCTCAATAAATAAAGCTTAAAAAAAGTTTAAAACAGGCATTTTATTCCCCCCGAAAATAATACAAAGTTGGATTGCTTTTTTTTGTGCGCATGTGTATGTAACTTCACCAGCTCAGCGAACAGTGTAACTGTGACTGTGTTTAATAAATGAAGCGTCATATCTACTTCAAACGCACACAGGCACACACAGGCGCACGTGTTAATCTGAAGCGACATTGACTTTAATAGCCACTTTAAATGTCTTTATTATTTTAGAGCACTTTATGAGTTGCCCTTGGCGTGGAGGGGCACAGTATGAGATTCGACTCGAATCACGGGCAACAAAAGCTCGGCGCAGACTCCTTCATGTCCCCTTGTGCCATTCGCAGGTTGCAGGGTAATTCTGCTTTATTACAACTTAAAGTGGTCTGCCAGAGATTTAGTATTGCACTGCCATAAAACGGGGGGAGATAGAGTCAAAAAGCAATGGTCAAAATTACAGTAATGGTGGCAGACTTTGATTCAAAATCCTGCATCCCACAATACCCATAACGCAATGCAACAATTTTAAAATTGCCATCCTGCTAACAATCCCTATTTATACTAAATGTATTCATGTCATTGCTATCAATAACAGCAACATCGTCAAATGCTGAGACCTCGGCACGAATGTTAATGCAGATGAGCTTTCCAAATGTCTTTGGAAAGGAAGACAACAGCAAAAAATAGCCAAAGTTGTAAACATCCATAATAGTTTCCTGATTAAGTTCCCGGTTAAAACGTTGTCCTTTTGTTTTTAGTTAAGTCGTTCAAATCTCACAAATCTCCTGTTGTCTTTATGTAGAGAACCTGTTGCTAGTATCTATAATCACTGATCCCAATGGGCTTTCCTGTTTCACTATGAATCAATAAATAAATATATAAAAATGATGCTATTTTCTTCTCTGTCTAATACATTTCTGATGTTCCGAAGCCCGATGAAGACAGGAAGCTGCTGCTGACCGACATACGGCTGCTTTTGAGGACAATGACCGTCAAACGTCGGTCGGAGTTAGTGCTGTGGATTCACAGTCACCGTAGCAATTTCCCTATTTAACCATGTTTCAGCATTTACATTGGTGAGTGTAATGTTGAACTAACCGATCACAATAACGGCCAAAACAGTCAAAACAACCACTCCAGGCAAAGAAATAAAAAAGTGTCTCCTCTTGCGGCTATATAGAGAACACTATTGAATAAACTGTGTGATGTTATTCTCTCCGGAGGCCTAAAGTGCAACTACAAATCTAGTTAGACACACACACACACACACACACACGAACACACACTTACTTTTAGTCACCCATACATGTGCAAACATACACACCATAACAATTGTCAACAGTTCCACAAAAGCACCAGGCCTGAGGCCAATATCCATCTCTGCATTTTGTCGCATCTTTAGGGGTTTCTCTCTTTTTTTTTACGACACAAAGCAGATGCCTTTTTAAAGACCTGCAAGTCTCCAGTCTTGGGGATGCACCGCCAATCAATGAGAAGCCAATCCACCACGGAGAAGAGCCACACAAAGAGAGAGAGAGAGAGAACACTTCAGAGGTGCTGTCTGGGTAAACACAGGTAGTCTCCACCAGGTGTGACCTTCCATCGAATCAGCATTTTGAATGCAGCTCATGTTTACCTTCAATGCATGACTAAAAAGCTGCTGAGGCAGGGAAATGCTGCCTACAGATCATTTAAAATGTTCAGACACTTCCTTATCCTGATGCTTCTTTCAAAATAAAAGGAGACTTTTCATTAGAGCAGTGGCAAAACAAATTCACGTGTCTAAACTGGAGACGGAGGAAGATTACCTCCATCGCGCCACGAGGAAGGAGAGAGAAATCTCACAGACACATCCGTACACTTATCAGCTCCGGAATGACACAATGCTGGTACCAGGGGGACTTAAATATTAATTCCCATCCTGGTGAATATAAAAATAAATCCATTTGCTAATCGTGCCGGGAGATGCTCGACGGCGGTAAAAGGGTTTTGTGTAAATTACTAAAAGATTAGTTCCTTGGCTGGTTTATCTACAGGTCCAAACCACCGAGGTGCACTCCTCCAGCACCTACAAAGTCCTCTCTAACTTCTGGACAGGAAATATAAGGATTTACCATGTGTGTGTGTGTGTACTGTAAATGTCCCAGCAGCTCCTTTTGAAATCCTGCGATTGTCTCTGGTGAAACAAGATAAAGGTGGTGCTTTGAAGGTGCAAAGCTGTGACGGGATGGTGTTACCTGCGTGAGATATCGCGTCGCCGGGAAGTTTTGGCCGGACGGACGTTTGTCACATGTGACACGGAGACGCTGTTTCCACGGGATTAGAGCGCATTAGCCAAGATGGGTGCCAGTCAGAACACACCTGGTAGTATTTACGTATTCTTAATCTTTGGCAGGAAATAAACATTTCTTTTGAAAAAAGAATTTAAGCTTCTCTCTCTCTGCCACGTAGCCCGTAAACGCTGAATACTGACCCATTTAGTGGACATTTTGCTTTGAATTTAGAGATGGGGGGGGAAGAGTAAAAGTACATTATTCATCACACACTCAGCAAAAAATGTTAAAGCACCATATAGCAGACTACCCCATGCGTGAGGCCTCCCTTGGATATGATAATATACAGAGGGGCCATTGAACAATGTGCTGAATAATGAAATAGCCTATTTGCCAGGATGAGACAGTTATAATATCCCAATAAAAAAACAACAGCCTCCACAACGGACCGTCATCGGCACTGTTCTGGGTAAAACCCATTTCTTCCTTTTATGTCAAGATTTTCTCCCTGTTGCACATAAAAGTTTATGAATAGCTTTAACGCTCGCTACACTCCAGTTTACAGCCTTTCCTCCATGCTCTCTGTGTAAAAATAAACCTCAGGAGTGGCTTCTTGCATGAGTCAGAGCTGATCAATTAAAAGCTTATTGATCTGTTATGGAGGCGGCGGTGGCAGGAACGTGGGGATTACTTTGCCACAAAAGGCTGCTCCCAATCCCACCTCCTCAACATTAAATACACACCCTGAATTAGACGATCCGATCGCGTCGGCAAGAAGACTTCATGCGTATACGCGTCATGGTGTATGTTGCTGTGCTGACATGTGGTTAGAAATGCATGGTCAAGGGGATGTGGCCGGCAATGAGAGGATACGTGTCGCTGAAAGGTTAGAGAATGGCACCGTCTCAAAGCATATTCACTTTTCTCCCGAGAATCCACCATGAAAAGTGCTATATTTCCTCAAACCAGGCACGGATCGCTTCCTGTTACTCAATATCATAAAGATTACAGTGACTTGTGCACAGACATGGAGAGCGCACACTTTCTTTCAGATGTCTCTTTCAGATGTGGATAAAGAGCTTGGGCCTACACACCTGTCTTTCACAACCTCTTCATCCCTTGATTTCTCCTCTTCCTCCTCTGTCACTTTCTCAACCCTCTCAAGCACAAACAGAAACTCACACAGATGTACACGCACACAATACCCCTGGAGCTTAATTTGCAATAGAAGACTACTTCATTTGAATGTCTTTGATGTAGCGTGGCTTTGCTCAAATGAAGTATCTGATCCCAATCCCCTGGACAGATCCACGTGGGCGTATCGGTGTAACCAACCAACCACTGTCATCCCCATCCTCCTACCAGCTCCTTTTCTTTGTGTTCCTCACCCACAGTTCGTACGCCATCCCCTCTGCACACCCATCTACCCTTCCACAATTTTAATTAATTTACAATTTTAACAAGCACGCTTAAGTATCTCGTCATCCGGGTAATTTATGGAGATGGGGTCTCAGGTTTGGTCCCCTGGTTGCCAAACAGCCTTAACACGTTGCTGAACTTGTCGTTGGCCTCCATGGGCTTAAGGAAGAATGCAGATGGTTGAGGAATGGTGAGCAAAACCAGTGTTTTTGCAAGTTTTCCTCAAATACAAATCCTGTGTACTTAACTTGTTTTTCTTTTCATTTCCATAGAATGAAAAAATACATCCAACGAAACAAAACACAAGAACAAGGCTTGTAAACGTGTTATATATGATGTAAATTACATTGTATTGATAGTTTAAAACATGCCAAACCACCACAACTATGGTCCTTCAATGCTTTGGTAATACTGCAATATATTGCAAACTGTTGACTGGAAATGTGATATATATATATATATATATATATATATATATATATATATATATATATATATATATATATATATATATATATATATATATATATATATATATATATATATATATATATTCAAACTACTTTTTCATTAATATTGTAATATTTTTTTATGTTTCCAAGATTCAACACGCAAAAGAGGGCTTCTGTTCCACAACCTGCTTTCAATTCTAAATAAAGGTAATAACTACTTGGAAATAAAGCAAACTGGCATATATCCCAAACTATTCCTTCAATCGTTTTGACACTGAATGGCTTTTTGTGTTTGGGAAATTCTTTGGGTGACACACACACACACACACACACACACACTGATACAGACATGTGCCTACAACACCAAAGCAAAATCCAACTGCAGCCTAACAAGAGGATTAGAGCCTCCCAAAGCCCAGGTTTGTCATTGACTGTGAACAAAAAGGAGAATGGAAAAGGGAGCTGAGAATGTGCAGATTAACCGAACAAATGCTCCGGTATTTTCCAGGTGCTCGAGGTACATGCATCGCTGAAGTGGCACAGAGCAAGAGTAAATATACACATGCTCACACATCCAGTCCCGGCACCATCTTGCGTCTTATTGGGGCTAATCCTGTGTGTACACCCGGACAGGCTTACGGATGCCCCCGTAGACTCCACCAGCAGCGACGAACACAGAGAGCCTTGCTGAAGAGCTCCATTCAGAGCATGAACATGGAGCAAAATGTGTTGAAATGACCAACATGGGAAAGCAAGCTGGCAAGCAGCAGCCCCACAAGTACTAATTATGATGATACGGGAGTGGGCAAACTCTGAGGCATATTAAATGGCATGTGTTGCATGACAGTTTTAGTACTCTGCTGTTAAATCATTTGTGAAACTAGTGCAAAAAGTAATTTTATTCTGAGTTACCATGGTCAGGCTTTAAAAACCAAATCAGAAGTCCAGGTCAGCCTTTTATTTCCGAGCTAACGTGCTAACGTACACGAGCAGTGTACAGCTATGAGAGTATCTTCTTCGACTGTATGTAGGAAGTGGACGTAGTCACCCTGACTTCACGCATCGGTTTGTGGACTGCTGTTTTGAAGCATCGAGTTCAGCACTTTGGCCGTCGCCATCTTGGTTGTTTGGAACCAGAACTGACGAAAGAGGGTGGAGCTAAGTAAAACTGAACGCAGAATAAGACATTTTTTAGGCAAACAAAATGTTCATATTCATTTTTCACGAACTGAAAACACTGTGAATACGTCAGACAAAACACAGGAGACCCAGACATGTGTTCGTGACCTGTCAATCACAAGGTAGCCACGCCCCCAAAGCATACCCTGCTTTATAAACTATTTCACTCTAAATAGGACCATCATTTACTGAAAGAACATCATGCTGTATAGAATAAGACTTGAAACTATCAGACTTCTTCTTTTGCAACCAGAGGAGTCGCCCCCTGCTGGCTATTAGAAGTAATGCAAGTTTAAGGCGCTTCAGTATTGGCTTGGCTTTACAGAACCAGAGGTTTCCACCTGAGTAGGATCCATATTCTCATCTCTCTGCAAGAAGAAGTAAGCAGAGTGAAAATACTTCTGTTCGCTGGTTATGTTACAGGTTATAGGATATCATATCTAAAAGGAAAGATATTCTTGAATCACTCCGTCTAGGTACTTAATCAAAGTCAAACATTTCAGAGACCCTCTTGTGTGATTTCCACCTCAAATGCCATCTGTCAATGAGAAAATGTCACCTAAAGAGTGAACATTCGTTGAGGTTAAACAGGAGGAAGGGTCGACATCAAGAAAGCCTCAGAAGGATGTGACGTTGAAGCAAACGCCTTCTGTGCCTTTTTACTCGAGGCCGCTGATACCGAACCTGTCGTTTGACGGAAAATCGAACCGGATTGACAGTATGGACTTAGCATATCTCCTCTCTTTAGATCAATTTGTGGAAAATGTTAAAATCTCTGAGGACGACGCCAGAGCCACACAGACTGTAAAACACAAAGCACTGTCACCACAGCAGCCATTTTATGCATTTGATTTGTTGTTAATTTCCCGACTCGCATACACCCGATAGAGAAACGCTGCCCTCTGGCTCTCCATCCATTAGAGGCAGGGATTTCTGGAGTTTAGTTTGAGTGTTGTCTGGCCTTAGTTTGCTTGTTTACCTCCGAGGACAAAGGGGAGGCTGATAATATGGCAGCGGAGTCATGGCCGCTGGCCCTTTTTGATGAGGAGAAAGGTCTGTTTGACTAATTACCCTGGTGGTCAGACCACTTGTTTTTTTTCCAATGCCATATTTTTTACGTCTTCTCTCTCTCGCTCGGGTTATTTAGTCCTCGGTTCCTGGGCGCACGCGCTGAGCCGTGACATCTGTCGCTGATATTTGCATTTGAATTAGCGCTTCGAATCACTACCGATTGATTACCTGCGATTGCCTTTGTTTTCGTCCCAGTTTCATCATTTCTTTTAGGTAGTACTTTTTACTTTTTACTCTTTTCATCGAGTCATTTTTCATCCTCCCTGTTCTCCATTTGCTCCTCTTGGACTCCAGAGTTTGGGGCCGGGATGCAGTTCACCTTTACCACAGGTGAGTAATACACGAACCACTCTTTGACAGGAAATCCATAATCTGCAAAGTGGTTCAAATAACTTCTAAATACATAAATCTGCTGGGAGTTATTGATGGCTATTGCACTGGTCTGTAGGGTAGGGGCAGAATAAAACACTATATTTATATGGAAATCAGGAGTTGAGAAATGGGCATATACATAGCCCGAACATTTATTTTAAAGCCTAATAAGCAATGGAAATTTGATGTTTCATTATGAATTATCCATATAAAAATCCTCAAATTCAAGTGAAGAACACCATATACGCTTGAAAAGTTGGGGCTCATGCAAGAACATTTTTATATTTTATGTAAATTGCTTGTTTAAATGACTAGTTGGAGGTGTTTGTGAGATTTGAGCATCATCTACACCCTTATAAGGATTGCTTATAGAAGGCTATACCTGTTCAGCTCTGTTAGTGGACAAGTTTCCCAGAACAGATTATTTATTTTGCATTGTTGCGTTTTTAGTTATTGTTTGATTTTGTTAACATATTCACAACCGATTGCCATAAAGGCGTTATAGATATTTTCTCCCTCTGGAAAAAAAAAGACAGACTCTGCATCGCTGCTCCAACGAGCGCTCTCATAACACTTGTATGTACCGCTTGAGAATGAATTCCTTTGAGAGGCTCATTCTCAGTGCACAAAGGAGTGTGGGTATTTTTCATCTTTCAGAGGACAAAGAATGGCGGTAGAATATTTTCTAAATACTGAAATACCAGAATTTCAGATGCACAAAATACAGCCAAAGCAAGTTTAAAAAAAAAGAGGCCTCATCACACGACACAGAAGCTGTTCTCCACCACAGACGACTGCATTATTATGCCCCGAATTGAAATGACTGTTGCTATTCTCTGGGCACACACACAAACCCATCCTGGCCATGGCATTGGCCATTTTCAGGAGTTGGGGTTCCATCTTGTCTCCTGATGAAGAGCTTTGTATGGACCACCTGCGCTCACAGTCTGGACAAGCAAAACTGATTGCGAGGTGGATGGAGCACACACAGCCAGGGGGAAGCGGCACCATGCCGGGGCTAAGTGGCACTTTAACACACAACGCATCCTGGGGGCCCCTGGCTGTCCACCTAGACCGTGGGCAAGGCCATGATGCAAGCGATTGGCTTGTTGTAGGACACAGAGAAGCAAACAAAACCACCAGCACAGGGTGGCGAACAGGAAAGAGATTAAATGTTTCTAATTACGATAAAAATCCAGACTGATTTTTTTTTCGCTCCTTTGAAGCACTGTGATTAAGCTTTAATTTCCGACCAAAGCGATGCAGGGACTGCTTGTCTTTGGATGAATGTATGTGTGTTTATGTGTGTCGGGACAGATGGTGTCTGTGGGGGTGGTGAGTGATAAAGTGTGTATCAACCTGGTAAAGATAGCATTAGCTGGGAGAGCTGCAGGTGGCTCATCACGATGTTCGCCCGCTAAACTGCTGACTTACGTATGTCCCGAGGTTAAAAGAGACAATTTTATCTACTGGCAAGGAGGTACGATTGTTTTCTTTCTATATATTGAGGAGTGAACTCTAACTCTGAAGATCAGGTCTGTTTCATTTGTTTTAGAGACATGCAGTTGCACAGCGTATCGATCCGACATAAAAAAAAAGTGAACTTTCGACTGACCCGAGGGTGTGTAAACGTTGAAGTGAAATGTAGCCGGCTAATAGAATGAATAAGTAGATCATAGAGAGCTGCAGGGATGATGTAAATTGTGTCGGCCAACCCCTGAGGTTAGCATCACACTGGGTCCCTCGACAAAAGCCAATGGGATCTTTCCATTGGCTTATTGGCAGAGAATTAATTAGCTCTGTGGCAAACACAAGTTTATGATACCTGTATGTTTTGTTCAGCAAGATAATCTTCACAAATATGCAATCAGCAGAAGTAAAAAGTGAATGTTAGACTATAGTCGGTGGACTAGTCGGCCTGATGACATTTTATAATCCAATTTAGCCACTTGTTAGCAACCTTCAAAACTCACGAGAGGGATATCTACTCACATATTTGATATCATAGGACAACGTATTGAAATCTCTGCAGCTTGTGCTGTAACCACAGACCTCATTTCAGGCATCTATAACCAAAAAACACGTTCAAAAAAACCCATTGACTTCGAGACGAGGGAACTCATTTCCTGCTTTTAGGACTCATTCCTGCAGCACTCGTTTGGGAGCCGTGAACTCATCCATTCCTCTAGTGTTTAAAACACTCATCATGTTCAAGGCTACCTTGTGGAAAAAAAACAGAAAAAAGAGCTGAAGCAAGGTTCTCACACTGGCCAGGCTGTTCGGTACAAAGCACGCTGCTTGAACACTGGGCAGAATAAACTGTTTTTTTTGTGAATTAAAATTTAATTTAAACTAATGCTCAAGCGTGAGTCACACTGCACCGTATGGTTAGTACAGTAATGCTTCTCGCAAGAGTTTTTCTTAGAAAATGGCAACTTGTTCAATCAGACTTACGTCAAGGAATTGATCATTTGGTGGAGAAGACTGTGTTCTTTGTTTGAGACCTCAAAGAGTCTTCGCAGCGTTGAAGATTCTGCTGGTGAACGAATCCTCCCCGAACATGCATAAACATTAAACCTTAATCAGAATCAGGACGATTTCCAAGTAGGCTACACATACAAGGAATTCGCTAATGGTCTAACGCTTGTATAAAGAACATCTTTACAGTAAATGTTTAAATACACGTTATTTTTCTCATACCCTCTGTCTGAAAACGCTCCTATTTAGCCCCTGTCTCTTTAATTAAGCCTCCCAAAAAAAAAGCGCAGTCTGCTCTGATTGGTCAGTTTTCCAGTCTTCCTTATTTGCGCTGCCGCAGTCTTCACGCCGTCACGGCAACCGGGAACTAATTGTGTGTGTCGGCCACACGGAGTTTAGCAGCACTTCTACCGGTGACCGTATAGCTGTGACCTCAAGTCCAGATGGCTTGTCTTAAAGGCACAGTGTGCGCATTTCTCCGGGGATTGAGCGTTTCCAGTTTTTCCATTATTCATATGGCACCTAGACATGCTTCATAATCAAGAAAGATATGGAAATCGTTGAATATGTTTCCTTTGTTCCAATATAAACAAATTCATGGTTTAAAAAAAAAAGTACAGTGAATAATTCTTAGAAGTATTTGCACCTTGATCCCCCCCCCCCACTCATTCACAGACCAGGACTTCAGAGCTTTTTATATATATATATATATATATATATATATATATATATATATATATATAGATAGAGAGAGAGTAGATGAAGGGAACCAGACTGAAGGCCTCGATGTTGCTGCCTGCTGAGTTGTAAATAGGTTGGGGGTCTTTGACCTGAATGATAAAGAGCATTCCTTATGAATCTCAACACACAACTCAAACTGTGGCAAGGCCGATACTGGACAGGACAGGCAGTGCGAGGGGCTCATGAGGAATATCGACGCTTCAGCAAATTCTGATGAAGGGGAAGAGAAGACCAAAAGAAAAATCAAACGGAACAAAATCGATCGTGTTCCACAATTTAACTTTGTACTTTGCGTGAAAAGAAAAGGAAGTGGGAGGTAATGCACTCTATAGGAAGTTCTATTACTTAGAGGGTCATGGTCTTTTGCCTCACTCGCCATCTATTTCCCTGCATCCTTTGCTCAACCATCACAGCTGTTACATAATTGAAGTCCAGTCGTGGTTTTGGCTTGTGTGGAAGAAGTCAAAAAAAGTCAGCATTGCAAAGAGGTTACTGGAGAATCCTCAAAGTTCAAATCTGTTTCTTGCCAACACAGTGAACTTGTGTCCGCCCTAAGACTTCCGGGCAGTGGTGTGTCTGTGGTACATGCAAAGCTTGTCAAGATCAAAAGCACACTGGCGTATTGTAATAAGTATGAACACATCAATAACCTCTTTACATCTACATTATTGCATTTCCTCTTTCATCCAGCTGCGAGGACTGCTTTGCTTTTCATTCCACAGAAGTTGAGGCTTCTCAAAAGAAATTGCATCTGAACACTACATGACCGTTGCTCAAAAGGAAGATAATTACTGTCACCGACCGTGCGACTAAGTTGACATGCCCGCTGGCCTCGCATGTGCGCATATTCATCACGTTCACAACCGAATGGAGATGAAGTTGCCCCCTTGCCGTCCAACTGCATTTGATGGCTCCAGGTATATTGCGGAAATGATGTGGTTTGCTGGAGAGTACATGAGTGGGAGTGAATTAAAGACATGTCCAACCAATATTATGAGAGAGAGAGAAGAGAGATAGAGACTATTGGCCTATGCATGAATAGACGCCCGAGAAAGTAGATGTTGGGAGATACATTTATATAACCTGGGTGGGAAAAAAAGAGATGCAGCAGCGAGGTAGAAGGGGGGGGGGGGAGAGGAGTGGGGAGATTAAGTAATTATCCTTTCAAGCCTAATTTGAGGTGCTGTTTGAAATTAACCTATGCAAATGAAGTGACTAAATCACATCGAGGACCACAGTGACTCAGACTCTACAGGAAGGAGATTGGTTTTTTTACATCTTATCACAACACTATCAAATGCAAATTCTGAACAATTTTCCATACCGCGTGAATAGGTCATATTGTATGTTGGTACGACGTTTTTTTTTCCTCATAATTAGCAGCTGGGGATCAGTTGATGAAGACCAGGAACAAACATTGAGGCCCGGTGAAAATTGCTTGTGCTGTAATGGCTGAAAAGGTAAACGTAGATGTACATTTCCACCACACTAATTCTATCAGAAAAACAAAGTATTTGTTTTTTTTAACAGAAAAACAGCAGTTCTCATTCACAAATTCCATATACTAGTTTTTGACCCGTGTTAAGGTGCCGTGAATAATATTTCAGGTAAAAGGGATTACGTACCTATAGCAACAGAAACATCCTTGCAACAAGAGCTTGGTTTTATGAACAGCAGCTTAACACCGATAAACCTGCCCTCCCACAGTACTCCTATTATTTAAACTATGAAGTTCTAGTTACCCTTCTAGCCTCCGTTTTGGAAGTTTTATTTATTACATGTATTGTATCTTTTCAAAATACACAGAAAGAAAGTTAGGTTTATGAAAAGAGCGTGGTTGACGTTAACGTGACGATCTCACACCAACGACTCTGGTGACGAACATCACTCACGACTCACCTGACTAAGGACTCGTTGGTACGGCTGGGTTGGGTTTACATCGGAGTCACTTGACAGCCCGGCGTGTCACATAAAGGGTGCATGTGCTGCCACCGTACATGGCAAAAAAAAACCCCAATTAATCCAGTTTTAAAAGGAAAACTACGAAGTTGAGGTATGCACTGACCAGTGTTTGAGAGTCAAGGGAATGCTCCACAGAGACAGAGAAGATAACTCAGAGTATGTGAGTAATTGCTCTTATTGATAAAATGAACCAAGGGAAAGTAAACTGCTCAATACTCATTAATAACGAAAGAAATAATCACCTTCCCAGTCATGCGTGTTCACAAACGGCAGTGTATCGGACTATTTTCACACCACACGTGCATCTGTGCGAGTACGAGGAAGACAGAGGAAGAGAGGCGCATGTGTTTAACTGGCGGAGATGGAATTAAAAGTGATGATTTCCCTGTCGACTGCTCCCTCTAAGCAGCTGCTTGCTCCTCTTTATGGCGAGGATGTCATTATTTAATTCATAAAAGCGTTTTTTGTTTTTTTTTGCATCATGCTCTTTCACCCCTCTGCTGCACACAGCCACTTGCCAACTCTTCTTGTTTACTCAAGCGTGCTTTCTTCCAGATTCACTCCGCTCTGGTTTGTTCCTTCTCTCTGTAAACACTTTCAATTATTCCAAATCAGATTAAACAATAAAAAGCACAGGGAAATTGTCTTGGTGACATTTTACACGAGGACCGACTGTGTCATCAGGTGAAGCACACGACGTTCAGGCAAAAAAAAAAAAACAGGACCTCTTATTCCGCACAAGCAATAGACGGTGCAAATCAATCAACATTTATATACTTACTGTTGTGTCACTCCATGCACCCGTGCAGTATGGCACACCGCATGGCTGCAGCTTTAGAAAGGGATGAATGGACATTATGAAGAGCTTGCTTGGGATCATCTTGCGATCTAAATGCAAATGTAGGAAGGGTGTGAAAGCACTGAGGAAGTTATTACCTACATGGCTGGCTTTGATGAACAGCTCCCAGGCATTTGAGGCAAATACCAAAGTGGAGGATTGCAGCCATGTGATTAAGATGATTAATTACTGTTAAATATATTCCTGTTTTTTTTTTTTTTTTACACCTCCTTCAAGCAATCAGAGGAGGCGTGTGCAGACCCCGCGGTGCCACTTGTTTGAAAGTGTGTTGTGAATTCAAGTGTGGCAGTTGGCACGAGCGTGGGGAGCCCACATGTAATAAGTGTGGATGAATTGGAAGTCACATAAAAAAAAAAGAAGTAAAGTGAAGATGTATAGATGAACTGTAATGTAGGATTTAAATATGAACGGCTCTGCTGGCGTATTCCAAAAATAAAACTCATTAGAAAATGATGTGAAATCTTAAAAAGCTTACAGCCTCTGTAGTCATACCTCTATTTGAACCCCCCCAAAAACAACCTTCGAAGCATTACGCGTTTCTGTAAAAGCCTCCAATTTGTCCCAAGGACATTTCCAGAGACAGACCAAAACATATGCCGACGTGACATCACTCAGCGACAAACCCACTTAAAGATACACTCTCAAAAACACACTTTCAGAAATAAAAGTCACCTTTAGAGGGGGGGGGGGGGGGGGGGGGGGGGGAATGAAAGCAACCTCTCTCCTTTTGAAATGTAAATGAACAGCTTTGAAGAAATCGTGTTATTAAGAATCAGGTGTCGCTATGCGGCCGCCGTTGATATGGAGTTCATCATTTCTAAATGAAATATTTTTCTCCCCTCTTGCAATTTCTTCACCCTTTTCACTTCTTCCTAAGCGGAGAGCAGGCTTTGTTTGAAAAGGTCATTTGCCTTTCATGGAGCTTACGCTCGCCTGCTGACAGGCGAATGCCATCGCTTCCCTTTAAACTCAGTAATGATTCTTTTTACAAGTCTACATGCGCTTAAACATCTCAGTGTGGTGCTTTTTTAAAAGTATTTAGCCTCACACAGTAAATGCATCACTTGTACTATTTATGTTGGCGCTCATCAAGTTTACCAGCAATACCAGTATACCAGCAATTTAACAGGATTATCAATATCAAATTAGTCAATACTTTCCAGCCTTGAGAGTGCAATGGTGTGTCACATGGGAGTGTGTGTGAGATGAAACACTGCACAATGAGGCCATTTATTAGCATTAGATCACAGCACTGATTCCAGCCTGGGAGTATATTAATCACTCTTTCTTATCTTGTTGGTTTTTCTAATTAACAATGTCATGAGCAATTTTAATTAGGTCAAATTACAACGTTAGGAATTAATCAAAGTGCAATCGTACAGGCCGGTACAACTCGAAAGAATAAATTGCCACACCGCAAATATATCACTCATTCATTCATCATGTTTCCATTACAGTCATGTTAGAGTATTAGCTATGCTGAGAGGCTGTTCTTAGGGACAGTGGTTCTTTGAGGTAAATGCTCACGTCACGCTCACAATGAAAATGCTCGAAGGTTAATGTTTAGCGGGTATAAATGATTGCTTTGTTTGTCATCTTAGTTTAGCGTGTGACAGTGCTAACAACTGCGAATCAGCGCCGGACACAAAGCCCAGCTGAAGCTGATGTGAAATGACTTTTGAAGGTATTTGGTCATTAACCAAAATATTGGACAGAAACAAAATGATCGCGATACGTGTGTCAGTCTGGACCAAAGTATCGGGCCGACAGACCAAATGTGCAACTTGTGTCAGAGCTTCTTCTTTCCAGTTCCAACCCCCCCCCCCCCCCCCCCCCGTGGAGTTGACATAAAAACTACTATAATTCCATTGAGATGAAACGAGAGCAGATTGGCTGACTTATTCTGTTTGTTCACAGCAAAGCAAGGTCTCAAATTTCACTCATCTGTGACTCAGCGGTGCTCAAGTGCCGTCTTTTCTCCGGTCTGATGCGTGAGGGTATCACCGTGGTTGTTTGCTTTTCTGCAGCGTCTCAGCAAGAAGTGGCTGCGAGCTCATGTCATCACCGGCAGTTGTGAGGGAGCTTTGTGGTTTTATTGGCCTTGGGATTCACACGCTGCTCTGGATCGCACTAGTTGAGGCACTTGAGGCTGTTCAAATTCACCCCTAAGTGTGAAGTGGATGAGAATATATCATGTTTAATTCTTCACTTTGCTCTGCAATTAGAAGGAAGCACACTGTAAGTAATTAAAAGTAAGCATATGAACGGCGAAGACTTTTGCACTAGGTACAGGTCCTAAACTACACTGTAACAAAATGATGGTGCCATTAACCCATAACACAGATCCTGCATCACAACTGAACTTCTACTAAAGACTACAGCCCAAAAGTTGCTACTGTTTTTTAACAGTATGAGTGGCACATGACCTATTATTTTTGCATTTTAAAGTGGTAGAATACAGGTTAACGCCTTCACTTCCAAAGGAGATCATTATGTCTTGACATATCCCATTTATACAACATAATCCTCAGCGCTGTAATTGCCGCTGCCGCCGCCCACACACATTCAAAAACCTGTCAATCCCGGTGAATCAAGACTCCCTGAAATCCCAGTTTAACTCCCAGGTGTACTTTACACCCACCTTAAAGTCAACTTCACAAGTGTTGTTTCTACAAGTCAGACTTACAATTCTAAGCTGTTTAAGAACTTGTCTAGACCGAGGCTCATTGCTTTGCTGTGACCTCCATTCCAGCTTTTCTCTCTCCGCGCTCCCACATGCAATCCATTTTTCATGCCGGCTCTGTATTGTTTCAGCCCATTTTATTTTCACTCCTCCGGAGAAGAGGTGTGTTGGTTTTTCAGGGAAAGCAGTGTGTGCTGTAGCCTGCTGAGTCCAGGCAGTTGGTTGGGTAAACCATGTCGCTTGCTGAGCACCGCTGCCGTCTGGCACGGATGATGGAGTTTATCACTACCAAAGGCCTATTTGCTTCTGTGACTCTTTAAAACTTCCTTTAGGTCCTTGACATTTATTCTATTTGTCTTTGCACTCTCAAGCTCCTTGCAAAATATTAAGTGAAAGATTCAAGCCTAAAAAAAAAACATGCACTGAATTGAAGGGTGTTTCTGAGCAGCAAACGTATAGCAAACTTCCTGGAAGTATCTAAAAGTGTCCCACCAGTCTGTAATCTTAAGAAGAGTCATGAAGTTTGTTTCTGCGGTTGCCCCAGTGCAAGGCAACGAAATGAAAGCGTCTCAACTAGTAAAAAACATGTTGGCTTTATACCTGCGATTGAACATCAAGCTGAAAGGTATAAGGGAGCGTCTGCTCGCCTTCATCGCTAATGGGGCCCAAACTGCAGCGCTTAGACTGAATATGAATGTACCTCCGGTGAATTATTAATGTTGCGGTGCGCTTCGTATTCTGCCTGGCACTTCCAGGGGTGATCCACCTCCCACGCGGATTGGAAGCTGTCACCCGTAATTGGAGAAATCACGACAGCACGGAGTTAAGTGCTCCACAGTCCCCGGGTGAAGAATCTGACGGTGCACACTGCAGCACCAAGAGGTGGCAACACATTCCTACACCCCCCCCTCTCTTTCCTCAATATATTTTTCCCCGTTCCCCTTATTTATGGTTTATATAGTCTGTTTCACTCTGCAGTTATAAACCATAATTAAACCTTAACCTTACGCATTATTCTTATTTAAGGATTCAGTAAGAAATGAGGATGTCCAAGAAATACTTAATGCTTCGAAGGGAGATGACAATGTTCAGTGAGTGCTCACTGATCAAAATATGCGACGCAGAGTTCCCTGATGACCTTTGACCCGAACAACAACCCATGCGTTCCACTAAGCATATTCCATGAAGCGTGTGAGACGAACCGCGTCTGATGAAAAACATGGTAATACCACAGCAGTCACCACTCCTGAGGACTCTGCGGTACATTTTTCTGACAGAGTGACAACTCTGTGGAAAGTGTGTGGATCCCTGGTCCCACAGAGTGCCCAGGGCACCATCAAACCGACAGCTCACAGCACACATGGACCCCCGTGTCCCAAAGATAGAGGCAAAGTTGTTGGCACAGCAAGGAGTGGTGGCAGTCCTGTTGCCCTTGATCAAAGGGATCTGTCACTTCTCATGACGGGAGCAAGATTGCAGTGCTTCGTTCTGGACCAACCATAGCATCTATGATCCGTGGTCAAATACTGGCATCATCTCAGCTTCAGCAGCCATGGTTCTTGGAGGCCAGGTTTGTCCATCAGAGGCAACATTGGTGATTGAGAGAGACAAATCTGATGTTGACAGAGGTTCAGGCCAGTGCAGGTCATGTGTGAACCGGTGACAAAGGTCAAAAGATGAAATTCATCCACGTCTCTACTGGAAAACCGAGGAGCGGGGCTCTTCGAAGCGACAAGTGAAGCTTGATGTGGCAAGGGCTGTCTAAATCTGATAAGAATCCGAAAACTGGGGCACGGATGCTGCTCTGCCTCACAGGAGTACACACTTTTGTCAAGAGGAATCATGTGCAGTCTGTTTTTAGCTCCACATTTGGAACTTAATCACTATAATCCATTCATTGGATTATGATGCCACTGCTTCGTGACAAACCATCTGTGTGAGAAGGTGCCTGTTCAAATTTAAAGTTCTTCTATCATTGGCTGTGAATCTATTTCACTTGTTTTCCACAGATTTACTTATTACATTTATTCATGTTTCTTATTAATTTCACTTTTAACCGTATGCATGTCTTGCACTAGACTTAAATCTAATAGATGACAATCCCACTTCCAGCTGTAAAAAGAAACTGTATATCTAAAATATACAGTATATATATATATATATATATATTGTTGGTGCAAATACACTGACCCCTCAAGGCAAACAAAGCATTTAATTTCCTCTTTTAGGTGTAAGGAAAAAGGTACAATATTGGAAGAGATCTAAAGGATAAGAGGGTACGCTGTCTCTGAAATGCTAATTTAATGGACGTGGAGAGGAAATAAGAAAGATAAACAGAATCAGGAAAAAAACAAGGGAAATATATACAACTATACGAGCAACTTAATGATGCGGGGAAATGTAAGCAGGGTGGAAAAATGTTCATGACTGTACACACGGTGAGCTTGAGTAAGTAGCCTTAACAGAGTTATAGAGGATGCATGTTTAGATACAATACGTGTACGAAGTTAAGTGGCCTGCTGGCACAGTGAAGTTATATATATTTTGATGGCAAAATAAGTTTTTGGTACGTGAACTGCTTAGATTGTAAACATACCATAAATGATGTTTGTGTGTGTGAGGCAAGAGTTGCTCAGTGTTATCTGCGTTACCTTCGATGAGATGGCGTTAAAGTTCTTTTTTTATAGAACATTTCATGACTGGGGTCGTGGTTACACTTGTGCTTTGAATGCGACTTTTGTCATTTGATGATGCCAGGACTGTCGAGTCGGCACACAACGGATCAATTTGTGTCCCTGTACAAAAATCAAGAGATTGCATTTTGTGACTTTTTCACGAGCAACCGAGAGACTTTGTTAAAGTGATGAAAAATTATCAGAATCCAATGGTATGATTTTGATCTTCTAAAATGGGCCACGCTGCATTTTTACTAATCATACATTTGATACTTTAAGTTCATTTAACTGCTCAAACTTTCCATCTTTTACTTTTAACAGAAGATTTCTACACTGTGGTATGGCTACTTTCACCAAGTAAAAGATCTGACAGCTCCTTCCACCAGTGGTTGCTAGAATATGCAAAGTCTTGACTAGTTTTATTGAAAAAAAGAAGAAATTCACTTAAGTATAAAATGTACGAGTGTATTCCTTGTGGCTCTCTTCTCCTCCTCTCTTCTGTAATAGATTCTAATGAATTCAGCCTTGCCAAGAGCAACTGACAGAGTTAAGTTTATTTGTGCTGGGCAGACACCCCTGTTACACTGATCTCTATACAAATCCAATTTCAATTTGAAAAGCAGAATCGATGTTATTGCACATTTGTCAAAACATCAACATGAGCCTGAATAGTCATTAGTGGCTCTGGCATGCTTATGACAGTTGCGTCCCTGAAGAAAATCAGGTGAAGTATAGTTAATGTCTCCCACACACACACACCTTGGGTTTGGAGCTGAGAATTAATTCGATCACACTTGCAGTGACAAGGAAGGCCTCAGCAACAATGGCATGAGTCTAAATTCATGCATTTACTCTGTTCAACAGTAGATGTTTGTTTTTTCTCAGGACAAAAGACGGAACCTTTTAAAAAAAAATCAGGAATAGCAATAAAATGTAGTCGATGCATGAAATTAATCTGTTAAGAAACATGAAAACAAAAGTGCTTACATCACAGTCTAGGAGGACAAGGGGAGGGCTAGTTGGAAATGGAAAGGTTGAAGATGAGACTGAAGAAAGGGAAGTGGCAGCAAAGTCCCTCAGCTCGAGGTCAGCGACACTAAAGGTTTGATCACCAATGGAGCAGATTTTTGGGAGAGTTTCGGAGGGAAAACATGATCAAGAGGTGGTGTAGGGCTGCTCGGGGTTGCAGATTTCTTTCTTGGATCGAGTGCAAATAAAAAATACTCGAAATGCCCAGACAACTGTTTGTCAGCATCTTTTTTTTTTGGCTTTCTGGCAGCGACAGATGAAGAAAGACTTGATAGAGAAAGAAGAAGGTGAATACATAAAAGAGTGAAACATCAGCAGTGGTTTTGATTCACTTATTGATCTTGGCAGACTGACACTCCCTCTCATTCTCTCCTTCTCTCTCCCACCTGAAATCCATTTTTTTGCCCATGTCAGCAGAAATGGAGGAAAATATGGCTTTGGGTTGCGATGAGTCAACCCGAACCCGAGTCACAGGATCCACTTTGTTGTGTGAGGTTGAGTAAAGTATTGAGTGAGTCGATAAACACTTATAGGAATAGTTTGACATTTTGGGAAATATGTTTATTCTGTTTCTTATCAACAGTTGAACGAGAAGACAGATTTCACGATCATGTTTATGCATGAGAGCTGCAGCAAAGAAGCAGTTAGCCTGCTCAGAATGAAGTCTGGAAGCGTGCAGAAACAGCCGGGCTTTCTCCAAAGATTCCTCCAATCATGTTTAATCGATGCACAAACAGAAATATAA
The DNA here is from genome assembly GCA_028022725.1 of Lycodopsis pacificus. Lineage (NCBI taxonomy): Eukaryota > Metazoa > Chordata > Actinopteri > Perciformes > Zoarcidae > Lycodopsis > Lycodopsis pacificus. The sequence continues at coordinate 11,772,713 of CM051710.1, read as the reverse complement.
AAATTACAAATAGTATTCTCAAGGGAGGTCTAACTCACGCAGGCTCCACCCTCTACTGGACTCTGTGGGTAATACTGTCCTCCATCGACGAGAATGAATTCACCCACTGAATATTTGCACGATATACAACTGGCTTGAATTCAAAGTGGTAGAAACTCTTGTTTTCTGCTCCACCAGTCAATTGTGACTCCCGGCTCTGAGGTGTTTTGCCGGATTTATTTGAGCTTCTATGTGCTGCTGACTGGGGGTTCATGTCCGAGAGCCGCCGCACACTCTACTACCGGCACGGTGGTCTCCTGACCACGGGGGAGGATGAGACAAAGGTGGACGTCATTTTCTCATTTCTGCCATTTTCAATTCAATCCATTAAACAAACTGTCAAAGCCAAGAACAGCCTGTTGCCATCTGTTAACGGTACAAACACACAGATGGCCAACGTAAACTATTGGCCGACGCCACACGTCAAGATTTTAAGAGAGCAGTATTATTTTGACCAGCTCTGAAATTCAGCAGTTTGGTCGAATTATGTGCATTTTTGCCTTTTTTTTAAAACAGATTCCTGTATATTTAGATTGTATGGATCGAGTAGCAGAGGGGAAATGTCGCCCCATATTTCTTTGGAGAATAGGTGAGAAGAATGATACCACTGTCATTTTTGTACAGCAAATATGCAGCTGAGCCAGCAGCCGCAAAGCAGAAAGACTGAAAAAATTCAAGATGACGTTTTGTACAAATCTGCCACTGGTACACAGGACTGGATGTCATTTGGTGACTATTCTGTAAAAACACTTATAGAATACTTTAGGGAACCCTAATTTTCCTAGGGGTTCCCAAAAAGCATTTTAAGTTTAAGGTAATGTTAAATTTAAAGTTGTTTTTGGTCAAAGTAAATGTTGAATGAACTGGTTAAAGGCTCATTGAAGGGGATTAAAAGTCCCAGAACAAGTATTACCTCTTCTACAGTCAGCACAGTACCATTAGCAGCATACATTGTGTACTATAGTGTCTGGTATATTATGGTCTGGTGGTTACAAGGGTCTTTCAACAGCTGCTAATAGCATATAGGTAACGACGCTTCTATGGTTGGTTCGTCTCAATAATGGGGGATCACTATTTTCTGTCCCTTATTCCAGGTCAAATAAGACATATTTTTTCACTGCGATTTATTTTTCTGAATCTGTAAATGTTCATTAGAGATCAAATATATTATACATTTCAGCAAAAACTTACCAATTATGCTCAAGTCATTTATTTATTATTCCTCATTATTAAATTGAACTCTGAAAGCCCTCAGCCAAAATATGTAAATGGTTGCATTTGCACCACTTTTATTTCACCGTCTGACAAACAAGGAATTACATTTAAGTGGTTGGTGACTTCATCAAGGGTTAACGTTTCAGCAAAGACTGTTCAAGCCAGCAGAGACGTGGGGGATGAAATGTGCTTAGTTCAGGCCGTGTCATCCTACGGTTACTGTAAGGGCCTGTGTTGGAAAAATTCGGCATCTAAAGATTTGAGAACCATTTTGAAATACCCGTAAGAGATTAGTGACTAGCCACTCATTGGAGCCATTTTATCGTTCACACTAGGAGCCTCAGGGGCCTCGTAAAAACAGGTCAAGCTTTGGATCGTGGCACCAAACTCTTTACAACACCCTTAAACCTCTTAACTCTTTTATTCGATCAAATATCTGAAGAACAAACGGCCATAATGGCGTGATATTTGGTGTTCACGTTCATCCTCCTTATACGAGGAGAAATATTGAGAATGGTGACCCTGTATCTTTATTCTCTGGTGCCACCATTTCGGCTAATCTTGAACTTTTCCTACATAAAGAAACAATGTTAAGGTCGGCATGGCACCCAAGAGAGAAACTGAGTATTGATTTTGGTTAGACTTGTATCTCCCAATCCGTAACTCATCAACCACTATACTTCCTGTGCACGTTTGTGCTCCAAAGCGGAGGAAACGGATTCATTTTGAGACCCCATGTTCTTTACCATACTGCCATTTATATCTCCTGACCTGTCAGTCATGGATGCTCAGTATGTTGCTGTGCACTTTGTCCACCATATCCACTCTGTGATCCACCCCAGTGCCACGTTTGTCTTTGAAAGTAATGGCTAACCGGGGAGATTAGTAGGCCTCGGTTGAGGTCTTTTCCAAAAACAGATATTTTCAGCTGACACTTCAAAGAGAACAGTGCTATGCTAGCTGATGTGAGCATTTAGCCCAAGAGAGCATGCTAGCATGGCTTTTTAATCTTTATATTTCGTAACTTACTTTAAATTCACCACCATTTCCAAGAAACTGCAAATCAAATCACTGTCAACTTGACAGGAATATTTACCTCACAGTATAGCTTCAACCTTTCGGTATAATCTTTTCTAATCTGATGGCAGAAATTGTAAAAAAAAAATCAATCATAAACATCCTTGACATACATGTGAAGAAAATCAGTAAATCATGTCCATGTCATAACCTTACTGTCTGAAATATAATATCACATAATTGGATTTGGATACAGTATTTTTCTGCTTTTTTTAGATTGAAAATAAAGCTTTCTGATTAACTGGATTTAATAACACTTGGGGAAAGAAATGGTATTTTTATGGTGACTGTCAGTGACAGTTATTCATCATTGCACCTTCTGTAAAACGGTTGCCGTTGGTTTGTATTTATCGATGATGCCTTTACTTCCTGATCAAACAGTCACTATTTTAATCTTTCAAGTTAACTGTCAAACATCAATCATGTCTAAATATCATGGGCCTGTATCATAAGTCATGAAGAATGTTCTAAAACAGACATGTCCCCCTGGAGATGTACATTAAGACTATAAGCTTAAGATTTATTTTCTCAAACTAACTTCCTCAAATGTCCTGTTTTGTTCTACGTGAATTTTGTTGAATGTCTGTTTTGAGAGTTTTCATGTTCACTTCTGTGTCCCTGTGCATATTAGCTGAAGAGTAGAGATGGTCTTATCAGCCAAACATTTAAAAAAAAGTAGTTTCATACACATCACACGGTGTGATATATCTGTGAGAATTTATTTGAATTTATTTGTGAGTAGAAGAGAGGAAAAAAAATTAAAAAATCAACAATATTTTCTTCAACAGCTGGTGCAGATTAATCTCCATCCTTGCAAGACTGGGGAAAGCGTAAAGTTCCAAAATCAAAGTCTCGCAGGTGCAAAATCGAATCTTAAATGTAAATTGATTTGGAGATCAAACATTCTCGTGCCCCTCTATCATTTTAATCAGGCAAAGTCGAGACACCGCCGGAGTAGAGAGGTGCTTGAAATTCTGAATTCACCAAATGCATCTTCCAACCTTGATTAAGGGTGTGTGTGTGTGTGGAGGGGGGGTGGGGGGGGGGGGGCTCAGCTGCAGTGCCACACTCTTATAGGACAGGTTTGAGAGTGTGATAGCTGTAGATGTTCTGCACGCTTTGTGGTAATTTCCGTCATTGGAGGCGGTAGGTGAGGTCATCAAAGTTAAGTGCGGTGCATTGTTTGCGGTAATTGTGAGAATCAATCGAGCGGGTTGAAATTATAGAGGGACTATATTGACCTTCTAACACTCAAATATATGGAAGCAAATAAGGGACATAACAATCTGAAATTTAATCATATGAATCTAATCACAGCTGATTAAACGCCACCATTTACAATATTGTATTTAATATACATATACATATATATATACATAGGATCCATCAATTTAAAATAATGATGAGAAACAAAATAATACTTTCTCAAACTCCTGGGGGAAAAAATTAAAATATAGGGCACTTTCCATATAAATATGAATATGTTATTGAAATTCAACATTTAGTATTCAGTTCCTTACTGTACAGGGTCCACATCTCTATGGCTATTATTTGCTTCAGGTAAAAGTGGGCCCTGACGCAATGATACAAGCCGGTGCTATTCATCTGATTCCCAGGATCAAAACTGTAACATTTGGGCCGTGATATGCAGGAATGGACTTCACACAGTTGTTCCTGAAAGGCTACCGAGCTCCTTTGGTCTCTCTTCTGAGAATGTCTCATCTTTCACTGCAAAATCTCATTTGGCCGTCTCATGTGCTCATGTGAAGGTGTTAGCACACTGGAGCACGGCCTCTCGTCCATGATCCGACCAGCTAATTACCCATCTGCGGCTGGCGTGACTATCCCCCCCCCCCTCCCCCCCTCTCCAAACCTTACCCAAGAACAGATTAAACACTTGGGAATGACCTGCCCTAGATTTTATGCTACATTGAACTCTTAACAAATTAGAAGAGGGTCATCCACAGACGGCTAATTGCATGAAGCATATGGTGTACTAACTCATAATCAAGATCAAATCGCACATTTCAAACTTAGATTGGCATTTGGCATCCATCAGCGTGCTTCTTCATTAGCATAACTCTAATCTCAAATGCAAATCTGTCCATTTTTTAGGTGTAAATTGCAGTTTAAATTATAGTGGAAGAGCACACATAAATACTGAAACGGAGTATTATGCAATTAGCTTTCATAACAGACTTTTCAAAAGGCTAATGGCAATGACATTGTAATATGAAAGAAAGGAAATATATATAATGAAGTGTCATGTGAAGCCCTTGTTATCTTCCATTTAACAAAACAACAAGAAATGAATTAATCATACGTTTTAAATCTGGTGTGACTCGCTCTGCTTTTGGCTTATCATTTCACAAAGGCATTCTTTTTTCGTAAAAAACTGTTGACAAAATGAATAGATGAGCAATTGTGGGTTTCATGGGAATGGCAGATGGAGGCAGAATCAAAGTGTCTGTAAACTGTACGGGCTCAACAGAATTCACGAGGGGGGGGGGGGGGGGGGGGGAACAACCAAACAATGCAGATATGCCAGAACAGTTGACTTCCTGATTCAAGTCTTCTGTTGTACAGTAAACACAATTGACTAAAAGTGTCAACAATGATTTTATGCATTTGGTTTTGTTAGAATACCGAATATGCACCGAGAAATACGTTATTTTAATTTAAGAGAAGCAGTTGAAATAAATAAACAGTAAAATCTCTGATTACTTTATGTGGAAATACTCGTCTAGTGAGTCAACGGTTGAGACGGTTCAGTCAGATAGCATTGATTTCCACACTGCATGAGGCTATTGGTGGAGCTATCAATAGCCAAAGCAAAGGCCTCACTTCACCGAGCACTGCGTGACCCTTCTGGAACATCCGCACTCATCAGTCCAGCGGTTTTGAGCCTGACCTCCTTTTTTTTTTGTGAAACACAATGCTGATACTCAAAAGGCCTTTGCCATTCACGTTGGCCTTTAACTGGCCTTTCGCTCCTTTTCTTCTTCCCTTTCGGAGAACGCTCACAAAATGAGCTCGAGCGAGTGGCGACGACATACACAGATGTAGGTTTGTCTTTCGAGGCGACGTCTCAAAGAGCTTGTTTGTGTTTGCTGCAGATATTGGAAGGAGGTCAACGCTCCAAAGTGAAGTGAGACAAAGACGAGCCAAGATCCCCTGCCAATAAACCTGACATTTCTCCTCTCTGCGCTCCAGTATCGCACCAATAACAATTAGCGCTGTAATTGTTTGGTTAATTATGATTAAATGTCTGGTGTGGTGCCAGCAAAGCAATCTCCAGTGCAGCTTTGTGCATTCTCACTTTTAATAGTGCGTGTGTCAAGAGGGAGCACAGTGCATGCAAACGCAGAAAAAGCCGAAATATGTGCACACGCAAGCACAATCATCCACACGTGACAACATGCATCCTCGATTCTCTCATTTGACCTATTTAACCACAGCTTGGGTTTTCATTTGCCTGTAGGTCGGTGCTAATTACACTTCCCTGAACCAAAAGGGTGATAGTCAGAGTGTGAAGACAGGAGAACAATGCTGCATCTTTCTCTCATTGTAAGGTTAATATCTATTGACTTTTGTTTGTATATTACCTGTACCTCTTGGGACTTGTGATGGGATTTTTTTTTGCAATTGTCTTACATTTAAAAAGGAAGAGTTTGACATTTTGGGATATAGGCTTGATCAATTTATTGCCAAAAATCAGATGAGAAGGTCGATACCAGTCACATATGTCTCCGGTAAAAACAAGACTACAGCCGGCAGAGAAGCGTATTTATGAAACATCAAAAACAAAATGAATCTGGGAGAAAATCCTTTCCCTCTAAGCGTAATTGACGATGCGTTTTTTTGTTGTATGGGAACGTAGCTTTAAAGAGACCGAGCTGTGGAAATGTCAAACTTTTTCTTTCAACACTGAATGAAAAATGTAAAAAAAAAAAAAAGAATCACCAAAGGATTGCTTGATAATGAAATAAATTCTAGTCGCAGTATTCTTCCACTCATGGCTGCAACAAAGTGATTCTAAAGCACCTGCCCTTTGACAAACACACGATAACTCCCCCCCCCCCCGATTCCTCCCTTTTGCTCTGGGCCGCTCTTCGCTCCGCTCCTGTGGAGGAACCGCCAGGTCCTTGTTGCTACGGCAACCGCTGTTTTAAGATTTTCCCAGTGGAGCTTTCGAAGGTAATAAAACAATGCCCCAAGACAAACAGCAACTGGAAACCGGAAAGGCCTCAGGGAGAGAGAAGAGAGGGAGAGAGAGAGAGAGAGAGAGAGAACCTAGTTTATACAAACTCTTGTTTTGCTTCTAAATTAAAAAAAATAATCATTTATCGCACCAAACTGAAGGAAAATCCATGAAATACATTCCACATATTTTACACCCGCTGTTACTTCAATTGAAATCTTATCTCATGATGACTGAGCATCCAGGCTGGGAAACAGCTGTCTTTTACAAGGTTACTGAGCCCCACGGCTATATGCAGAAATACGCTAACGTATCGCCTCCATCTCCGTCTATTGATACATAGCCCGTATACTCACCTTGATTACAGTCATATAACGTCCGCGTGGGACTTTTTGATTGACATCTGTCAGTTTGACGCGTTCCCGGGGCGACCTTGCAGGGGGGATGGCCAGCCTTTCATTCACCGAATGCCTTTCATGCCTTTCATTCAACCACTTTGGTTGGTAAATAAATGCAAGCACAAAAAAAAACAGTGTGAGCCAGACGGATTTGATTCTGACTTCACAAGACTCTCTGTAAAAGGTTCTCTCTCTCTTGACACCAAACAACAGGGAAACACTTCTCCAAAGTAATCATCAGACATGGCATTCAAAGAGGTCTACAGAGCCCCCCCCCCCCGCCAACATCCCTCCCATTAGATTCATTATTTAATTGTATAGCTTCAATCTCTGCAGTTTGCGGTTAGACCGTCGCCGGCGTTTGCCGTGTGGAATTGGAGACGAGAGAGACGGGAGCCGTTGGCCCCCGCTAATCAAAATGCAAATATCTGTCTCCCTATTGGGGCATTAGTGCATCTTGGAGGGGGAATCTCAAGGCCCTAAATTGAAAGATGATGAATGAAGTTTTTTTTTTTTTTTTTTTTTTTTGTCATGCTTGCAATGTGAGGCAGCTCTGAAATTAAAAAGACATGCAAATAAATAAATAAAAATGTAAATAAATAAAAGTAAATAGAAAATGGTGGTGTGGTGTGGTGGGGTGGGTGGGCACCAGGTAAAGACTTGATTACACGGTACAATGACAAGCGGACTGCTTGCCACTTGCTATCTGGCTGTCATTCACTCGGGGAACATGACAGCCATGTCCTTTGACCGTCAAGTGTATCTGCCTATCTGGTGTGCCATCAGCGTATGAATTTTTTGAAGCACAGATCTCAGTATTTAGCGAGAGACAGATTTAATGAGCTAAGATTGCTATTGATCGTACTCAGCATGTTTTTGACAGTCTTTGATTTAGCTTTTGTTTTACAGTAACAGTCATCTCTGGAGGAACACTTCCTGAAAGGTCACATGCAGATTTGTTACCGGGACAAAAACACATGCAATGAACATTACATGGCTGCCAACTTTCAGTCAACGGTAAGACTTTATTGATACTGTGGTATCATGCCCAAAGTTGATCTCAGCATGTATATGGGATTATTATTAGCACACTTAAACTGAGTAAAACAACGTGTAACTTTTTGAAAAGATCTGACATCATTTTACTATAGGTCAACAATGAGGTCATGTGTTCCTGTCCACTGAAATAAATGACTTCTTGCCTTTATGACATACGTTTTCTGTCTTCAACATGGATTGTAATGGGTAAAAGCAAAGCATTGTGGTTTTAGAAGCAGCTATGCACGATTCTATCTCCATGGAATGTCTTGCTGTACATCATTTTGCATGCTATGTTGGTTCACAAACGGGCACAAACACATCATGGATCCGCCACCAAATCTGTGTGGCTGCTGCCTGCTTCTCTTTCTCATCAGGTTCTCATCTCCCTTTGCCATATCTGCTTGTGATATCTCAGTCTGTGACTTCTGACTTTGAGAAACAACACGACTCCGTCAACGTCGGGGGGAAAAAAAACAAACCAAAAAAACAAACCCCAGAGCGAATCGCCATCACAACGCCACCGTCGCAGCGAGCTGGCTGACAGCGAGATACGGCCGCGTGTAAGATTACATGTGATGCATGAGCAGTTTGTATGAACTTGCTTGCTGATACAGATAGGCAGTGGTGGAGGAAGTAGTCAGATCCTTTATTTAGTCATACCACCCTGTGAAATACTAAAAGTAAAAGCCACGACTCAGCTGATTAAAGTGAGTTTCCGAGTTTAAAAGGTGTGTCGTGCTGAAAATCAACAAAGTATAAAAGGACCCTTGCTTTAAAAGAAGACTTGCACCTACTGATGGTAACTTAGGAAAGTCCTCTCTTTATCAGCACCTTGAGATAATCTCACGGGGTGTCTTTTGCTGCTCTAATGGAGAAATCTTCAAACATCCGGAGCACCAATTAAAGAACTGAACGTCCTCATCCTTGAGCCAGCCACGAGGAAGCGGCAAGACTGAAACCCTTCAGATCCTGAAGATCTCGATTCGCTAACTCTTTTCCGCCGTTTTTCTTCTGGATTGTTCGCTGTGGACGCTCTCTCGACCTTCAGTAATGTATCCACACTTCACATTTAAATCACAGCAGGGAAAGGGCCTTCACTGAAACTCTCACAGTGAATATCTTCTTGATCAACGGTCAAATTCTTGAGCGGAGACGTGTGCTAGAATCCTCTTCGTCAAGTACCATTGATTATGCCCTGTAAAATGTATCTGTATTTCACAGCCGATCAAAGTGACGGAAAAACAACATTTCCATACTTGACTCTCAGGTTCTCTGCCTGTATTCGGACTACAAAATGCCGGATGAAAGAGTTGCAAAGAGGAGGGATTCTGGCATATTTACATGTCAGATGGCCGAGCCTCTTCTCCTCCTGTCCTGTCGCTGAGCTACTACAGGAGGGTCATTAGAGGCAGAAACATATGTCATTCAGCATGCATGGTCTGCCGTCCAATTAGTGGCCTGGAAGCACTCGGCTGAAGCCAAGCATAGAAAATGGCAAAACACACAAGTTGGGAGTAATCTGCCCCACGCTGTGTACCTGCATGTTTTAAGCAGCTCCGGTTCTAAGTTTCCAGACTTGTGTCTTAATTTGAATACAGAGTGCGGAGGAAGATTTCATCACCGTCTACAGGAACATACAGCCAGCTCGGTGTGCGTTTCATAAATCTTTTAAACTCCTGTCAAGTCACACCAATATTCCCCTCGCAAAGAAAGTGTGTCGCCTCTCTGAGACGCAGTAAATCTTTGAAGAAAATATATTTTTCGAGCTATTTATTTACTTCTCTTTCCCCTCTAGCGCACACAATCCTGGCAGTTTTCATCTGCTTCGTAGGGGCTGATATCCAGTATTCTGGGACGTCTGACTTTTGTTATTTGCTGTCAAAGGAGGAGGCAAGGACAAGGCTTAGCTAGTCACACAGCAATATCCAGCCAATCCTGCGGTTTGCTATAGATCAGTCACAAACAAACCTTGGTGCACTACAGCAACAAGAGACAAATGCTCACCAATTGATGCTCTGCCCCTGGAAGTAACTGTGCAAGACCCTGCGCAGACACATTATTAACGTGGGAATGAAGGAAAACAAAGATGTGTGTATATATATATATAAAACAGAACACATGAAATGGTTGAAGGAATAAGAGTTTAAAAAGCCAGAGATCGATGCTGAGGGATGAAAACAAAATTGCTCCATTATAATAGTTCCATTGTCGGGGTAGGAAAAGAATAATGTGCCATCTTCAAAATGAGTGCAGGTCACCTCACATCACTGCTGAGGTGCCTTTAGTCCGGGCGTTCCTAAAGTGGTCGGGTAATTTCAGAGGAGGTGAAGCAACTTATTCTTCCCTCGATCTACTGCAACTGATGAGAGCCTTTGAAGTACAGTACATATAGTCTACTTCAACAAAACACGTGAGCTGATTTCTTTAAATGACAGGAAATTAGGGAAATTAATTTATGTATTTATATACATCTATACTATTTCAACCTGAACTGACTGTAGGGCCTCTCACAGCTGATTGGAATAACTGATTCCATTAGACTGGATGATACTTGAACGATCCTTTAAAAAGGAAAATCACATTTTCATCCCAGTGACCATGACTTTCTGTGTATCAGGCAATAATAAACCAAATATACATGCTGTAATTTGCAAAAAAATAGTTTGGTTGAATGTTCCTCACCACGACATTGACGATATTGTGCATATTTAATCATTTTTCAAAAAAGAGGAGAAAACTGCATCAGTCATTCAGCAAATGACAAGAAACAGGACATGTCGTCGCACTGAAGATGCTTTTATCCTTAAGTAAAATGAAATGATGTGGTTTGCAAATGAGTTCTAGAGGAAAGCAAATTACCAAAGTGCCTTTGAGTGTAGGTGTGACATTTGTGGAAAGGTGAAAGAAGAACATGTTCTTTTGCAGAAGCTGAAGAGGCACACATGCAAGAAAAGCCACTGTATTATTTAGGGCCTTTAATGAAGAGATTTAGTGTCGCGGCCCTTGTTGTAGGAGTCCCCAACTTTTGGCATGAAATAAAGTAGACTTCTGTTTGGGAGCACTTCCGTTTAGTTTGGGCACCAATGACCTCTGAGAAGGCAAGGACTAGCGGTCCAACGCCCCGACAAAGATGGATTCTGCTGCTAGAAATGGGCCGGAATTATCTCTGTGGCACAGGAGCTGGAAGAAAGGGAGCAGCCGAACATCTCTGGGTGGTGAAAAACGAGGCAGCGAGATACTATTTCTCCTTTTAATTCACAAGGGGTGGCCTGGCTCTGCGAGCGATAAGACACAAGTGATCAACATCCTTGGAGTTGGCGGAGACTTGGCCTCCTAGCCGCTCCCCCTCCTCCCTTCTCCTTCACAGATATTTAGGATGTGTTTCGCTTCCTCCAACATGGTACAGTGCAGGTAGAAAAGAGAATGGAAAGGAAGGAGGGGGTGGGGGGGGGGGGGGGGGTGAGGAATCATTTGGAAGCTGTAGGCACAGAGCTGCTATATACAGCAGAGCCCAGATCTGGATTTATGATCATGGGCAGTGGAGAATGCTCCATTGGGCCTGGGGGGACTGTTGAGACACTTTTAGGCCCCCTTTTTTCATTTCCTGTCTTGTTTCCACATTCTTTGTATTGTACATTGCATTTTCTCCAAGGACGAAATACCCCTTAAAACATAACTCTGTCTCAAACCTTTAGCTTTCTCCTCCATCCTTATGCAAGTGCTGGAAATAAATAAATAAATCGACATGCCTGGTCGCATAACGTATAGCTTCACAGATTGGAGGTGTTTTCACATATGGGCAACTTCAGCCTTTCGAGTGATACTAGAGCATCTTGTCCGCAGTTAGTTTTTTTCTAAATATTCAAATTAAGTCAATGAAAAGAATCTCACTTGCTTCATTTAAAGCATTGTCAACACCCGGCACTTACAGTTCGGTTGCTCAGTTTGCTCCAGAAAATACAATGTGAAGCATTCGACGAAATCAAGCAACATTTGATGGAACAATATCCCTCATTTCAAGTATTGTAATACATTCTCCATTTGCTAAATGTTGCATTATTAAAGGATAAAGTACTACAACTCCAACTCTGCTGAATAATTACACACACTTTGTTTTGAACCGCTACCTTAAATGGTTTGATCAAATTAAGAATTAGCGTGTTTGTTTCATGACACTGATATCAGCCTCTTTTCACATTAAAGACTTGTGTTCTGATGAGCGTTGGGAGCTTGAACAAAGGAATCCCATCAGAGATAGAAAAGATCCACTTTAAAGAAACATTAATGGAGGGAACTGAGTTTGTTTACTTGTTTTCTTCTTCTCGTCTTTCTTTTAGTCAACTTGACTTGGTTTGCTTAAGAGGCATCACAGCTGCAAACATTCAGAGTGAGCGGTGTGGTAGAACGATGTAAAGAAAAGACCAATCGTGTGGGCAAAAGCAATTCCGAGTGCCAACATGAAAGAACGAGGGAAGCCAAACAATTAAGAAAATGTTGGCTCCGTTATCTGAATCCTCTATCTCACAGGTGATACAACTTGGAATGGAAGTCCCCTTCCCCGTCGTACATCCTACCCAGAGCTGGCTCCTCTGTGGCTCTATCTCATCTTGGTCAGGACAAATGTGAGTGATTGTTGTCTGGGCTATTGCAGGAGCCTGAGACTCAGTTCTAAGCTCTGCCCCAGCCACAAGCTCCACCCTCCTCCCCGCACACCCACTGTTGTCACAACCAATGAAAGCGATGGTCTTTCAAGGCACCCCAAGCTGTGATTAAATCTCCACTTCTGAAATACCAGAGTTTGGGCTGGCATCTACTCAATACGGGCTCTTAATTACATTCCTCTAATTTATTCAACTCGAAATGATAACTGTTCACCGTGACATAATCCAACTATGTTTGATCCATTGCTGCAGGTTGGTGGGATGGGGGAAAAAAAAGCTAATTTCCAAACTAATAAAACAAGTGCAACAACAAAGGATTCAAACTTTTCAGACCACTTCACCAACAATGCACTAATTTAAATGAGCCCTTCAAAAGTGTTAATTATTTGCTTCTACTGACCAGTTTCTAAATGAGCACAAGCATTGCTAACTGGAACTATGCATAATGTTGCAATTTATCCCAGCCATCAGAGAAAGTATTTCCCTTTTGGATCAGTTTGGTAAATAAAAACAAAGACATAGATTCCTGATAAGGTGCAGGTATCAAAAGTTGAAAGGACCATGCAGATATCTTCCCAATTTCCCTCCATTTCCCACCATGAGGTTGGCGTTTGTACTTTTCAGTAAAATATCTTGAAAATGATTGGATGGATTTCTGTAACATTTAGTCCAGGCAATGGTTGATTGTAATGGCTTTTCATGAAGTGCCATCATCAGGTCAAAATGTAATTTCCCCAATGCATAGTTGACGGCCAACAGACATGACAATCAGCCTCAGCATGCTAATCAGCGCATGCTAACATGTTAACATGCTAAACAAAGATGGTGCATATTGTTTAAATTATACCTCAGCCTCAGTATGTTGACAATGTCATTTTGACCACGTTAGCATGCTAATGATAGCATTAAGCTTGTAACAGCCTTACAAAGCCTCTAGGGTCAGGGTACTTTAAAAATGCCCCAAAACATTGTATATTCGTATACATTCAAAATCTGTATAGTAACAATAGTAAACCCAAAACACAAAGCTTGCATAGGTGTAATATAACTATTGATTGTCAGATACCTTTAAAAACTACACACAAGGTATTTGTCAGTGTGCCGGCTGCCAGTTAAAAATGGCCGCCTGCGACATATTCTCTGCCAGCTATTCTATGTCGCCATCGAAGTATTATCTTTTATGTCGTCATTTCCAGTATGGGCGACCGTAAATGTAGGCGACTCTTTCAATGTATGCAGAACGCAGTGTTTTACTTGTTGGGTCCGTTACTGAGGAAGGAGTGAGCCTCCTGGAGCTCTGTGGAAAGGACCGACTTACTCATTGGCATGTTCATCTGTTTGTGTTAGATTAGATGGATGATCAACTATTGCATTATAAGAATCTTACTTGGACATCTTCCAGCCAAGGAGTTGTCTATTCCACATTTTAAAAAAAGTAAGTTGATATTCATAGTCATCAAAAGTTAATCCTTCTAAGAAATAACAATGTTTTACATTTAAAATATCACTGACGCATTTCATCATGCAGTGTCTCATCTGATTGCTTTGTGATGAAGCTCACCGTTCATTTGATAGATTCCCATTCTTCTGAATTAATCTGCTACGGTGCATTTCCTGATGACGTCCCATCTCTTGCAACGGTCCTGACATTTTGATTGTCTTATTTGTTTTCCACTCTTTGCCGGTCACTCTTAAATGACTTTAAAGCATGGAAATCACTATATCCACAGTCCACCTTCAACGCTTCCCGAGTAGGACGAGCAGAGGAAGGAGCAATAATTAACAGTCTCCCGTCTCTCTCACGTCCTCTCCCGGCTAACCCCGCTTCCTCCTCCTCTCATTGGAAAATAATCCACGGAGATGTCAGAGGTCAGCTACCGAACGGTTCCCTAGGTGCCGGCAGTGATGTTGTACAATGACACTAATGCGGAGACTGAGAAATCTCTTGTGAGGGGTGCCCTTCAATTTGCCAGTCAAAAGTCCTATTCATACAGGCCTTTTATTACCCCGGGTGCTCCTGTGATCCCTAATAACTGCAAAGGTTGTCTGTGTTCTTAATCCTTCAGTCAAATTTCCACAACAAATGATTTGCCATCTTGCCCTAACGGAGGTCATATGATAATATCCCACTTGTGTGACTCTGCACTTCAGTTACCGTGGGTTGTATTTCTTTTTGCAAGGAGTCTGGTTGGCTTTTCCCGTACTTTTCCCTCCCCCCTCCCCCTTCTTCTCCTTCGTGTCAAGAATTATGGCGTCTGCAGTGGAAATTATTAATGAGAGCTTTATTAGATTTCCGACTGCAAATTCAGAGGGCTCTTCTAGCTACTTGGAGAAAGCTCAAATCATTTCATCAGTAAATTCAAGTAAAATAATAAGAAGACTCTCAATATGCTGGAAGAATCACAGACAGAATCGTAAAGGTTCCTGATTCATTAAGTAGTTGTAGAACAAAACTTGCAGCCCAGCACCTCATGAGGTACATCTCAAAGGTAGTATGCCGTTTTATTTAGCGAGGCAGAGAGGAAAGGTGTGGCGGTCAGGGCGGTGGATGGGCATCGGGACCTTCATACGGGATTCTGGAGTTCCCGTTCTCGAAACCAAAATGTCTGCCGACTGATCTGAGCGATCAGCTGTTCACTGTGTCGTTCTGTTTGTAGAAACACTGCGTTCAACATAGTAATTTCTTCTTATCAGTCTCTTCACAAATGCAACAGCAGATGTGCCTCGGGAGCGTATATATACGCTCTCCCACTCCAAGCCAAGTCTGGGCGAGCGCTGGACCCTCCTTGGATGTAAAGAGTCATTGTTTCACAAATTCTCCACATCCATCCTTTTGGTAATATGCCTCCTCTTGCCAGCGTATATTTGAATATTTCATTCAAGACAGATGGAATCCTAATCTTAGCTCCGAGCTGCGGCGTTTTGTCACCGATCCATTTTTCCAATCAGGCAGTCTCCATCTCCTCCTCCATTTCTCCTCCCTCGCTGCTCGGTTCTGTCCTCCCTCTGGCTCTGCCACCCATCGCTCAATCACTCAACTTTGTCTTTGCCCTCCTTCTTTCCCGGTGACATACTTTGCTGAGGCGCGTCAGTTTCACACGCTTGAATATTTCATTTTGACCAACATATATTATGTTGAGATTAATGAGCATGAATTCATTTCGACATATAATTGGGGAGGAGAACGGCGAGTGATGTTGTTGAAAAAAAATGATTGCTTTGTTATTAAAAGGGGCTTCTCGCTCAACATCACATTACAAGTATAAGTACACTTTATTACTTGTATTTAAATGCATACAAGACAACAGAAAGAAAAAAAAGGTGATATAAATGACACTGCATGTGCTAATTGCTTATCATGGCTGGGCGACAGAGCAGAGCAATTTCATTTTACCACAGTGGTTTCAGATTTGCATATGTTAAGTAATAGTCTCACCCACAATTCTCAGTTACATGATGGCGAGTACGTAATGAATAATGAATATGAAAGGAACTAGGAAAGCAACCGTAACAGTGTTGGGCAGTAGCGGCACTACAAGAAAGCAAGAAGGCCAGCTGCATTGTCGCCAAGTTGCCATTAAAGTGTTGCTCAAGCTCTCAATGGACAAATCAATACACAGGTAATAAAAACACAGATAGCAACCAGTTAATCCTGCACCAATGACTTTTTAACATTGTGTGCATGATCACTGAACCAACAAACTAAGTGGGGGAAAAAACAATAAGCAATTTATTAATGTAATTAAGTTGATTATGATGACTCATTCAGATTTCCACCGTCGGGCAGATGCTTCGTATTTGAGTCAAGTAAGAGAAAAGTTTTTCCAATTACATTGTTTTTCCTTCATTTTGGTGAAAATGAAACTTTTCTCATCAATCCTTATCAGCCACTCACCCGTAATAATAGATAAGGGTTTGTTTACCTAAATCTCTAATGGTTCATCTCCCCGATGAGAGTTTTTAACTCGCTACAATTAATTATCACTTCTAAATTTATGGGGGAGAGCAGCATCCAAACAATTACGGCTTTCGTTCGCCAGCTGAACAACGGTCCATCGGAGGGACTCTGTTTTGATGTGCGATTGGTCAACATGACCAAAAGTGTGGACTGAGGTCTCAATAACTTCTGAGGAGCGTCAAAATGAGCTCAGGAAAGATTTTGCGCAAGTGCCTTTAACACGACAAAAGTGAATCAGGGGAAAACATATTTTATTCTTCAAGTATTGGTGGAACTGTCTGAAGTCTACGGTATGTAATGGTTGTAGTTGAGTGTGTGTTGCGTATGTGTGTCCCTCTGGGTTGTCAGATCCTGTTAATTGCTGCCGTCCTGCTGCTTTAAAAAAGTTGTGACTAGCCCCCCCCCCCCCCCCCCTCCCCCCAACTGTCACTCCGCTTTCATTATTTATCCATTCGAATGAGAGAAAAATGTTCACGTCGACATTAATGACTCCACAACAGAGAGGAAGAAGAAAGCCTAAACTAATTAAGGCAACTGACTCACCTCACGATTACAGAGAATTTAGTGGGGATACTGCAGTGTGCCCCCCCCCCCCCCCCCCCTTTTAATTACCGAACGCTTTTCAAAGTTTTCCACTTCCAACAAACAACCAGCAAGGGATGAGAAGTGGCTGACTGGACTCGATTTTCCCAGCAGGCCTTTGTGATTTCTGTGAGCTTTAGCGAAGTGAGGAGAAAATGTCGGCTTCATACTTTGAAGAACTGTTTCTGAGACTGATGGCTGACATGTATTTGTAGTCATTGTTCATTAATATTAAAGAGGTAAATACCCGTCTTTTGTCGTTTAAGATTGTCAATACTTGAAATCTAAAAACATTCATACCAACCTTTTAAAGGAAAATACCAGTTTATTACAACTTGGGTCTGATTTTTGTAGTTTTTGGTCATCGGTTCTGGCAGTTATGACACACATATTCACAGCAATTGCTAAAGGTCTGAACAAATTCCAATGATGAGGGACGGAGCGTGAGCTGTCAGACAATCAGACATGGTTGCAGATTAAATAAACCCTTTTATTTGGAGATAAGTGGCAAATAACTGTAGCATCTATAGCTACATCTAGCAGGCAGACCCCGCCACAAGAATATCGAGAGCCAAGCAGGTCCAATTTGAACCAGGAAGTTGATCTGTAAACTGTGATGGGTGTTTACAACAGACAGTTAGACCGTCTGATCGTTTTTGTTTAAAAACATTACAATAAATTAGAAGATATATAGATTATACTGTTTTTTTTTGATAGTCTAATCAATTAACCAAATGATAATTTCATCTTAATTCTCCATAGAATTTGCAGCGCAGGAGTCGTATTCGGATGGATGCATAAACCGCACGTATTGGAGTATTTATAGTATGTATTAATGGCAGGTGCGTTAAAAATGAATGGCCTGTGAATGACAGATTCCCAAGCTCATGAAAAAAAATGCGAGAGGGGGATTTAGATGAAATGGCAACGCAGAACCGGCAAGACTGATCTCCTCTTTCAGCGGAGGCGACTCCAACAGAAGTACCTGCTAAGCAAATTTATTTCACTCGAGTTTAATGCCCCCGGCCTCTCCCTGTTTTCCTATCTCTCCCTCTTTCTGTCAACCTCCCCTCCTCCCTCTCTCTTTCTCACTTCCTCGCAGCCCTTTCACAATACTTCCAAGACAAGCACTTTCTCCCCTTAAATCACATCCCTTTATTTGCAAGCCAGACACTTTTTTTTTTAAAGGCATGCTTTTAAGAAATTAATCTGGATGTTGAAAAACACTAATACTAATACCTCCACAGACACTGAGAATGCAATCCTGACTATTGAGCGACTGGTAAATTGCCCATTAGTGGGTAACATTGTACTGTGAGGCCTATATACATTTACTATAAGGGGGCTGTCCTATGTTGTAAGACTGGCTGTCAGTCAAACAGCACCTGGGGTGATTTTATATTTCATTAAGTAATAAATAATGAAGATAGGTATTCTTTCCTTCCATGGGGACAAAGAGACTGGGCTTCCCAGTATAGGTATCTCATACATCCATGTTGCTTACAATAGCTATACCTGGAATACATCGTGTACTTGTGTGTGTGTGTGTGTGTGTGTGTGTGTGTGCACAGATGCTGCGAGGGACACTGGTGGAAAATGAACGGCCTAACAAGCTTGCAGCTGGAGCGGAGAGGTCGGCAGCCAGGACACCGGGGTTCAACTGGGCACAATCAACAACAATCTGTCACACAAGTGTCTCCTGTTATGTCTGTTTGGCTGATGGGAAGCGGTGTCCCCCTGGGGCATCGCCGCATTGGCCAGATGATACGGATATGGGAAACATCTGAGAGCAACTTACCAAATAACTTCACAAACAAATGTAAGAAAAAGTTGTGACACTTGTCACCCCAGACTAAGAAGAAAGCCACGGCGCTCAAAGCTGTTTGTCAATGTTCTGTATGTCAGTGTGTCTATATGTGTGAGTGGGTGGAACAGATATGAATATGTCAAATGCCGGTTCATATTACACCCTTTAAATTGCATTCTGTCACTTTTCGGTTATTTTAATCAGAAAGCAGCATACTTCTCTGTTCTCAGCTTAGTTTACTTGTCACAAAGCGCCTTCTGCTTAAAACAAAGTCTTCTGTGGCTCTCGCTGGGGCCGTCTATACATCTTAAAGACGGCTTCAACTGTAAGATAATGACAGAAAGCTTATGTTGTGAACTGGGGGGGGGGCACGTAGTTTGGAGTTTGAAAGACAAATGCCAGGCAGAGTGGGATTTGACGAAAGAGTATCAGGTTGCATTATGGGTATTTGGAGATTCAATACACACCAACAAACATATGTAAGGTGTCCATGCCAAGGACAAAACCAGGAACATGGGACGTTATGTGGCAGAGGGGAAAGCCTTTTGTTGTTGTGTGTAATCATAAAAAAAACAACTCCAAACGTCGAACTGAATTGTTTCAATTGACCGTCAATTGCTGGTCTGAACTGGCTAATGTGTTTTCCTAAACCCTAATGTGCCACACACACACACACACACACACACACATACACAAACGCAATCAAAAGCATGCACACTCTTAAGGTGTATTTTATGCTCTCTGTTGCCTGAGTGAAGAGATTGGATTCAGTATATTCTCACAAATAACAGTAATTCACAAAGCCGGTGAATGGTACACTGGAGTGCATTTGAAACCCTTTGAAATCATATCCCACGATCTATCTGACAGGACATTAGGGATACTGTTAACTCCCTCGTGACAAATAAGATTTGGAACATGGTTGGACTCAATAATATCATATTCATTCTTACGTTCCCCTCTTTCATTTCGCTGTTCACTGTTCTCCCATGTTCTTTGCTAAATCTGTGTAACAGCAATTCCAAGAATACAGAAACAAACAAAGCATATTGGATGCTATGTATAGAAATCTACAGTATGAGTTAGTGATCTCCCAGGGAAGAAAAAAAACACAGGCAACTACACAAGTGAATCAAGGTTTGCATGTTTACCCTCCGGCTCCGTGATGGCTGCCTCCAAGAGCTCTCGCTCGCTCAAAGCCTAATATTTACAGGGGGGGGGGGGGGGGGGGGAATGTTTAGAGCTTCCGACAGAGGTTGTGAGGATTCTCTGAACATTTGAAAAGGTAGACCCGAGGTGGTATTTTCCTCACGACTGTGATAGAAGAAGACAACAAGAGAACGGTGGGGGAGGGGCTGGCAAGAAAAGTGGATTGTTGTTGCTTGCCGGTGAAACAAGAAAAGAAAAATGGGAAAATTTCACCGCTGTAATAGAGTTGAGTTTGACACATCAGCGCTGCAAATCTCTGCCCCTGTGTTCGACAAAGACATGCACAGTTGCTCCCGTTTTTTAAAGAGCCAGATGAAGCAAACGTCAACGTTTCTAAAGGTCTGGAAACGGTGTTCATCAAAGGAATAGTGCACGGCAGCCACATTATTTTGAATTAATTTGCTTTATTAATATAGAACAACACCGATAAAGCTGTCTGAATTAGCGTTTTTACATTTTAGCATTTGCTATTTTGACCATAGAAAAACAGGAGGGGAAATGAGAAGGAAAGCTGTATTGCCTCCATTGAACTTGTTTTAACAAGTTCGTCACCTCTACCTGTTTTAAATATTGAGAATCAAGTTTTCTGCATTCTGGTGATTTCTAAAGAAAGAAAATAACAGAATAATGAGTAAACTACAACAGAATTTAAATACATTTGGTTTCACAGAATAACTGGCCCCTCTGCTTTAGTATTCATTTTGTTACTCTCCCATTTAGGGCTGTAACTTCTGAACCAAAAGTCTCAAATGTGTTGTTTTTTTTTTGCTCCTCCTACAATTTTATAGCAAACTTCACTTGATTCGGTCGACAACATCTCTGGACCAAGCCTTTTTTTGGACATTTGATGTTCCATACAGTTTTGCAACAGTCTGCCCTCATCGTTTGCTCAAATGCTGTGGGCAATGCTTATATTACAAAAAATGTGTAGCTCATGACAAATTGCCATTTTGGCCGATAAAGTCTTGAATCTTCTGCGTTTGCGTCCTTCGCACATCTCGGGAACCGCTCATCCGATGTACTTAGTGGATGTATTGCTCGGGTACCGAGCACGTAGAGTGTGGAGACAACACGTTCGTCTACAGCTATACCCTCTAAGCGCTGCAGTTCATTGGCTTTTGCCGCTGGATGCTGGATATACTAACGTCACGAAACAAACTCATCTTTCTTCCCTGGAGTCAACGAGCGATTACCGGTTCTCAGCAGCCCTGCAATGAGCACTTCCAGGGGGGGCCAGCTATTGGCCCACTCCGAACGGGCACGCCGCAAACAGGCACTGCACTAGTTTGGGATAATAGACAACCACCAAGGCCCTCTACTCTATATATCATTGATTGAAGGTAATCTAACAATCCTCTAGATGTTTAATGGCGACTTTATTTTCTTCAGTTCTTTTAAATCACATCAGACATCCCGAAAGACATCTCACTTGTGTTGAAAAACATTTCTTGTTTAATGTACCACACGCTCCTGTCACATTGCATCAGGTCGTGTGAAACGGAGCGATCCGATAAAATGTATCAGTGTCTTCTGGGGCAAACACATTCTCGAGCCTTTCATGCTGTCAGTTCGATGTGTGCTGGATCTTTGTCCTGGAGTCTATCTGCGCGGGTTAGCGCGAGTGCAAAAATAAAAGAAGCTCTTCCTGAAAGGAGGCATTCAGATGTGTTTTGTTTGTCAGTGAAGTATATCCAGAGGGGGAGGGGAGTTTGTCAAAAGAATTAAAAAGTATGAAAGGAAATGAGACTCAACTCTTTGTGCTAAACAGCTTGCCCCAGATACAAGAATGTGTGTGAGGCCTGTAAAATGTAAAGACCAACTCCGATTTGACCTTTTTCGTATTTTATAATCCACCAAGGGAGATTTTTCTGGTAGTTTTATTATAACTCAGATCGTGTTTCTGTAATTTTGTCCATACCCAATAAGAATCATCTTTTAAAGTGTAGTCTTTGCATCTAGTCAAATGAAAATGGTTCTAATAAAAGCCCATTGCGGCTAAAACTGAAGCTAAAATGTTCTCATTTCATACAAAGGAGCAGAAATTAAATGGGAAAGTCCGATTCATCCGCGCTTAACATGTTCCAAGTGCATTTTCCAGTCGTCAACCTCGCTCGTTCCCCATCCCGTCCTCCCCTTGCCTGTTGGATGTGGTTGCCATGACAACACCCATTACCCCTTGATTGGAGATCTGCTGTAACGAGCGGTGCCATTTATCTGCTGTTAACACAGCAGTGGCGGCATTAGCAGCAGTCAGAGTGGGACAGAGAAGGAAAGTCATTAGAGCGAGGGATATACTGGAGATGCCTTCATGACTAAAAGAAGGATTGAGTGCTTATAGGATTGCACATGCGGGGCCAGACCTGGCGCCTGCAGTGTTAGCGTGCATGTGGGCTTATGTCCTGCGGTTTTGTTCTGGAGAGCAGGCAGGAGTGATCTCTGGCACAGTGCGACTCGGTGGCCAGCGCCCGAGTGTCACACCGCCGATTCTGCTGCCGACTGAGATTGCGGCACACAAAGATAAGCTTTCCGTCTCCTCTCTGGCTTCCGATCCCCACGATTGAAGTGGATTACATGAAGTACAATCGGGAGCTCGCTGTTAACAAATCTGCCGCAGAGTCACACGCTCTCGATCTCCTCGTCAGTCGGACCCAAAATGGCGCGTTGCTGGGTACGCCAGGTGCCATTACGTGGCATTCAACCAGAGATGCGATATTAATATTAGCGGGAAACACATCGACTAAATGCCTTTAGATTTCTTAACGAAACAACATTGAAAGTCAGTGCTGTCGTTGCTAACGATCTGATGGGCTATGTAAGGCGCTAGCTGGGCTACTCCAATTAAGTCGAGGGACACAATAAAGGGATTGCTGCATCACAATCTTTTCTCATTTCCTCTCTTTGTGTAACCCCCCCCCAAAAAAACATGTGTCACTGTGAATCAATTCTGCCACCACAATCCTGGATATGCAACAAATAAAAAGTGACATCAAATTATTTCCAAGCTGATAGATGTTACGCTAGCTTTGTCAGTGTTGTCACCTCTTTGGAGAGATCTTTAATAATTGAAAGAGTAACTGAGTTTTCAGACAAGTCAAGGAATGGTGGAAAAGATGGCACAGGCAAGATTTCTTCCTCTTCTTTTATCTCCATCATTTCATTCTTTTTCATTCAGGGGGGAAACAAATACAATATTGGACTTCCATGGGCAAATAAATGTATATAAAAACGAAAGGAAATGAGCACTGTGCTACGTGAAATATGACTTCAAAGTCGTGACACTGACAAGAGAACAAAGCCACACACCCGAGGTTTGAGTATTCGTCATTGAAGAAGAAAAATGAAAAACAAACAACAACAAAAAAAAAGCATCGCAAAAGGACAGCGACAGTATGAGATGTTGACTATTTTCTGTTTTATTGCCCTGGATTCCCCTGAGTCTGCTGCCAAAAGAGTTGTTTTGATGAAGAATATGAGTGATGCAGTCCTCTGCGTCCATCTAGATTGCATTTATACCGAGAGGACAAAGCTCATATGTACTGGAAGGATGTAGTGCTGCAGTCTGGGGCCCAACAGGCGTCATACAACAGCGCAGTTTCGGCTAAATAGCTCTGATTCTAATATTGATACATGGAACAAACTGCATAAAAAATTGTAAAAATAGACAAGTGATTTCTATCCCAGCCATTGCAACCGTTAAATCATTACTTTTAGCAAATTTAACAATTTTGCCATTACTTTTAGTTAAAATTTCATACAATTACATCTTTTACTTGACTGTTTCAGCTCTTACTTTAGTCATCTATGTCAACCTTTAACCCATTATGTTATGTACTCTTTCTACTGTTCGACCACTTCTTACTGTATGTTTGCTAGTTTTCACACAATCTCACATCCTGTTCAAATGTTAAGGCCGACTTCATATGTGGATTTATTTCTCTAGCATAGAAATTTCTTACTTTCCCAAATTAGCTGAACTACTCAACAATCTTTCAACGTACCCCGTGGCAACTGCAGAAGTAACCCCTGTGCCGCGAGTTGGAAACCCCAACCATAGACGACAGTTCACACTGGACAGAGTTCTAAAATATCTCTCTCCTGTGCTTGCAAATACCACGACACAAACATTTCCGTGTGACATACACTCTCCACAAACCCCCCCCCCCGACATGACCCCAAACACATCTGCGACACTGTGTGTCTTGTGTCTGTCTGTCGCTCCATTAGGCGTGTAGCCAATCAGTCACCCGAGCAGCAGCTCGGCACGTCTCCGCCCCGGCCTGTAACCCTTCTGTCAGTCAAACGGCTGGAGTTCATTGGAAACACATGGGAGTAGTTGACAACTCCCCACGGATCTGACCTGCGCATACAAACGCGGGTGATCTGACCCTGTAGGTCGGGGGATATACCGTCATGTAAACAACGATATCGTGACTCTTGAGAGGAGTAAAAATGTGAGAAAAAACGTAAAAACAGCCGGTGGGATGCACAAGGTCTATACAGAGAGGCACGCAGGGGGAAATTGAAAAGAAAACACTGCTTTTCTGTTTCTGCCGGAGGAATTAATAAAACACCAGCACATGAATTTGAGCCTGGTGGCCAGTTAAACGCAGTGTATTTGTGGCTTAAAGAGACATTTAAATTCAAAGAGACCCCATTCGGCACTGCAAAAAGCCAAGTTACTACAAGATACAAATACACGGTCTGGCAGACAGACATTGAAGGTCAAGGATGGGATTTCTTACTGTTGCATACTGACTCAAAATTCTACTGAAGCACTTTTAAGCAGGTTTAATAAAGCACACAAATGAACAACTGCACAAATGTAGTTTTTAATGTGAGCGCCATGCATACCACTCTCTTCATGCCATCAAACTGAATTACATTGGAGGAGGCTGCCCCAGAACGGCTTCAACACAAGTAAGTTAGGGGACAATCTGTTGGGAACGTCTCAACACCCTTTCCTGTTCATAAGATTAGAATGTGAAATATTAATTGAAAAAGGCTCAATAATAAATGGAGGGTATTAAAAATTGAATTAATTCAAATTCCAGCCATGATTTTTTCAAGGTACATTATTAAGAGTGCACCAACAAGCCATTTGATTGATGTAGTGCCATAACGCTGAAACTTAAGTCCCACCTACTGCTCTTCCATTAATTTCCCACATGCTCAACAGACGTCTTTAGGAAAGACTTACGGCCAGTTTGACAGCAAGGTGAAGTAGAGCGCCTCCGCCGCTCCTCCCTGCCTCCAATTAGCATTAGCGCTCACACCTCCTTGTAAACTGATTGCTGACAGGAGGCGAAAAAACGGGGCCCAGGGTCAATAACTTAAGGAACTTGAGGCTAATTTTAATCTATTACCCTGCGATGTGCACACACTGTGTCAAAGGTAAGGCCAGAGAGGGATCCGTCATGTGATTCATACTCCGGGGGGGGGGGGGGGGAGAGCATTACTTTCATGACACATCATAATTTAATGCATTTTAAGGAACTCAGCATGACTTTGCCGAGGCTGACGGAGGGAGGGAAGAGAGAAAAAGGGGAGATGAAGAATGAGAAGGATATTAAATTATGAAGCATCTTAACAGAGCGATCTGTCTTAAAGAGACATGATTGCTTTACCGCTGTGGATTGATGATAATCTGTTTGTAAGGGGCCTTGTAAAGGCTACAAAGGCTGGGTGGATACTCAGGGCTCTGACCAGAACAGACCAGTGTCTGAATCACCTATGCAGTACATTTAAATATAAACTTTGTAATTCAGCACCACTTTATAATAAAGTATACTTCATAAGGGGCTTAGGTAATGGTAGGCTACGGTATAGTGGTATAATCAATGGTTAGTAAATCGTTCGTCAATGCTTTATAGGCCATTGACAATATAACGATTTCTTGTTGGTTGCAATTAGAAAGGCCGACAATCACAAAAAGGTTTTATTGATATTGAATGACAATAACACTGGATTAAAATTAAACAAATAAATAACACTTATAGTAATGTTAATATATAATGTATTCTTTCTGGTAAGCAATCGAGAACAACTACAGCGTCGGACAACTAGTCACAGGGATTTTTACCTTAAATGATTATTACTGATCTATAAAGCATTAATAATCCATTAACGTATATAAAACAAGCAAGTTGTAGATCAGTATTGATTCGTTAAGAAGAAGCTTTTGGTTTGATTAGCTGCGTATTAACAGTGAAGTTAATAAATCAATAGAGAGGATATCAGCCACACGGCCCATTTTATTCTTATATTATTGGGTTACTACTGATCAATAAAGTATTAATCCATGCATATCAACGCAAAATAAACTGTAGTTACATGTTATAAAGCATTCATAAAGTGCTATTTATTAAGGGGGTTCTCTGAAGTTTTCAAACCGTGAAAACAATGAACTAAAAGTTACTTGTTTCATTGTCTGACAGTTTTTCCCCCCGTTATTAATCCCAGCATGAGAGTGCAGCGTAACAGGTGTGACAGGTGGTCAAGCATCCTTTTTCCTTGCCTCTCCTTCCCCCTCAGTCTTTCCATCCACTGCAGTCACACACAGGCTTTGTCTCGGCTGTGTGTTCATGCCTTGCTGCATGGGCTGGAGCAGGGAATAGTAAACTAGCCTATCGCTGCCAGGGCTTACTTCAGAGACCAGCAAGGCTTTGGCTGTCATAGGTTCTCAGGATCAGAGCCGAGAGCGGGGACACTCCATTTGTCGGCGGCGAGGAGGAGAAGAAGGTGGAGGAGGAGCAGGGAGAGGGGGAGTGGTGTGTGTGTGTGCCAGGGTCAAGTGCTGTGGAAAAAGCCGGGCAGCTATCCAATAGAGCTTTGCTCTCGTCTCTGCTCTCTGTTAGTGTCTTATGCAGCCCACTCTGTCCTGGGGCTTTCCAGGCTTTGCCGGTTCTGTTGTGCCAAGGGCATCCTGGATCAGCATTTTTGAAAGGCATTATAACTGGAAGGACTGGAGCTGGTCTGTTAAACCTGCAATACATCAGCAATTCATGAGATGTAAGAGGCCCATCCGAGGAGGCAAAGCATATGGATCAGATGCCTTTATGTGACTTTTCTTGTGGAAACGAACAGAGACCAACGCTTCGAAAGTGGAATATCGAGTGGCGTGTATAAAAAAAAAAAAAGATCGTTGTGAATGTGTCAAATGTGAGGGGATTAAAAGGAATCTTGTCTCATTTGCAACTTAATTGCTTGTGCAAACACCTTCATTTCAGAAACAGAAGGGAAGGTGTGACAATATTGTGCTGAACAGGTGCTGTGGACCAAACCGTAAACAAAACGTTTTACACGTTCAGGTAATGTTTTAGTGAGCTGAGCAATTGCACATTTTGTCGTTGTCTGAGGCAATATTTATGGAAAGAGCGAAGGAGTCACGCAGAAAGGAAAAGAGGACGAGGAGAAGTGAAGCCTCTTGACTTTCTTTGTTTGAATCCCCGTGTAAATGTTAAGCGGCTAAGTGGATTCACACACTCCTCATGCGTCCATCCGCACACCTGCCAACCCAGCCCCCTAGTGGCAGCGACAGACATTGCGGAACCAAAGCGGGCTGTTTGACAGGCATACAGGAGCTAATCCCTCCTCACCAACTGCACACAAGCCATTTTGTCAGATCCCACTGTTCATACTCACTGGTTTGACCCGTGCACACACATGATATGGGAATAGGAGCAGTGCAGGGGGAGGAGGATGAAGAGGAGAGAGGAGATCAGAGAGTAGAGAAGTGAGAGGAGACGGGGCAGAGGGGAGAGGGAAAGTATAGCAGTGGGAAGGACGGTATATGCGGGGGAAAGGGGATAACATATAACGACTCACTGAGCCATACACAGGATGTGGTCATCTGATCAAACTGGAAGCCCATCTGCCGCTGACAAGCCTGCCTGACAGGTAAAACGTCTTTGGTGGATAAGATACATCAAAGTCACCTGAGATAACTTTTTGAGGTATTATCATTTTGACTGCTCAGATTGTCGATACTTTGGGTTTTGCTTGCTGTTTTTCTGTAAAATCAAAGGAAAACAAATGGCCTTTCCCCAGTTCACAGTACAGTACTGTATTTATGACGCAGTACCATCCAACCGTGAAATTCTCTACCGCCTTGATGGCCATTAGGCAAATGCTAGTTGAGACATTATCACCATGTGGCGGCTCACTTAATGATTAATTACGGACTTGAGCTACTGTATGACTATCGCTAACTTTAAAATGTAAATGTTAATATGCTCTTGCCACTGTACTAATTGATTAACACAGTACATGCTGTTGTATAAAATCTTTTTTTTACAATTTAACTCGCATTTCCCTCAAAATGAACGTCGGACAACGTTCAGAGCCTCTTACCATCTGACCAGAGGTCAGAGGTCACGAACACAATTCTTTGTCTGTCATATGCAACAAAGGGATTATACACAGATATTGTGAATTAAAAGCCAGGTTATCTATCAACATGAAAAGAGTATAGTTGGACAATTTGAAAAGTACACTTATTCACACTTTCTTCTCTGGAGTTTAACGAGAAGATCCGTACAATCAGATACAAATGTAGCTTTATGTTAGCGTACAGACATGAGAGTCCTCTCGATCTTCCCATCTGACTCGACAAAACAGCTAACAAGTGGATTTCCCAAAATGTCAAACTGTTACATTTGTTCTGCATCGTATTTGCACTTTTCTATGTTAAACGTTTCTCTTCATAATCTCTTGGAGGTAGGACCCTATGTTTTCAGCTCGATTGATTCCAACGCCAGTCAGGTGGAGGTCATCCTCGCCACCATCACAAACACGTCATCTTTCATCAACATCGCCACCTGCATCACCGTGACTACCAGCAGCATCGCACGAACCGCCATCCCGTCATCGTCATCATCACAAACGCCTCACAACTCCCCCGACAGTAGCCGCGGAGAACTGTTCACCCGTATGACACGCCACGATGAAGGTGAAAACCTCAATGTTAAACCACGCGTCTCTGGGCTCCCCGAGAACAGACTGCGTACCTGCTGGAAACCCCTCATTCCTATTCCCAACCAGCCCGAGCCTGCACTCACCGCTGCCCTATCCCCCAAGAAGCATCCCAGGAACATGTTCGCGTTTTAATTAGTTTAGCCGAGAAAGGGGATTTCTTTTAATCCAGGCTTGTAGTGTTCAGTAAGCGATTTTAATATACTGATAAAAGTGAAGCAAACATTACAAATTATTCAAGACTCGTACAGTAGCAAAGGCCATTACATTGTTTTAACATTCTGTAATTACCTGTTCATTGCTGGTGACGGAGTCCGCCGTTCCAACGCTGGATTGAAATGACCTTGCTCATGCTCAAGATGTTCACAGGGAACAATGCAGCATTTAATCCACCTTTACTGTACTACTTAACAAAATCAGTTCGTGGTTCCTGGTGTAGCTGAGAGACGTAATGAACTGTAGACAGTAAAATGAATACCATCGAGAAAACAAAGATCCAAAGATCTCCAAGGAGTTTGCGTCACTTTGTTTGTTTCTTTAGACTCTTACTATAAGTGCACGGATGTGTCAAGTGATTTCACTGAGCCATTCTTCTCTTGTTAATAGACAGACAACACTTCCCTTTTCAGCAGAGAGCGGCTTATTAACCCACTCATAATGTCCCCTTGTTTATCTGTGGTTGTTTTTTTCTTTTCGTCTGGTGTAATTACTTGGAGACATTTTCTTGATTAAAACTCTTGGAGGGGAAAGAGGGGAAAAAGATAATTGCAAACAGAAGTTTGTAGTTCTAAAAAGGAAGATTGTTCAAGAGCTCACTTTTCCTCAGAAATAAGTGGTAATCTGTTTCCTAAAAAAAAAGAAATCAAATAAGAATCTGTGTAGAGCAGATGTGGAATATCATAGTCATACAAGTATGTAGCAAAATGTTCAAATTAACAACAGAATAAGTTCTTTTTTAAGATAATTTCTCTGGAACTGGTTTGAAATGCCTCCTGTTATCGACGTCTGCAGGTACATTGAACAGCCCATGGGCTCAAGGCTTCCCGTGTGTTAATGCTGTTTATTCATATGAGGAAAATGAGACTGGAGCTGGCAGAAATATGCAATATGACCATGCATTAGCGGAAGAAATCAAGCATGCTTGAAGGGAAATGCTGATGATTTTCAACCGGATTTTCCAATGTTCCAAATGTGTATGTGAAAATTAAGAATGTTTGCAAAGTGATCACCTTGCTATTGCTGCTTCACAACTAGGTAAACACAGTATGTCCCTCATAGTGACAGGAAACATAATACATTTGTCACCAATTAACGCCAACTGCAACGGTAGTTTTCTATATTTTTTTTGACAGCAAATCAGTTTCAGCTCATAGAAAGGGCCAATTATTCTCTGAATTATTTTTTTTAAAACAACAAAAGTGTGTGTTTGGCTCTACTGTAAACAGATACACCAGTTTCAGATCCATCCTTTATTTTCAGGTAAAGAGTTTTTGCTATTTCTTCCAAAAATCACGGGACTGTAACATGTAAAGAGAGGTTCACATCAGTCTGGATGCAGTTACCCGTTGGTCCAAAAACAATCTTTTATGGTGATTAAGCCTTGCTTGTTAGCTTTTGTTTGTAGTTGGTAATCTATATTGACATTCTAAAAGTATTGCACTTGGTTGAAAGAGGCTCACAATCTATGGCAGGGTTATCTTCTGCAAATCCCAGTTCGAAAATCATTGTTCTAACCTTTCCAAATGAACTAAACAGTAATTGTTCCAGTAAATGTGGCAGATTATGAATACACAAACACACTTAGTGAGAATGTGCCCAAGGTGTAAACATATGGTGGCTCATTAAATGACACCATGACTGAGACCAATGGAGGGGACTGAGAAACATTGGCGGCACTATGAGAAGGAGGCAGCCACCTTTACACAAGTTGTCCATTTATCGTAAAACGAATCATTTCAGTTGTTTGATTATTTGGGCAGGATGGCAACTAACACAAGCAAACACTGTCGTTAGTTATTTGTTTTTATATATGATGGCAGAGCCACAGCACATTCATGTAAAGTCCATAAGGAACACAAGTGATGCAGAAATAGGCTCCACTAATGGTTATGAAGCTGCAAATGTGAGCCAACGTGTGTTTCATGCCTCCTCACTAACAAGCACATCATTTTCAAAAGTGCACAATGGTGTCAAGTCGCCTGGGATGATCCCCGCCCCCCCTTCAACGAGTGCCAGGATTACTGTAAGCTGATTTTCCATAATTTACCCTCACCAAGTGGAAAAGCACAATCCGGATTCGCCTTTTAACTCCCGCTCCTTATCTTGTTCCACTCTCGTCATTGTTGTCCCAAGAACAAACATGAGTTATGTCTGCGAGCCTTGTGCTGCAAAATGGGTTCGTTTTCAAGTTGGCAAATTTGCACTGTGGGTCAAATCTATGTATTAGGGATGCGGTCGATGCTCTAATAGCATGCAGTTTTGTCTTACTTTTTTTGCAGCGTGTATATTTTTTTTTTCGGATTGACACTCTGTACCCGTACAGCATTTCTGCATTTTTACCTCTTGTTTAACGTCTCCGAGAGGACAGCGACAGCCTGCGATCCCTATTATTTTCTTGCTGAGTGGATTCTCTTCTGAATCCAGACCCATCACAGACATGTGCTAATAAGACAGATGACACCGCTGTTTTTTTTTGGGGGCGGGGGGGGGGGGGGGGAGGGTGATGATAATGGAGCAGCAATTCCACACGTTCATAAACAGCCTCCTGCAGACTGCGCCGTGCCGGAAAAACACAGTGCTTTCTGTAACTGCTGAGCTCCACATCGCTGCAGCTATTACAAACACTTTGTGTGGAGGACAATAACAGGGTGTCAGACAGAGACAAAGTTACTTCCAAGTCTGCATTACAGTCCACATTACAGTCCAGCGGTGTGGAGGTAACCTGAATAGATATGGCTGCTGGTTCAACCTCCTTTATTTACCTCCACGGGAAGACAGTGGTGACATTAGAAGTCATGCTAGGCTAGGCTTCATGGATGCTAATCGGGTCGGGTCACCACCATATTTCTCTTATGACCAAATACTTGCAAAACCAGTCACATTTCTATCAGCCTCAGCTATACATTGGGGTTAATAATAATTAGAAAACGTTAAACCAAGACGGTGAACACATTAGACGTTAAACCTGTGAAATGAGCCGCTTGTTAGCATGGAAGTGTGAGCATATTAGCATTCTTGTGTTAGCATTTAGCTCAAAGCACCGCTGTCCCTAAGCAGGGCAACCCAGGGTCGATAGTCGAGCTGTCTGTGCTAAACTTCTTCACAACACCAAGAAGTTTAGTCTTCTTTGTGTTTTGACACGATTTCACGGCAACGCAAGATAACATTAGCGCTCTCTTAGCACCAACACATGCTCTTCTTTTATCCCTCCTCTTTTGTATGGCAGAAAAAAAAAGTCAAACAAAACTCATTGCACTGCTTGCTGTGAACTGAGGTCACGTTAAATCCTAAAAAAATGATGGCAGGAAGTTAGACGTGATAGTCTCTCCCAAACACAGACGGAAAGAAGAAACTGGCACGGGGCTGAGCCAGGCCCCAGAGCAAATAGTGGAGGTTGGCTCTCGATGCAGTCTGCATCACCTTCCAGCATTTGTAATTGTTCCTTATTAGGCTATTGCCCATATTTTTCATCAGCACTATCCAAGCACCCCCCCCACCACCACCACACACACACACACATGCACAATATAGTATGAGGCATTGTTATGTGACTGTTTGTATCAAGCCAGCTCTGGCTGAAATACTCTTTTGTTTTGGTTAGTTTCCCAGATTGCACGGTTCAAAAGAAAGTGCAGGTGAATCAATGTGCTGTTAAATCATGCAGCGATGAAAGGCACTTTGTAATAAATTCATTAAACTGTGAGTGCTTAGAAAACATTTCCAGGCAAATTGGTCAGCACGTTTCGGCTTTCTTCAATTCACCATCATGCTCCACTCTGTTGACTAGTGAAGGTACAATGCACTGGTTCACCTCGTGCATTTTTCATCCAGCAAGGCATTACGCTGTCTGCATTCAGTTTAGCTGCTCTAGCTGTGTCGGCTGTACTCCACTTCCTTGCTTCATGTACACATTAGTCTGATCTTAACCTCTGGAAACATCTACAGTAGAATCTAATCGAGGCAACCAATCAGCCAATTACCCCAACATGTGTTAGGAGGACGCTGTTGGTCCAATACAATCTTTACTGGCCATGGAGAGACAAAGTGAGGAATAAGCAGTCATACATTCGCAGTGCCAGCAGTTATTCGAGCATTAGATCAATCTCGGAATGATTGCTTGGTTTTGGAGTGAAACAAAAGCATCTTGTTCCATTTGTATCTCTCTTGGGTGCAGAGGGGCTGGTTATTACTTCATGCTGCGGCAGAAAAGGTTTTTTTCTTGATATTTATTATTTCAGTTAAATACCAACAGGGCTTTTAGTTTGGAATAATAGGGACACCGAAATGGGTTTTGGACTGGAAATGGGCTTAATTGTCAGTGTTAATTTTCAAATGATAAGTTACAATAATAATACATTTAGGGACTGTGCAAAAAAAGGATTAGAGGAGAGCAGGGTGTCAGAAGAAAGGGTATTCAAATAATGTCTTTGTATAGAAGTCAAGGGTATTACATTTTTTGTCTTAGGGCAAAGTTTTATTCAATTATTCCAGTTTATCGATTTGTTTATAATATATGAATAAAACGATCAAATCATTACATCAAAAAGTTAGCTTTCTGGTGCGCCACCAGTCATAAAACTTGCATTTGGCCATATGCGGTGGAAAGCAGCTCCTCATGTGCTCTTCCGCACTAAAACCTGCAATAAATAAATGACATAATTGGGAGTTGTGTTTCTGGCGAATGCAAGTCCAAAACTCACTCTTTTATCTCTGTTTTGGGGGCTCTAACTACTCCTGAGGGAAATATCTGTCTCTTTTGCTGCAAAATGCTCAACTATATCTCGCCAGCTCATTGCTTACTGTGTCATTCTACTGTTTTGTGCTTAGCAGGTAGTGTGCACTGGGTTTTTACAGCTCTTTCTCTTCGAGTAGCTGCCTGCTGCAGCCAATAACGACGCGATGTGAGCGGTGAGACTGAGCCAAAACAGTCAATTTATGGCCAGCAAAGCAATGAGCTGAAACTCATAATAAAGCTCTGAAAAGACGGGGGGAGCAGCAGATTTAGGTGATTATTCTCATCATATTCATCATGTAAGTCCCCCTTTAACATTGTCACATTGTTTTCACATGAAAGCTGATCATTTGAGTTTCATTCCACATCCCCGCCCAAATAAGTTTCTGATTTTGTCTGACTTCAACTTCCACTTGACTGCCACGAAGTTCCAAACAACAGCACAAGGACAGTGAAAACATCAATTAAAGTTGTAACAGGACAGCTCTGCTCCGGTGCCATTAATTGCCAGTAAAAGTCTGGGGGAGAGCATGTAATTGGCATTTAACGCTATCGATAGCAGCATGTGTTGGTATTTAGCTGTCGGGCCACAGAAGGGCCATGCGGAGTCAAAAAAATTGTCAGGGTGGTGGCGAGCCAAATCCTGCAGGAGCCGAGGCATGGCTCAGCGTGATTAGACAGGGTTCTCGTCTCAGTGCCAAGCGGAGAGGACACCGAGGTCATACGTGTCCGACCGAATGAACAGGCTGGGACAGGGATGCCGCACAGGTGCACGGACTCATGTAAATACACTCAAAGACACAGACTTGGTGCTCAGATTGTCAAGTAGACCAGACAGGATGCTTTTTTTTTTTTGGTGATCTTATACCTGTGTGCTATTAATTTACTTTCTGTATAATTGGTTGAATATTTATTTCTTGACAGCTAGCATATGTTTTTTTTTCAGCCTGGCCCTCGCCATCTGTTTATCAAACCCTGGTAAAAATTTCGAGGCATATGTTTTGTCGAGTTGATGTGTACAGTTCCAAAAAAACACGTTGCATTCTTAATGTATCAACATGCTAATGTGGGCACATATTAGTCCTGGACACAGATACTGCCAGGAAGGAGCGAGAGAAGGGAGGATTGGGACTTCCCAGAATAACTTCTAAACTATTGCAATGTCTTTTTTCCCTGTCGGAGAAAAATACTGAATTCATAATGAAATAAAAGTGAGGGGGAAAAACAGACTTCTGACTTCTTTTTCTCTGTAAGCGGCGACACAGAGCAGGAAGACTAAGTGCTGTGGAAGTTGATTCGCTGCCAGGGAACTTTTGGGGAAATCAATACGGAATATGTAAACTACCCATTTCTTTTCCCTCAAGCTGCCACTGATGTGAACGTATATTTACGTGAAAGGAAGATGTAATTGTAAAGTAAAATGTGTTGTTAAGGTCACTGAAGTCAGCTAGTCTGAATCCAGTAAATTAAATTAAAAGTGAGCCGCCAATAGCTGTTATTTAGATGATTAATGATGAAAGCTGGAGATGCAGGGGAACAGCCCATTGCCAATGCCTAGAAAAAGAAACAAACAACAAACCTATAACCAAATTCAAGCATTATCCGTCTCCTCACATGGTGCTAGGAAGACAGTGGGCGTACCTTCGCTTCACTGTTGCTTTGACTTCGATCCATTTATTTTTCATCTGTCTGTAAATGCCTCGGGCGCTTTTGGTCTGGATTAGAATATGTCTGTCCGTTTCCTCTGTTACAACACTGAGATTACCGTGCAGCGTGCGCCTCGCCTCATAATCACAGGGTTTCAACATTTTTCCGAGTGCCTTCGAAACGGAAAAGTGCCGAGCTGGGCGCTCACCAATAAAGCACGGCAGGTGGCTGCTGTGCTTGACAAGGCGGGAGCATTCAGTCCCTTATTCACTTCATCACTTATGCCATTATTAGGCTGGCTATACGTCACTACTACAACAGGTTTGTTGTATGTTCTTAGCATGCTGACTTTTGCTAATTACAGAACTACGACAAACAAACAAGGGTCGATGTCAACCTGCTGGTACAAGAGGAAAAGGTCAATGCAGCTAGTATGGCTAAAAATGCGAAAGAAAAATAAAGAATTACTGATTTAAATTGTTTTTAAATCTCCTTTTCTTTTGACTTATGTTTTGATGCTTTTAATGGTTTTATGTGAAGCACTTTGAATTACCTTGTTGTTGAAATGTGCTATACAAATAAACTTGCCTTGCCTTGCCTTGCCTTGATGCAGCATGTTGTCTGCACTCCACCCACCAAAAATAAAGCTGCAAATCTAGATTTGCCTGCGCTCTTTTGACTTACACCCTCGCTTCCTTTTTTTAACCCGGGAAGTTACACCGCCGGTGTCATAAAACACGATTCCATTGCTGTAATCTTGCCCACCAAAGGCTATGCAATCTCTCGCTCTTGAGAATGAGAGAGGGTTGACAAAAATCTAAAATCAAAGCAGAAACGAAAACCCGAGAGATGAAAGAGGAGCGACAGAGCCTGATGAGTGTGTGCCTTGGTTTCTCTCCTTGTCTTTTGCTCCTTCTCACTCTCGCTATTTCTACCTGAAAAGAGAAGGGAGTATGAAATAAAGCTTCCTCAACGTCTCTCCAGTAAATGTGAGGAGTAAAAGCAGGGCTCGTGCAGAGATATGCTCAACGGCTGGCGATACGGCAGGCGTCGCCGAGCGACCTAATTGAAATGAGGCTCACCAGAAACCTGCCGGATTCACCGTTTTGTGCTCGCTGTGCCTGCTCAAGCCTCCCGCCATGTCATCTCAGAGCAGCGTGGAGCACCAGGTGCTTGGTTGGAATTTTAGGCAAAAATAAGCCAACGAGCAAAATCACATAAATTGAAGACAACCTTCACAACCTGGTAAAAGTTCTCATACCTAAATGTCTATTTTCATTGTCACGACAAAGTCCTCTCTCCTGCCTTTCCCCCCTTAAACCTCCAGATTACTGCCGAGCTCTCTGAGCCCCTTTGATTCCTCCAGTTCATCTTCCCAGTGTGGAGCTCTCTGCAGGAGAACCAGAGCTCCTAGATCCCCTGCAAACCATCTCTTTGCCTTTCAAGGCCGTGGCTGCAGTTGAAGTCAGGTCTCGGCTGAATTCGACATTTCTATTCTTTAATTACAACTTGCAATATTAACAGCTGGATTCTTAAAAATTTGAATTTTTTATCAATTAAAGAAGCTAAACACAAAGATGTTTGCTGAGTTGATCACCAGTGTTGATTGATTTCTTCTTAGATGTTGTGATTGTTGGCTTTAAGGCTTTGCTTTGCTTTTGTGCCATTGTTTCACTCTCTTTCCCACGTTGCATTTCACCTCTGTTTCTCTGGGAGCATTGTTCAGTACATTGTGTTCCCCTGACTAGTCATGGCTTTAGGTAGAAACATAGACACGCCGTGTCACAGATGGCACATTGGTGTTGATAGCAGCAACCCCTGTGGTCGGCAGCCGTGGTTTGCAGTTGCAGGGGAAGTGATTGTGTGGTGTATGAATAAAAGCTCCCTCCTAATCTTCCATCCAATCTGCAGAAAATCAAGATCAGAGCCACTGAACCAAATCTTTTGTTTTCTCTGCTTCCCTCAGTGCTCCCGAGGAGCGGAGCTGTCAGCAACGAACAGAGAGACGGGGTGGAAGAGACAGAAGCGAGGGAGGGAGAGGAACACCGAGGGAGAGGCACGCAGTCAAAGTGTGGGGAAGAAAGTGGGTGGGAGGCAAAGCGGAAGACGGACGAAGAACCACACTGTGAGTGCCGTCTGAGGACGTTTACCAAAGCCAGAGAAATGACCAGGGAAGAAGATGGTGAGAGGAATGAGCAGGAGGTAAGCAGGGAGGATGAGAGCGAGAATTAAGAGAATCCTTCACAACCAGATGGTGCCACTGGGCAGGAAATGGTGTCATCTGTGCTCCGTTGCGCTTTTGCTGTGATTAAAAAAGACGAGGAGAGAGATGCATATTATGTAGACGGGAGGCAAACGGCAAAATCCTCTGCTGAGGCGGGTGCTCAAAATATGCTGATGACCATGAAAGGAAACAAAAGAGCCAGAAAGGCAAATTAAATACTCATCCTGGAGAGTCCAGTTGACGGGCGAAGCGTTTTTGCTCACTCGACGGGTACGTTGTGCATTTATCACTGTTGGAGTCTCACGCTCAACTCGTCAAATACAGATGCTCAGTTCCCTTATGCTTCAAACTAAGGCGCTCCATGTATCCCTCTTGCATCAGTTTTGTTTCCCTTTTCTTTTATCTTTTATAAATGTTCACAGGAAATCTACAGTATGTAGTTTCATATATAGTGTCTTTTCAAAATAAACTTCCAATTTAGGATTACTTAGACAACAAAAGGACCTGGCTAGGTTTAGGCAACAAAAGTACTTGTTACACAACATCAGTAAGGTAAAAAAAACTCTGATATATTTTACACACGCGACACAAACAACGGTCTCGTGGGTGAAAGTCTTGTCTTTGTTTGACCCATCCGTCCTCCACTCACACCAATACGATGCAAACTGTCTCCCTTCTTTTACGAACAGTTGCTCTGACCGTCTCACACTGACATGGATGGTTTAGCATTTGAATTAGTTGAGAGCCTGGTGTGTTTCTTACAGATGCCAAAGGGCACCTCGGTGTGTCGGTATCAAACGCCAAGGGACACTGACCAAGCGTCGGTACTTGACGAGTGACGAAGGGGGTTTTCAGCTCTGTCATAAAAATGAGGCGATCAGTAGCTGCCGGTGATTAACCTTGACTTTGTTGTTGTTGTCCACATAAAACAATTAGAAGGTGTTGCAGGGGCTACACGAGCTGGAATTTGATTCATCGCACATCACATTACCAATTTATGGCTACAGGATGCAACTTTGTGCCCGGGGGCGAGAGCTGTTTTGGCATTCCCACCTCCGGTTGCCTTAGTTGGGCAAAGTTCTGCTCAGACAGCTGCCACTCATCCTGATGAGATGTCTATTATAAACAGCATCTGCAGGGGTCTTGCGCGGACGTAACCGGCATCAATAAGCAGGCAGTCGGTTGTGGCTTTGAACTCTGTTTCACTTGATACTCATAACTCATCTCACGATACTTGGCATTTCAAGTGTCAATGAAATGCCAATGACAGGCTGAAGGGGAGTTAGACATTCACAAAAGGGAAATACATATTTGCTGTTCAATTTGTTGTAGACATAACTTCACAAACCTGCTATACACTTTAAGCATCCTGCTGCTGTACAATAGGTTGAGTCTGTAAGATTAATATCAGCTTTTCTGCTTCCTCCCTGAAAATGAAAGGAGCTACATAAGGTTTCGTGAATAGTGACAGCTTCTGTGCTTAAGTAGAGGCGTTATTCTGGCTAAGAAAATAAATATAGATAT
Source organism: Lycodopsis pacificus (assembly GCA_028022725.1). Classification (NCBI taxonomy): domain Eukaryota; kingdom Metazoa; phylum Chordata; class Actinopteri; order Perciformes; family Zoarcidae; genus Lycodopsis; species Lycodopsis pacificus. The sequence goes on along the minus strand of CM051710.1, from coordinate 11,733,209 downwards.
ATATTTTTAATGGATACTTACAGATTAAGAGCTGGACAAATTTCACCTGAGCCTCTACATTGAGAATACACGTTTAAAAAGAAACGCACGTTACAAGTGTAAATAACATAACGAGAAACTAAATTCTAAATTCATAGAATATTATTCTCAAGCCACGACATCAACTCATGTCCACGACCGACCATTGTTAAACTGGCACAGTTGCTACAGTTGCTACCATGTGTGACTACTGCAAGAAGTATTCCTTAATCTTCACTCTCACTCTCTGTTCTGACACATTTAAGCTTTTTTCTTTCTGTCTCTCTGTATCTCCGCAAGGCTCAAATATGTATCTGTGCTTTGTACGCTTTTCAAGCATTTAGCAAGATTAAGAGACGCAACCATTGCGTCTCAGAGCAACGACTGAAACACAAGTCACTTTTAATACGTGACTTGCATTCACCGAGTGGTGAGAAAGACATCTATAATCATCATTTCACACTATTTTTTCGTTTTTTTGCTCACAAATTAGCATTAAGAAGTTAATAAAGTGATACATAGAACCAATACTGGTTGCCCCGACGTGGTCTGACATCACCTAATAGCAGTGTTAAATATGATACAAACCAAATTAAACCCACATTACTTACACTAATGCCAATAGACATTTTCTTCACTTTGCCCATCCAACATAAAGCAAACTAATTCGGTCCACTGTATACTCGATCACTTCTATCATTTACACAAAGCTTCTCCCATCCAGTCGAGTGCTTACCAAAGCACCATGTGTGGCAAAGCTCGTGTAATGTAGCCTCAATAGCTGTCATCCCTTGTTGTACACAGAAACAGATTACCTGCATTTGTATTCCGAGCCTTGCAGCTAAACAAGTCCAGAGAATATCTTGCCCTCTTTTGGGGTGTCTTATCTGTAACACAGACAAACTCCGGGACAGGGAGTCACACGTTCCCAACCACAGAGAGCAACACACTCGGCTTTACCAGCTGCTTTTTCCTTCCCTTTTTGTGTGGGTGCGTGTGCTTGTGTGTTCTGGACGGCAGTTAAATGGGTTGTAGAGTGCCAACAACGTGCGAGTGTGTGTCCTATAAAGAGGTGAAATGGTTCATGGAACAACACCATTGACTGTGTGTGTGTGTGTACCCATGTGGGGCGTGCACGTTGCTGTTGACAGATGCGTTTTTCTGCTGACAGCCGTGATCAACGGCGAGCACCCCTGGCCTGGCACCAAGCTATTACTTAATTCATTGACATTTTGTGTAATTGCCTCAGGGCAGTTTGCAGAGGAGTTCTAATGGGATTAGATTAGAGAAATACAATTAGCATTTCACATATAAAGGGAATCTTCTTTAAGCAGCTCTGGGGAGGTGGGAGGGAGAAATCTATGCGTTCAAGAATGAGTCAGAAGAAGAAACTATATTATCTTCTTTTTTTTTTTGTCCATGCATGTGGACTTGCATGATTGTGAGTGTGAAAGGGAGCTTTTTGGGGTTTTCTTCCCCTCCCTTTCTCTTTCCCCGGGTTTATCACGGTGGCTTGCCATGGCAGCCTCAGAAATGGCCTGTCAGGGCTCTTGGGAATGTCGATGTGCAGATAATGACATGTTGAAAGCCCCGAACCTCCAGCTTGTCACCTGCTGGTAATTGGTTCTTCTACCAGTTTATTGTCTCCAGCTGCACTGCTCATCACTGATATTCCTATTTTAGAAACAGAGGAAGAGTGAGAGAGGAAGAGACAGAGATAAATATGAACATTTCCATATGCACATGGCTTTTGGAGAGGCTGCAGGTGCATATTAGCCACCGAGTATGTGTGTTTTTGCACTCATTAACGATTATTTGGCACATCCCTTGGGGTACAGTAAAAAGCAGTAGCATTACATTTAAATAGTTGAAAACACGAGGCACTTTATTTATCTTATCTTGCCAGTGGTGTTTCCAACTTCGCGGGTGCTGAGCAAGATAACCCAAGCAATCCTCAAGCTGTTTCAATATTTCAAACCATAATCAAACGTCTTTTGGCATTGAGAAGATTGCATTGAGTCCAAGCCTGGCATCAACAGCACTGAGGTTTAATCTGCTGTGAAGGCAGAGCCCCTGTGTTCAGTTTTCTTTCCTTTGGAAGATGGGAGAATCGCATGTTACACAGCAGATATTGAGCTTCGTTGCTGGACATTGCCCTCTGGCTGCTGTTGCATGGAACATAACTCGCCTTTTGTTACAAAGGAAGCATTCCCTCACCACCTGATTTGCAGCATTAGGCACGGAGAGCCTCTAGCACATTTTCTTTTGTTTGCATTTCCTATCTATTGGCTGTGGCAGTGGCTATGTAGGACAGCTGTCTGTTACAAATCTCTGAAGTCGTTATTTAAAACGTACCACATTCAAACTGTGGACTGTGCGTAGGTGCTAAAATGCTAAAAGTCATTGCTGTTGCACCGCATAGCATCATTATCATTGACTGGAAAAAAACAAAAACACAACGTCATTCAGTCCACTCTCGCTTAATTAGCTTAAAGCTTTTACATTTTCAGTTTGTTGTAAATGTGGGGCATTGCAGCTAACATTAGCAGCAATTGCCACCATTGCTGAAAGGCATTTAAAGTTAAAAAAAACACCTCATTACTGCTTTAAGACTTGACGATATCACCAAAAACATCCACTTTTGAGGGCATTGGAAATAACCTGTTATCTCAACGTTGACATTTTATTACCTAATGATACGGCCAATGTGTTAGCAAACAATTGTAGATGTACATATCCAGCAGGCATGAGCAACATTAACACTTATTTCCACCTGACAAATAGACGAGTAAATATTAACTCTTCTGCTTGTAGCTCAATCCTTTTTGGGCTCCACCACTTCCTGAAGAATAACTGGCTCATTGGCTGCTCATACTCCTTTAATTAGTTGCTAACTTTGTCTGCCTGCTGTTGCTGTTGGGCAGATAACATGTTGAAGGCCGTTTAACCAATCAAAGCTGACAGATCAAAGGAAACTGCACAGTTGGATGATGATTTTCACCAATAATCACCATAAAGCATCCCCTTTCCCATACATTTTGAGTTGACAAGCTTGTACATTCAAACGCCACCATGGGTTACATTTCCAGTGTTACACTGACGACACCAAATCCATAACTGCTGCCAACCACTCCACCCTCACAAACAGATATAACGACGTGGAGGCCAGCTGACTTCACCAATTTAACAGCCGCAAATCTGAAATCCTCAACATCAGAACCAAATCACTGCACTGCCACAATTTCCTCCCTCTGCATCACACATCCGTAACCTTGGTGTCATCTTTGATCAAACCCTCTTCCTTCGAACGCCTTGTCAACCACATTGCAAATATAGCCTTCTTTCATCTCAAAAACATTGCCCGTCTACGCCCCTCCCTCTCCTCAGCCGCTGAAACCCTCATCGGTGCCTTCATCGCCTCACGACTCGACTACCGCAAAAGCATCCTGTATGACCCGTCCACCGAAATCCCCAACAATTCCAATACATCGACAACTTAGCTGCCTGTCTGCTCAACCACTCCTGCACTCGAGGTCACAACAGCCCAGTCCTTCCAAACCGCCATCGGCTCACCGTCCAGCCCTCCGTCACTGCACTCAAAACCCACCTGATCTGTGGTTCATTCTTGTAATAATGAATGCAAAATAATTGTCTTAATATTGTTTGTTCTTCTTTTCTTGTACTGATTTTTACTGTTTTTGTTTTTACAATGCAAGTGCCTTTGAGTTCCTTTTTATTAAAGTGCTACATAATAATGATGTATTATTATTAATATTGCTTTTAGTGGTAATTGCTTTCATATTTCGTATTATCCATCGTCGCGCTATACCAACATTTACACTATTATGAGAAATACCAAACTATAAAGCCATTATAAAACTTTTAATAACTCCAAAGCCAATATCTTATTCCCATCGGGAAAACATCAAGGAAGCTATCGGCACTCAAATAGCTGGTTCCTTGCCTCTTGAAGTCTCACGCAACAGGAGGCTTACAGTATATTCCACATCTAGTTCAAGCTTAATTATGTTCTTTTCTGTCTTCTGGGTCCAGTACGTGTAGGAGTACACATTTCTACCCCAAGGTCCGGCTCAGGAGAGACCAGATCTGCAACAAGTAGTGCCAATGAAATGCCATTATTGAGCGATACACACACAGCGCCACCTTTGTCTGCGGCCTCTTTCACTCAGAAGTGCTGACGTTTCACTCATTCATCTTGACCTTGCAGTCAGCATGTGTCTCCGTTCAAAGAGCCCAGCAGATTATGGCAGTTCAGTGATTTTGTCAAAAGGAAGGCCCAGCTGATGATTTATCAGGCGCCCTCTATTCATTTTTCAAACGCAAATGATGGTCATGAATCACGCTTATACGCTGACCGCCCCCTTCCTGACCAATGTTGACCTTTGCATACATCTTGAATGGATCATTTGCTCATGATTCAAAGTTGCCCACATGCTTCACCTCAGTTAACATTGTGACTTTGACTGTTTTTTGGGGGAAGTTTGTATACAGAAGATATTTATAGCAAGAAACTCACCAAGCTAGATTGCAGTGTACAGTATGGTGAGCTATAGCCATCTAGCCCTCCTAATGGCTAGAATTCTGTCTATACGACGCTGATGATTGGATCTCCAAGCTGTCCTTGACCTTTTGGAGCCAGACTGTGCAATTCTATTTTAACAAGCCTCATAATACCCGTGGTTTGAGAGAAGAGGGATGAAAAAAACCTCTCGAGGACTTTATAGGGTTCAACAAGCTCCTCAAAACGGTTGTTTGTGGCCGACTAACTCATGATAGAACGTGTTAACAAGGTTATGACAGGAGGCAGTGGCTGTATTTCACACCTTTTCATCTGTCATGTAAGGATATCAGGAGTTTAATGGTGACTGCTCTCAGACAGTGATGTTAAAACCAGCTTCCATTATTAGAACTGTTTCACCCTCTGATTTATCTCTTCATTTTGACCATTGGATTTTTCTTTTTTTTTTTTCTCACCTCACCAATTTCCCCTGCAGGGGATCGAAAGTGGTGAATCTCGAGTCGTGATCTTGTCAGGTGTAGTGAAAATCCACTTGGCTCGGCAATTCATCAGTATCCGCACTCTGCACACACACATCCCTTCATCTATCTCTCCGGCACCATAAAAATCAATTGATTTGTCCTACAAAGTGCCGGGCTCCTTTTTTTTTTTTATTACAGTTTCTTATGATTTCCATTGAAAAGGCTGCTGGAAGCAGCTCAACTCCGTGACAATACTTTTTATACCTATATACATATATACTAAAAGGACTAAACATACATGTTAAAAAGGGTTGAATCAATGCTTTAAGTAAGAGGTTGCACTTGCATGGGTAGCAAATCTATATAAAGTCTTACCCTTGGTATTTGTAGTATGTATATATAAACGAATCATCCAGGAAAAATAGTGTCAGATAAATATATACCTTGTATATTGCATATAAGTGATGAAAAGATGACGGATGACAACAATGGCAAGCAAACATAAAAGATAACCATACATCCCTCACTGATTTATTGTTATTTGTATCGTCCATTGCAAGAGGAAATAGGTAAGTTTGACATTTTGGCCACTTGGGGGCAGCAAAACAAAACATTGACATATTAACATATACAGATGTACACTGAGAGCAACTGACCTAAAGCGAAATAGTCTACCAGGGCAGGTGGAAGCGGTGGTGGTTGAGTTAAGACAGGTCTGTCATCTAGGAGACTGCTGTTTGCGTCCCATATAAAACTTAGCAAAAGTGGCCATTTTGTCACGTGACTCATGACTCATCACTCGGCAGTCATGTGAGTTGTTAAGTTAGCGTTTTCCTTAATTTAAGTGGTTTTGTTGCCTGAACTTGACTTCCTGTCACAGCTTCCTTTGAAAAGACAACATACATGTAAGGAGTGGAAACTGATCCTAACAAGTCCAAAACTGACGCTTGAGGGAAACTAAAGCATCGTATTTTGAGGCTTTGGGCCAAAGACCAAGCGGTGTTTGACGAGTGCGAATGTTTTGAGACGAGAGTGCTGGTGCTGAAGTGCACAAACGGCACACAAACAGCCGTTAAACCAAGACAATGAACTGAAAGCTGCTAAAAATCTTCATAGAGCTGAGGGGGACTGCAAATTCATTTGTGGGTTTGTCACATGGGAATGACACCTTTCACATTATACACAGTCATTAGACCTCGTGTTCACATAGACGTACTGATTAGTGGATGTTTAAGAGTCTTGTCGTGCATTATTGTGGGTTGATGCACATCAACTATGCAGAAAAGCAGAGCGATTGTAGCATTCACTCCCCCAAACTGGCACACAGTTACTGTTCCATGACTAATACGATGTACGTGTCGAGCCTGAACTGTGGGAGTCAATTGACATGTGAAACGCTGGCGTGTGATGCACTTTAGAAGAAACCAATACTTTCATTTGATTATGTTGTGTTCAAACGAATGATTCAATACCAAGGCAAAGTTATTCTTTGGACACTTCTACAGTTTATTTGATTTAACTGGCACACACAGAAAAATCAATAAAGAAAATAGTGAAAAAGGATTAACATAATGCCTTAAGGTTCTTTCCTTCTATAATAACCACTGAGAAGCATAAAAGGCTGTTTACAGCAGCGCACCTCATTAAAAGCGGCACACAGTTACCTATCATCTGAGTCCAGCGTCATTGTCTAGCTTCTCAAATAGAATGGTCACCTTGCAATTAGGCTTTGGTTGACACAGGGACCTAAATGCCACCGAAAGAGAGGCCCACTGTCTGAGACTTGTCTCAGTCGATGCTTATTCTTAGCCGAGGACAATTACTGAAATACTGACTCATTAGTTTCCTTCACATCCTTTTTCAACAAAGTGTAATCTATCTCCCTTGTAACCACATCCTGTCTGGGATGTTTTCAAATTACTCACCGTGTCCCATTCTGTTTCACCATCTCTGCGGAAACGTCCTCCCTGTAACTGTCCGCGGACAGCCACTGGATAACCGCCTGTCTGTGTACATTATGCCCATTAGACCATTTCTCAATCTGCAGAGAAAACTCAGAAAACGCTTGTTATTTACGTCGGGTGATGGAAGTGTCCTTGTTCAACCGTGTCAACACAACATTGCAACGCTTTGCCTGGCCCGTCAGACCATAATATACGACGCATTATGTGGAATATTTGAAGATCATTGCTTTTCTGCAAAGAAAAAAAAAAAAGAAGCTATATTTGTGTTATTTTCTGTTGACAATATTTCCCATTTCTGTAACCTCGGTTATTTCCCCTTCAGTCAAGCATTTCCACAGGATTGGCAGTGTCATTATCTGCCCAGCAGCAAAGCCCCTTGTATTTTTGACTAAATGTATGTATTTGTGATTGTGGAGCTGCGGGGTGCAGTGATATCTGCCACTCTCAGCAGCGCTTGGGGGGCTTTTGTGTGGCGCTTCAGAAAGGTGTTGTGTCCCCGAGACTCAACACCTTACCGAGCACGACGGATTCCAGGCAGCCTGCCTCCTGATAAGCCTCTGTGAAATCCCAGAGAGGGGGGGGGGGATTCGATTAAAATAATCAACAAGGAGGTGAGAATATCTCCATATTTCGGGTTTGGTTCTCGACATTGTGTGTCTTGTTGAGCTCGGAGTTTATGTAGTAAATTGCCCTTGGTTTGTGTCTTCTCAGTTATCCCTGTTGTTGCCCCTTCCACCTTTGCAACTGTATGTTCGTGCACGTCTAAGCGTGAAACAGATGCTGCTCACTTTGTTGGAGGAGAGGAAGTGATGCACACTGCAAAGATGTGTCATTATCACATTCAGCGTCACATTCAGCTTCAAACATATTCTACATGTAATAAGCGCCCAAAGCTGCGATAGGAAACAAGAGTATGAACATACTGAACATGAATATGAACACTTCTGAACACTTTAATTCATTCACCTGGTGCAATATCTAATCCGTGCAATCCTGTGCAATATCCTATACGTATAAGTATTATCTTACATTTTACATTTTTACTCCGTCTGTATATACTGGTATATTTTATATTTTGTATTCTTCTTTACTGTCATATTTTTTATTACTGTTTAATGTTTAGTTCATTTATACTACTTGATTTTTTATCTTCATTTTATTACTTGTGAGCAATGCTGCTGTAATCCTGTAATTTCCCCACTGAGGGACTAATAAAGGATTATCTTATCTTATCTTATCTCTCTAAGAGGCACGACGACAAGGCAAATATCTCCTCCTTTAATACAATCTCATCTCAGTGCTCTGGTGTTTTTCAAGGCCACTGTGGAATTCATGACTTAAAAGTGGAAAAAGGAGATTAATCAATAATAAACATCAGCATTTCCCACAAAGTGCAGTGACTGTAGGCAGTGGGTCCCTGAAATAGATAAACAACACCGCCAACGTTTAAATTATGGTCGGAATTCACCACGACGGGGGACTGAAAGACGCACATTAAGGCGATAAAGACTGGAGCTGCCATAAAGTCCCTAAATATATTTGTTTCCGGAGTAAATTAGTGTGAAATATCACAGCGTTATTACATGCGCTGCTGACTTGCTAGTTCTGTTCGGGATGGCAGTTGTGCAGATCGCCAGGACACATTAACAACAAAAGAGTTAAATATCTGCACTTGCGATATCCTTTACATCCTGGACTAAGACCTCTTTTTTTTTTGTTTGCGGGCTCAGATCCCTCCATGGCAGGTTCTCTTTTGGGCTCTCCCTTTTTTTCTCCCCAGGTTTTTTTTGAAGACCTGCCGAGTCTTAAAAACAGCACCAGATCTCGGAGACATTGCAATGCCGGCAGAACAACCTGCACCTTATCGCAACCTGTTAGGGTACGGGACCGGCTGTAGCCGCCACTCAAACGTCCCCGCTGTGGCTTCACTTCCCAGAGCTCTGGCCCTTCACAAAGGCGGCTTTTCTTCTGACCCCAGAAAGCTATAGTGTGCCACTAAATTGTCTGCAGCACAAAACATCTGGCTCCACAAGTCACAGCTTCCCCCTCAGATCACATGGGAGCTGCTGTGTGGCATCTCCAGATGTGCTGTTTGAACAACTCCTTCAGAGTGCCATGCCTCATTTATACCAAACAGGCGAGACAACAACGGAGAGGGGTGGGGATGAGGGTGAGGAGCAAAGCCTCAGCACCACAGACAGCAAGGAGCTTGAAGAAGAAGAAGAAGAAGAAGAAGAAGCGCCCTCATGCCGCTGCGCCTCATCACATTCCGGACCCAGTCTGCTGAGATAACCGACCCAGAGGGATATAACAAGCTCCACACCAGCACAATGAAAGCCCCGCTACTGGTCCAACGCGGCCGCAAAACCACCCTACAAACATCAACGTCAATCGCAGTAATGGCCTGCGAGGAACGCGTCTCTTTCCAGCCGAGCAACAGACACCACACGGGTCCTTTTCGTGGCCAACTACCTTCCTTCTAAACAGCAGTTTGCTCTCAGCCGGTCTGCTTATGCTCCCAATGAGCATTTGTTTCAGTTTCCCCAGAGACACACGCTCCCCCACACACATGAAAGACTCCGCACACATACTTCACAATGCAGCATGCGCAACTCGGTCGCTTCACTGAATTTTCACGAGCAACAATAGCTCATTTGAATTGTGCATTAGACGCTCCTAGAGGGCTAAACTGACACTCATAGAACCTGGAGTTACAACACGTCAATAACTAATTCAACATGTACTCGTGGAGTGAGATGGTTTAAAACATTCCAGCCCCGATGCGTTCATTCATTATTCACCATATCGCTTACTTCAAGGCATTCTCCAAATTACACACGGAACACAGCAATTATTTTTTAAAGATGTTTCAATGACACACAAAATATCTCTGAAAGTGAAAGAAATGATGTTTGACCTGCGGATTACTCTCGATAATATGACGGAATGTTCTCCGCTTGTTCCCCACCAATACTGTTGCATCAGTCAAATTCATTTCTACTTAATTAGAACTTAATTAATCAAGTCGGATTATTTTGATTCCTGATTGATATTGTCTGGACTGTGTTTTTTTAAGGCAATATGAAGAACATTTTCCAGACACTATTATTTTAAATTGGATATGAAATAAGAATAAAAGAGAAATGAAACAATGACCCTATTCTACTATATTAAAAATGAAATAAAAATCAAATCCAACACACAAATAAAGTGAATTGCAATACACATTGTTGAATTTCATTCACTTACTATGCATGAATTTGCTATTGATTAAAAAAAACGATTGAGCTTGCTGTTTTACTTTTTTGGTGTTCTACCTTTGCCGATGTCTTTCTTATGAGTCTACGTACTTTCCCGTCCCTTTCACTCCCTCGGTCTATTTGAGTCGGGTCCAAATTTAGAACAGGCTTCGCTGCAGGTCTTCTTTCACCCACAGGAGCAAGGTGCACATGTATCATCACTCTGCATCCTTCGGGCTTACGTCTGTCAAGCTGAACAGGGACTTATAATGTTCTAAGACTGTATTATTATTAAATACAGTATGTAACAAAACCTGAACTCAAATGAATGAACTGCAGGGGTTGTACAGGAGAATTGTTAAATCTTCCTTCAGAAGTTCAGTTTTTCCTGTAAGAGTGGTAGAACGCCAGATTGGTTTAAAAGATTATTTAATATCGTGGACCCGTCACTACGATGAGGAACAACCTGCCCCGTATCAACTCCGATACCGATCCGTGGCGGAGGATACAGTACATGCTGAAGGAAAGATGGAAAAGGACAGCGCAGCAGAAGGAAGAAAGACAGACGACAACAGAGGGAGGGATCTTTTCTCGCACAGATGTTCTCACAGAAGCGCTGTGCAGATGACCAGACCTCTGCACAGATCTCTGGGAAACGTCCGGTGATCGCCCCAGACACAAAGAGGCCAACTGCAGCCTGGAGCAGAAATAACGTACTGATAAATGTTGTTAATAGCCTCTCTTCTCCAGCAAAAGTGGTTCATGTACAGTGAACAGGATGAATTGAAAAAAAACAAATAAAAATAGAACAACACACACCTACTGAAGTTACTGATTCAGTTGCCCTGCTTTTCTCCCACATAGCATGCCGTGATCTATGCGGGACAATATTTCAGACACCACAGAATATGACTGCCATAAATAAACCAGTATTAATCATCCCAACCTCCCATTTGAGGCCCGTTCTCACATTTATCAGGCTTTTAATATTAACATAGATTAAGGGCATGTCTCACACCTTCAGTCACTGTACGTAATCTTGCTCCAGATAAGAGCTCTGCATGAAAAGGCTTTTGTTGCACTTTGGGATGTGCAACATAACATCCGAGACCGAATCAATGCAAATACAATCCTCTGAGAGAGAGCAATATATATATATATATACACAGGTGTGGAAAGTAATTCAATACTAGAATGATGTATCAGGAATTATAGTGACAGAGACAGTTCATAAAGGCACGCTGTACTCTACTTAGGGATCAACTTTAGACAATGAATAAACAGGATTTTGTATATTTTAGCCAAAAAGAAATGTATTTCATCTCCTCGCTAGTATCTGTGCAGTTCTTACAACTCTCTATTATCATGAAATAATGTCACGTTTTCTGTTTTAAAGTATCACTTTGCTTCTGATTCCATTTCTCCTTCCAATACATCTTTTCTTCTTTCCCTCCTTTCTTTTCCGGACTGAAGCAAGCTGTCCAATCACACACACACACAGCTATTCCAGTGACTGCTCCAGGCCCGGTCAACCTCTTAAAAGGCCTAACGCCGGGTTCTGATGTCGCTAAAGTGGCTCCCTTTTAGATGAAGTCTACATGATAATGAGCAGGTGTGAGAGTGTGTTGACGTGTGAATGTCTGTGACTGCCATTGTGCATCAGACAATCGTCCTTGATTAAAGTGATGAGAGACTGAAGTGTAAAAAAGGATGAAAATGTAGCGCATACAGTACGTGCAGGCACACGTGTGCACTCGCACAATGTGCCTGCCGCTCACTAGCAGACTAAGTCTGAAGCCATCCAAGCGGATCTGTAAGGCTGTACACGGAGCAGCTTTGCTTTAAAGCCAAATATGAAAAATATATGCTGACATGCGGATAATTACATTGCTGTTCAGCATGTTTACGTCTTATCTTAGCGTGTTAACATGCAGACATTTGGCGAAAGCTGGTGATGATGGAAATGTTTGTATTTTCACCTGATCGCGCTCGAGGAAAAGTTAAGGGATCCCTATTTTTATTAAAATCCAGCATTTCATACAAATCAAATGTTAACCTCATGGTGGCGCTAGAGGAAAAAGGGATTCATCCTCTGTTGGGATCACATATCACACACAATAATCTACTCTGGCTTCAAGTTATGTGTTTGTGTCCGGCAAGCCGGTGCAGGGACCAATCAGCTACTGGCAGCTACAGCTATAGGTGTATTTGAGGCGACACAGAGAGCCCACTCCAAACAACAATGGCAGCTCCTGAGGAGGTTAGCATTCTGCAAAAGCATCACTTACATCAGAACTGGAGAGTAGCTTCTTTCTTTCTCCGTTGAAAGAAGGGCAAAGAACGGCCCTGAAGACTTTTCCTCGGCGTAGATCTTCTCCCGACTTGGATTCGGCAAGAATTAGATCGACAGATGCCAAAGTCATTCGGCTTCATCCTCTGGGGACCATGAGTGTAATTTTGTGGCAATCCATCCTGTAGTTGCTGACATATTTCAGTCTTGACTAAAGGAGTGGAGCATCCGTTAATTCTTTCCCTAAAGCCACGCCCCTAACGTGGCCGAAGATGTTCACAGAGGTAATTCATGCTGTGAAAAGCTATTTTCAAATTCTGAATTCATGCAAAGTTGTTTCACCTCACAAACCACCAAACTACATGAATAACAGAATTAATTGCTGCGGTGGATCAAACATCATTTGCACCGTTCACAAAAAGTAGATGACTCATCATCTAATAATTATTATGACAAGAAAAGCTATTAATTTTTCCCCAAACCCACCAAATGCACTATCCCTCCATCTCTTGCTGTTAACACCTGCTTGATTTGTTGAAAAACAACAGCACCAAAAATCACACTCTCACACAACACGCCTTCATTTCTGTTTTCAGCTTGACAAGCCGCCTTTTAAGTGCCAAACAACATCAACCAAAAAAGACAGAAAGAAATAACAGATAAAAGCCAAACTTCCCTCAAAATTAATTACCCCCCCCCCCCTCCATTCTCCCTCTTCGGTGTAGCCGTTTCACTCAGACTTGCTCGCATGCTGAAAAAAAACATGTTTTCTAATGTAAATGAGATGAAAAAGCTATTACCTTGAATTATAAGAATCGGCTTGTTTTGCTTATCTCTACTTCTGCTGAGGACTGAGGTGAAGACGTGTTTGAGCAAAATGGCCACACTCACTTGCCTTTACAAGATTAAGAATGAAAACATATAAACAAAGAGGAAATAATGACAAAATCGTTGTTTTTTTTGGGCAGTAACAATAACAACACGATTACCGAGCATATCGTGGAAGAAATACATATTTCTTGTAACATTCAGTTTCATCTTGTGATTTGAAAGACGGCTTGTAACCCATTTAATAATAATAAAAAAGGTTTGTAAAAGCTAAGGACGTACTCCGTATGAATCAATAGCAGCAGCCCAATAGTTGAAGGCATCTGTAGTGAGGCTTTTGTCCTCTGCTCCCTTCGGGCGCTGCACTTCCTTCACAGTGGTCTTTGCACAAACTGCGCTCTGTGCTAATGGGGAATTCTCCTAAAGGTCACATTAGGATGGAAAGCCAAACAGAGAGGAGGAGGATAATCCCTCTCCAGCAATTCAAACTTCCTCTCTTGACACACATAGCCACGGTGCACATGTACACAAAACTCACACCTATACGCATTTACGGAGCCCTAGAACTGACGAAATGCAAAATGTAGTTAAAGCACTGTTTCTGTTGAAATGTGGAGACTGGATTCACTGCAGCAGACTGGGGCTGGAAGGTGGAAGCCACACACCATCAATTGCAGTGATTTTTCCCAATGAAATAAATCCAATAAGCCACATTAGCAGCAGTTAAGAGTTACGGCAGCACATGAACCCTTGTGCTGTATGTAGATGTAGTGTCCTGAGTCTATTAAAGTAGTGTGGACAGTAACCTTTTACTGCATTTTGTCATGTTCGGGGCTCCATCCAACTGCATGTATCGAGCAGCATTTGCATTACTGTCTATTCCCTGCATCTTTACATTTTTGCTAGAGGTTTTGGTTCTAAAAAGTCTGCTATTGCACACACACACACACACACACACAGACACACGATATAGCCCAAAGTCATAATGATACAGCCTCGGAATACCCAACTTTAACGAACTGCAGTGACTGAGGGGAGTCTTCTCCAGCAAATGTAAGATATGCACCGTGTTAAGTGAGACTTGGAACACAAAAGACCCTTTTTTGGTTGGCGAAAAATAGAGCACCCTTGAGACGGAGGTCCTTGATGCATAGAGACGCACCGATCGGCTCCAGGCCCCAAAGGCTCACTTTTAAGTCCTTATTCTCGCAGTAGTTACGGCTCCATGCCCGAAGTTACTTGGAAATGTCAGAGGAGACCTATTAGCTTATGATAATGGCTGCCTCGATACAGTATGTCACTTCATACCCTTATTCCTGTACTGGGTGCTAATGAGACATCTTGGGATTGAAGCACCTCTTGATCTTCAGGTGAGAAAAAAAAAAAAAGTCACAGTTGCCACGTGTGTTAATCCAATGCATCGAGGTTGTGCATCAAACAAAGCCATTTAAACACTTGCAATAGCTACATGATCGTTGGAATTAGCTGATACATTTCCACATGACACTTATAATTGCAGACACCCGTCACTTGTTTGAAGATGATTTATTTCAGGCTTGCGATGCCATAAAGCGTTCTGTAGATGCTGGCGATATCCTCTTCCAGCCCCCCAAAAAAACCAAGATTAATCCCAAAGTGTAATTTCTCACTGTCACACTGGTGTATTGTTTCATTTTCGCTGAGAGGCCACGGACAGTTAAAAAAAAAAAAAAAAAAAAAAAAAAAGAAGGTATGGTGAGTTCACAGACGTGGCGCTCATAATTGTTGGCAAGAGTGGAAGTTGGCGGTTCTGTTGCCACTAAACCCTCCTGTGAGATTCACAGCTTGGGCCTTGGGACTACCGCCAGACTAGTTTAAGGTCACCTTGCTGAACAAGCTGGCAGGAAGCAGAAAGCTCCTATACAGCTGCTCATCCAACACACTTTTGCTCACTGACATTCAGCTTGAAGGAAGGGAGGGGGGGGGGTTGCTGGCAATCACCTGTCTCGCGACGCGCTACCTGCTCGTCGGCTGGATCAACCTCGCTCCCGACGCCTACGCTGAAGCGGTTTCACTTTTCACCTTTCCCAGAGTGCAGCTGTGGCCTTGTCGTTCTGCCCCTTCTCTGAACCTTACAAACCATTTCCCATCGCTGTTATGTCAAGCCATGTGCTCCACCTAACAAGGTCCCGCTGACCTCAAGCTTGTGTCCCTCTCCAGTCCTGGCCTTGGAAGCCCGTTCCCGCCGCAGGGTTTGCAAGTTTAATTAACCCCGAACCGGGATCGGGCCAGTTTTGACAGCTTTCTAGCATCTGGACTGCCTGCGAAGTGGTGGAGCATTAACTAAGTCCGTAGCCATAGACCCTTCTGTCTCTACTCAGCAGCATGAAGGGGACAAGGTAAGGTTAAGAGCTTATCACTAGATGTCGCTCTATGTCAGAGAAATTATGTAATAATAGATTGATTAAGGACATATTAGGAGTCTCTTCGAGGGGTACTCCAGCGATTGCACAATCCCATAAAGTTCTGCATTCACATGTTGAATCTGTACACAACGGGACAAGATTTTGGCATCGGAAGCGTTCTGGTTTCCTGTTTGTTTTTGGAGTTGTATTGACCAATCAGGTTTGAGCAGGCTTTGGTGGTTGAATGCAGGTAAACATGCCGTGGGGAGAGCGAAAGAGACAAAATGTTTTGGCCAAATGGAATCTCTGGTGAAGATTTTCCTTTTATTTTTAAATAAACTTGTACACTGGCTACTTGTGAAACAATCCGGGTCGTACGTTTCTGAACTCCGACTCCGGTCTCGTATCTTAATAAGTCGCTAATTAGACCGTAAACGACGAGCAGTGCAATGGAAAGGACGTTTTGCCCCCGGAAAACTGCTGGCTACACCGGAACCACAAAAATACAGCGGTTAGGGGTTGTCCATGAGAAAATGACCCTACTTCCGCCTTGATTCATTCCCTCAGTAAACATTGTAAACACACATTTATGTTTTCAAGTCTTCTTCAACACCTCACGACGTTCAATTAATAAATTATGGTCCAATTTAGAAACAAATAGACGATAAAGCAGCGTGTGCTTTTGGACCTTGTGACTGACAGGTTACTACCACGGCGTTGTCTTAGAACTTTAACCCTTTCACAGCGTGTTTTCAGTTCATGAAAGTTAACTATAACCGTTTTGGTTGCCTAATAATGCCTGATTCAGCCTCCGGTTGTACTTAGCTCCACCCTCTCGTCACACTTCATGGTTGAAAGCAAAACAAAGATGGCGACAGCCAAAGAAACAACAATGCTGAACTCAAGTTTGAAACCCCATGTGTGACCCAGGCCTCCTATCATTACTTTATCTTAGCTTAGAAAGCTCCCCTGCAAGGCCACAGAAGATATTTTAAAGCTGTTTTCACGGGCTGAGCAGCACTTAAAACGATGAATAAACTAACCTTTACGTGTACAATTCACGGAGAGCCCCTTTATCTGCATCATTTTCAAGAACTGCTGCTCTGTGCGGCATGAATTTGAACTGCCCGTCTGTTTGAATTCGAGAACAGGTGGGTGAGACAGACGCAGCGAACACAAAACATTCTTTTACTCCTTCTTTAATACCTCCAAACTTTTAATACTAGCATCGCATTTAATTTAAGCGAATACATTTCGAAACATCATCAAATAGCCCAGACTCTCGTGGGCAAACACGCTGCGCTCTCAAAGTTCAGCTGTTGAATGAACAGATAAGCGAGGGCTCTTTTTTTTCTTCTTCTTCCTTCCCAAGATGTATCAAATGGGCCTTCATTTGTATGCATGAGGGTTGAAAAGAAAACATAGTGAAGGGAATTACAACCCACGATCTCTCTTCACAGATATGGGTCAGCTATATTTCAGACATCAATAAGATTTTCTAATTTCAGGACATGTGCAGGGGCAAGGTTTCTGGGAGGGGGGGGGCGTCGGCGGTGGGATTGCAGACGTTCACTTGGATGGCGCGTTTTTTTTTGCTGCCCAGATACTGTATTCAACTCACACAGCTGAGGACGGGAGTGAAGCTAATCACCGACAGACGTACCCAATCCAAAAGCGGACTTTTGGAGGGAAAATCGAATTCACAGAATAACGAATGAGATGGTGCGAGAAGAGGAAGAGGGATTGTTTTCACCTGCTGGTTGGAGGCGCGGGGCGATCACGTCAAGACGATGGCGAGAGAGAGAGAGAGGATCAGGCTTGAAGTTGTGGAAGGTCAAAGGTCATACTGAGGAGCAGATCTGTTTTATTTCACATGAATGCTGACTAATGTCTATTCATATTTGACAGCAGTCGTGTTGGAATATGTGAAATCGGGAGGTCAGGTCCAAACTTATTTTTGAAGGGAAATAATTTTTTTGCCATTGCTCAGTAACTAAGTGCAATAACTGAAACCTACATCTTAGATGTGCTTGTACTTCACTTGTGTATTTCAATTCATAATATTTAACTACAATTCAGAGATAAATATGATACTTTTTACTCCACAACATCTATTTAACACCTTTTGGTTCCTTTGCCGATTCAGATTACGAATACAAAATATCTTAAACAAACAAATGATGAAGTATTATTATGGATACATATAGAAATAAGACTTTCATGATCTCTTGGTGAAATTCACAAGATACTCGACATATGAAATAATTAAAATAAGCCCCACATTTACCAGCTGCAAGATTAAAGTGATTTACATATGAATGCATCACTAATTATAATCTAATATTATGAGAAACATACTTAATAAATACATTATACTCTTAATAATATCTTCATAATAACTACTTTTTGCAGTTTAAATATATGTTGATGCTTATACTTATACTACTACTTGACTAAACATTTGAATGCTGGACATTTACATATATTATATTATATGCTATTTGTAAATAAATCTGAATTCTTCTTTCGCTACTGCCCGTTCCCGTTACACAACTAAACTTATGAAACAGAGGATGCTTTAGTTAGCTTTCATATTAGCCCCCTCTGCCCTCTCATCCCAAACTCACTTGACAGGTGGAATCTCATTTGCGAAAAAGTGAAATAGGAAGAGAGGAAAAAGCGAAATTCAACAGCCAAGTCAGCACTGCTGTGAGTACCTGGGCAGTGTGGCACCTTGGAGTTCTTGTCACTACTGTCACGCATCACTGTCTCATGAAATTGGAAACACAGAGAAATACAAATCTCGACATTGGCCGGGTATCTGTATGACATTGGGCCACGTTGAAACTAACTGCCGCAGTCTGCATATGCAAGCACTTACCGGCGTGCATACCAAACAATGGCCTTTTTCTGTGGAGGTGCTACAACTGAGACAAAGAAGACGTAGCTGTGAATGTACGTTTTTTTTTTTTGTCCTTCTGACAATATTATCGAATAATCCAAATCTGCTCCTTCTCATCTGTGACGGGTTCAAGCCAGGCCTATGCATTAATTATAGCTTCTTTGCCAGGTCACCGCCAGGGCCAGAGGACATGGAGAATTATTCATTGCGTCAGCGGAGCCGGTTGGACCCCAGTGGATAAGGAGACCTGTTGATGAGGGCACAGGGCACAATATTCTCCTCCCCAAACAGCCACACTTACACTCATGAAGCCTCTGGCCTCCTCCTCCTTACCCTCTAAGCTCACTTTCCTACTTGCTTCACTCCTAGATGTCAAGGGGTTGTGAAGAAGAGTCTTCGTGTTTTTCTTTTCCTCCTCTCTCAGTGGGAAGCCCTCTTAAGACACAGCGGCATCTCACGGTTATTATCCTCTCCCTCCTCCTCCCCGAGGCCTCTTTAGCGGTAAGTTCTATACCTTTTCTCAAGTAAAGTCGCCTCATTCCCCCGGTCTGATGAAAAGCGAGGAAGTCTCATCCAACAAGAAACAAATGAGAAAAGAAGGTGGGAATGAGCTGAAACAAACTAGATTTCCTCTCAACGACTCCTTGTCGCCACGCAGCTGTCTTAATGAGATCCGTAAGTGTGTTAGCGCTGAGGTTAATTTGCCCCTAACTGCGCCGACACAACACGCGTCTCTGGATTTACATTTGAATAAAAAGAAAGTGCGGAGGAAAATAGCTAAGTTTGACCCAAAGTAAAAAAAAAAAAAGGATCTGCAAAGTTGCTCGGCTTGGATTAAGGTTGTGTATATGTAGCTAATCTCTAACCGTATCAAATCCTGTGTGTGCTCGGGTTGAACAAGAGATTTGAATCAGACACGAGGGGGCCGGTACAGCTCGGCGCAATCAGGGGAGTTCAGCTAATGACAGGAGTGCCAGGTGTATCGCCAGGTGTGGTTGATTAGAGGGAAGGCAATGCACGGTGAAGGTGACAACTGGCACTGTGTGCACCAACTGGGAGTAGAAGGGAGTTTTCTGATCAAAGTGGAGCAGAGGACAAAACAATCTGAACGATCTACAAGCCGACGTTGACAAAAACATTTTATTTCTTTCGTTGATTATGGATTTTCACATAATGTTGATTTGATTTGACTGAATTCAAAAAGGTAAGACTTGACTAAGATCACTGAAATAGGACGACATGTTACCGTTGAAGTTTCCCCATCTTCCAAGCACCAACAGTCACTTATTTTATAATGATATGTACAGCATCATGACAATATGCTGAAACAATGTTTCACCTCATTAACTGTTTGGCTAAAATCCCACTGTACACTCCCTGCGGCATAGATGGAGTTTAGCAAATCAAGGGTCACTACTTGACACGACCAATGCCTGACAGAAAAAGGTCAAGAGATGGATAATTCCCTAAAATACAAAGAAAACAGAGCAAAAAAAGATGCTCGTGACATAATTTATGACTCAAAACTAGTACTTGGGACTTTTTTCCCCACATCTTTGTGAAACAACTCCAAGTGGACGAAGAGCTCCAAGATCAGAGGTGAGAGTTCTAATCAGCTTTCAGTCCACATGGTGCCTTTAATATTTGATCACAGTTGATGGTGAAATCTCTAAAAACTGTCTGAGGAGATTCTACTCCAACATCTACACGGCATTAATACCAATGTCTACGATGCATATATGTCTGTGTCTGCAGTTTTTTTCTGGTCTAAGGAAATAATCCGCGAAGGTTTGCAGAGTTTTTTGAAGGCCACAAGGCTTTTATCAATTCGTTTTTCAGCGTCATTTCCTCCCAGTTTGCTCCTGATAATGGCCCTCGTTCATCAGGATATTGTATGCTCAAATTGGATCTAAAAGTGTTTTCACATTTCCTTCACCGTAGAAGTCAATATTACCCAATAACTGCTTCGTTGTAGCAATCTCACACAAGCTCAGGAAATAATTTGCGTCATTTTGAAAACCTACATTTTTGCATTGCACAGAAAAACTATTGAAATTTCTTCTGAAGTGTGACAAAAACGCAAGGACATTATTATTCTACATATAGTATTCTTCTACTAGAAATGTTAGAATACATTATGGAATCTTTTCTTGATTTTGAACTGCAGCAGCTTGCAGGGAAGTTCTGACATTTGAGCCTAAAGAACGAGAACGGCATTAATGAGTTATGTTGAGCCGCTAATGGGCACATTAATATCACACAGCCTTTAATTAATAAACAGTGATGGTTGTTTGGAATGGGAAACATATAGTCATTAGAGGAAAAGCTAAGGAATATGTCAGGTCTGTTAAAGCTGTGGGCATGGCTGGGCGGAGGGCTTTAGGGTGTTTGTATTTAAAAGAAAACAAACACGATTTCCACGGGTGGTATTGAGTCAGAGCCAGAGTTGAACATATGAACCAAGGACCAAATCATCATCACCACCATTACAGCAAGTGTCAGTATCATTATCGTCTCCAAGAAGTGTTTTAAAAGTAAATTCTCATTTGCTAAAACAATTCAGTATTGGGGCCCCTTTAATAGTGCAAAGCTAATTCTTATTATATTCAACTCTCGGGGAACATTGCGAACTTAGTATCACAAAAAACACTCGTTAGCCAATAGCTGTCATTTGTTCGAATTTGGTAGACTTTTATCTTTGACATTTTTATCAACACAACTTTCACATCTTAATTACTACATCATTAAACGAATAACAATTTATCGATTTTTCTATAGTAAAAATATCAAACCGGTCTAAAACAAATGTATTTCTGCAAGAGAAACATCACTCGTTCACTCTGATTCATTATTCCTACTGTCAGTATTATTCATCTGGCTCTCAGTCAGCAATGCCCCTTCAAACAACAATGCACGAAAACCTACAGAAAGATGTTGTGCGTAACTCATGCAGGTGCATATGGAGAAGTCCTAAAAAGTTTGACATCATTGATCCAGAATCCTGTTTTTTTTTTTAAAGGCACAATGTTATACTACCAACTGCAAAACAGCCAAACCCACGCTGAACATTTAGACATACGCTTTAATTCAATGCACCAAGGTCCAGAGACACACTGTGCATGAGTCACTGGTCTGAGTCAAGACTTTTGAGTTCACATCAAATCAGAAGTTATACTTTGTGCATGAAGAAAACTAAATACTCTATTCTGTGCCTGAATGTTCTGTTTTTGTACAAACATCCTGGATTAAGTGGTCCAGGTCCATTAGCATTCCTTTCCATCATCTCTGCTGTCTTACCTGACAACAACTTGTTCCAGTGAAACACGTACGAGCTGCACTCTGACTTTAAGGTGGCATTTGCCAGTTTCCAGGTCTTATGATGCCGAGAGTGGAGGCACACATACAGCACATAGGTGTCTGCCTCAGGCAATGTGCAGTCAAGTACAAGTGGGAATGTGAGTTTCTCCTGCAGTCCTCCTGAGGGCATAAAATTGGTCAGTGCCACGAAATGGAATGAGGTCCCTTATTTATTTATTTTCTGACCAGCTTTTCTTAAAATCTAGCAAAAGCTCAGTCAAAACCTCAAAACTTTTTCTTTTCCCAGGCAAAGCATCAGGGGTGATGCAAGGACTCCGAAAGCTGAATGGGTTGTATATGCAAAACCGTGGAAGAGAAACAAGACCCATAAATGTCAGATTCCTGGAGATATCTGATGTATCTCGGCGCTGCAATCTGTTTGCCGGTGCCGCTGTGTCATCCGGTAGAAATACTGTAGTTCGCCTCAAATGGAAGCGACGTGTGGGCTCCGAGATTGGGAACGGAGACAAAGGGACATGGAGTCTCTCTCTCTCTCTCTCTCTCTCTCTCTCTCTCTCTCTCTCTCTCTCTCTCTCTCTCTCTCTCTCTCTCTCTCTCTCTCTCTCTCTCTCTCTCTCTCTCTCTCTCTCTCTCTCTCTCTCTCTCTCTCTCTCTCTCTCTCTCTCTCTCTCTCTCTCTCTCTCTCTCTCTCAAAAAGAGAGGGAAGGCAGAAATGACACAAGGCACACTGTTGCCTTCTGCTTGCAGGGATGAGAGAACATTCATAACAGACAAAGAGGAGTGTATTTTCAGCAGTGAGGGATTCAACAAAAAAAAAACCTTTTCACACACACAACAGACCTTAGCTTCAGACCTTAGAGCACTCTTCAAGGTCATCAATGTGTGCACAATATCCGGCGCGTGTATTCGGTCCTGAAGCGCCGTTCCTCCCCATCAGCGTGTGTGAAATATTAAGCAGCAACGGAATTGGACAGGGGGCTTCGAACTGCTTTGAGCAGATGCTCTCTGCTTTTAAGTGCTGAATAATACATTTTGGTTCAACGTCTCTGTCTCCATTAATGCGCCAGCTAAACGCTGCCGGGATTTGCCGCTCCTGCATTATTATTTCTCATAAACACTACTGGGCACCCTGACAATCAAGATATGTTAGCACGCAGACGCACAGAGTTGTGTGTGTATACGTGCGTGCAACACAGTGAGCCACGCTTCCCCGTCTGTGCCGTTACGGTGGATGATGCTGTGCCGCAGAGCCGGTTCGGGGCGGATATACTCCGACGGTCAAAAGAAAAATCACCTGCTGCCCAAAAAGGAACATCATTTAGAACGTAATAGATCTCATCAGTCTGTGAAGCTGACGCATTATACTTTGGACACGCTTGAGTGCGCGGTCATTAAGTCAGTCGGAGCGATACTTTGTCACAAGCACTGATTGCCTGTAATCACAGCACCCGCTATAAATTTGATATGTAAGTTTTTCAGTTTGCTTCATACATACTGTATTTCCAGCTTCCGCTTGGGTGGTCCATCATACCCATGAGACGCTATTCTTCTTTTATGGTTTATATACAGGGAGTAATATGCAATTAGAACACCACAGTTGGCTCATAAAGATAGATATTGTACATGTACTTTATCCCATTGCTTCATGTCATTTCACACTAATCCTCATCATTCAAGGGTATTTTTTCCGGGTGCAACACCTTTCAGCGTTACCCCCCCCCAACCCCTTTTGTGTGCGAACCATTTATCATCTAAGTGGATTGACAGAGGGTGGAACACATCTCTCGAGCCCTGCTGATGTAGCCGCCTCACTGTTATTCAATTACAGCGCAGCTTGCTTCCTGGAGACCACAAAGGCTAACAAGCCCCTATTCTAAGAAGTAGGGGGGGGGGGGGGGGGGGGGGGGGAGATGATGTGCAGTTATGTCATAGGGTCACCGAGAACCAATGCTAAGACAGTAACCCCCGCCGACGACATCTCTAATCCTTCACCGGCCGGGTCGATCCGCGCCTTGCAGATCGATGGCACATTGACACGTCTAATTGATTTCTGTGAGAAAGGGATGCAGGCTCATCCAGATAAAAAGCCTGCAACCGCCACACCAACGGACTGCCGGGTGCACGTTCGGATGTACTGTACGCGTCTGCGGGAAAGCGATGCAGACCGAGAAGAGATCAGGAGTCCAAAGAGATCGGAGCAACTAATGGCTGCTCACACTGCTGATGACAGTGTGCTTCTTCTTCTTTTCGTTTCACTGAAGCGTGATGGTTATATGACAGTTTCCCATTTCTTTACACAGTCCTTTGCATTTTCATTGAACACTGCAAGGTCTTTTGAGTTGCATGGGTTGGGTAGTAGAGGACAGACAAGGCAATGCTTCATAGTATGGTCTGCTTCTCCACATTCACATGTGGTTGGGCCAGCCTTGTAGCCCCAACTGACCGTCTGACAGTGTGCTGAAAAAAGTGTTGAAGTCTGACCTTCTTGACAGGATGTAGATAGCAGAAAGTCAGATCCCCAGGTATGAGAGCTACATGTGTTTTATAAATGGAGGCTCTAATCAGAATTCATCACGGTTGAACATAAACATGAATTATCATTCAGCGTCCCAACAACATCTCGTTGCAGCTGTGTTTTGCACACTTGTATCTCAACACATGTATGCTCGGACTGAAAAAGGCTGTTCAACCAAATCCCAGATGGGAAGCATTCATCCAGCCTCTGGACATTTGAACATCTTAATCAGAGGATTCAGACCTCACCTCACCAGTGATGTGTTATTTACATGACTGGATTGACCTGCTATAAGGGGCCCTGGGGCAAGACTGAGCTGCTTGGCCCAGATTAACCCCTGCTCCTTCGACTCGCTGTTTAATATCATGCATAGTTTTTTTTCATGCTACCATACCCCATTTACTTTGGGATTTACTTTTGGAATATGCCAACACACTAACATGATGGATCTTAAAAAAAAAATAAAATGCTGGGCCTCAATTTATCAAGCCAATTT
This sequence comes from Lycodopsis pacificus, assembly GCA_028022725.1. NCBI lineage: Eukaryota > Metazoa > Chordata > Actinopteri > Perciformes > Zoarcidae > Lycodopsis > Lycodopsis pacificus. The sequence continues at coordinate 11,708,254 of CM051710.1, read as the reverse complement.
TCAGTTCTGTACTAGTTTTTTGGGTTTATGCTAGATCTCGGCAGTTTCTCATGTTATTTCTTCTTGAAGGTAATCAAACAGAACCCACTTTAAGACCCTTTGCACACCAGCTGACATGGCGCTTATGTGGTGCATTTCCAAACACATTTTCAAATTGATTAGTCCAAACCAGTTGACACACACGACAAGCCGGGAGATATTGTGGTCCCCTTGGGGACCTCGACACTTTGCTCTGTTGGCAGTCCAGCCTCGGTAAGCAATGCTCTGTTGATGCTGAATAAACATGGGTAATATCCTCCATCCTATAAATACTGGAAATGATCACAGTGAGCTGGTGCTGACATACCCATTGGATCTCAAAAAAAAGCAGCCTGGTTCCACATCTCTGAATCACCAACAATACTTCAGGCGCAGCAGGCTGAGATATACAACACGTTTGATGCGTTCTACTCAGACTTGGCATGCACAAGGCAATCCGTCCTTTCCTGTCCATTCTTGCACATTGTTGTCCGGCTAAATCACTAGCGCGGCGGCAGCTTGTGTTACTTTGCGTGAGGATGCGAGAGTCGTGTGATCCACCTCTTGCAAGTCTTCAAAAGATGGAAAAAACCCAAACCCATGCAGAACCGCGGTGGCTGTATGTTAAACTCAGCACATTTAAATGATTTCTTGGCACACTGGGTGCACCCAAGCAATGCCAGCTCCTTTGATTATCCCTTAAAACTTGAGCACATAAATGGCGGACATGTTTTGATTGCTTGAGAGTCTGCACACTCCCTTAAACACCATTCCAATTTTTTATAGACCAATCAACAGCATTGCACTGCCTAATTAATCTCCTTGAAGCTTTTTGTGATTCATCATTTCATATCTCATTGATGTCTTTGGTGTTCAATAATGTGATGATTTCTTGTTTTACCTCAGCAGGCAGATGGCGGGGAGAGACATGCTGGATGTTTTTGGATGACTAACAAAGCATGCGGAGGTATGAATTGTAGCTCAAATCAAAAATCTGTGGAGGATAACGTGGAAGGGGGTTCGATGTGTTTGTGCTTTTTAGTTGAAGTTTCTGAGGAAATCAGAATACAAACTCACCATGATGATTTTGATATGCTGCTATGATACAACTTCAATATGAACCCGTCCATGGCGGTATTAGACGGTCTCAACAACTGACGTAGTATTAAGAACGAGACAGTCCTTGTAGGAGGGGAGAACGGATGGGTCAAATAAACACAGTACTTTCACCCAGGAGTCCACGTCAAGTCAACGGTGACTTTTTCTTTCTGTAGTTGTGTTACATAACCTATACGAACGCAATTTTTCACATAAAACCACAATGTTTTCCGAGTTAACAGTAAAATGTACGTTTCCTGTTTCCCTTAAAAAAGCCCCGGTGTTCGATGAGTTGGGAGTTATAACGTACTGAGAAACAGATTAATTGCAAATGAAATTGAACAGAAAGTATTTGTAATTTCACAACCAGAACATATGTATCTAAATAACTGTATCTACCTATGTTGATTGTTATTGAATTATACAGTAGACAACATTATACTTTTAAAAAGTATGTTGTCGTATTAAACTCTTCAAAGGAATGTAAGAAGAAGACAAACCTGCCATCAAACAATGTCTCCACGACAAGTTTGCCAGAACCAGAAAGCACCTCCTTCCTGCTGCATGTTAATATTAAACACAGTTGGAATTGAATTACAAAATATGTGCTGGAATGCAAAGATTATTGCAATGTTTTCGTGTTTTTAATCTTAGTTTAACTAGGCGCCTGTAAGGAATATTTAATTGGCCCTTTGTAATTGCGTTAGGTTTTCATACGTTAAAAACATTAGCTGCGGAAGTTGACGATTAAAAAAACATGAGTTAGTTTTGGATCCCTGCATGTTAATAACTAATAAAATCAAATGTGCCACACATCTGTGCTATACACACAACGTAGTTCTTGTGTGGTTTAATTTATTTTTTTTTAAAGGATCGATTTTCAGCTTTTTCTTGATATAATAATTCGTTTTGTGTTATGGAAGTTAACAGGGAGTTATCTGCTCCGCATTTACTCAGCCCAGCCGTCACCTTTGAGCATGTGTAACATTAACGACACATGGCTTTAAAACTTAGCCTCAGCATAGATTAGACAAAATTCTCAGAGAGCCGAGTCTCAGTGGAAATGTTCTCCACCACGCAGTTCATCTCTCACAGCGCTGCCATTAATTGCATTCGCACGCCCAGATATTCAGACGCAAACTGCTTTTAATACAAATTACTTCAGACAGCAAGTAATGACTTTCACAACAGTTGCAGTCTTGGAACATCTTTCATATTCAGGGCTCGTGAGAATACACCCACGGCCTTCTAATCAGAGCTCCTTCCCCACATCTTTCACTCACACTTGTGTTTTTCCAAATGTCACTTGACTACATTTCCTATCCAAAAGATAATCTGTGAAATTAAATTCAAATCCTCGACAATATTATTAAGATCTAAACCTCGTGGCAGATTGACCGACTTAAGGCAGCACGTAATAATGGCGTAGCTATAGTTTCATGCAGCCTTGTGCATGGTCCTCCCGCCCCCCCCCTTGATCTCCATCAACCTCAAACCCCTGGCAGAGGAGCATCAAGCAGCACTCCGTCACGGACATGCTCTCTCCTTTTCACCCACAGGTTAGGCCATCTATTTGATATTCAGTGGGAGTCTGGCCGTGGCCTGGCCTCCCTCACCTGCCTGCCTTTTTGTTCTGCTCTTCCAAACTACAGGTGTTTATTAAGGTCAGTCCAGGGACCCCTCCCCCCCCCCCCCCCTTTTCTCATGGCTCGGTCGGCCCAAATGAATTAAGAGGAAAAACCGAATCATTGCTGCTTTACCTTCTACCCAAAGTGCATGAGCTAAACCGTAAAAAAAAAGATGAAATTAATGCAGCTGCTCCTGATGACTAATGGGTGATCTAAATACAGTTTTAATTGGAACACCTGGAGTACAATTATGTACTTTATGTGCTTTTAAACAGCTCCAGGACTTCCCATCCAAGAGACAAATGAGTGAGCAATTTGCGGAAAATAACAATGCAGATGCTTCTATGTGATACAAGGGGTCACAAAATGGTTTGACGCCTGTGGAAATGATCAGTCGCAGGCGCCTGTCCCAAGTGGAATTTTCAAGCGTTGTTTTTCTGTGCTTTTCACCGCCACCGTCAAAACACCAGATTAAGGGATGTTGCCAGGAACAACGGTCTGGCAACATTCAAAGACACATGTGGAAACCAAGTGAAGGAGCACCGAAGCTATTCTGTAGGCTGATTACGGCCCAGGACCTCAACGAGACACTTTATGTTGGGTGTTTCCTTTAACCTCACTCGTCTGTATCGGAAAAAAAGACTCTAACTTAAACTTCAAAACAAACAAAATCACATGAAATGTCCTCAGGTTTATCCCTCTTTCTGTCTCTACAATTTTTAAATCCAAAACTTCACACAACTAGCATAACGAGTTGATTATTCAATATTTTCTGTTTAGGCCTTTTAAGATTCTCCCAGTCTTACATCAAAGTCTGTGACGCAGCAGGAGGTCCGTTTTCCTGATGGCAGGGAGTGTTTAAAGAGGGAGAGGTCACCGGCAGTGCGGCGCCATCCTTTCCTTCTTAATGACGCCTCAAAGTGAGAGCCCATCATTCCCCCTAATTATTGTTGATTGCATTCATTATGTCATGTCCTGATATTTCCGAGGCGCTGTTGGTGCTTCGGACTAAATGGCAGCTACAGGTTTAGCTTGTGTCTCAAAGCTAATTGGTCGTCAGCTTGGAGAGGCAAACGGAGAAAGAAGTAAGTGTCTCTCGGGCAGCAGACTGGCCATTGTCAAATGTATTTTTTATGAGCTGGCGGAGACCCCTAGCAGAGCAGACTGAGGGCCGGGGGTTGCGACGCTCTCAAGATGTCAAGCACCTCGTCGTAGAAATCCCCCAAGGTCTATTTTAATGAAATTAACAAGCCTTTGCTCAAGAGTCTAGTTCAAAAAAGAATCGGCTACATTGACGTCTGACACAGCAGTGGACTACGCCTCTTAAATAAAGTTCGCAGGAAGTTCATGGTAAGCTTAATGAGATATAATAATCTTCATTATTGCAGCATCCACTGTAGAGTACGCTCTGCACTAGCATCTCCATTCATTACTCTTAAACGGTATTAAATGAATATGAATAAAACAGCCAGTAAATGCATCTAAAAAGGTACCAAAGGGAGACTTTTTTTTTTGTTGTTTTCCTGCGGGATACATTTCCCCCCGAAAACAGAAACAGAAAAGATTAGAAAAGCACTCTGGGAGCCATTCTTAAATCTCACAGATCAGCAGTGAAGGGACAGTCAAGCTGGCAACAGAGATATGGAGGCACAATGGTGAATCACTCCCACAACAATGCAAGACAGTGACTCAGAAATACCGATTCACTTATACCGTTACGTATGTGCACCCACACACCAACATCCTCCGAACCATTTTGAACATGTAGCCTATGCATTCTGCTAGCTTATAGCCTAGAGCTTCTGGCTGCCTTCCAAATCTAGTAAAAATCATAGAGAGAGAATCACTTTAAGCATTTACTGCTGAGGGTAATGTCTATAGGAATATTAAACCTCCGAGTACTCAATTACTCACTACTGTTCCTAATGTCCTGTTTAAAAGTGTGCGATATTAGTTGAGCCAACAGACAGCGTTTGCATTTTTTACCGAGCTTACTCTCTTAAGGTGAAGCAGAGAAATTCCTCCCTATTTTTCTGCTCTGGTTTCCCCGCATCAGCTTCCTTCTCCAATGAAATCTCCTTTCTGTCTCCTTAATGCAGCTTTTTGCTTGTGTCGGCACGTAAAAGAGCTCAGGGCTCTCCTCTGCATTACTGAGACTGAAGAGAGAGTGAGAGCATGGGGGGAGAGGGGGGGGAGAGAGAGAGAGAGAGAGAGAGATTTTTTAGCTGCTTCTCTCCCAGCAAACCCACACAAACACTTCTGATGTATGCACTTTTCCACTTACTGAGCCGGCTGCTGTAAATTGCATGATAAATACCGTAAACAGATTTTGCATGTCCTGTATGTATGAAGGTTGCTTGCAACTTGGACGGGCTGCAAGTGTGAACCCCAGAATTGCCATAAGAAGCTATGAGAGCATTCTTTGCCATATCAAACAAGTGCTTATTAGCGGCGAGGCTATAGCCACACTTAGCCAAATGATATAACTTCGTTTTTTAATAGAAATTCAGTAGCAATAGTGATATTTTGACATTTTGAATGTGTTCATTTAGTTTGTTGCCGAGACAGTCAGATGCACATTGTGAGGACAGGAGTCAATTACCTTAGCATATAAACTAGGAGCAGGGAAACCGCTAGCCACTGCCCAAAGTAAAACAAAAATACACTGACCAACAGCTCTAAAGCTCGCTAATCAACACGTCATATCACATTTGTTTAATCTGTAAAAACCTCAGTCACTGTAACTTGTCTGGCAACCCAACGGCGACAACAAGGCGCATGAGATGTGGTCATATAGAAAAAGGACATTTGTCATTTTATATTAGGTGAAATAGTATGATTACATACTTGTTAGCTGTGGGAGAAATGAAGATCATAATAAGGAAATAGTCTGGACAAAAATTCAGATTGATTTTGCATTGATTCTGCAGAGATGCAGGGTTTGTTTGCGAACATTCTGCAGTTTCATTATTTGTTTAATTTGATTGGATTCTTTAATTACCTGAGAGAAACGTTTTTGATCATTTTAATGTCATCAATTAAACTTTTGATTCAAAAGTAACATTGCTTTAGCTAATAACATGAACAGTATTGTCCCATTTGCTTGCATAAAGTACACAAAGAACACACATTATTACTCTAATTCATACTAATCTGTGTGTCGTGGTGAAGAGGTCCAGCGGCTTTTCTACCAGCTTTAAATGGAATGTTCCAAAACCCAAACCTGTCTGAGTCACTCCCAGCAGCAGCAGCAGACCATTGACTGAGTTCTCTCAGTATTTCGCAACATGATGGCAACGGATAGTGTGGTCATACCTCAGACTCCAACACACCACACGGAAAGTATCCCTCCAGCAGCCACACAAACGAATGTACGTGCTGCGTTCCAATTCCAAATTGGCTGTTGGATAAATGAAGGGAAGCCTTGCAAACTGTCCTGACTTTAAAAAACACCGTCGCAGTGCTCTCACAGTATCTCAGTGTGTTATATACAGCGGACTGTGTGATACTCAGTGAGGGTGGGGGGGGCAATTTGAGGAAGATGGTTACTGACGATGGCCCTCGTCGCCACATGGCACCTGTCAGTGCTGACATGTGGGACTGAGGTGCACCTCCTCCTCAGATAGAGAGATATATGGCAGGTAGCCTTTAAAAGTCTGCCACTTGGCAACACTGCATCATTAACAAGCCTGCTGAAGGCCCGAGCTTGGCCTGCTTCCAGGAAGAGAGAGGGATAGTTCAGTGGCGCCTCACCACCCCCCCCCCCCTTCCTGCCTCCATATATCATCTTCTATCTTTAGAGTACGATGCAAAGTCAGCACTCTTAAACCATCTACCTTTAACACATCAAATGTATGCCCGACAACCCTCTTTTTCTAACTGAGTAAAAAAAAAAAGAAGAACAACAGGAGAGTGAAGAGAAAGTGGCAGAGAGTAACCATTAGGATAGCCACCTGGTGGTTGATGCTGCTGCTCTCATTTCATCCCCATTCTCTCCCCCTTATCTTTCCAATTGCACTGAAACAAACCAACAACTCAAGTTCAATTCCCCATCTCGAGTTTAGATCAAGTGGCTTTTCCCTAATATAATCCAATTCACTCTAAAATACCATTTTCTGTTCACAAAAACAAAAAAAAAGACCAATCCATTTCAAGTGAAAGTTGCATTATTAGAGCAGTGGCCTAAGTGGTGTCTTCATGAGAATGCAGGCTTAGCAGAAGTTAACAAGCGAGGCGGCTAAGCGAAGGACATCAAAGAGGCCTAACTCGAGGAGTTGCACAAGTGGGCACAAATCACTTATTATAATTATCACTGCTCCCTCCCCGCCCCAGGCCCCGATTCGCAAATAGACAAAAAAGAGACGCAGTCGTGACCCAAAGCCATATTGAAATGCCACTTTCGTGAGATAGTTAAAGAGGGGAGTCCGCAACACAAACAAGGAGTGAAATGTGAGACGTGAGAAGACATTTACAGGCTTACAGTAGGTGTTGATGGTGATCCTCCAAAGGTTACCTAGATGAGATGCAGGCAACAGGGAGATACAAATCTGGGAAGGATAATATAAAGAGTCGGGGGAAGGTGTTTGTGCCGGGGGTCATCCGATGAACCATGCCCTCAACCCCACAATTTATGGATCATTTGGACGAGCAGCGGGAGGAAAAGATGTGTTGGGTGGGTTTGATGTGTTTTATGGGCCTTGCAGGCCGCCCAGCCAGTGGCCATTACAGGAATGTTAGAGAGTAATCCATGAAGTCGACACCTCCCCATAAATGATCTCCTGACACCCAGCTAGTTGCTCCTCAGCCATGCTGGTGACATGTTAGCAAACCTCATTAATTTCAGTCTCCGTTCGTGAATGCATTGTGGCAACTATGACCGGTCTGACGTGGTCCTCCAAGGAATTGTTCTCAAGGGACGGCTTCAAGTCACGATAGAGGCTGACCTCAAAGACAAGCTATGCATATGAGTTGTGAGAGGAGGAAGCATGAGTGGCTGGCGTGGTTTACTGTTGTTTGTGAGGACAACTTCACAGGCTATTCTTGCAGAGAGGACGTTTCTAATACTAGACGATGTGTATTTGCATCTGTGCGGACAATATTTTGCATCCAGGAACGCCTATACATGTTTAATCACTGTATTTCTAAAAATAATTTTGTTGTTGAGAAACACGACTTTCACGTTGTCTTATCTTTTACACTGTAACTGTTAGATGTTCTCGGTTAGCATTTTAAACTTCATCGAAGCCAGTTGTGTGTGGAAAAATCTGCAAAGGTGAAAAGACAGAAGATGAAAGCCGCCGGCACATTCTGTGCCTCAGCCATCCCCAAATAGAATGTACAGGTAGGCATTGTGCTGGAGGTATAGTCAAGTGCACGTCTTCACTGAAGCCCAGTCATCGTGAGACTTGACATTTCCCCATCGCTACTTGTCCTCTACTTTTCACTCAAAACCACAAGTTCCTCTCCTTGTGTCTTTAAATCACCTGTGGTGGATCGAATGGGGAAACTATAGCATCTTAAATAAGTACATCTTATTCTCTGTAGATCACAGAATGTATTTTGTCGTAGATAAGCATGCAGAACAGCTGAAATAGCAACAAACTCTGTCCCCATTGCCTGCAGTGATGACGCAGCAAAGAGAAGGGAACATATTGTTAGAAGCTTTACTTGAGATTAAGTTGCTTAACCTCATGCATCTGTACAGTGGGTACAAACATGAGCTGTAAGATATACTGCATAGTGCTACATGTCTCATACATCCTCGAAGAAAGGTCCACCACTGGCAAGTAGTTTACCTCAGAGAGACCTGGCATCCAATTACACTCATGGTAAAACATGCAGATGGTTGTGTTTTTTAATGGTGGCATGACTTGACAGAATATGCTGTGGTAAAATGTTGGGTGCAGTGCAGTGGATGTATGAGAAAGTGAACTTGAGTAATGTAGGATTACTTCAAAAACTGCAAGTCACCGACTTAAAGGGTAACTTGGGTATTTTTCATCCTGGATCTTGCTTGATCGGGTCCGTCTGTTTGCACGGAGACGTTTCGTTCTGAATCTTACGCCCCATCCACTTTGTCGAATCATCTAAATATTCAGTCGCGGCATTGGACATCTTTAAGATAACAAGCTGAGCTTTGTTTGCCACGCTCAACACATCAAGCTCTGACAACACCGGCACTCTTCTTTTGAACGCTCACTCCACCGTTGTCCTTCGGCAACAAGTCGCAAGACACAAAACAGACGGACCTGATCAAGCGAAAGGTATATAAGAACATTGTGTTTCTCCGTAGGGTCACAATCTGAGGCTGTCGTTGGCAAAAAAAAACAAGCACTTTTACTGGCGATACATTGAGAGTGTGGAGTTGTCCCCGAGCAATTACATTGCGCCCGTTAAGCGGATGTTGTCTGCAGCGCTCTCGCTCATTACTGGACCAGTTTCAAAAAAGTATCGTCTCCATTATTCACTCAACACAAAAATACAGGGGAAAATAGGGTCCAGTTTGAAAAATACTGAAGTTACCTTAAGAAATGTCCCATTATATCAATGACCTATGATTGTCTATATGTGACCCAAGGTATCTTCATTAGAAACTCAGGAAGCAATAATTATTGTGTAATACGAAATCACCCTCCGTCTTTGGTTTTAATTTCAACATCAAATATAATTAAATGCCACTTTTTCAAATAATTGAATATTTTCAAGTTAATCTTTACAAAAACAACAACAAATGGCCCAAACTAAATGTTTATACAACTAGTGATCTCAAAATATGTTCATCTATACGACCAGTTGAAACCTCGATGTCTGTGTTGCAGGGTTCTTACATTTTTGTATGCCTGCCACCAGTGTGAGTGATCTAACAAGGAGGGGTGAAGAGGAGCTGCAACAGTGAAAGAATCGTCATACCCTGTGCCAATTATTTCTGAGGGGGGGGGGGGGGGGGAAATGCTCGAAAGTGCTAAATTCCCCCAAAAACCATAGTTTTTCACTTCTGCTCCATCCTCTTGCGTTCATGCTTGGCTTCCTTCCGGACTATCCACAGGCATTGATCGCAGCATAGTGGGGTCTTGCTAACAGAGCTTCGGCCATGTGTTAAGGCTAACAAGGTGAAAAAATAATAACGAGCAAACCCAAAGAAGAGGTCTCTGACCTGCACCGCACTGAGTATTCCCTCAATCCAAATCATCCAATATAATACTCCTGCCGGAATGGACCGAGCGCTAAGTGGGAAGTATGGAAGGGGTGTTCGTTATCCATGACCCTGCAGCGCCTGACCCTGTACTGCAAAGTACAGGAATTAGAGGAAAGATGTGCGCTTAACGACATGAATCATCACAGGCTGACAGAAGAGGCTGAGATAGCTATAGCACAAAGATGGCAGGTGAAGTGAACGCCACTAAGTGCTGCAGCATATGGTGGCCAGTGTCCACAGTCGTCTTTTCCTCTTGTATTTGTTGCTTGAATCTCCCTATGAAGAGTTTTTGGCATGTCAGCAAAAGCTGCTAAAAAGCCAATCGTCATTATCTCCTACCCAGGCAACTTTGAGCAGCCTCTTGCCTCACATGAGACCGTCTGTTGATGATGATGATGATGTAAGTATATGCACTTTACAAGCACCTTTAAAAAAACATTATTTGATCACTTGATGCAGCGCTTGATGTCTCAGTTCCCGTTTTGTGAATCCTCTCACACCTGACCAAAGCATCTGCAGGGACACACTCCGAGCTTGAATAACAAATGATAGAATATCCTTTCCTCGAGCATTCAAAACTCACTGAATGTCTTCAAACCATACAGTAGAACAGCCATGCTCTGTGTATTGCAGTGGAGAAAAGTAACTAAGTATATTTACTCAAGTTCCAGCAGAACAAGGGGATCTTACTTCAACTAACTGTTTGGGGCCCAAAGTCCCAAAAAATGAACAATTGTATTGTAGAGCTTCGTTCTCTTTTCCTACTCTAATAATCATCTTACAACCCGCTCAGATTTATCTCGTGACCCGGATCAAACAGCCCAACAAGATAAAACCAGCTAACCACCTCCACTAGCTAGCTACAGCATTGAAAAGCTTCAACCGTATGCATTGACGCAACGGTTGTAATACAGTATTGTTACATTGTAGTATTGGTACTTTTACTTAAATAAAAGGACTTCTTCCACCACATTTGCTGACAAAACATTAGCATCCTTCACTTATCCTGTTGCACAAATTGTTCAATCGGTTTTGTTGCATCTTCTACAGAGTTAAACGAAAACTTTGGCTCAATGGAGGATCTTGTTTCCAACCCAAGGCGCTGCTGACCGCGCTGACCACAGAGAGGTATAACTGAAAAAAACAAGCAGGCTGGGTCCTACACAGAGTTGTGTTTAGTGAGTTCAGGAAGGTTAGGAAGGGTTGTGTTCGTCATTAATCAATTGATCATACTTCATCACTGTAGCGTTTAGAAAACCAAAATTGGGATGCCTTTGCACAAACACATAGAGAGAAATTGCACTGGTTAGTGACTCTATTTACTCTTAATTTTAATTACACTAAAATCAAAAGGGAGATTTTATTAGGATGGGAATAAACTGGAGTTGTAAAAGCACAAAATTGCATCATTAAAATGTCGTAATCCAGAAGGGTGAAACTGGGATCTAATTCATTTTATCAGAAAAAGACTCTGATTGAATACATAGAGAAGGGAGGACTGACTAAAGGTCATTCATCAAAAGACCAAACTGAAGGGCTTTTTTTCAGTTATCGGGCCTGTTTGTAATGGATTTAACAAAAAAAAAAACAAATGGCTCCTATCTATAGGTTGCCATATATCTCTCTTGGCAGCACTGTCATATGACATTCGAAGGCCTCAAAGTGACAGATATTTACAAGTGTAATTTAAGAGGGCATCATGCCCTTCAGGGGAATTTTAGAAAAATAGGTGCTATGCCAGCATGGACACTGGGGATATGACAATCCATGATTAGAAATTGATTTATTTTCTTTAACCCCCAGGTTCAATTATCGGGGTTTATGTTTGATGGGACCATAATGGTGCCTATCTGCAAATACAGCCAGTCGTGCGGCTCGTGTCACTCTGTTTTCTTCTCCATCAGGTTTGATCGAGCTGTAATTGATTCACTAATTGCCTTTAATTATAAAGTAAATTACTTCTTTCTACCACAAGTTGGGTTATCTCTTTCGGTGGCCATCAAAGGAGAAGTTAATAAACTTGATGATGGGGTTAATAACGACAATCAGCGCTGTAATTCTCATCAGATCCAAATACGCAAAAAGCAATGCAATTACTTCATGAGCATATAATTGCTTTGTACAGCATCTGCAATCTTGACAACAATTATATTGAATTGTTTGCAGTATTTAACCCGAATTAATCATAATGCTACTTTGAATGTCGCCATGGACATTGTTATTTCTTGAAATGCATATTAAAGAATCTTCATCTTTTGCTGTTGTTTGTTCTGCGGTGGAGGTTACGTCGGAGCAGCTGCCACTGAGCTATTTGCAGCTTATTGAGGGAAAATGAATCACAGGACAGACTCATTATTTCTAAAACAAAAGTTCCCCCCGCTTGTTGGGAGCCGAGGAAAAAAGCATGCTGAGATTTCTGCTGCTGTTGCGGTTGTTGTTGCGTTAAACACGCCGCTTGCTTTGCCACCCCTGATAAATAAAACATTGAAGTACTTCGGGAGGAACGGGGACTGCCTCCCTGCCTGCAACACACTTCCCCTGAATGCACTATGGACACTGTGTCTCTGCTTTCACAACACACACACACACACACACACACTGGTTTTCACCTTTCGGTATTCCCACATTCACATTTCCCTATATGATATACTGGGAAAATATTCCTGCTTATTCTGAAACATTTGCTTGTAATCTCACAAGAGTGTGCACATCCTTACAGGGCACCCAGCAAACGCACTGTAGCCGTAATGCACAGGCATTTGCATGAATGCCTGCGCGCACAAAGACAAAGCCGAGATTGAAAACAGAGATAATGCCGCTGCATTAGTCCCTCGCTTTTACGTTTGAATAATCCCCTCAAACATGTATTGGTTTTATTCCAGATAATATCATTAATACATGTTTGAGGAACAAAGGATACGCTAAACTGCAGCTGGGAGAAAAAAACCCCAGCCGAGACTGTTTACTAAGCGAGACTGTTTCCTAACCGACTACAAACGTGACCGTTCCTAAACTCCTAATACGTTGCTCTGTCAGCAGCAGCATGCTCTCCGACTGAGTGCTTTCTACACAGTCAAACATCATACATTCATAAATAAAACCCACATGAATAATTGAGACCACATACTGAACGGCATGACATGAGAGAGAGGGGGGGGGGGGAATTAACAAAATGGAGGCCCAGAAAAGCCCTATGCAAATGTAATGGATGGATATTATTTAGCTGAGCTCGGCTGAATGGCTGTTGGGAAGGTTCAAAAGATTTCTAGTCTTGGGGCGAGGAACACTTTGAAGCACATGAGCTGAATACGGCTGAAGGGTTCCCGCTGTAGGGATTTTGTTCACGAGTCAGACAGTGTACTGGTGATGAACTACAGGTGTAAGTCAAAAAGGCAACTGTCTGGTGAAATATAAATGCTCAAATTTAAACGGCTCAATGTGATATGAAAGCAGGTTTCGGAGAAAATAACTTTTGTTTCCGACAGCTCATTTTTAACAAAGAACGAGAATGTGTTTCTTTTCATCACCTTACAGTGTCGGCATTGTCCCGGCGTGATGAATTGAACAAACCCTTCAATTATCTGCAAATTGTTTGGGTTGGCACGTACAGAAGCCGAGGTATTTTCCATGTCATGTCATTATCACTCAAACACACAAGCAACGATCAAACCTTTTCATAGCATTGGATTTTTTTGTTCCTCTCGAGAAATTGCTTTTCGATATTTCGGGAAGTACGCTCGATCAATTTCTTGCCAAGAGTTGTCGTCGATGAGAAGGTTGATACTACTATTATGTCTCTATAGTATCCATAAAGACTAAGCCAGAAACTGGTTAGCTTAGCTTAGCATAAAGACTGTAAACATGGGGGAAACAACCAGCCTGGCTCTGGTTGTTTAATCCATATAAAACCGGAAGTGTAGAAACAACATTTTACAGATGTACAGAGTGTTACATGCCGAACTATTTCTTGGGCGTGAGCAATGACTTCCGCCGCTGGTTGCATGGCATCCGCTCTCACAACACTGTAGTTTTTGACGGATTAAACTCATGAGATATAACGTGTAAATTAATTTTGAGGTGCTGGAAAGGCGGATTCTGTTCCCTTTGGACTGAGCCATGCAAGGCTATTTCTCTTATTTTCAGGCTTTATACCAAGCTAAAGTAACCAGCAGCGGGATCCAGCCACATATTTCCCATACAAATGGGAAAGTTGCATCAATCTTCTCATCTAACTCTCTACAGGAAAACACTTACCGGAAAGCATATTTCCAAAAAACATGTCACATTTTCCTTCAATTTTGCAATTGTGAATCACTTCAAATGAGCCATCATTATTAACTGTCAATATCAATCAAGCGCGACAGAAAGATGCGAAAATAATCTTCAAACTAAAGCGGAAAAAAGCCATTTGGGACATTTTAATCTCAGAACGAACAATTGATTGACACTGAAGAAACCTTCTGCGCCGTCAATACTTGTGAAGTTGGGTTTGCTACTGATCTGCTCTCACAGCTTCTCTGTTTGTTCCTTCGCAATGTTAATTAAAATGTAATTACCGCTGTGAAGTTACAGTCACGAGCAAACAATATTCCACCGAGTATAATCCTTTTTATATCAGCCACCACTCTTTTATTGTTTTGCTGCTTCCATGGATTTGTCCCTCCTCAGTGGCAACTTGTTTGCTCAAATGACTGCCATCTGTTCAGAAACCACTTAGGACATCCTCCTTTATATATATATATATATATATATATATATATATATATATATATATAATGACGGATTACGTACTTTATTAGAGAATATAATGACTCAGCACCTATTTCAAACAATGCTGATTTCAATGCTTGCACTTCATAGGTGAAAAGCCTGATTCAACGGCGAAATATCCTGCAGCAAAATTTGCTATCCCCGTATTAATTGGCAACAACTGCCGAACAACCCCAAAAAAAACGAAGACGGACGTATCCAAAAGAGAGACGGAAGAAATCGGCGAAGTATTGCAGAGAATGATATGATATGCTGATGCTCCTCCAGCGGACAGAAAGGTGAGGGCTGCACGATGAGGGATGCTTTTTCCAATTCTGACTGACTACCCTTGAACACCACTTACATTACAGTATGCTGAGACGTTAGTATGGTACTTATTATCATCACGCTGTACCAAGTTAAGTCTATGTCACTGGGTTCGAGTGTCAAGTTCTGGTTATTATCTTTAACAGATATACACAATCTAGATCTAAAATATACATCCATTCATTTTTTTGCACTTCCGTGAAGCTCGCCAATCACTGCATGAATTGGGTGTGAATGTTTCCAGAGCTTTCTGTTGGAGCATACTGAGCGTTGGGTTATTTCAATCAAACCCGGGTCAATCCTCAATGGGTATGGCTTCAATGTGAGGTTGGACATTTTGATTAGTTGACATTTTCTGTGTCCCCATCATGAAAGATGAAGGGTGGTTGTTATGGTTTGCACTTGAAGTACTGATGGAGCTCTAGAATTGAAGATTATACTCTTTCCATTGAGTGGTTGATTGACTCTGCTGTGGTAATTGAGAATCAATGGTATTCGAGGCCAACACAAGGCTTAATGATGGCCAGAGTTTGTGCAACAGGATTAAAAAAAAACCTGAGTAATGCATGTAAAATGCAGTGCACGGTGGGTGTTCAGTGCAATAACTTCATGAATATCATGGATTAATATGATTATATGAACTAGATTGAGTGAATGGTGAGTTAGGCCTGTGCTTCCAAGTACATGCATGGAATGCAAAACCTTGAAAAATTACGTAAAGCCACAGAGAAAAATAGTAGTCTGAAACTGAGTCAGCTGCCAGCGAATGTTTTTCCTGCTCTCTTTTTCTATTTCTGAACTGTACCTTGCAGAGAATGTATTGTGAGGAATAACGGCTAATCCACCGGGAGGATGTCTCAGACTATTCCGGGAGAAAAAAACGCTGCTTCAGCAAGTAGCAAAGTACAGGAGCAATGGCAATGACAAGCCCCCCCCCCCCACACACACACACACACTTTACATACAAATAGCTGTCAAAATAAAATTGCCTATTTTGAATAAGAGTATGCCCGGGACAGAAACACAAATATATGAAAGGACAAAGCAGCCCAGTGGAACAGACGGAGAAAGCATGAAATAAGATAATAATGTGTTCTAAATTGAAATACATTACGTTGTGACTTTGGAAATAAAGTAAACTCGTGTCACTTTCATCACTGAACTAATAATGTCATTATAAGCTTTGGTATTTTCTTCCTGCATGCCTCCAATTGAAAAAAACTTTAGGCACGTGAAGGTTTAGGTAAATAAATTACAAGAAGGTTCAGTGACGTGACGTGTGATTGCAGTTATAACGAGTTCAAAACTGGCTTTACAAAGATGCATTTTGAGCTGTGAATCACACTCACGGCTGTCACTATAAATGCAGCGGGTAAATCTGATCAGAACAAAGCCCATGAGGTCAAAGGTCAAATTGCACTAGAACCTCTGTCAGCTAACTGACTCAATTCTGTTCCTAAACTGCCTTTAATCACGGGCCGTTATTAGCTCCGTCACATAATGTAAGATGTACGAGGAGAGAATGGCCGAGGCGTTATGTTTGTGATATTCATTTTGATTTCAAGCAACAGCCGCACAGATAGAATAATCAAGAAGAATGAGACGATTATCCATCAAGGGCATTACATGAGGCAGGAGCCAATTTATCCCTGACGAGAAGGCTGTGAATGGGCTTGATAAATCATCAAGAAAGGGGATATCATTTGGCCTCACAGCGAAAAAAAACTGTAGCGCAAGCATATTTCAAACCATAAAGGGCTAAAGTTAGCTCTTGCCCCCCCCACCCCCCCCCCCCTTCCGACAATCTATCAAAGGGTGCGCAGTCTTTAGAGTGAGCCTAACAGCAGGCTGGGCTGTGTGCCTGTGAGGTGCCCTAAAGAACAAACGTTTCATTTTCATTAGTTACCAGGTAGCGTGTGCCTCGGGCCAAAAGACGAGCTTCCTCAATGTCTTGAGTGTAAATCGCTCCCGTTGGATAACGGATGGAGAAAAGTTTTCAACCACTTCTTCAGCTGGAACAAGGGCGGAAGCGTCTCTGGAGAAATTGTGAATATCACCAGAAGATATTCATCTCACTTTAAGTAAAGCTCTTTTTTTTACTACTGCTGATATGGCTTCCTTCTGCAATGATTATCAATTCATAGGCCGTGTGATGGTAAATAGGAGCTAATGACCAACCTTTGGTTTAACGCTTCAGCAACAGTAATTCAATGTATTTACATTCGGTAATAACCTCTGTGTATAGCAGTTTTCCTTGTTAGTGGTGGAGTCCGCCATTCCCATGCTGGATCCAAATCGACATGCGTGGGGAATTCACAGATGATGCACGTATGTCATCCTTTGTTAGGCGTGGCAATTTCATCTCATCACTGTTTAGTGCGACTGATGCTTCAAACGGGTGAATCTCCATATGTTTTCATTGTGAAGCAGGTGTTGCCAGAGGAGGAACACTAAGTAATTTTGTTGTCCAAAAATGCCAAAATTCAAGTGTAACAGCATCACAAAAGTGAATATAACCTGTTCTTCTTCAATGATTGCGACGGGCCTTTTCACACATTTCTGACGATGTATTGACCAAACCATTAACTTGGAAAACAATTGGTAGATTAAAGGGGATCGCCACCGATTTTACCCAGCAAAGTCTTGAAAAAAGACTGCATATGCCTTTTGTGGCTCCAGGTGGAGAGGAGTGAACTCTGATAAATTGCCTCAAGCGGTCACTCAAGTCAGCGTACAGTTAAAGCTAGAGACTGCAAGTGTGGATATAAATCTGGGGCTGTTGAGTTAGAAAGAACTGCAGACCGCTCCTCATTTCTGCTTCATGCTACACTGGGTCATGGCTAAATTAGGCACTACTAGCACAACACAGCCAAGTCCAAAGACCAAACTGCCGGCAGTGAGTTGCATCATGGGTAAGGTAGGCAGCTGGGTTTGACGCGGAAGGAAAATGCGCGGCATAAAAACAAAGCTTCCGCCGCATCGATGTTGATCCTTTTCTTTTTCCATCATGAGTCCGACAGTGTGACGGGAGTGCAATACAAAATCAATGGAGTGCTCAATAAAAATGATCTTCAGTTGCAGCGCTATACTCTGGAGATGAAAAGTCTATCAGCAGCAACACACCTATATAATATTATTACAACACCGTCAAACCATGCTGCTTTATGAGTCGTCTTCTTTTATAAGATTTGCTCCGACTCCAAATGTTACGACTGGGCTACAAAGGAAGTATTGAGTGAACTGATTAGGAACGCTCATGTCGAACACATCGCTGCTCTTCAATTATTTATTAAAACAAAATGTAGTTGGCAAACGATTTCCACATTCACCTGCCTGTTATCTTACCTTGACATCCTGACACACATTTTACCGTAGTTATCGCGGCGATCCAAACTCTTATCACCTTTGTGCTATTCCTGCCCTGCTCCGGCTTTCATGTGAACCTGTCCACAGAGCACCCGTCACCACACGCCAATCGCCTCAGGGCCACATTTAGATGAAACAAATGGAAGGAATTTAGACAAATGTGCAGGTGAGACAAACAACTCCTTACTGCCTGAGGGAGCTCCGTTTTTTTTTCTTCTTACTGTAATTCCGTTCCAGAAAGTAATAACTTTATCTCGGGGAGGCTTATGAAGAAGAGAACCTCTGCCGGTGGATTCTGACAGGTCTGGTGGAACGGGGGGGGGGGGGGGGGGGGTTTATGTGTCCCTTTCATTTTCACAGCACTTGTCCTTGCAAGTGCCACTTGATTTGTTGTCCTGCAAATGTGCCATGTGGGCGGCACTCAGGCAGATACTGGGGAGTGTCAATCTTCCCCCTGAGATTAGTTGGAACTTTCCGAGGCTATTGTGAATTTCACACCCTGAAGGTTAAAACAGTTATTTGTCATACATGATATGTAGGCCGGCACAATTTATTGTAAATATAAACTTAAAAACATAAATATCAGTGTCATAAAATGGTTTGGCTGTTCATTCTTTTATTGTACATTTAAAAGTGCTGTAAATGTTCATGAAAAGCACAGACAACATAAACAGTATGGTAGCACCCGCATAATAACAGCATCGCGCCGAGCAGCTTATACTTATGTATTTATGTATGAAATTGCAGGTTTTGGTCAAGCTGAACAATCAAAACGGCCTCTGGGTGTCAAAGCAAGCCTGTATTCTTTTGCTGCCAAATTACGGCACGGCAAAAGTGTTGATTGGGTTTCTTAACAGCCAAGTGAATCGGACATGACAGGTGTGAGGAGACAATTTCCAAATCCAAATCAGGCGACAGCTCTGCAATCATTCCGCTCTGGATTCATTTGCTGCCGTTCACGTTCAAGGGGCTCCGTAGGTTCAGGAAAATGAAACAAATATATGGCTGTATAATTGCACTCTATAAAATCGATTGATAACTCGGAGAGGCTTCGCTGCCACACACTTCCAATGATTATTGATGCCTGTAATTGGACTGTCTAAAACTTCTCTTGTGATATAGGAAATGGATAACGCAAACACAGGAGGATTAGTTATAAATGCGCATATGAGTTGTGTTGTTTAGTAATGGAGGAAGTACTCAGATTTCTTTATTTGAAGTACCAATACCACACTTTAAAAGCACACTTACATGGTAAAATACTGCATTAAAAACTTTACTTCAATGAGTCGTAGGATTTAATGAAATCTAGCGTTGAGGTTGCAGGATGCAACCAACCGAATAGCCCTCCGCTCACCTCCAATTCTAAGCATGTCAGAGAACCACAGTGGCCTTCAGGGAACATAAAAACGTGAAACGAGAGCCAGTGTTTGGTTTGTCCGTTCTGGGATACCGTAGAAACAAGGAGGTGCAACATGGCTAACTCTGGGAAAAGAACCCGCTCCCTGTGTAGACCAATGTCTCATCCTAAGGAAACGACATTGATTCTTAGTTTCAGGTGATTACATACTATTGGTAACATTATGAATACACTTTTGAAATTACAATCCAAAAATCTGGTTTTGATATTATGACCATCTCATAAACTATGGATAATGTGAGTTTCAAATAATTTCAGTCCATCCATTATGGATATTTTTTATCTTCCACTTTAATGATTAATCGTTACTGCTGTAGATGAAAGTGTATGTTTCAGAGCTAGAGTGGCCTCTGCTCTATGATCTATAATATCATTGGTCCGGTGAAGCAGCATGGAACCAGCATGGACGGACCCCCCATAGAGCCTCTCCTGCATTTGTACGAGCGCTGTATTTCAACCTCTCTCTTGTGGTTATCATGCATTTGCTCAGATATCGCAGTTTAAACGGGAGAATATTTCACAGAGTTATGCAAATGTACAAATTATTAGTTCGAAATATCGATGGTTCATATAAGATTAAGAGGTTTCCGTGCAAAGAGAGCTCAATGAAAGTACACTTGGATATAATTAGACACGCCGAGACTTACAGTCTCGTTTTGACCGTTGTTTTCAAGTCTTCAAAGCACACACGTGAACGCCGACACATTTCTATACACTTGTAGTGTACATTTTTTAGGTTGTAGTGGTCATTTTCTCCTTGATAGGAGCCAAATAGAACAGCTGTCAATGAGAGAGGCCCGAATGATAGATGGCCTACTCTGCCGGGGCCAGCAAGGCCATTTGAACACGAGGACATTCACTTAGGAAACCCCCAAGTTCTCCTGTCGAATTTATGTCCTCCATCCTCTCCCAAATCAAAATCTGTCTGCGTCAGTGTCATTTTCACTGCAAGCCCATAGCATGAACCACAAGAGGTGTGAAGCAACTTATTTTCTCGAAAACAAATAAGCAGCACAACACAGCAGAACCTCCCTATGGGGAAGCCTTGAAATGGATTATCTGTCTTTAAACACCCACACTCCTTCCTCAATTCCTCTCTTCTTCTTCTTCTTCTTCTCGACATCTCCCGTTCTGAGATCCAAATTATAAATCTCAACTGGAGGGTGAAAGATGTAAAAGTTCCCACGGGAGAAACAGCCTTTATGTAAAGAAGAGGGAACAGTGTGTGGTTGTTGATGCAACAGGGGAAGACACAGAGATGGCTGTTTGACTACCTAACCACAGTCTTGTCAGAATTAAAATAAATACACCTTTTGTGCTTTGTTTGGTGCGATGGAGTGCAAAAGGATACCCATACGACAGTTCTATTAAGTTGCAGCTGACTGACAAATGTGGTTAAACCTACTATAGATCCTTTCATTTACACCCACTGCACTGTATTCTTACCACACTGTAAAACTGCAACGCTTTGAGAGCCAACCTTGCTACTAACAAACCGTTTGTACGAGACAGAGTACCGGCTATCACTTACTGCCTCTTTATAACATTCAAAGCATGGAGTTGGAGCCAGTTGTTGGATAATTCTGCTACCTCAGCACCCTGTGCGTTTCAAACAACAAACACGGAGTCCTCAGACCACACACGGTACAGCAACGGCAAATAATGTTGCCCTCCCCCAACTGGTTAACCACAGACTTTAAAGTTTCTGAAAGAAGTACACAACCCTGTGTGTCTTTGACTTGTGTACTTACTTACGTCCTCGGATCCAGCGTTGGCTGTAGTGTCACCAGTTGTTTTATTTGCCTCTTATAGTGTCACTGCTCTTGTTAAAAAAGTATGTTTATGCTTTGTTTTGTTTCCTCCCTGACCTCTATTAACACTTGGCAACCGGAGCGCCATCGCTGTTCACAACGCTCGTCTGAAACAGTGACCGGGCTGCGATCGGCCGACCGAAATACATGCTCCGGCTTCCGCGGCCAGATCAAAAAGTTTTGCCGACTTCATATCAAGATGGGAGCCAAAAGTTGAAGGAGTGGGATCAAAACCCCCCAAAATAGAGCAAGAGTCGATCCCATCAAAGTCGACTTTCCTGGCAGACGAGCAGTAATGCACCAGATGACCGAGCTTAATTGGCTTCGTTGGACCCCAGCACCGATTTTGTACACACTTAGCCACGAGTGATTTAGCATTTCATTTTTGATCCAATGGAGCTGAAGAACGTTTTGTAATTGATTTAACGCTACGAATGAAATCATCACGTTGACGAGACATAAAACAACTCAGAATACATCTGGTTGTGTCCATTATGTTTGCTGAAACATATATTACATATACAATCGATAACCTTAAACATATTCAAACTGCTGCATCTGAGGTCTGCATATAGTCTGCGGGTTCGCATCCAGTGGCATCCCGTTATGTTTGCTCACACTGTGCCAGCATAAACCTCTCCTCCTCATGCCGTCATAACTCTGTGGGAGTTGATTAATGAAGCAGATTTCCAGCTATCAAGCTGGGTGCAAACTGTTCAATTATGCATCTTTGAATCTCCTTATATCATGTTTTAGGGGCCTCAGTAGCTCCGTGGGACCGACGTCTGGCCAGAGACGAGCCTCAGCAGCACGAGCTATATGCGTCTGAGTGATGACCTTTTTGCCATTGCGACAAATTAAAGTGCGGCGATTGGTGGAGGACTGTCAATTTGCTCTTTCGTGAGGTCTTTGGAGGTCTTCGCCGGGGTTTTTCACGGTGATCCTGGCAGGACTCGATTCATATTCAGAGTTAATCAAAATGCAATGACTCGGGCAGGCGAGAAGGCAGCATGGCTCACGCTGTAAACTGTAAAGAAGCCGTTTACAACCTGACGCAGACATCTGTCCTCATCAGGCGCAGCTGCTCCGAGGCTGCCTCGTGATTGCTTGGTTTGCTTTTGCAGACACTCGTTCATATTTCATACAAGTGCGCTGTTTGTTATACAGCAGTCTCTTTAGCTGGTATAATTCTGAGTGGATGAAAAGCCTTGGGTGGGGCTTTGAGAAACAACACATTCACATCTCAGCAAGTGAAAGTTAATATTGTACCTCATGTTAGCATTAGGGTTTCAAATTCTTCTTTACAATCATGAGTGGCCTCAGAGAGCTGTTTTGTTCGTCTGTGTTACCTTATCTGGAAAACAAATGTGATGTAAAATATGCAATGATGAGATGTCATACGTCTGTAGAATGACATCTGCAATAAGGATGCCTCTCATGACATAACACTAGGAGAGCTGTGGTAGGCGGCTACATGTTTAGCCACACAGGTGAGTCTGCAGGTCTGCCACTGTCGGCAGGTTGGAGAAACTAATTCGGAAAGGACGTTCATAGTCCCCCAAAGGACGAATTCTAATGACTTTGTCGATCCCCTGACTTTTCATTCAGCGCCACCAGCAAGTCAAAGCTTTCAATTATTGTAATGACACAGAAAATGACTGACAATAGCATTCATTCTATTAATGGATAATCATTTTTTGTCTGACAAGTAACTTGAAGCTTATTACCAGCCGCAACACTGATGCTGGTATTGTTTCCATCTGGTCAGTCCATATGTGTCATCATGGCAAAATATGATCACGCTGGAAATATCTTATGTCCCACCCTCAACATTTTGTATTTTTAACAAATGTTATTTTGGAGTTGATTCAACTTTAAGGTCCTTTTGGAGGATGCAGTTTGTCGCCCCTTTGCAGTTCATTGCAATATACTGAAAGGTTCCCTCTATTATTTATTCGATCCTTATGATGTTATGGTGTGGACAAAATGAGAAGTGTTGAAAAAGAGAGGGATAAGAAAGATTGCACAACCGAGGTTTTTCTCTGTGTTTGTGGTTGGTGATGATTCCCCTGCGAGCAATGTAACAGGTGGGTGGGTGGACAAAACATAAGATGGAATCAATAGTTTCAGCCACCGCTTAATTGCACAGTGGGAGCCAAAGGTTTTTTTTTTTATTTTTTTTATTACGAGCTCTGGTCAAACTTTTAATAAACCTCCAGCCTCTGGAGTATGGTGTACCCAAACACCTGGCTTTGTCGAAGAAACAAAGGCTTTCTCTCTGGTTTTTATACACCCTGTCTTCCAGTCAACCTCAGCAACTTTCAGTTTTCAAGAGAATAGTTTACAAAAAGCAGAGAACGTAATGAAGTCACAGTATCTGAATTAAGCCGCTTATGAGATTAGCGTATTCAGCCCACCTCCTCTGGTGTGGAAATTATTAGAAAACAAAAAGGTTTACCAAAGCGATGAGATTTAAAGTGAACTGGAGATTTTCCTCCTCGCTTCCAACGTAATGCCATTGAAATGCGTGCGCTGCAAATTAGTAATGCAGTCTAACTTTTAATCGAATGTATGATTCAGGGGAAAAAAAAGGAATGCACCTCGGAAAAACACTTGAGGTTGAGTCCCCCCCCCCCCCCCCTGTAAGCTCCACATTTTAGTGTTATGGTTATATTTTGAGCGTTGGATAATTTGACAAAAACAATCAATCATGGGAACATTACGGTGAGGTTTTGAGGGTTCTTATTGCGGCAATCCCAATTTCAAAGAGAAGCGCAAGAGACTAATGTGCTCCAAATATGACACAAATGAGTCTAGATCTATGATCCCAGATTAAACCCAGTGAATGCATCATCATAAGTCTCATAACAACTCACACAGCTATCATGATGAGAAAAGTGAAGCGTGACCCATCACATTTATTAACCAGGCTTCCGCTGACATATTAGTATGCCCTCATTAGCTTAACAAATCAGCCAAAGGGCAAGCTTTGGAGATGTTGTGCTTGATAAAGTACATCTCTGTTTGTGTAAACAGCTTGTTCCTCCAAGACGGATACATGTATTGAGATTGTGTGAAGACTTGGATGTAAATAATGCATGAGTGCAAAGCATGAGCGGTGGGACTCAAAAAAACCTGCGTCCTGGGATTTTTGCTCCCCTGCAAAAAGATTCAAGAGTGTAACAAGAATAGTGGCAGAAATAAGATTCATCCCAGCATTCAGTCTGCAACACGACATCTACAGCCATGCCAGCAGGCACAGCGGTGCTTTGAGCTAAATGCTAATTCACATGAAACCACCAATTTCACCCTTGTGGTGGTGCTAGAGGAAAACTAAGGGAGTCATCTGGATTCAATCTCTGGGAACCATGAGAGTCTCTAGTAAAACGTGTGGCATCCATGAAGTAGATGCTGAGATACCTCCCTGTATAAGTACAATGTTTTGACCTGCTGGTGCTGCTAGAGGAAAGGTTCACCAGCAAAGTCAACCTTTTTGTGGCATTAGCAGAAAAGTTAGGCGATCAGTCTGTAGGCTTCATCTTCTGGGGACCATGCATGTCTTTGTAGTATGATTTCATCTTATTCTCATTACGTCTGGACTTAAATGGTTGACTGACAACCATCCTGGTGCTCCTCGTATGGCTGAAAACACCCTGCAGTTATTAGAATTCATATAGCACTATGGTGAAACTTGTTCAAGCTACCAGGCAATATATTGCGTATACATGCGGGAAATGACAATAGTGCAAAGGTGCAACAACATTTGTCCACCCGATAAGTTGATGAGCTACTGCCACACCCGTTCCAACCCGTTCAATTAAGAAAAATATGAAGCTTTACGCGGCACATGATTCGCAGAATTGGATGAATTGAACACGTGAATAACACCGACTGGTACAATTAATGCTACAAAGAAAGAATTGGATGTAAACAATATGACTCAATGGATCTAAGTAATGCTGCAGCAATAGAGGTCAGATGTTGCATTTGAATTACCAATAATTCTATCAGTCTGTAGTCATAATCACGTTCTTTACAACTCAATATATGTGTGAGCAACCACAAAGTATTTAACTTGAGCTATAGCGATTCATGTTGGCTACTGCTTTTCGTTGCAACGTTTTTATTTTGCAGGTTATAGAAGAACTTAATACCTTTAAGGTACTAAAGGCGAGTAAATCAACTAATATTACTTTTTACTCTGACAGATGTTCTTTGTTGACCTAAAGAACGTTACCACAGGAGGAAAACAACATCTAGTTTCAAGGAGCTCTTTCCAAAGAAGATGTTTGTACATATTTGTTGTAGTATTTTTAATATGACCTTTTACATGTTTTCACTGTATTTTGTTATATATCTATGTTATTGGTTTTTACAGTGATTTGCTGTATTTTCATTTTCCTCTTAATATGTTTAATGTATGCACCAAACATAAGGGCACATTCTCTATAAGTGAAATAAACCTTATTCTCATTAGCTTTTCTGCTTTTTGGAGCTGAACAAAACTACAGTACCTCAGAACATCAGTCTCAGTCCCCCAAAAGGGCAGTACAGTGATAATCAGTGTACAGTACAAAACATTTTGGGCATTTTGTGCAAAGCAAAATAACAATATTTCCTTTACCTTTAGATGTATCGAGCTGAAACAAGCTCCCTTTGTACCGCTCTCATCTAGCCCACACAATAGCCCAATGATCTTTTAGAATAAAAAAAAAAGACGAAAAGCTATCGCCCATATCAACTTCCTTCACATAACTTCAGTTGGGTGTTTGATTTGGATTTGTTTCATGCCAGCTGCTCGCAGAATAATGTCAGACTCGGCGGTCCTCACTGCCCAGCCACTTTCCCTTCAGCAAACAGATGCGTGGGCAAGGCACAAGCAAGCTCCCAAAGCTTTGCTCGGACCATAAATAACCTGTTTGTCTTAATCCATCAAGTTTGCGGATGTAGAAGCCGGTACCTTTGTAGCATGCGGGTGCTGAGTATTAGCTGGATGTCTGCAGTATCATGATGTATAAGCTTATTCTTTCAACAGGGTCTGGTCCACTACAGGGCTATTATGCCAAGCTAGTGCCACCAATCCATCACGCTTAAGCACTGTGCAGCCTATTTCACTTGGCAGCCAGCCACCGTCACCCTCTGCTCAACTATTTTCATACTCAAATCTATGGATGTGACTTATTCATGAGGTTGAGGTCTTTGCAGAAATGGTCAGAAGGTCACACGGATGCATGGGATTTTTACCATGAGGGTGCTCTTCCCTGCATTTATATTGGCATACTAACACTGGAGGAAGAGGTACTTCGATCTTTTATTCAAGTGAAAGTATGTAAAGATAATCCAGTAAAAGACTTGCATTCAAAAAAATTGTTCGAACAAATGTAAAGCACTCGTTCTGCAGAAAAAAGGCCCACGAGAGATATGTTATTTGAGAGATGCTCTTATATTATTTGATTGTTAAAATTGATGCATCAGTGCATCAATAGCATTTTACCATTGTAGCTGGTCGGGATGGAACTTATATCTACTGTATACTGGTATGTAGGTGAGGCCACTGGTGCCCAACCTATAGTTCAGGCCCCTGCTGTTACTATGAGGCCCAAAGACACTGCTTTATTGATGGGGTCACAAGACAAATAATATGAATATATCATGCTGTGATCTGTAAACTCTTTATCTGAAAAGTAAGTGTAGCTGTCAACTACATTCAGATGCGTAAAAGTATAATATGCCCTTTGAAATGTACTGCAGTTGAAGTATACAATTCATACCAATTAATTGAGTGCATTTCTTGTTCAAAAGCACGAAAAACTGGACTATTTTTTCAACTAAATATGGCACAGCTGGCTCCAGACAGCATCACTGCTGCTTCGAGGTGTGTTGTTTTGACCCACTTTGGTTACAGGCACGCAAGACAAGAACAGACGACGCGTTGCCCTCGTCCCAAAAAGTCCCCTCAACCGTCATTTGACAAACCGAGCGGGAGTGTTATTTTTCCACTTTCTAATTATATCCTTTTATCAGGCCTGTGATTGGTTTCAGGTGATAAGAGTGGAGTCACGATGAAAAAAAACAAGCAGTCGTAATGTTAAGAATTAGAGGTAGAAAACTGCTTTCCTGTTATCTCACCGGGGGAGTAAAATGGGAAGTAGAAGTCGATTTTGAAATGTTACGTGCGCGTTACTGCAAGGTGAGGCATGGTAATCAGCTACTCGCTTTCTCTTCCAGGAACTTGTATTTTCTATTAATCCGTGCAAAGATTTTTTTTCTTTCTCGTGTGGAACTTTGTTGAGGTTGTCGACTTTTAGAAAAGAAAAACTCTTCTGTGAAGTTCGCTCACTTTTCATGGCAATCACCTCGATGATTATCCCGCTGAAAGATCAAGACGAGCAGCTCTTCCAGAGGCGGTGTGTCTGTGTGTTATAGCCAGCAGTCCCGCGGGGGCACATTTATGCATAACTGCTCTTTTTGTGGAAATTTGGCGAACTTAGGTGGGAGGATGTGAGCACAGGTGCATTATTCAAGCGATTCCCTTTCACTGAGACATCACTTGGGGTCACATTAGCATTGCTAATAAGTGATGGTTCTAAAGGGATGTTGCAAGCCTTCTATGTCATAATGATCCCAAATGGTTAAAAGCAGACAGATGGGAGATATTTGCCTTCTCTATTTCTACCATGAGCAAGAGACAATTCTGCATGATGCATTGCTTTTACTAGCGTATATGAAGAAGCAGGAACATGCTGATTAGAATGCACATTGCATGCAGTGTAATCTACATAAAAGCATGTTATGGTGGGGGAAAAGTGATAGAGAAAGAGTAAGAGAGAGAGAGAGAGATGGCTCTCTCAGAGACCTGCTGGAACTCTGGAGTCCCTACAGTCTATTTGTTTTTGAATCTATTCAAAAGGAAACTCCAGATGCTCAGTCTGAGAACAGAATGAAAGTAAAAACAGCAGACGCTTGTTTTTTTTCCCCCCCAGCTCTGAAATAGTTGCAAATGGATTTTCGGTGCCAAGGCACATTGTTAGAATGTAGATGGGTGCCAACTGGTTTTGGAAATTGGCGAGGAAACGGCGAAGACAAACATCCGAAGCAGCGCCTTAACAGGTCCGTTTGTACATTAAAGACGCACCATCTTAGTATAATGAAATTAAATAGATATTACAATGTAATCCCACTACTTGTATTGACACAGGTTTGTTGTTGCATGGCTGTAATCCACTTTGTACTGTTTTATATTGTGTGGAGTGTGGAGAGACATGCACGCTCACAGCCAGCAGGTTTCCTAAGTAAAATCAAAGACATTACCCTTTTCAGATATTATATATGGTCTCACAGTGTGATCTCATGAAATGTCTAATAGCCCTATTAAAACACAAGTGCATCACTTAAACACATGACTCTGATTAAAGTATTGTGTTTTACAGTGTAAACCTCTTCTTGCTTGCCAGCACAGTCTATTTGGGGTCAATAGACCCTCAAAAAAATCAAAACAAGCAACACTGTAAACACACATTTTAAAAACGTTTTCTTTAAATGAAGCAACAGTAAATAGATGCCAATTAAAATCTGTTTGCCCTGCCTTCATTGTGAAGCTCTGATGCTAATTCAGACCGTACCTTGCACTCAAGTAACAACACTCAAGGCAAAATGAAATAAGCACATACAAATATTTGACTTTTGGGTCCAGCATCATGCTTGATTAGCTGTGGACACACAGACAAACTGAACAACACATTATCTGAGGTAAAGACGGAAGGCTTTATTAGGTTTGTAAATAAAATGCAGTGTCACAGACCTAAACTGGCTTATGGAATATGCTAACTGTTATTATTGGCAATATCTTCTGTGCCTTTTCCTCTTTAAATCCCTGTTTGTCTATACTTTGAATGTCTGTACTATGTCATTTTAATGATTGTTTTTATATTAATACTTAATAGATGATCTTAGTTTTTATGAAAAGTCATCACTTTGTATTTTTTGCTTCATTAAGATGACAATAACAACTTTAACTCTCATATTTTGGTCAGAATCTGTATCTACATACATTTCTCCTTGTACATATTCAAATCTACAACATCTCTCACTGCACAGCGTGTTTCTCATCCCTGTATGTTTGGATGAGTCATCTACATGAAACGAAAAACTTACTCACAGGCAGATTAACAGGTTACATTCTGATCAGCAGCCAGCTGGACCTGTCCATTGATCAACCGCGCAGGAGGATTACTTTTTTTTTACAATTTCAAAAATGACACCCACCTGCACCTAAAATGGTTATTTCATTCTGTGTATTATGCATAATTTGTAACAAAACAATAAAGCAGAGGTAGTACCTTCAAACCACCAGGCCTTTGCCACATATAACACAATGAGGTGGTGGTGCCATTTTAGTATTTTTAGTCCTACTTACTTATAAGAAGAGTATGAAAATACACATTTACAAGCAAAAGTCCTGCATTGGAAATGCTAGTTGAGCAAAAGTAGGTACGTATTTATAAATCTACCCTTTATTATGAAACAAAAGTCACCCCATTATGACCATATTATTGGATTATTATAACGGTAAAGTACTGTGTATGTTGCAGTTGTTGTAGTTGGAGCTCTATTTGATACACTATTATCAACATTGTAGCGAAATGGAAATGATGTACAAGTACCTACACATCTGTAGATTCCCCCCCCCCCACTGCTCACCACAATGGTGCTGTGTACAGTAGGTCTACAAAAGGTTTGGAACAGTATCGAGGAAACTAACATCATCATCCAGGACGCAAGGATATGCTGCCAAGGACATACGGTGTGTCTTTGTACTCACTTTTATCGGTATATTCAAAGTTGTGCCACACAACTACACCTGCAAAGCATTATAATAAATCAAATAAAAGTAAATGTCCTGAAAAGAGGATGTCTCCCAAGTCATCTTTGA
Organism: Lycodopsis pacificus; assembly: GCA_028022725.1. NCBI lineage: Eukaryota > Metazoa > Chordata > Actinopteri > Perciformes > Zoarcidae > Lycodopsis > Lycodopsis pacificus. The sequence goes on along the minus strand of CM051710.1, from coordinate 11,677,710 downwards.
ATATTGTACAATTTCTATGAATACTTATTTCTAGTACGCTCTCCAGTAAGACATGAGATTCAACCAAATGTATCAACACATCGAACATTACATGAATTCAGTAGGAAAAAATATGCCTGCTTTGCACTCTCTTCCAAAAAAAAAAAAAAAACGATGGTAAATCTGCTCTTATGTGTGTTACAAAAAAGCCTTTTGAAACTTTCAAACAAGTCAGTTCAACACTTAATTGGCAAAGAGAAGAAGAAGTGCAACTGTGAATGTTTGGAACATTTTACTCAGAGAATAACTGAAAAGGAAAACGAGGGCTATTACAGCACCATGTAAGAGAAGTATGAATGCCCAAGGACAGGTTATGGTGTCCCTGCTAGCTGGTAGATTGATTGCTATAAAAATAAATATCCTGGATCTGTTTACCACGCAATCATCATGGGACCTCGTTTGCGCAAACAAATCTGAAAACAGCTTCTGAGGGTATACTAATGGCTCATGCTTGCAAAGACCCACACAGGTCAAATCGATGCGATGCTTTGGCTTCGAACACTCTTCTAATGTATTGCCAAGGGTTCTCCCATGTCGCCCAATTTACAAGTTGGGAGATTTGTATACGTCGATAAGCCAGAGCTCGAATTGTCTTGCCCTTGCTCGTTCTAAAATGTTCCTCAACAGAACATTAAAGGCAATTAAAGCAACACAACGTATGTTTTTTTGTTTTGGTGCGAATGCCAGCTGATTGGATGTATTATTAGCTTGGATGTATTGTATTATTATTAGTATTGTATTATTATTATATTATTATTATTATTATTATTATATGTATTGTATTATTAGTATTATTGTATTATTATTATTATTATTGTATTATTATTATTGTATTGTATTATTATTAGTATTGTATTATTATAACATTATTATTATTATTATTATTATATGTATTGTGTTATTGTATTATTATTATTATTATTATTATTGTATTATTATTATTATTGTATTATTATTATTATTAGCTTGGATGTATTATTAACACATCTATTGGCATGTTTACTGTATTTACTGTGAAATATGAACTCCTAGATTGACACAATTTGTACATCTGCATATACAGAACTCACATTTTCCTCCCTGTGAGAAGTGCAAGAGCTGAAACAGATTTTAAACAGAGCTTCCCCTTTACACTCTGAATTCAACTATGATTATCAAGAAGAAGAAAGTAGGTCAGGAGGAGGTTGGAAAGGTTGGCGAGGTAATGAGAATCATAAAAACTGCACAGTGTAAAGGCATTAAGCTTGTGTTTTTTTTTGCTCACAACTGAGCGGCGTTCACTTGACCGCTGTGAAAATGACTGCAGTAATCTACGAGAGCGAAAAATCTATTTCTCAGCAGGTATGAACCTTTCCTACACCGGACTAAACAAACAAAAAAAAAAAACATGGGAGTGTTCTGAATGTACATTTTAAACTATCCATCAAAATATCTTCACGATAAAAATCTAGGGCGAAAGATCGACAAAATAGTGGCAGTGTCATTTACTGTCATCTACTGTATTTTTTTCCGGTGGGGATTTTTGAAAAATATGACTTCCTTAACAAAAACATTAAAGCTGCTGTAGGTGACTGGGGAGCAGAACGAGTGCGAAAAATTAAAGAGACTAAAAGTTCCTGTTGTTGCTTTCTTAATATATGTGCATTTTAATTGAATGTATACGCTTACATTGATTGATAACTATTATTTTAGACACTGTTACTGGTATTTGTGATGGTAGTCCCTTCAGTATTCTCAGTCCAGGCTTGTTTGTCTGGGGTTTGGGGAGCTGCTGTCAATTCACTGACATCAGTACTAAAGACACTGTTGATGTTTTTCAACTCTAAACTGAACGTGTTTGCCAATATTTCAAAAAAAGTAAGCATGTTTGTGACACATTATCACAGTGAAAATTATTTGAATTAAAGCTGGGAGAGGCAGGTTATTTTTGGTATTATTGGGCAAACCCAAAATCCATAATAACCTTTCAGCATATTGTAATTGAAGTGGTCCTTCCTGATACAATAACCTCTTCCAGTACTAGTAATTGATGAAAGAAAAAACCTCCCAATTGTCCTCCAAATGCTTTTTTTTTACATAGAATGTTTACATAGAATTATTTAGCATCTGAATTTGTAGAACAGCCAATAAAAACGCTGTCTCTCTGAAAAGGACCTGAGATTGGCCAAAGTCTCCCATCACAGGATTGATTTCCGGAAGCCTTAAAACAGCGGCAAGAGTTGGGGCAGAAGACTAGTTTTTCTCTCAGATCACTTGAATTACAATATGCTGAACGGTTATGATGAATGAGGAATGATGCTAAAACTATACTGCCCATACCCCAGCTTTAAACAGACAGCACTGTTTGTAACGGTGACAGTCTTTCTTAAAAGCTTGTCTTTAAGTAGTATCTAAAAAGTAGTAAGTGGTTTGGACCATTGCTACTATCAGTGTTGCCCACCCCCAGTCCTTCCTGCAAGAGGAACATTTGCTCGGTGATGAAATATTCATAGAAATATTAAGGATTCAACTTGTGAAGTAATTTGCCATACTTCATTTGAAGTGTGTCTTGAATTTCTAGATGCTTTGAAGTGAGTGCTTTTTCTATTTGTCTGTGTGCAGAGAGTGACAGAGCGCAGACATGCACACATGGTACTTGAGGGTCTTCTCAGCAGCCCCATTTGCTCCTCGGTGACACTCATTTCCCTTGCTCTCGAGTTTGTTTTTTTCTCTTCCCCCGCGGACCCTCGAGGAACCAAAATACCTGTGTTTTATGTACACTTCATATCTCAGTCTCTGCAGTCGTCTGTGGGGGGAACCTGGACTGCTATCCCTGCAGAGAACAACACATCATTTCATCCTGTCAAGCCTTCTGTTAGGCCTCATCACGGAGAGCAAGCACTCAGGATCCATGATATTATTAGTCTCCCAGGGAGGGTTTTCTCATTCAATTTCCCCCCCACAACATTGCACTGTAGTAAGGTCTCTTCGGTGTGGAGCGGGGAAAAAAAGGTGAGAAATAGGAGATAGTGCAGAGGCACAGCTTCTGTTAATCTCTGTGTTGCGAAGTGGATATCTTGAAAACTAGGTGATCCAACAGCCACGATCTTTGAGGATGATCTGTGCAAACTGTTTGGAATGTTTTCCCCACTGCTCACTACTCTTTGGTTTGGGGATACTTGTGCTTTTAGTGCAAGGCGTGTGCGATCAATAGAAGCGCTCAAGTATCTCACACAATGCCGTGACACGGTCAGGGAGATTCTCCAGCTTGATACAAATATTTGCACCTCAATGGACGCGAGAAATCTTCAATCTTCAATGAGAAGGGAGTGGATTTCTTTTCCCCCAACATACAGCAGCTCCAATCTGAGGCATCTGGAACATTCAGGAAAAAAAAAAGGTGCTTCTGCTGTATTTTCAACAGGGCTGCACAGTTCAATCCGACTCTAACTTTCAAAGCCCGAGGCTTAATCCCCTCACCGGTGAAGGCGTTTGTTTGAGGATCGCCCTTACCGCTGGCGCCGTCCTTGCCATGCCCTCCAAAGGCGCACTGGCAGATCTTCACTCAGGATTCCTCTTAAAAAAAGAAAAAAAAAACAACTCTCCCCCAAGCCTACATCGCCGCCCAATCTTCTCATTTATTTCCCAGTTTTGTTTTGGCGACAGTTGGCAAAGTGGTGTCCCATCAAACAGCCTGCTTAATATTGCCCAGAATTCCACAGAGATAGCTGAACCCTAAATGTCAGCACGAAGCACAAACAGAACTTTATCAAACTAAGTTTGCTTATTTCATTAATAAATAGTTTAAACAGCTTAAAAGTAGTATCAATGATGCAGAACCATGGCCATCATGTTGCTTTTTGACATTACGGGAGCAGGAAATGAGTTTTCTTTGATGAACTTGTGGCCTTTACGATAAACGACGAGCTATTATTAAAGGCCACTGTCCAATAAGGAATGATGGTATGCTTCTAAATTGTGAGAGGTTATTCATTAGAGGCAAAAGAGAAGTAAAGCATACTGACCTTTCATTTTTTTTTTTTTTTTGCTACAGAGGAGATGATAATGGAAAATACCAAATAAATATACAATTTATTTATTTCTCTCCAAACAGAGCCCACTGAAACGATAGTGGGAAAAATGAAATAGTTGAGTTTTTAGGGCCATCACATAGCACAGTCATGTTATTTTCTCCCATTTCAGGTACTGCTTGTATCTACAATATTAGTGGTTTGGTCTTCCTCGAATGTTTTATCCCTATTTCATTAATCTCAAGGCAACCTTTCTTGTGTCACGGGCATCATCAGTGACTTCATCACCGGCGCTTGAACAAGTGTGGGCCGTTGAGAAATGTCCATGATGCCTAACGAGGTATTTAAGCTGCTGCAGTCGCCTTCGGAAAGGAAAGTAGGGCTCAGGAAGAGGAATAATGTCTCACAGATGATTTTCACTCCTATTCAGCAGTTTCAGACCAAAGCGGTATTAGACAGAGGACTTGTCTATTAGATTAAAGCCGAGCTACTCACCAGCCTGCCGAGAGAAATCCCCCAATGATTTGTAGGAATCAAGGAAAATAATCTCAATCCTTGCATCATTTTTCATCACGTCCCACTGCCAAGATTGGCCATCAAATACCAATTTTTTTTTCACACCATGCATATGAAATAATAAACAATCCAAACGTAAATTAAACCATCATCTCCTCGTGACTTATTATCCTTCAAAGACAGAGGTTTCAAACTGCAAACGCAGTTCTTTTTTTGGTACGCTCTTCGAAATTCAGCTGACCACATTCACAAGGCCTATAGGAAAAGTAAACATTTCTTTTTCGTGTGTGTCGACATCCCAGATAATACAAGTTTCTAATACTGAAAATCTGGGCTGACTCACACACGTACTACAAGGGATAGAGCAGGAGAGGAAGGAGGAGAGCCGCCAGTGATTGATCGCTGAGCTGTCGAGCGGAGCTGCGGACAGGGGATTGGAAAAGCTTGGATTTGAGAATATGCCAATAACTCATTTCCAAAGAAAATAAACATCAGTTGCATTTACAGCAAATCAGAGATGCAGCGGGAAGGAAAACACGTTCATTTTCATCCACAAATGCCAACTCCTTTTTGCACAAGGCAATCAAGTCATAAAACCACTAACACAGCTGCCTTTATCAAGCCAGAAACAAGCGGATCACAGCTATAAAATGTGGGTGGCAATTTGCCTTTTCTCTTCGTCTGTCGTTGGGTTGAAATATTTATCAATGCAATGATTCAGATGGAGCATATAAGTCATGTGAAAGATGTTATACATTAAACATTGATAACAGGTTGCACTTACAAGAGTAATGTAGCCTCGGAATGGGACAATAACACAGGTCTCTGGTGTTTTTAGTATTCATATTCAAGCAGAAAGCACTCTCCTGCTTGAGGTTTTATTGTTTTTTACAACTTCTCAGCAGGACCATTAAAATACCTGGAACACTAGGTCAGCTACCCTCCGAAGCCTAATTGGGGAGTGACGACTACACGACGCAAAAAATATGAAATACTTGTCTGGGAATATGTCTAGAGCTTTCCTCGTGTAAAAACAAAACAAACGGAAGGAGTACATCTGGTCTGCGCTGCCTTGGTCGAGGTTGAAAGGAGTAATCCAGCGACTACAGATGAAGAATAGTCTCTCGGCTAACTCGGGCACATAAATAATAGAGTTTGCCGTCGTTGATCGGACTACGGAGCCTCAGAACAGCTCAGAAAATCAACGTTTTTGCGGGAAAAAAATGAGGCAGCTTTTTTCAGCGCGTTGCTTGTGAAAGTACTCGTACTCGACAAAAACTACAATTTGAAAAACACGTTTGAATTAATCACATGAAAAAAAAAAAAATGTCCCCAGTGTGTAAAGGCCTAAACATGGTACAATAACAAGCCAATAATAAATAGCCATTAAGTCACTCAGTTCTTCAGAGGATTGATAACATTCAAGTCTCTATGGGAGGATACATACGAGCTGCTACATCTAGCTTAGCTTTGTCCCAAGGGAACAAAATCCTACTCATTTAGGGAATATTTTAATATACAGGAAACAGGTTCATTCTCTAGCTTACCAAGCGTTAGAATAGTTGATGTTCTCGTCTGTAAGGTATATAGAGCTACAGCTAGCTGCTAGTTTAACTTTCATTTCCCCCGTATTTCCTTCTTTCTCCGTCTGGTGATCCCTCTGACTTTTGGGTTGTTTGTCTTGCAGCAATCAGAGAATCAGCGCTCGTGCTCAGTGAAGCAGCTCAGTGTCAGAGGCACCGTGTGGCTCACAGAAACCTTTTTTCTCTCACGCAACAACAGCTTTGTCTATGCTTGGGTAGAGTCTCGACGCCATACTGTAAAATAGCATTATGCAATCATGCAGGTAAGCGAGGAATGTTTTGCCACCTGCTAACCTCGACCTAGCCATCAAACCCGTTTCAAACTTTTAATGATCAAGACAACTCTACTTTGAATGAAATTAGTGGACGGGTTTACTTCCTCTTACGCTCATCTTTTGAAGTAACTATGTAGCAATGTCAGTGTTTTGACAGCCATTGGTGCCAAAAACGACACTTACAGACCCTGGTTTTGTGTCATTCACGGTTGATGATTTATTAGAGCCCTACTGATACAGGATTTTTTTTTTTGTTGTCAAAAATGTTAGATAATTAAAAGAAAAGTTTTAAAATCAAAATATCAAAAATATGTAGTCAGTCAAAATATCACTGACTACATATTGTCTGATATTGAATTGCTTTTTACACACATGTTAAACAAACTATATAAATGTAGACATTTAAACTAGAAAGCAGGGTTATACTTGAAACCACTGTTAGTTCGAGTTAATTTGGTTATTAAAGATAGTTATTAAAGATATACTAATGCTGGAAATGAAAGAATTATAATTCATGAATCATTAATAACTACAAATGCAGCAAAACACACATTCACTCTCAAACATATTGACTTTATATTAAAAAATCAAAGGTAAAATGGATAAAAAAAATGCTTTTGAATAGCATTGATGTGTTGCAATGTCTATTTGTGTTTCTGCATATACACAAGTATCATTATTATAAGCCAATATTTACTATCACAGGGATTGTACGTGACAGAGATATTACAAAGATAAAACCTGGCAACAAGAAACAGACAAACAAATGCTGTTCATCCCTTTGCAAAGAGGTCATATTACAGCAAGCAAACACCACCGGTCATATTTATCACTGCACCCTGGCAGCGGGTGCCATATTTACTTTAACTGTATCTGTGAAACATCTGCTGCGGAGCTGAGATCATGTTTGTCTCTCACAGTGAAAGACTCGCAGGACTCGTGGCTGTATGTGAGCCAACTAACCATAGCGGAACATGTCGACATGTGTTACGATCATATATCATGATGTAATATGACCATATTCTCTTTGCCTAGGTTAATGCAATAGTACTGACACGGGGCCAGGTTACATTACGTACCGCCTCAACTGGATTGAGTGATATGCAAGTGGAAATAGATTGCGATTGACTTGAAAGAGGGAAAGTTCTGAGACTTGACTCCTCAGAGGAAAACGAACATCTGTATTTTTATCCATTTCATTTCTCTTCTAAAGGAGCCATTCCATCTCCCTCCGGAGGAAGAACAAAACTTGTCAAATATGATTTGTTGACGCGTTCTTTCATTTCGTCCTTTTTAAACCGTTCGCAGCTCATTCCCGAGCCGCCAGACTGGGTTATCGGAACCGCAACCACACTGAGGGTTTTCCAAAAATATAAAGACCATTCATAGTCTGTAGTTGAGTATTGACACTTATGCCGTTACTGTATAGGTGACTACTCAAATGATGTGGTGGCTTTGGAGTTCAACAGGGAGCATACTGAGAGCACGGGGGTAATGGGGATGTCGGAATCGCCAAAGCAATGGAGGGCACCACAAGCAGTGCGTTCAATTCAGACCAGTTTACTCAGAAGGCTTTGTTACTGTGTCTTTTCCACTCCCACACAACATCGCTGCATAAACCCGATAGTCCTCTGAGTCAGAGTTGATGTAAACAACAAGAGAGCTTCGTGTCCAGCCAGAGCCGAGCAGGAGAATGGATATCAACCCGGCGACATGTGATTTGCATAGACAGCACAGAGGGATTAGGCTATGATCTGTAGCGTCTCAGAAGAAGAGAAATGAAAAAAATAAAAATGTGTTGCTGCAATTCATGAGCACCGGAAGCCCTCGGATTTGTTTTCATATGATTCCAACCAGCAAATCCTGATCAGACAGTTATCCTGATAGGAGAAAAACATCCTGGCTTCACATTTAAATATACGTGGTCCCAACTTTTATCAATGACAGACAGACAACGGCATGTCAGCGAGCATCATTTGGTATTATGTTCTCCTTCGCTCCATATCTGTGAAGGCTGTGGCGTAAAAAACAAACAGGTCTCTCAATTTCTCTTTTTTTTTTAAGCCTGCTTCTTATTTTTTTTCTTAATTTCCTGTTGTAGTCCTCTGACAGACCTGCAGAGAAGTCACTGTTTTAGGAGGAAGATGTAACGTCTATCAGCCTGTGAGTGTATTTTTAAAAGGCTGACATTACACCTGCTCCTGCTGCGCCAGCTGAAGGGGAATCCCCATGTGGCACCTTGTCGAGCAGCCATGTCAATTGTTTGTTTGCGTACCGAATAGCTCCGGGCACTATAGTTGTCTAGCTCGGAGAATAAGCACCCGTGGACCATCAGGGTGTCTGGATGCGAACTAGCAACATGTACCGAGACCGACAATCATGTCGCTGTCATGAAAAGGTAACGAAATCCATCTGCTGGGTGGCAGAAAAAGACTGAAATTAAAAAAAGGCCACTCGGCATCGACGTATTGGCACATTTAGAGGTGAATTAGTGGATAGAATAGACAATCCATCTCAAAAGCAGTATATTATCAGATGTTGTAGCTAAATGCACTGGATAAAAGCTGTTGCTTAGCTTACTTAGTCGTATTATTACCCTTGATCTCATCTAAAAAAGGTGGTTAAGAAGATGAAAAGCAACGTCACAGAGCTTTTTGCTTTATTGTTGCATGCTGCTAAGGTCAAATATTGTGAATCCTCAACATGAAAGTATAGCTCCTATCCTTTAAGATAACAAACTATTTTCAATTACTGTTCGCCCCAAAAAGCTCAGAAGCTAAAACTTTCTAAAGGGTTGAAAATGATGACAAGTCTGGGTTGAAGTGAGTATTACTGTGGAAAGTTAGCACCGAGGACTCAAGTCAGCGAATCAATCGCAGCTCCTCTCTCACCGCTTGTGAATGAAAGGGCTTTTGAAAATCAGTGATAGCGTGGAAACAAAAAGACAGATATGCAGTGGACAAACGTACTAACACACTCACCGCATTCGCCTTTTCTCGTGCTACAGAGCAGTGTTGAATTGAGCTCTTTGTGAATTTAATCAAAACTTGAATACGACCCCTGGCTGCATCTAGGCCACTCATAGTGACTTTCAGGAACTGCAGAGTGCATTTGATTGATTCCTTTCACCACAAGAATTATTATTCTGCCCTCACATTGTTACCAAAACTAGGCCTCAGCATGTTAACTACATAAACATACTGACATTGTGCATTCAAACACATGCTTAGACCTGGATAGACATGTATGACACATGACAACCTGATTTTTTTCCTTTGTAGCATGTTGTAAATACACCCTATGCATGCTGTAAATTTAACAATTTGCATCTGTTGCACAGCTCTTGCATTTTTTTTTTGTTTTGCACAGCTCCAGGGAGCGTGCTATACGGTCGGTCCACTGGGCTGCCAGCTACCTTTTCCCCGGGGATAAATCCGAGTGCATCTCGTCTCAAAACGCTCCTCAGATAGGCCCTGTGGGACGTCAGCCTCTGAGGGGCCCCGTCTCCAGGAGGGAACACCCGCTTCTCTTTTTCACTTGGCTGCATATGAAAAACGACAACCGAGAGTCGGTGCTGTTCTTACAGCGTGTCATTTGTACATGTTCTTCATGCATAATAGGAATACCCAGTTTGTGGAGTGGAGATTTAGTTGGACGCGATTGATTTTTCACTTTGGCGGTGGCATTTTTTTTATGTTGAAGCAACTTCCAAAGAGAACATGTCAATTTTAGCTTATTTTGTGATGATGAGTAGATCCAATCCGGTGACATATAAGATGTTATTAACAGTTATTAACAGTGATTGTGAGACATTTTAGGAAGTATGCAATGCAATAAATATCAAATCAAACAGGTTATAATGATGCATGAACTATTACAAATAATATAATTAAATTTAAAGCAGCCTGGCTCCTTTTTTTTTATGCCAACAATGTAGTTGCCATTATTTCAACTTGCTCCCCTTGCTTACTGGTGCTCAGCACTCCTCTCTGCAGTTCAGTTGCTTGATATCTCCCAAGATAATTTGATGGGGAAATTTATTTCATTTTCGCGTCATACCACACCGGCTGTAATTAATTGTTCTGCTGTCTGGTGTACAATAGTTCACTGACTTCTTTGTGTGACTACAGGCTCGTTACTGTTCCGTGATAAGGGGTGCCACGCGGAAACATGGGAACAGATGCTGCTGTCACCAAAAAAAAAAGTCCACCCAGGTGACTCCAAACAAATAATCCATGGGTGGATAGTACAGTAGTTTTGTGTTTTTAGTTTACGGCACATTTTTGAATATTGGCCGTCAAATATCTGATCTTAAATGGACATTATGCTTGTTTCTATGACTCTGTTTCATTTTTTACATATCTTACTACCACATATCTGGAACAAACTCCCCGAAAAACTCTGCTGCAATTATTTTTGCCTTCAAGGCAAGAAAGATTCATGTCAGCTGCTAGAAAAAAATGATCGCAATTACATACATTAATAACATAGACTGTAAAGACCTCTGCTCTAAAAAAATGATCTTATTAATGTTTTTGCCATTTTAAAGATTTAGGGTTAGACGATAAATGTAATATTTAATACATTTGTGAATTATGCATTTAAAAGCCTACTTATGAATCTTATTAATGCAAGGTCTTTATTCAGCAGCAGTGATTGTCGGACACTAAGTGCTTCTTGTGGGTCAATGCTGATGCTGAAGCTGTGTTTTCATGTAGTGGGCCATGAATTTGTTTCCTCGCCGAGCCTTTTAACAAAAGAAATGTTGCTTTTTTCACACGTCAGTTGTGACAAAAAAGCTGAATTACCAAACAGCTATTGCAAGGGTAATCCAGTGATTAATGATGCACTTCCACATGGAGCCCTCCTAAGAGAAGGATTGGTCTGCAGTATGGGTCAAGCTCCAAAAATACTGCATCCGATATTTCCTAAAATGGCTGAGAAAGGCTCCCGGATCCAAGCTTCATGTGTAAGACGTCACACACGACGCATAGCGTGGGTGCGACGGTTATCCTGAGGGTGGGAAGCTGTTTGCTACAGGCTACGCAGGGCGTTCACCTTTACTGCGGTGCTTGGGAGGTGGTAACACATCACAATTTGCAGCTTTAATGAATCTAATTCCATTGCCCTTCATACTCCACAGCTCCTTTTAGTTGCGTCTCTTCCTTTGACTACTTTGCCATTTCAAAGTCCGACGCTGCTTTACCAGAGAAACACACTCCCTCCTGCTGATAAACATGCCCTACAACCTTTTCCTTCATGGAATCAGCTGAAGATAATGCCCACGAGCAAACTCTGAGCCTTCCTGTCATCGTCAGACACTCAGCGTTGGGATTGTTGCTCGTAACACTCGGTAAATGATCTTTTCTTAGTGTGGCAAGTGTTACTTAGTGACGATACGTTTTTACGATTGAGACTTTTAGAAACCAAACACTTTGCCTGCGGAAACGCATTGTCAAATGAATATGTCTCATTGTTGCCGTAGGGATGACGTGTTCTTGCTGGCCGACCCTTGAAGTAAGCATCGCGGTGGTTACCCCGACAAAAAAGGACGATGGTACTTTTCGATTGGAATTAGGATTATTGTAGAAGATGAACTCTGTGGTCAACACAAGTTTATGATACTTACACTTACAAGATAATCTTCACAAACTTTTAAACAACTTTAAGGGGTAAATGCAATTGCCATAAGTAAAACATTAGGCTATAAAACAAACCATACCACGGTTGCATGAGGACAAGTACACAACGAGGCTGTTGAGACGGACTAGTCGGTGTGATGAACTCATCCCAACTCATTTCTGGGTTTCATAACTCATTCCTCTGTAGGTGCTCCCCCATTATTGTCTTTACACTACTGCAGCTTCCATTCGTGACTTTGTATTGTGTAGCTTTCCTTTAGTTATTTTCACAAACCCATTCCAAAATAGAAACCACAGAGTAGGAAGTAGTCACAATGGATTCGATATTGCTTGCAGTACAGAGTACGCTGATGTCACTACACTGCTTCCATTCAAGATAGAGCTATGGCTCTGTGATATTGCATACATGACAAAATATAAAGTGTAGGAACCAAGACATATAACTAAATGAATAAAACTGCCTTCTCATCACTTATGAATCATAGTGAGTATCTTGCCAAACAAACAAACCTTTGAAATAGTAGAAAAGATGTCTGAAGAGAACTCAGTGGGGAGATGAAAATGAAAAGAAATCAGTTATTTAGTGTCACGTGTCAAAAGAATTCAGCAGCCAAAGGAAAAATTAAGCTATGAATAAAAACACACTGATTGGAAAAGGCAACCATTACTCTTAAAAGCACACTGATTTGATTGTGATTCGATCTGCAGCAGAATGCAATTTTGTAAGATTTGATCATTCAAAAAGCCGGTTTCCTCCTGTTATCGGCCCGCCCCTCTTGTGATGCACTTCATAGCTCATCACTGCGGTTCGTGTGAACGTAGACATCAACAGAACAAAAGTCCCAGCGCCCTTGGGCAGACATGTGAGGTGACTTTGTCACTGCCAGTGCTGCGCTGCACTATTATTTCTCATTGAAGCAAATCTGACAAAAAAGGGAGTGGGGGTCAAGGGAAAGACAAGCCAACGTGGGAATGGAGCATTATATAAGGTCTGTGAAAGACTTATGACTGAAGCGACACAAATTATTAAAGAGGGCCATCTTATCTGTGCGATCCAATGCAGGCAAAGTTCACAGCAGGGTTCTGGTCCCCTGCCATTATGGACTGTCATCGGAGCGAGGATGACGAGAAGGGACGTCTCTAATTAGCCCTTGTCAGCGAAAAATGACATTCTAATCACGTGTTTCCGGTAATTACCTCACTTTTACGATCTCTCTGCTCGCCATAGCTTGACAGGAAAGCGGCGAAAACGAGTCTCTTGATATGTCTGTGGCGCTTACTTGCTAAAGTTGTAGAAGGAGAGGATGTAAAAAAAAACGGAGGAAATAACTGCCTCGATCCTCCACTTCCAAGCCCTGGGGCACCTTATTGTGAGAAAAAAATATATATTCTCATTTCATCATCTCCAGTGCATGAAATTGAGAGGTGTGTTGGTGTATTTACGCGGACTAACAGAGTCTTGACACTGGCAAGTCTATACTTATCTGTTTGCACACCTTTTTAGGTGGCTTTGGTTGATAGCCCTGCCTTCCTGAACTTCTAACTGAGCTGGTTATATGTGAAATTAAAAAAGGAAATTATTAAACAGCCGGCTGGAGCTAAACACGGTTCCCGGACACACAGGGGCCCGGAGAGCGATTCATTTTTTATCCCATCTTAGAACTGCAAAAATTGACTTCGGCATTTCTGGGTGTTCAAGAGAGAGTATCCATATATTTACCATGAAGGGGCGTTTGAAGAGATAGGGACGGGGGGGGGGGGGGGGGGGGGCTGTCTGAACAAAATGGACATTATGAATGTCCAACCAAGGTTTTCAACACAGCAAATTATGTGTTTTGCTGGTTGGTAACATTTTCCTCAAATAGCAATTATGAGAGACATTTTACGTGGCTGGTCCGGCGGTAACATCGAGAGAGATTACAACAGAGGATGTTCTGCATGTAGGCCTTCATCCATATATAATAAAACAAAGCCCTTGAATTGTCAGTCTGCTTGTGTCCAGACCTGCTGTACCCTGTGCTGGAAAAACAACTCCCCAGCAGTTCCCAAAACCTCTCCCTGCGGGGAATCATTAGGCGGGACACATGTGACATCATTTGAATCTGCGACCTTGCAAGCCTTACGGGACCACTGGATCGGTAGACACATCATTGAATAATACACAGCTCTTTTGCTGTGTGAAGCACAAGGGGACGGCGAGGGAAGCAGCAGAGCATTATGCTAAAATATGTACCATTCCCACTGCGGTCCGCTGGGCCTCGGCGACTGTTGTTTGTGCCGCGGCGGCGGCGGCTGCCTCGGCTTCTTGGTTCGCTCCGTCTCCGACTCGAGCCTCATTATGTGTGACAGCGCTCGGAGAGAGCAGGTATGAGAGGCTTGGAACGACAGGGAGGGAGGGAGGGGGCTTGCTGTACGGAGATAGGCCCTCTCCTCCTCTTGATATCACGGAAGAATCAATTGATGCTGTTTTCTGCACTTTTTCTGCTGACCCAGCGAGAAGGGGAGGAATATTCGGCCAGTTGCCTATGGCATGGAGTTTGAGTTTAGCTCACTCTGTCACTATTATACCCCCCCACCCCATCCCCATGCTTCTTCACCCACACAGGAACAATTTGTGCATGCACACACACAATCCCCTTCCTCCTAAAATGCATTTGTCGCCTGTGGTGTTATGGCATTGGACTGTCTGCGAGATATTAGGGTTGTGGGGGTAAATCTGGATGACGGATGATTTCTGTTGCGCTGTCAAAACGAGCGCATGATAAAAGAACAACACAAGACGGACGCACGAGACGAACGGATGGTGGAGGAAAAGCAAAACTCACATCAATATCTGCTCCCACTGAAGCAATTTGAATCGGTACCTCTACGTGGCATCGCGAGGCCTTCCGCTTACAAAGGGCTTGTTTGTTTTCAGTGTCGGACGCTTTTAACCCAGCCGACACATTAAGCACACTGCTCACAGCTGCACTTGCAAGGTAAACACTATTATAAGTCCTCAATCAAATGTTTTCTCCTGCACGTTGTGTCAACGCACCGGGCGTCTTCAGCTGACTGGGCAGAACAAACGCGCCGCTGTCTTGTCTTTAAAGAGGAATAAATATTGATATGCTCCAGTGGCCTCGTATGTTAATTAAATACATGCTTATTGAAATTCAATGACAGCTGGATTTTTCACAGCGAGCAGGGGAACTTGCCTCTCCCCCAAGAGTGTAAAACATAATTGGTTGACAGCAAAAAGTAACACACAATTAGTTAAGGGAGGTTTAATTAATATTGTTCAGGCGAGGTCCTCCAGTTTAGATGCGTCCTGTAGCGCGATGCCGCTCCGTGGTTTACAGATGCGGCAGATGTGGCGCTGGGAGCTTTAGGCAGTTGGTTGACGCGTACAACGGGGGGTCCATGGTTGGCGTCGCAACCCTCAGTGGCAAGAGATGACGAAAAAAAACACAATGACGGCATATTCTGAAATATCTACGCTTAAAAATGTCAAATAGAGTCGTTCTCAAATCAATTGTTAATTGTAATTGTAAACATCTGCATGCCACCATGCTCAACATGTAAAGCAGATGTAATGTTTACCATGTTTACCATGTCACTTTAGCATGTTAGCGTGTTAGCATGGTCTAAATAAATACAAGGTGGAAATAGCTTTGTAGTTATGTTGTTAGAAACAAACATTGGACAAAGTTCAGTTTTGACCTGAGGGTAGTGGCAGTGGAACAGTCAGGGGAACACCGCCGTGATTACAATTCATCCTGAGGGGAACATGAATGTCTGTACAACATTTCTGATAGCAATTCATCCAATACCCGTTGAGATAGTTCAGCAAAAGCCAAACATGTCAACCTCATGGTGGCACAATGGAGGGAAAGTCGGGGGATCGCTAACGTTTTAGGATCCAACCTCTGGGGACCACGACTGTCCTTACTAAAAGCAACACAAACGCACATACCTACGTCTTAATTGAAAGCGCACACACATAAAACTGATTAAAGTCTAATTCGACTGAATATTTTGCACAGGTCTCAGCAAAGCTTCAGTTTAAGACCATTTTTAGCAGTGCGGCTATTCCCTCAGCCTATACCCCACGGTCAATCTAACACAAAGATCTCGCAGCCTATACACTTAATTAATGTTCACCTTCCCCTATCAACGTTGCTGTCTGCTATTTCTTCCCACGTTGACACCCGGAGTCCTTGGTGAGTCATGTATCACACTCACTTAAATGGCCTCGCATGGTTTGTGGACAACAATCCGCTTTGTTTTGGGCTATTGTGCGAAACATTAAAAAGCAATTTGCTGGCAGACCTATTCAGCAGACCTGCAATTGCTCCCCAACATCACTCCCCTGGTGGATTGTTATTGTCATTGAGTGTTTTGGGGGGGAGGGAGACCTCTGACAGTTGGCGGTGGGGAAGTTTCACACTTTATTGAGCTGGGCTTCACAAAAGGCAAAAGAGGATGTGAGTTTAAAGTGAGGGTTACCTGCCCAATAATTATGAATTAAGTGATGTTCCTGTTTTATATTACCTGGGCCCTATCAGATGTTATGCTTAACTTGGTCAAACCTGCCAAATCAAGACTACGAGCCCATGTTAGTGTGACCAGGGTAAGGGAGTACAATCTGTACCAGGAAGCCATACCCCATTAGGCATGACTGTGCTAAAATGTCCATAACATCCAAGGCTTAAGATTCAGCCGCACACAGCATCATATTCACATGCAGAGTTGCCAGAAAATGATCAAAGACCACAATCAAGCCGATAACAGACATATGGCCTTTCATACTCAAATCCACACATATCCGACACTAGACAGAGGTGGTAGGTGGCAATCAGATGGACACTATACGGATTAAACGGAACCACGTTGACGTCTTTTATGTTTTACAATTTGTATAAAAATGTGTAGATTTTGTATGCGCCGTCTGATACAGAGAGGAGATAACACACAGAGTTCAGATGTACAGCGGTGGGCGTGTCAGATATGGGTGTGTTTTGGATCAATGGTTCTCTTTTAAATGGAAGAGTTTTATTTTTGTATGAGTTATGCTCAAATGCTTTAGTTTGTACGTGCATTAACCAGTAAATGTATGTATTTCATAGTGTATCTGCTGATGCAGTTTTGATTTTATTTCTATTTCTGTTTGCCCAGTAATTGTATCATATATTGAACATTCAAAGAGCTTGACAATGAATGCTGCAGTCAGGGATTACAATGTGTTCTGTTCCATCATTCATGACCAGGCTATACATAGTACACTTACCTGTGTCCCCAAAATAGCACCAACGCAATAATGGGCTGACTTGTATAATAACCGGATCAATACAACCCGAGTTTTGAGAGGTTTTCTTCCCATGAGGGTTATTTTTAGCCCAGTGATTAGAGTGTGTGTAGAGTACAACTTTAAATGATTAGAGTGATCAGAGGCTGATTGGAACCTTTGCAATCCTTATTAAACCATTACTCAACCAAGAAACCCTCATTGATAGTGTTCATTTTTATTCCCAGCCGAGATAGGCAACATTGGTAATGATTAACAGACACAAAGTAGGCCCCGCAATCAGAATTACACCGAAATATAAACAATACTATTATATTTCAATCGTGTGAAAGATCTCATGTTAAAAAAACTCAAAAGGACACCTTAAAACAACCCGAGAGCTTATAATACGGATGGGAAATTCAGTTGATCTTGTGTAGTTTGATAAGGGATCCCCAATCCAACATCAGCTCTTTTACTTTCGCCTGCCTCAGCCACTGCTAACAAACACACACACACACATTTTGATTTCCCCATACAGAAGAGATCAAACAAACGTGACCTGCTCTCTGTCCTGCCTTCATATCACACCTACCACCAGATATCAAATCAAACCAAAAGTTAAAAAAAAAGGAGACATTTCAGCCGCTGGACTGTCAACCCCACGTCTCTACAAGTAAAGCCCTCAAGTACACAAGCCAGCTATCCAAGTTACAAATTGCAGATTAGTGGAACGCTGGATGGCCGTGACTTTGCATTTGTGTTTGAAGGAATGTGGGTAAAGAAGTGCTGAACGCTGGCTGTTCGGATTTAAGCTCTCTCTTCATTAGTCGAGCCTTGTCGCAGATGAATGCTCACCACAGGCAGTCCACAGCAATCGTTCAGTGACACTGTTCGTTCATCTGCCCAGGCAAGGATGAAGGATCCTCAGTGTCTCCGACATGGATTAGCTCAGCACAACAATAACAGCAAGATTTTCAGGAAAACGCTCAAGATGACACGTTTTGAAACGGTCGCTAAACCTTTCCCCAAACAGCGATTGTCCAATATATCTTTTTAACACTGGCACAGTTGTCTAGCATTACATTTTTACAAATATCTAAACAGTCTATATTGTGCTGAATGTTTGGAGGGGTGAATTGTGTTTTAGTCCTTTCAAAACCATAATTGCGGAAGCAAAAGTTTGAGGAATTGATTTGTGGTTTAATCTGCTTTTACACAAACTGTAACAGATAGCATTACTAGTTTGTTATTATTTTAATATAACTTAAAAACATGACAAAGTCAGCCATAGGCTAATCTTTCAACCAAGCCATGGCGCTACATCACCATAAATCGCTAGCTAGCTCCAGCTGATGAAGTTCGTAGCGACGGTTGCCATTTTGCCATCAATTGGTGAGTTTTCCCGCCATTATTTTTGTCAACTTCACAGTTAAGAATCCTGATGCGACACAAAATGGCAAAGAGACCTTTTTTCGAAATTCATTGTGACGTTGCCGCTGTAGTCACATATGATAACAACACTGAAGTCTGCCACGTATAATGGCCTTGCAGTTATGGTTATCGTGTCAGAAGCATATTTTCTTCCTCTGAATATAATACAACCATGTGAGATCCGTGACCAATGATTTGATGTCTTCATATTATGATTAATTTCACATCTGGTCACAGGAGTGATTATATTATTGATGTAGTCACTGTCAATTTGCCACGGATATAATAGTAACAGCGGTTCTTGGCAAATAGTTACATTATTAATAACCACAGAAGGAACAATGAAAGGACAGTGTTTGCCAAGGCTACCCGGCAGTATGTGGGTGATTTCCCTTGTCAAACTTGTTCCTTCTGTTTTTGCCCACTGGGCTGCATTATAGATTATTTACTACAACCTTATCTTCCTTTAATTTATTGAAAGAACCAACCAAGGGGTGCTAGTTTTGAGGAACAAATTGATTAAATATTGTATTCACCGTTATCAAATCTACGGAGCCTTCATATCTCAAATAATTATCAGAGTTGTTCTGAAAAAGATGCGGTATAATTTTACCAAAATGCTCTCAGGAACCAGAAGGAGGTGTTGCCACAAGCAAGTCTAAAGACCCCGCAGCTCAAGAGTACACCAATTACTGCACGTTTCCTCTAGCTTGGCACTTTATGCCTCGGACAGAGTCATTACAGAGCCGGGGTGGAAGAAATTAAGACAAACTCTAAGCCTTGCTTTTCGCAGCACAGACGATAATTTTCCAGGCAATTAAGATGAGCTGCGCTTTAGAAGGTGGGGGTCAGAGCATGCTCATGGGAAACCAGTGTGATAAAAACCAGCACAGCACTGTTGTGGGCAATGTACAAATGCTGCTTGTCAGCTGTCCTACAAGCTTGGGTAATTGACCCAGCTCTGAGACAGATCACTGATATCAAAGAGTCATTACGGTTTTTTTTTTAATTAGATTCCCTCATGAAATGTTGCCTAAAATGTGGCACTTTAAAAAAACACTGTGTGTTCGTTAGGGCGATTTTCTTGCTGCACCAATAGAAGTAACCCTCGCAGAATGTTATGCAAATCAGTTTAAAGTTAAATAAGGATTCACACAGATACTACAGCACCAGGAGGCACCAACCCACTGCAGCTGGAGAGCCATGCAGTCAGAGTCTGCTTTGGATGGTTAATTGGTAGCACACAAGCTGTCCTGCCAAAGTTAATGATTTCGATGATGGTGGGTGAATCAAACAGTGCCTGCCATGAATTGGGTTCACAGTTTTTCAAAACAGACCTCTTAAAATATGTTTCTTCCCCATCATTTATGATTATGCTTTCGTTTTAGAAGATAAACCATTTAGCTGCAGCCCGGCTTAAACAAAGCCTAGAGGGGCAATTTTAGGCCTCAAAAGCTAAATTCCATTTTTAAAAATAGGAAGGTCAACCAAGCTTGTCCTTTATATCGGTAATACATAACAGCTTTCTGTGAAGCGTATTTTATTTTGCTTCATGTATTGACACAGAGGCCATTAGCTGAATAAAAGCCACTGAAAAACACGATTTTATGAAAATAACTGAGTTTTTAGTGTTTGGAAAGCAGATTTATCCTGGCATATGAAGGGCTCAGCACATTCTCAATGTCCAACATTGTCCAGCATTGATATACTTGCACAGTGGCCAATTCCTCACAACTAAAACCGCAATTAAAGAAATATTTTTATCTGGTCTGGGTTTTAAAACGGTACCGACCAATTTTTTTGTGTGTTAATTTCTCCACGTCTGTCTTCACACTGTTTGGAACATGCTACGGTTAAAATTGAACGCGGATGACTCAAAACATTAAACGGCGTCCATTGTCGAGCTCATTTGTGCATTGCAGCGCTTGAAAGATGCCTCCTTTGGAGCAGAAATAAATGGAACATTCATTTCATGTGTGGATGTGATGCATGGAACAAAGAAGCTGCTAATATGTATCAAAGGAAACATAAAACAACATTCACTGAGGCTGGCTCCTGCAAACACACACCATCTGTGTGTGATGGAATCCTGTACCGGCAAACCCATGAGCCACAAACCGAGCCAACATCGACGTCTCTTACCCAGAATGCAACCATCAACATCTTTTACTGTTTCGTGTTTCATTAAAAAAACATTTACTGCCGAGCTGAGCGAGAACTTTGAAAACAAACAAACAGCGCTTCGTAGAATTTTGGATTGAGTTTGACATTTGGATGAGTTGCAGGGCTCCATAGGGATGGGGAGGTTCTGGGTTCTGGGAACGGCAATGTTGGTTTTTCTAACTGTTGGGTTGGTCCACGACATTCGTCAACGTATCTCAATTACTGGATGCATTGCCATTGCCAGTTGGTATTGACATCCATGGTCCCCCAAAGGATGAAGCATTGACTGTGTAAGAAGTGGACGTAATCCACCGTGACATCCCCTATTGGCTGTTTTAAAGCCTGAAGAGTTTGGAATTTTGGGCGTCGCCATCTTGGCTTTTTACAACCCGAAGTGAATAAGACACTTTTAAAGAAACGAAAAAATTTTCCAATTAACTTCCATGATCTGAAAACACTGTGAAAGGTTTATAATTCTGAGACAAAAACAAGGACGACTCCCAGAACCAACTATGATGTGGTAGCAAAATTAGCACACCCTGCTTTTTGGTCTATTTTACTCTAAATAGGATAATTTACACAAAACATAAAACAAAAATCATGCTGTCTTGAAGCAGACTTAACTAGCGATTGAGACCATAAACTCAAGTTTACAATGTTTACTGAGGTAATAAATGAAGTTAGAACTAAGGTCATTTTCTCATAGGACTTATTTTTGCAACAGGAGATGAATTTTACGATAACTCCCCCGTTTGAATTATATTGAGACTTAAAGTCAGACATATTTGAGTGTGGCAGCTAACTGTCTGCTCTGCTGCGTCACCTGGGCCCGCCCCAGCTTCCCCGACGATCCACTTCTTTGCCTACTACTGGATTAGCAGGGAGTCCGGCTGTGTAGTCTCTGACGACGGAGACGGACGGAGCCATATTTAATACAGTCTATTATCTCGAAAAAGGCTGAGTTGGAAAACACTTTTGAGATTGCCTAACCTTTCCTTTAGGGCTGTCATCAGGGCAAAATGATAAGAACAAGATTAGATCAAAACCATAAAATACAATGTCAACCTTAAGGTAAAGCTAAATAAAAATCCTCTAAAATAGAGTTTAACAACAGCAATAGCTGTTTTACTTGATCGGAAGGATTAGTGAGCCCTTACATGAGTCCAACCAGGGCACCTTGGTTTTTACTTTATTATCAAGGGGCTCCTCACCAAAACACAAAGCTCATTCATTAAAACCCATGCGCATATTGTGGAATTCGAAACAATCTTTGAATTTGTCCTCTGAGTGATGATGTCCTCTGGAGGACACTGATAACAGGAAAGTGTTGGAGAGAAAGATAGAGAGACAAAGACTGCGGAGCTTTGATGGAGTGGAAATATGATTTTTCAAAAATCGTTCGCACTTTGCTCAGCAGATATGACGGCGCTTTTCAATATTTTGAATCAAAACTCAAAATCTATGTCATGGAAGTATTCAAAATCGTCCTTTGTGGCCCCGATACATTTTGAGAAAACACTGCACTCTTTTTTTTTTATATTCCTCAGGGCTATCAAGAGTTCAGAGCACACAGATTCAAAACAAAAAAAACTCAGACACATCCTTTCGTTGTTCACAGGAGCATGCTGAGATGTTCCAATCTGGTAGTTTCACTTTCGAACAAGACACCAAACACGTAGCATGCATATATTAGAGCATACAGCCCGAAGTTTCCTCGGCTCCGTTCAGTGAAATAAAGCTGTAATATGTTGAGGTGGGTTCCCGGTATAACACACTGTTGCTTTCTTACAGTGGAGCTTTGAGGCAGCTGTGCTATTATCTTACTGTGTTCCATCTGGGCCTCTTTTTGCTTTGTACTCATAACCCAACACATTTCACTCATCTTCCACGTTAAATAATTCAGCAGCACTAACCACATTAATGGGAGCAATCCATCTCTGGTAGATGAGAGGTGGAGAGTGGTTATTTATGTACAACACCAACTGGGGAATTAAGCCTCGTCGTTCAAATGAGTTGAAGAGCAAAATAATATGGGTATCTGAACCGGGTTGGCCCCTGGGTTAGTGTTGGAGTGCAAAAGTATTGTTCAAAATAAACAGATGAACATATTGTGATATTTAAGTTCATCCCAGGGCTTTAAGGAAAACTGACATCAATCAACCAACTCACATGGAGAGTATTTCTATGTGCATGCAAAGAATATATAGAGTTTGCTGGCTCTGACTTCATCACACAAGTATCCACAAAGTTTTGCAAAGAGAAAAATGGGAGCAACAATAAAAACCCAGCCTTCAAAGCCACGTTAGATGCAGAGAATCTACTACTATGCAGAGAATCTACTACCCTTAATACACCTAATACGCAGCAGCAGACTTAGACACATCAGCTCAACAGATAATTATCAACTGAAACACATTACACTCTCCAAAATTCCCGACTCGGAACAGACTATTCGTGTGAAATGTTCTGTGGCATCGATAAGCGGGAATTCACAATTCATTACCGGTGCCGCGCGAAGACGGATGGCAGCAGCAAATCGGCAGAAATTAGCATCCAGCAAATGTCATAATGTTGCCCACATGCAGAGCAATAAAACAGCCAGCGGCCTCAGCATCCTCATCGCTTTCTGATATTGCCTAAGCACACAACCCAGAGGGAGTTTGCAGCTGTTTTACATTTATTTACTGCAGAGTTTGCAATCAGCAGAGGGGTGGGAGGGGCATTGGAGGCTTATATAGGCCCCCCCCCCCCTTTTTTTGCAAAGGGTGGCGGGTGTCGTAAATTTTGTTGTATCAAACTGAGGATGTCTTCTGAGACTGTACGGTAGGGATTGTAAGGAGACAGAGACATACATCTCGCAAGAAAGAGCCCCGCAGCTCGGACCAATCAAAGCATTGAAACACACTCGGTATCCAGCTTGTGTTCATGAGCATGCAGCTTTCTTCTCCATGGTGTTTGGTCCGGCTCAGAGGATTAGAAAGAAAGCAAAAAGTTGACGTGCACTTGCAGCAAGTGAAATGTAAACCTTGTCCTGCTTCTTTGCCTTTTTTTGCCACAGCAGCACGCTCTGGGTGTGTTCTGCATTCTTTTGATGCCGTGAGCTGCAAGTCGTCTTCAGTCTAGTCCCTCACACCACTACCAAGTACACTCACAAATGCCCTCCAGAGGCATGGAGGAGGCCCCCTTATTAGACTCTTCATCTGTCATTAACCTAAGATCCCTCCTCTGCTTATCATCAATGCTAATGAGCAATCTCGTCCTCTTGAGTGATTTGTAATGTGCACAGGCCATCAATCATAGAGCACGGATAGTGTCTGGGTACCATCATCGATGTTCCGTTGATGGTCCATTACAGCTGTACCGCTCTTTGTTCTCCTTTTAACACAGCATTGCCGTTATTATTTCAGGAAAACAAACGTGCATTTTTATATGTATCAGCGACCTTTTGCACACATTAAAAAATGATCTGCATTTAAAAATGATGCAGAATCAACGCTTAGATTTTTCAGCCGCGTCGGCTCCTCCATCATTCAGCAGCAGCACACAGTTCAGCAGGAGCTACATTACAGTAATTGATATTTGTATCCTGAGACAGTTAAGTAAAACAACCTCTCTGGCTCAAGGCAGGAGGATTTCCCTGAAATGTAAATGGAGCTCGAAGAAGCTTGGGAGTGATTTAAGAGTCAGTGACATCCACACTGTTGTGCTAAGTCAGTGGAAGTGCTGAGTGCAGGGCGCCAGGTCTGCCTCTCTCGCGCGCTCTCTCTCTTCATAACCGTCTCTCTTTTTCTATTCCACCCTCTCTATTTCCCTCTTAAGGCAGCTGCCATAACTCAGCCTCTATCTTAATCCGTTCTGAGTACACAAGCACACACATAGGCAGCCACAAGCACACACGTGCACACAGGAAGTCACAAAAGGCATTTGTTAGAAGTATGATCTCTTGGACTTTAAGATGGGCGCTCACACGGGGGGGCCAAGCAAAGACCATGTGGGTTGCTATGCAGGCAGACAAAGTAATTAGAAGGGCATACTGTGTTAATAACTGAAACACAATGAGACAGTATCAGATATGTACTCCAAACAATACAAATTAGGTATGATTGCACACATCCAGATTGTGTGCATATATATATATATATACAGTATATATATATATATAAACTTAGTATAATTATGAAAAATGTAAGTATACACACATTATCGAGTCTGAAATATCCTCTGATATTATATTTGTAATCGTAAAGCTGCAGAATGCAACTACTGGCCACTAGGGGGCAGAAAGACACCAAAAACACATCCCCAACACAGAAGTACCAATGACGTTAGCTTAGGTTAGCATAAAGACAGGAAGCAGCTAGCCTGACTAGCCTGACGTAGTTCAAAAGACATCAAGATTAAATGTTAATTGGTAACTTCAGAGGTGTTGGAAGGCAGACCTTTTCTTTACCTTAGCAATATGTTTTAATTTGTATTATTTTATTTTATTTTATTTTATTTTATTTTATAATTTATTGACCCTAGGGTCACATTGTGGTTTTTAAATTTCTGCTGTTAAGCACTTTGTGATGTCATGTCTGTGAAAAGCGCTCTATAAATAAATTTCATTCATTCATTCAAGGGAAGAGAAAAACAAATATTTCCAAAAATGTGGTCTATTCATCCAAGGCATGTGACCCATACATTGTATTAATGAAGCGTGATTTCTGTACTTTGTTCCCGTACATTTCTTTAGTTTGCCGACTGCTCTGTCTGTAAATATCGGGAAAACATCGCAGTACATTTACTCAGTGTATATAAAGAGCAGAACATATTTTACAGCAGGGTTTCAAATGTTCACGTAAACAACTTCAACCACATTAAACCCCTGTTGAAGTGCAGCCATATATTGTGTAGGTGCCGCAACAGCATCTCTGCTTGGTGTTGATTGCTACGGAAGCTTCAAGTGTGATTGCAGTTGATAAAGCAATGCGTCCGCAACAACCTCTTATGTTGGTTTATTATTTCCAGGGGTTTCTGTCAGAGTTGGCACGCGCATGAGAGATAAATGAGGTGATTTAGCGTGGTAGTCAGGGATAATAATGATGTCGTTTGGGAGGCACAGCGTTCATACCCATGTATGGTAAGATTTGAACACAATAATGAAAAGGTTAAAAATAGATTCCCTCATATGTGATGAGGGGAGGGTGGTAGAGGAGATGACACTAGCCAACCGTAGAGGGAGACTCAGCTCTTGTTAACCTAAAATATGCTGAATGCTTCATTCTTCAAACAAACTCACTCCTTTGATCAATTTGAGGGTCCTTGGAAGCACAGAGCAACACTAGTAAACATGCTAATGTATTCCAAAAGAAAGGTTGTAGCATGTATTTACAATTAAATGTGAATCACCATGGGGGAATACCAGTTTGCACTGACACACAATTCCATCCCTCTTTTCGGATAAACGGATACTGTCCTCTGTGGTGGTTCAACAGAGGACTGAAATAAGCTTGCATTCCCGGAATGGAACAAACGGACAAAGAGCCCCATTGGTTTGCCTTTGTGGCCTTATCTGGCCTCGGCACATCACGGGGGGGGGGGGGGGGGGGAGACTATGCGTGAGAGAGATCCAGTGTATCACATCCCAGGGACTGTGGGGAGTCGGTATCGCACCAGATCTCCAGGTCATTTACCCGGGTGGGTGGTTTCATTAGTCTTCTCTGCAACAATACTCGCTGATTGCCATCTTGTTTTCGCAGTGATTTATAATTCCAGCCCCTTGGAGTTTGCAGAAATACTTTAAGCAACTGCTCAAATAAGATAAGAAGGGTTCTTTATGTACGGTGTTGTCTGTGGTGTACATCAGAACGAGAGCGAGCGAATGAGAAAGAGAGGGAGAGAAGCCTCGGGGTGACGCGGTGTTACTTTTTCTTTTTTTTTTTTTTGCAAGCATTTACAGTTTTTTTTTGTGCCGGAGATGCAAGAGGCTGTTGTTCCTAACTTCTGGAAGAAACATTGGCTGCAAATGAATGAGAGAGTCGTCAGGTTCAATTTGGTTAACACATGACGTTATGCCACCTTTTAGAGGATTGCAGAGCGCGTGAGAATAAAGCAAACCCGCAGACAAAAGGGTGCGATTATGGCAGTTTTGTCGTTTCAGAGGGGGGAAGATTTACATAAAAACTGCACACAACCCCTCAAATAACAAGAATCGCAGAAAGAGAGGAGGGAAGAGAGGCAGAGTCACACAGCAAACATAAATAGACTGTAGACAGAACAATTAGGCGGCCAGAAATAGGAAACGTCACAGAGGTGTGACGGTGTTAATTGGATGCAGAAGAGATGATATGAACATGTTTTTTTTTTCCCAGAGAAGTTCTGTATCAGTAACCAATTTTCACCTCGGCGTAGTTCAGCGTTCAACGTAACATACGGAAGTTCCTAAAGACAAGACAAATCAATCTTGACTTCTCTTCTTTTTCTTTTTCTTTTTTCTTTTTTTGGTAGCATATTTTAAATTTGTTATGCAGTTAACTTCCAGCTGCTTTACACCATGACAGTCGCTGAGACCACAGAGCCATTCATTATGCACGGGAGTTTTATTACTGCCGCAAAACAGCTAATGGGCCGTGCATTTGCTCAGATTAACACGAGCCACTGCTCGGTGCCTGTGTGTGTGTGTGTGTGTGTGTGTGTGCAGGTTCAAGCAGAGCGATTCAAGCTAAACTAAAACAATACAGTCTCATGGACATACATAACTTAATGGGAACTCAGGTTTTTTTTTGTCATTTTTAATGAGAATTTTCTTTTTAATTTCTCTCCAGTTCTCCACCAGCAAACACATTTCTCTGGTTTCCAGAAACAACCTTGTTGAGTAGATTTAACTCTACTTGTTATTCCTCATGTATTCATGATGTACTCATGTTTTATGTCTGCGCATCGGTGTGGAGCAGAGGACACGATCGATTCGCTTGCTTCAACTCGTAGCTTAATAAACAGCCTGCACATGCACTAAATATCACATCTGGTACAACAGAAATCACATGAACTATAAGTAACAAATCAAAAACATGCATGCACGCATACACAACATAGGTAAATAAAAGGATCTTGAGAATATATCCAATTGTACTCAAGTACTGCAGCAGTCAAATGAACTGATGATGTCAAAAGCATCATGCAAAAACTAAATTTGTATTCACTTAATTGCTTTCAACTTGTATATATTCTTATGGCAGCATTGTGCATGTTCATACCATGATGGGCAGCAAAATCGTGAGCTAATCATGTGGCGCCTCATTATATGCCCTTGGATGTGCCTCTGGGCACTGGATCTCCTCCCATTCACTCACTGTGAGACCTCTCACAGGAGATTAGCAAAAGGCCCATCAATACCCGATCACATGGCGCTCCTCCGTCCGCAGGTTTGCGGCAGGGTTACGCTGCCTCGCAGATCAACTTGCCCACACGTCTCGCCGCGTTAGCTCGGTACCTACGTGCCCAGCTCATTATGGCGAAGTAGGCCAGTGCGTCTCTCAGTCTCTCTCCTGCTCGCCCCAATCGGCGGGGGGTACAGGGCAGGAATTACTCCGGCCCTCAGCTGTGTGCGGAGTCTGTGTGGATGAAGAGTATAGCCCGGGGCACCTCTTTGGAGAGGTCGTCGCGTCGTCTGCCTCGGCCTCCGCTGATGACCGAACAATGGACTGAGCATGATAGTTGCTGTGACTGAAGTGGACGCTAACTTCTTACCCTGAATGTGGAATGGTCAGACTTTGCCCCCGAGACATGACATTTTCCTTTGATGAGAAACAAGGGGCATGAAACCCCCAGCCCTCAGTGGCATCACATTCACACTGATTTGTGTTTTTCTTATCACGTGCATGAAAAACAGAATGCAGTAAAAGGCATCGTTTCATTGGAAACAACCTGAAAGCAGATATCAGGAAAGCCTTTTGTGCCTCCAGAGGACGACGCGCAAAATATGATAAATTGCTTCGAGTGACTTGAGTCGGTCGACTGAGTTGTCAGTTCAAGTTGCATTGTGGGTAATGTCGGTGCCATGTTTTGACGAGGAAGAGGAACGCATGGAATTAAAAAGATGAATCTACGTTGGATTGAGTCAGAGTACTCTTTTATATCTAATTCTGCAACCACAGCTTTGCAACTAAACTATTTACAGTAAGATAATTAAGACTTTTCAACACAAATGCATAATTTATGCAAAGCATTAAGGCACAGCTGTTCTGTTAGCTAAATGCTAACGTCAGCATTCTTACATGCTCACAATGGCAATGCTAAAATACTCTTGTTAAGCAGGTATAATGTGCACTATCTTCACAGTTTTGCATGTTGCATGCTGACATTGGCCATTTAGCACTAAAAACCAAGTGCAGGTTTAGTTGATGGGTATGTTATTGTTTTTTAAAGTGGAAAAACAAAAGTATCTGCCGCATTGACATTTTGACCTGATGATGGTGCTATGAAAGGTTCAGGGATCGCCAAAGTTACCACAATTCATCCTGAGGGGGAAGATGCACGTCTGTACCAAACTTCCTGGCAATCAATCCCATCGTTGTTAAGCTAATTCAGTCATTTAAAAAAATTGCTATAATTAGTGTAAACAAGTGAGGCCATTAAAATAAATGCGGTTTAAACACGACAGTTAAAACCTTTAAATGTTTTAGTGCTCTGCTTTCTTGCCTTTTGGAATAAACTGCTGATGATCATAATGTGCAGCCTTGGCATGTTGTGTACAGCATCCCTGCATAATAGGGGACTCAGGTGTCTCATGTGGACAAACTTGTCTGTGCCCCTCGTTGATGCAGCCCCTGCTTCATTAGTTCGATTCACTAACTCAGAACATGCAATCCCTTTCTGATTTCGACGGGAACACACGTTTGCTCAGAGGAAGATTTTCGGCGTGAATTCAATGTTATATGCGAGACTAATGCTGTAAGAGAAGCGCATTGTCCTTTGCTTTAACCTCTGCCATTGACTTATGCCGTGCTTTGGAGTTCATGCATCATTTAGTTATTAAAGAATACTTTGCTGCCAGCCCTCTTCAGATTGGATTTTCAGCTTAACAGATCCTTTTTTGTTCAATCTACCTAAGCTGCGAAACTGAACCCGACAGCCATTCGGGCGGGAGAGGCAGGATCTGTCCACAGTTTCAGTTTGAAAGAAAAACAGGCGACCCTATTTCACTGTACATTAAACCAATTACAGTGAGGGAGGAGGGGGGGGGGGTGCGATTTGGTGTTGAAAAGATTGAGCCAAATGCTTGTCAGCAGCACGTTTTTAAGGATGGTTCACACACACTTAATTTTTTGGAGTGAAAACAAAAAGAATCTTGAGTGTTGCACGCTGATACTAGGGGCCGCCTACAGTTTGGCGCTGGGAAAAATTCATTGAAGGAACGCAGACAGTTGCAAAATGATGATGTTCATGAATAATGATAGAGAGGGTCTCGGAGGCTTTACACACATTTTAGTGCCAGGCAGCTGGAATCTGGCACGATGAAGCTCATCGGGCGAATGCCACAAGATTCTTTGGGGGAAAATACTACAAATCCTGCTTGGCGGGAAAACAGTCGTGCGTGCGTGTGTTCACGCGGCTGGGTGTGAACGTCGGCATCCCCAACAGCATGTCCTGAGGGTCTATGGATACGACGCGTACGCGCGAGCTTTGGCACACCAACAATATACAGTCGTGTGTGAATGAACGAGCGAGACGGAGGAAGGGTGCAGAGGAAAACACAAACTAATCCTTTTGGATGCTTTGGCATCACGAGGTAGAGGACAATCACAGCCAGAGGGTTTTCTGACCCTGTAGACGAGGGCACCACAAAAGTCCCAGACCGGCACCAGGACCCAGGGCGGTGCATAGAAAGGGCATCTCCGCAAAGCACACCAGAGGCCCAGCAAATGAAAAACAAGCATCGATAGAGGGCACGAAGGAAGGAGGAGAAAAAACAATAAACAAGTCAACTCGGTTATATTCCACAAGGAGATCGCTGAGGTCACTCCACCTCCACTCAATCACTTAGGAAAGGTCCATTGCATGAGATTGCGTTATTAACCCCTGTGGACGCCCTGGCAGGCACCACTTCATTGGGATCATCAAAGCAATGCAAATCCAAGCAGCATGTTGTGTTTTGTTGAATATATACACCGGACGCGTGGAGAGCAATTTCCTCTCGACCCCGACTCAAACCCGATTCATTTCATGGAGCAATTTCAACCGATAACGGCCAGACTGAAGGTTGTTTCTCTCTGAACAGAGAAGATGAATTTCAAGTTCCATCTCCCCTGACTTTATCTGGGAGAAAAGATATTTTTCGCAAAAGTACACATGCAGGAATTCTAAACATATATATCTCAGTGTCCCAGATTTCATGAAACCTGTAAGGGGGAGGGAAGAAGAGAAAAGAAAAGGGAACTGAGCAGACGCCAGGGATAATATTTCTTATTCCTCTGTTTTTCTCCCCCTTTGTCTCAGGAAGGGTTCTGCGGGTCTGAATTATTAATTGTCTCTCTGTATTCGATTTGTACGGCTTGTCACTTTCATCAAATGATATGTGGGATCTCTCATTCTTCCGAGCATATTCTTTTCACTCAATATCTACATTTCACCTTGCTTGGTGACGACTACCATAAATTGGATTCATACTTCAGATAAATTCGGACATATTTGAAAGCTATTTCAATAATAGCATTCACTTTTTTACAACAAAAACTGTGACACCAAAAGCTTACAGGCAACAACATTGACGTTTTATCGCTTTATAAAGTTGTTATGACATATCTGTTGGCTAACAGTTTTCCTATTTTGACGTTAAAACACCCCCGCAAATATAAGTCCAATATTCTGCGTTGGTCTCTACCAAATCTGGCAATTTAGTTGCCGATTAGATACCTGAAGGTTGCATAATAACTTGAAGACTATCACCTGTCAGCGCTGTATTTTTTTTGAAGGCTATAACACTGGGGAAGCCGGACCTCTAAAGCATGACTTGTCACAGGTTGAGCCGAGAAGACCACTTATTTTGGAATAATGTCAAGCGGTAAAATCCTTTACTGTCGGTCTTTTGTATCAAATTGTCTCGTCTGAGGACGGTGTGAAGGCACTTGAAACCTGTCACGTCCCAGTTATTACGTGTTTTGAATGTGATGACGGGGAAGTAAGACTGGTAAGTACAGCAATGTACTTCAAGTTACTGTGAGGAACGTTCATGAGACACTCAGTATAATACTGAAGCCTCTATATGACCTACATAAGTAAATGAGACCATCAGGTTGTATTTTTCTAGATAGCAAATCAGACCACTTTCTAGTTATATTGGGTAAATTATGTACTTTTCTTAAATTTCATGTATTACAATTATTTCACAGCTTTAGTTTGTAGCTACTACAAATATATATTTTTAATTTTTCTTGTTTTTTTTGGCAAACAAAACATACAAAGAGCTTAAAAAGTCATCAGTCAGATCATCAGTCAAGTTTGGTCATATTGCCAAATTAGTCGTTTTTCAGTAAATTAGCAACTATTTTGAGAATAGTTTAAGTCATGTTTTTAACGTAAAAAATATTTAATGGTTTCAGCTTCACACATATCAGGTTTTACCGTTTTTCCCCCCCATTTAATATATATATTTTAATTTTGCTTGGCTAAAACAAGTTGTTAAGGTGTCGATCTGGAATATGGTCATGGGCGTTTCTGTCTATCTTTACAAACCATACAATCGATTAAAGGAGAAAAACAATTTGCAGAATATTCCATAATGATAATAATGTGCAATTAATGATGATGGTTGTTGCAGCCCGATATAAAGTAGTTCCACCTCAACTAACTACAACGGTATCCTGCTATTACATTCAAATCATATCATATATATAATAGTATAACAATCACTGGGAGCATTTCTCTGCATGGAGAGCTTTTACTTTTTTAAATGTTCAGCACATTTAACTGATTATACTGATGAGTACTCGGTGCGGCGGTTATTAGAATACACCACTGTTTGCCTAGACGGTATAAAGTCAAACTCACATAAAATGCGCTGAGGTGGTTGGTTCCCTACTTCTGCCGCCACATCCATGAGCAGGCGATCTACAATCATTTTGTCCAGCCCTATTTACCAATTAATCTCATCTCATTGGTTTTAACGACCAGAATGTTAATAATCACTCCGTAAATTGCTCATCAATCTCCCCTGCAACATCCGCCCCTCTCAACGCCACGACCACATTCTGCTGTGTTGGCTTGCCATGAGTATTTTCTTTGATCGAGTGAGGGATGGTCACGTTTTCGATTCAAATCCCTCCTTGCTGACTGCGGATATTTGGATAGAGAGCAGAGAATCCATTCAGCACTCCCGCTAATGCATCTTTAGCGTCGAGACTCGATGGCGGGATTGAGACACAGCCTGCCTGTACTCCAGGTTGCCTGTTTCATAATGTGTGCTCTTAGTTTTGCCTTATTATGAATTGAAACGCCTTTTTGGATTGCTTACGTGGCCCCTCCCCCCCCCTCTCGTATAAGGCTCAAGAGAGGAAGGCATACTTAGAGACCTGAAATACTTTTAGCACTAATGTGCTGTTCAGTGAACCGTCACAGTGCCAAGATTGACACCATTTTTTACGCAGCCCCCCCATTAGTGTCACTCAGCCTCCATCGTGGCACATTAAAATACACTAATGATGTTTCTTCACCAAATGTCTAATGGAGTATTAGCCGAGAGAGTGGCTGCTCTGTACTTACTGCACTTTCACCTGAAAAGTGGCACAAAATAAATTCCTCAGTGAGTCAGAAACGTATTACAGTTGCGTTGCTGGTGGGGGAAATGATTACTGACAGGGTAAGTCAATGGCTTCATGCCTTAGGAGCAAGACAAAAAAAAATTCACTGAGATGACACAAAGTGAAAACCTCCTTTCCTTAACCGCTGTTCCCCGAGTTGACCGTGGTGGCTTTATTTCGGCTGTGTGGCAATGCAAGGGGAGGCGGATCAGTGTCAGTGGAGGCAGGCATGAGGCTTAGTTCCAGCCTCGGGCCGTCCCTGCTGCTCTAGTGGCCTGCATAGAAAAGCTACTGAAGACCCCTTTCGCATGGACAGCCGTCCCCCCCCCCCCCCCCCCAACCCTCTCCGGACACCACTCTGGAACTACTGAAGGGGAAATCTGCCTTTCCGCAAGGTCAGGCTTTAGGAATGACTGACACCTGCTGCCGGCCATGTTGAACATGGCGTCCAGAGGCTCTGGAGCACAGCTTTATCCCTTTTTACTCCATGTTGGATTCATAAAACACAGAGGAGGCTGATGGGAACGCTTTTAGTTTGTATTCGGGTATTTAATGGACCAACTACGTTAAATTATTATGAATCATCTTGAGGGGAACGTGAATGTCTGGACTAAAGTATTGGTTCTTTTGTGACCAGTTCAACGTGAGCCTCTGGTCTTTTTTTTGGTTCTGGGAACAAGTGCTTCTGAGACAGATCTTAAATTTGATGTTATGTGAATTACAAATAGAGAAAGTATCCCCGCTATGGCATCTATCCTCTCGTGCCATGTTGCACTTTACTACGTACTTCCATCCTGCATTGCACACATGTTCTGACTGGGGAAAAATTAAGCCGACATGAAAATGTGGATAAAATGATGGATTTGGATTTCATAGCACCCTTTCGCCTAATCATGCGCCTGCATAACAAGCTTCCATGTCTCTGATCGAATGGAACGGCTGCTAAATGCAGTGAGCCAAAAGCCATGGAAGCCAATAATGTGTTCAGGGCTACTGTATGTATGGAAAGTAAGAAAGTACATTTATATATATGGCTTGGAAAAAATTCAACTCTGTGCATTTTTGACCAGGAAAGGCTCTTTTAATGAGAAAACAAGCTTCAGCTCTTGTACTCGCCAGGGCCTTCCATGTTATGAATAGCTTGGACGCCTATACATTACAGCAAGAAACTCAACATGTCTGCCAGGGGTACTTGGGGAAATCACATTCCTTGGTGTGTGGGAGTGTTGCTTTTTATTACCTGCCTCAGAGCTTCAAATCCAATTCCATCTCCTCACTTCTCCCTGGGCCTTGCTCTGTCAGTGTAGAGAGAACATTGGATAGGTGACGATGCAGCCTCGTGGATAGAACGGCTATAGCCTGCAGGTGACTTTAAATTAACACCCTTCATTAAGAGCATCCATCACATTGGATCCATAGGGATCCATCACGAACACCCATGACACGAAAGTAACGAGTCCACGGAAAATGGCACCAATTCTGAATACATGCACATCAGTCCTCGGTGAAATAATCCACCTGTCTGACAATCGTGTCCTCGATAGATTATTCTGGGTATGGGTGGAAGATGTCATACGTCTTTTTGTTTCTGTGCTGGTTTCCAGCTCTGGCTGGCGGTGAAACAAGGTGGATTTTCCAACCACAGGTTTAGGAGAAAGTCTGAACCTCACTGTACAATTCTGTGCTGGAATGGGGAAGGCCTCGGCATACATTCTTTTGTGTTTGTCATACAACACAGCTGCATCCTTTATGAGGAAGAGAATGCCTAACCAGCCATCCAAGACGGAAGGCAGGCCAGGCATCCGGGGTGACAGCAAAGGGTACTTCGTTCACATTCAGGGGGACTTAGACAATATTCCCCTGGCCAACTTATCCTGCTGAAACAGCGGCCACACTTGGCCGACAGAGCTGTGATTCTTCAGCGGCCTGGAAACTGCGAGGCTAGCGGAGGCTTTAGCAAGGGGGGGGGAGGCAAGAAATCTGGGCTGCCGAACACACCACTGGGCCCGGGATCCCTGAGTTGAATTTCTGAAAGGCTCATTATTCTGGACTGGGGAGAAAGTGGCATTGAGGGGTGGAAGTGAACGGGAGCTCAAAGCAAAGTGTCCATCAGAACTGCCGTGGTGCGTTTAGACACATCACCGCTGGGACAAATGGGGATCAGGGGTTGGAGTGAGATCATGTGATTCACAAGTGTCAGTACCACACTGTTTCATTGTGCAGATGGCACCGTTGTCACACAAAAATATTGAAGCCCCATAGAATATCCCTGTCTCAATCATACAATTTGATTAATAAGGGGATAAAAAAAAACTTGTTCCAAAAGCTCAGACTTGAAAAAATAAATAAAGACCGTCATTGATCACGCACCTGCGACATGATTATGTTTGATTCAAATTAAAACATGAAAGATTCCCTTTAGTTTGACAAAAAGTCCAGTCTCAGTGCAGCGGAATACATTACTATCTCAGCTTACCACACTCATGACTGACATCTCACCAATCTACATTCAAGGGCTTCAAAAGGGAATAAAATTATGAGGAAATTACAAGGCAAGTGAGTTTTGGTCCCACACAGGGAATTAAAACTTATTATCTGTGACAACCTGTCAGCCAGCGAGAACTCAAACACGAGCACAAAGCTCTGTGAGCCACAGAAGGGAGTTGGGGAAAAAAAAAAAAGAATGATGAAGGAAAAGAGAAAGGGGCAGTTAGAGACATCATTTTCGCACGGAAAAAGCGCCTCCCGGAAAGGCTGAACGGTAAATCTTTTTCGACGACTGTGATTTGACAAGCTTGATCTCAATGTACAGTATGGTCATATCATTTTTCAGATCCTACGTTTGTTTTGGATTTGGACTGAACTGATCCTGTTTATATGACACACTGGGAGCTTAGATGCAATTCTTTCAGGAGATGGCTCGAAAATAAAGAGGAGAGACATGAAACCAATCGGCTCCAGAGAGTAAAATTATGAATTACATCTTTTTTTTATACATTTGCAACCAACTGCAGCTGCTGATAAAGAATAAGCAAAACAAAGTATATATATCAACCTGCCATTAAACAAGCTCAAGCATAGCCCATCACAGTCACTTTAACCAGTTCAAGGGAATTACAATACTCTCCGGAGTCAACAGTCAGATGCAATTAGTGGGACTGATGGCAAATTAGACTAAATGATCATGCTATCTGATTTAATGGGCCTGGAGTAGCGCTCGCTCGCACTTCCACGGACATGATGTCATCAACGTAAATCCCTCGGGGACGAGTCATACATTTTACTTTAATGTCCCCCAAGGAAATCCACTCCGATTCGGTCCACCCACCCCTAAAATCCCACCTGGGAATGCTCAGAGAGCTGCATGAAAGCACTTGCGAAGCTTAGTGAAAACTTCAGAAAGAAACAGCTTCTTAGAAGTTGGTCCGAACATCCAAGCATTACCGAGTTTAGACAACTTCAGAAAAGCCTTAAAGCTTGGCTACTTCTTCGAGAAATGTTTTTTTTTCTCTTCCTTAAAAAGACAACAAAAAACTGTTTTTGCGTGCGGTAGTTTTGACCAGCTGTGTGCACGGCTCTGTTCACGCTGAATGCGTGAACAGAGTTAGTACAATGAGCTTCCCTGTTAAATAATACGGTGGCGGGAAGGGAGGGAAGGGGATGAGGAGAATTTTGGTTGCTCATTCCTCGGCTTTGTGTCATCCTGCTGACATCTGCTACATTTGCATGGCAGCTGGAGATCCTTGGATTAAGCGCTTACAAGAGTATTGCCATATCTCATTTAACAACATAATCATCTTATGAGGAAGGCGATGTTTCATCCC
The DNA here is from genome assembly GCA_028022725.1 of Lycodopsis pacificus. Lineage (NCBI taxonomy): Eukaryota > Metazoa > Chordata > Actinopteri > Perciformes > Zoarcidae > Lycodopsis > Lycodopsis pacificus. The sequence continues at coordinate 11,640,179 of CM051710.1, read as the reverse complement.
TGGTGCTTTACAAAGCTTGGCATGCAGCTTCCACCGACTCTCTCCCTTTCTGCCTCTCATCTGTCCCTCCTCTCTGTCTTTGTCTCTATCTGCCTTTCAAACTCTCTTTTTGCTTGCAACTTTTGGGTGGAACAGTAGAGATCACATTATTTACCAGACAGCTCTTTCAATTTTTTTTTTTTCTTTCTCCAAGGCGATCTGGTCCTCGAAAGCTCATCAACATTTCCCCAAGGTCTCTGAAACAGCCAGTAAAAGAAGAATGTGCCACATAAAAAAACAAAAGCTCCAAGGATGCCTACACTTCAATGCTGCCTCTCGTGGCCAAACAAGAGGACAGTTAAAGACACTGGAAGCCACAAGGACAATGTCTCTGGGGTTGTATTCAGCTTGTATTGATCATGTTCAGAAGCTAAAAGGGGCACTCCAAACATTTCTATTGATGTTACTCAGGAGTGAAGGCCTGCACCAAAAAAAAAAAAGGTTTTCTCTGGCTTTTTCTTTATTTTATACACTTTATTTTGTGGGTTGCATAATTAATGTTTATTAAATGCCAACATATCTCAACATCGATTGCAGGGATTGCCATAACATTTTGTAGAAACATTCACGGTCCCCTGAGGATAAAGCTTAATGCCCCTGGTTTCAGCACGATGTTGATGATTATTTTTTGCTCAATAAAGTTTTATTTAAAGGTATTATTATTTCAAAATAAAGCACACTTCTGCCATGATATGTGGTGACGTGTACATGGTGATTTTCTGGCTCTGAGTAAAATTTCCTGACAACTATTGGAAGGATTGCCATGCAATTCGTAATAACTTTGGTGGTAATGGCAGTCCTAGCTGTAAATGTTAGCATTTAGCTAGCACGCTAAACTAGGATGGTGAGGGGCAAATGTTACCTCAATATTACCAGCAGCATGCCAGCATGAGTATGTTAGCGTGTTATGAGTATATCGTGAGTATGTTAGCATGCTGATGTTAGCATGCTAATGTTAGCATGCTGATGTTAGCATGCTGATGTTAGCATGCTGATGTTAGCATTCGGCTCACAGCCTCACATGGCTGCCAGTAGCTGTAGCGATAGACTCCAAGTCTTGATATTGCATTCTCGCTCTTTAATCGTTCTCTTTCCCCTCTTTTTCCAAAAGCAACGTAGCTTCTGCTTTGACAACACAGTAAGCTTGGCTAGCAGCAGGAAGAAGGGGAAAAATATCATAATAGGCAACAGGAAATATTTATAGTCGAGGCAAAAGAGAGAAAGTCCAGACACAGTTTTCTTACATCAGTAATGGTTTGCATGGTTTCCCAATAAGGGTTATTTACTGTGACCTTTTCTGGGCTTCAGACAGGGAGATAAATGGGTCTGTGTCCACTCAGGTTACCAACACAAGTCCAATTATTTTTTTGTCCTGGCTATCCAATCTGGTTTGCCTTTTTCTTCTTTTCCTTGAGAATGAGATCAGATCTCTGCCTGCTCTTGGATTCTTGGCTCAAGCTGTCTCTCCTCTCCACACCGTGTTTGTTTCATGAAGAAATCCACTGCATCAGAATCATCACATGAGTGCGTGATATGAGATAGCAGCATGGTGCAACAATGTGCTGATGCTGTCAAGCCCTTTTTTCTTCCCTCTATAGTTGCACTGGTAAGCGATTCATATTTTGCTTTTACAGTGCCTCGCAGTCGAGATTGTCTCTCCGCGGAGGACCAATCGGCTTGACGGAGAAGGCCTCCGTATTTCTCTACGGATGGAAAATAGACATTGGGCACTGTACTGTACATGGAATGCCACTATTAAATGTCTGTAAAGCAATATAATAAAGATAACAGCTGCTAAAATAAGAATATTTAGGAAGTTTTCACATGTATGTATGAGGTAGTGGAATCGCGCAAACAACAAAGACATGGACAGTCGTCATTTATTTTTTCCTCTCGGGTACAAATATATTTTGGGCTTTTAACGTCCACATCAGTGAAAGCTAGTCGACGAGGCTAACAATGCTAACAAAAGTTGTCTTGTGAACAAAGCGGGTATTATAATTCATAAGTGTGTGAGCAAATTATGTTCAACTGCCTGAAAGAAAATGTATTGATGCTTTAACTAAAAACTGACGGGTAATAGATACCATTTACAGGAATTGTGCGATATCTTTGGACAGCGCCAAGCTAGCTGTTAGCATTGCACAGATTCATTACAGCAACATCTTCAAAAGTAAGTCCAAGTATACAATATGTGTATGAAACAAACTCTGAGGGACTGACTCTCTGTAGAAAAAAGAAATGTAGGTCACATACGCCAAACCACTCAAGAAATCACAGAACAATAACTGCAAGGACGGGGTAATATTAGCCTTTTATATGAATTGTATACAAAAGGAGGGCATTCGCCAGAGGGACAATGTCTTCTATTCTCAGAGACTGCTCTTCACATTCAGACGGGGACATGGCGGGTCACCAAGTCTACTTGTTCGGCATCGTTTTTGTTCCTTTTTGTTAAAATGTCTCTTAATGTGACTCAGCTGAGGTATCTCGGAGAGCCATTAAAGCAAGCTTAGCCTCATCATAAAAGGTAGGGGTTTTACTCCGTACTTCTTCTTCAGCACTCCGAGCTTTGTTTGCATCTCATTATATCCTCACTTCTGTCTGCGTGGTGCCAGGAACGCATGGCTTCTCATCAGCTTTATCCTCAGTCGTTCTGTAGTGCCACTCATTGTCTGGCTTGATCGAAGTGTTTGTGACACGACCTCTTTTATTGAACTTCCTGTACGATCCACCTTACTTTTTTTTCTGTTCACTATTATTGTTATTAGCGGGAGAGCTCTGAAAGCCACAATCAGCTGTTTCTATGCGCTTCCCCCTGCGGATTTGACAGAGATAATTAATGTATTCTTTGCGTTTGAAACAGTATCCGCATGCTGTTGTTGTTATTCAGCCTTCCTGAGACTATTGCATGGTTAAATCAATTACTTTTATTACATGAAAGAAAAGTGCCCTGTCGCAAGTTTTTCCAGCCCCCTCAGTCTGTTCATCCATACGCACATCTATTAGATTATAATCGGTCCAGGCCGACATTCTTCAGAGACACTGTAAACATTGTGCACATTCCATCATCTTACTTTCACACACTATGCAGCTCTTTTCCTTTTTATATATTCTTCATAATTAGTATTTTCTATTTTATGATTTTTGCAGGACTGTTTTTTTTTTGTTTCTGCTTTTATCACACTTTTTATTGTTGTGCCAAAAAGGCAAATTCATTATATGTGAAAACCTACCAGGCAAAAAACTAACTTTCATCTTTCAACCCCCAAAGGTATGGGGTCCAAACTGTGGAACCAGTGCTGCAGGCTAAAGATGGAGTCTGCAGTGACGTGGGAATCGATCATGAGCAACGCATATTTCCAGTCAAATTTTTTTATCACCATTATTTAGGGTAACGTAATGAGGAAATCATTCTACATTTCCTTACATTCTTTCTACTGCGGTGCAGTACGACTCTAAAGAAGCAGAACCTGATTTCCCACAAAAACACCAACTAAAACCTGCCACATGAAGCGAAAGCTGTTTTTCCTCTATGATCACTTTAACCATGATTGATGTCTCCTATTAGACATGCAAGCGAGATAAATCAATCAATGAATAAAGTATTTGGGGTGCAAAGGAGAGAATTAACTCACTGGGTTATGCATGAGCTAAAGGCTGTTTGATATAGCTGCAGCTCAGCATATGGAGGAGTGAATTTGAATGGGTTGGAAGGAACAGGTGGTCAGGAGAATGAGGGGTCTCTGTAGGAAAGGGGGGGGAAATGTAAAGACTGTAAAAGGGCTTCAGAGGCTTTCTTTTTTAGCAGCAGAGACAGAGACAAGAAAGGAACAGGACTTAAATGATTAAATCCTGGTTTATAATTGTTGTCTTTAATTAAAGTCAGCAGTTAAAATCTGAGAGTGAACAAAACATACCACATTAATTCCATTTTGATGGCGCACGTGTGTGTTATTTAAAGATATCTTAAAATATCTAAAATAAACAATACAATTATGTGTTGTCCTTGTTAAAGCGTGCATCATGAAACTATTCTCAACGGCGCTTAATTGACAAACCTGACTGACCGGAGCATTTCTTGATTCTCACTCTAAATGACTGAGTGGGTTGATGGATTTCCTGGCACGGCTTCACGCGTTCAGAAGAGCGTGCTCGTGATTTGCTTATGAGTAAACTCATTACCACACATGCACAAGATTCTCCATTAGATGGAAGACTCATCTCAAGTAATAGCAGTGCTTCAGTCTTCCTCCTTTTCACACTCCTCACCCCCCAACCTGCCCCCAAACCTCCTTTTCTTTCCTCCATACATCTCCCCGTGAGCAGCCATGGGGATGGGATATAGCCCGGGGGCACCGATTTCCCTGAGCAAGCAGCCTGCGATTGCATACTGGCCTAATAAACCTTAAAGTATTTATTCCTCCTGTTGCTTTCTCTTTTTCTTTCCCCATCTGCTTCCCTTCTTCCTTAAAAAAAGATGGTGGCCAGTGCTGCCCGGGTTACTTTGATACTTTGAGTCTGATATTGCTGTGTTGTTGTGTTGGTGCTGTCCATGGTACTGAAATGCAGCAGGAGTTAAATACAACTTAGTTTGGTTTCTCAGGGTGCTCATGTGAGTGCTCAGAATAGTGGATTTAACCTTGACCATGATTGTTACGTAACCATAACGACATGGTTATTATTGTGACTACGGCTCCAAGGGTCCCCTAACCTTAAGGGAGTATCTGTTTTAACTAGAACCCCGATTCAAAAGTCTCATTTAGAGGTGTCATTTATTACGTCTATGTTTCATTCCAGAGTGCATAGACCAACAAGTGACTTTATTAGAGAGATGGAGTCAAAATATCCTCAGGAGAACATAAAAAAATGTCTCGAGACCCAGACTGGACTTGAGTTCCACAGCCCTGGCACAGCCCAACAGCCCAACAGCCACATGGCATGTGCTACCAGCTTAGGCTGCACACAACCGACACTCCCCTAAACGACTATAAACTGCTGTCGGACAGGATGTTGAACCGCATTTTACCTCCTGTGCATCTCTAATTTCCCTTGTGTAATCTGAAAATGTTTAACCGACAAGCATAATTCAGCAACAGCACCTCTCCAAGTGGCAGCAGTCACAACAAAGCCCCCCGAGCGAAGCGTCTTAAATAAAACGTGAGGAATTATGCGCTGAGTGCCGCGCATCAATCACATTGATTCTCCAGGCCTCACCATCCTATATAAAGTCCTTAGTATAATAATGTTGTCAGTGGATTTGGAGCGAGGTGTCTTCACACTGCCAGTGTCAGTTCATTTAGATGCTCCCTCGGAGCGCTGGCAGCTATCATTGCTCATAACCACCGTGTCAGTCAAAGACGGGGGCAGAGACACAGCATCGTGTCCTTCGGAGGTGCTAACATAATGAAAGAAAGACGCCACAGCTCTGTGAGAGGGTGTGTTAAATGTTGTTTCCAGGAATACCAGATGTGTGACTTGGGCAGGGGGAGCCTTTAATGGAAGCAAACTACTTTTGACACTCTTCACTGTCAGTTTGCTTTCAGGGTAAAGTGCATTCGCAGAGACAGGAGCACTGCCCCGACAGTGACTGCTCGCCCCTGGATCCCTCACTTGTCACATTTTGTTTTGAGACAAGCATGTGTGGGATGTGCGTCGATCGTCACAAGATAAGTTAAAATCTTTCAGAACAACAATAGCAAGAATTGTCCATTGCGGGAAAAATCAAGAACATTTGCTCTCAGATATGGAGTCACAATTTTGTGTTGCTGCAACAGCTAGATATCTTTCTTCCTTTTGAAATGCTAAATGAAAATGTCCGGTATTACCCAAAATCTCCGTGCTAAATGTGGATTTTATTTCGTTGCCAGGTGCATACAGCGTTCGTTCTTCCCTCATCACGCATTCATGAGATGTATTTATGGACTGACAGTCAGGAAATAGGCCACAGGAAAACATGTGCTAGCCAGTGCTTTGCGATGTCTAGAAAAGATTCAGAACATTTCAGAAAGTGTTCATCACCACAGTTGCCGTGTAACATTCCTGTCGACCTCGCTGCGGAAACATGATTAGTATTTGGCGGGAGAAGGGGACGGATATTCAAGTATAAACCAATTTGGTAATTAATACATTGACTCGATTGGTTTTTTTGCCGTCATAACATCAGAAATATGAATAAATGGAGCGATGTGTTCTACTACACTAAGACCAGGAGGGTGGATCACATCACTCCAGTTCTAATGTCTTTGCACTGGCTTCCTGTCCGACAAAGAATTTACTTTAAAATCCTGCTGTTGGTTTACAAAGCACTGAATGGTTTAGGGCCAAAATACATCTCTGATCTGCTGCTACCTTATGAACCATCCCGACCCCTCAGGTCGTCTGGGACCGGTCTACTTTCTGTTCCCAGAGTCAGAACTAAACATGGAGAACCAGCGTTCAGTGTTTCTGCTCCACATATCTGGAACAAAGTCCCAGAAAGCTGCAGGTCTGCTGAGACCCTCAGCTCCTTTAAATCAAGATTGAAGACTTTTCTGTTTGCTGCTGCCTTTAATTGAAACACATTCAATTAATATATTAATCAATTTCCTGCATTTCTGCATTTTACTACTGCATTTTATTTCTTACACTGTTTTTTAATGTTTTAATGAATGTTCTTAATTGTTTTTAAATCTCCTTTGCCTTATGTTTTGATGCTTTTAATGGTTTTATGTGAAGCACTTTGAATTACCTTGTTGTTGAAATGTGCTATGCAAATAAACTTGCCTTGCCTTACTAAAACTGTAAAAGGACATTTAGCTTTACTTTTATGTTTTGCATACAGTATGCAAAATACAAAATCTTTGTTTTTCTACTTCAAGGTGATTCCTCTTTTTTTTTGTTAGTGTCGGGCCTTCAAAAAGGGGGTTCATTATAAAGATGTGAGCCCTACATGGAAAACTAAACCAGCATGATACATGAGTCATATATTCACACCAGATCAAATAAAAGATAAGCATATGATCAGAGATTGTGTTTGTTTGTTTCTGGAGAAACAAAAAAGCTGGTCGGGGAGAGTAAATCCAACATTAGAGTCACAAGCGCCTCCGTGTTCTTCCCTTCATGTTCATTTCACATCTAAAGTACCTGTGCCCTCGAGGGATTAAAGGAAATAAATCCACTATTATTCCAGGTTTTGTCTCTCTCTCTCTTTTCTTTTTTTTATGAATGATCCTTTGATTTAAATGAGGCCAATTTCCTTCTCATTAACTCAATAAAAAGCCGGCACAAAAGTCACAGGTTGAACAGTTTTTTTTCCCTGTACGTGATCATTTTCAGTCGTCCCCCCCCCCTTCTCCATGTTCCACAACCCAATTAGACTTGCGCAGAACACTGCAAAGTTGCTGCCCTAAGCAGTTTGGTGGCTCCGAAATGCTCAAGGTGTGTCATTATCTTGTATTAGTGCACCACCTGCCTTGCCATAATGATTAGCTAATTGGCTCCGCACGTGTCTTGAAATAATAAGGAAAGGAGACGTTTTACTCTGATTAAGGAAGCACAGGAAGTCAGTGAGAGCAAGGCCACCGAGATCTGGCTGCAGTTCTGAGGCGCTGCATGAATTGTGTTCAGATCTGATTGCTGTGTACCGTGTGGTTTTAAGGTAAATGCTCATATCAAATAACAATCATGTCAAGGAAAAGAGAGAAGATGTCTCGCTCATGTACTTTCTCTCTCACTAAGTATTAACATACTGCAGTTAGTTAAAACAATTATGCAAACAGTGGTTGGCTCTTATGTAATGGTTTCCTTGCTAACAAAATGAGTTTGTCTCATTATTTAAGCAGCTAATTTAAAGTGGAATGTATTTTCAATTGTAACACAAATTCCTGTGTTTAAAGCTGCACTATTCCCTATTTATTTTTAAATAATAGTTTAGATGAAGTGAAACATTTATGAGCTAAAGACTCAAGAATTCCCCTGAGTAGTTGGCGGAGAGCAAAAGCAGCCATAACAGTAAATATTAGACTTATATTTGTTGGTTTGCTAGAAACACGGCAACACATGAATGCCGATGTGTGTGCTTGAGGTGTCAATTGGCAAATTCTTGCTAACACGTTACCTGTAACAACTTCATCAGGTGATGATATTTTAACACGAGTTTACAGCTTGTTCTGCTGCCTGAAGTGATGACAAATGAAAGGAATCAAGTAAAGCTTTAAAACAACTAAGATCAATTATTTGAAATTGTGTCTCCTGTGTTTTGTTAAAGGGACACAAGAGATAAATACAATTGAAATATATTGTCTGTCTGAACATTCTCTCAATGATCCAATATTTGCATTTGAGTGATTTGTAACCGTGACACCTTGAGCGTTTGTTGCATTGTGGGTAGACTACATTCTGACTGTGAATGACTCTACCCGTGAACATATTATTGAATTCATGGATCTAATTTGCATATGACGATGTGAATCTTCTTCACAGCCAGGACCTCCAAATTGCTGATCAAATTTTTCCAAAGCCCGATTGTTGACGCGAGTTCCTGCCGTTTACCATCGAATGCCAGCGAACTACACACAGACCAGTCAGTGTAGGGAACCCGCTTCAGCATAGATCAGTTCTTTCAATCTCCGTATCAAATGTTTTTTTTTCCCAATTTAAAACGTATACTTTGCACCGCAGGGAGGACGCAACTGCCTGAGGATTGTATTGAAATAGTCACACTGCCGCACTTCACATACATATTTCAAACACAAGGTCATCCTCCACAGAGGGAAGGAAATGTGTCTAGATTACCCCGACTACTTCTGCCATTTCCACATTGCAGGTATGCGCTCTGTCCTACTGGTAACACACGCTCTCTATTTGCACTTGAAAAGAAAACTGTCGCCGGTGCTGAAGAGTGTCTATAAGCTCGGTGGCATAGTGACTACTTGTGGGGTCATGCAGTCAGATAATATGATAGCTCCACTCCTTCCCACAAGCAAAATTGTTTTCCTAAAATGGCAGATTAGGGCTGGTCATACATCTGCATCCTAAAAAAAAAAAAAAAAGAAGCTTCCCGCAAAGATTAGCTCTGTCAAGACGGTAAACAGTTGGTCGACGGTATCATTTTCAGTTTATAATTTACCGATTGTTGAATTTTACCATTGTTCATACGTACTGTTGTTCATAATGGCAAGCCAGCCATTACAATTTAGCAATGCACTTTAATCGTTAATTGATAATTTAGTTGTCTAAGAACTGCCACAGTCATACGCAGCACTTCAGCTCTTAATGCCTGCAACATAATGCACGTCTCAGGTGCACTGCATACTTCATCCCATGCTTCGCTCTTTCTCTGAAATTTCAATTTTAACCGGATTTACATACACAAATGTGGTGTCATTCAATTCCAAAAAATTTTTTTGTACTTAAAAAATCTACTGTTCATAACTTGTGTGGGATGCCTTATGTTTTACTTAACAGACCTACAGTATGAAATAAGCAAGGGTATCATAAGCACCCATCTTGGATCGTGCTGAAGGGTTGCCTGGCGTCTGCTCAGTCCCAGGCCTCCAGTACTTATGTCGGGGTTGTTGCCACTGGGATACATAGTAAGGGGAAAGTGGCTGATTGTATTGGTTGCTCTGGGAAGTCCCCAGGCGGTGGAGATAACACGAGCGCTCCACGGGGGACCTATCAATGAGTCATGACCTTGGCTATCTTCCTTCAAACATGCGCACTGACACATGGCCATGAGAGTGACATCATATCAAGGTAACCAAATGGATAGGTGGGTGCAGGTTTTGGTGGTAAAAGGGGCTTGGTTCCATTTTGAAGGTGCATTGGGAGAAGGCCGAGGAGAGTGGTGGTTAAATTGTCCATTAGCACCGTTAGGAGATGGACTCCTGGGCTTTGGGAAGCTTGCTTCACCATTCACCGGAGAGACTCGTGGCTTTCTGTCTGTTCAAAACATTTTTTTTCTAAAAGCTTTTGGGATTCCTTCTCTGACCCTCCAAAAAGGCCACGGGTGAATGGGTTGCTTGAGTCATAACAGAATGGTCCTCTTTGCAGGAAATTGAAATAAATAATTAATCGGGGAGAAGAAGCATTATAACCAAAAACAATAAAGCCGTCCTCCAATCAATGTCATGACTCAATGCAACGCTCACTGCAATTGTATTTCATCTGCAAATAAATGGCAGTGTGCGATTATATATTTCATTGGAGACAGTTTGATATGATCAGTGCTCATTGTCCCATTCGTCACATTTCAGATGTTGTCAAGAGAGACATGCTGCTGGCTGTTAATCTGCTGTTATTTCTGCCATCACTAATGTGCAACATTCAAGAAGAACACTGTTTGTTTTGATCAATATAAAACACAGGTAGGTAGCCAACATTAAACAATACAAACAGTATTATTTCATCTGGTTGAGTTGTTGAGTAGCAGCGGTTTGAAAACCCATTTAAAATGCATTTATACTACAAGTATTCCACCACCACTGAATTCATCCGTACATTACACATTTCCATGACATTAATCTGGCAAATATATTTACCAGACTGCAATAGTGTCATACAAACACCTCCGTCACATTATGACATAATTTCAGGGGAATATGTGAATCTAATCTGACAACTTGATGCGTCAAAGAGAGCTGGAAGGTAGATTTAGAAGCTGAACAAAGAAAAACGTTTCAGCGCTATTGTTCAGTTGAAGCTACACATCAACACAGTATTTTCTTTCTTCTTAAAAAAATGTGAAATGCAATCACTGATAAAGCTGCCGGGCACCGATTCATCTATAACGGATTCAAATCACTCGTAGAAACACTAACTGATAAACACAACACCGCCCAGATCAGTGATTAATAATTCATCCTTTAAAAGCATAGATAACTTACTACCGCCACATAGAGCAGGTGGGGGGGGGGGCTCTGGGGTGCTCATACCTGCAGTGTTATTGCGATGCCGCCTTGACAGTTTTTCTGCTAACCCAGTTTCCAACAGAGTGTGTTTCACCTTGGGGCCAAGCAGAGAGGCACTATTCAAATGGGGATAAAGTAGGCTGACAGTCGCCCCCCCCCCCCCCCCCCACCCCCCACAGATATGTCCTGCTTCAAAACCTAAACATCTCTCCTCGCTCCCGGAGAATAAATAAAGAAATAAATCGACGACAAGCAGAAGAAGAAGAAATACTAGCGCTGCCGCATCCTCCGGAGGATAACAAGAATAATGCTTTCATTTGCTGCGGGGGCCTCCACTCTTCACCAACTATAGACATGGCTTTTATGGCTGTAGTATTTCTGATTGGCATCCTAGGACAGCCATTTGAATTATTTAATAGAGCTCCCGTTGCCTGAGTGGAGGGAGAAAAAAAGAAATATGTGTTGTGTTTGCGTGTTTTTGTTATTGGGAGTTTGATGCCCTCGCTCTTTGCTTTGGCATTCTCTCAGGCTTAACTTCAGTCAATCGAGGCTCTTCTTTTCGCAAACAACTCAAATGTCACATTCATTCTGAAGAACGGCGACAAAAAAAGCGTTTTGAGCATCTCGGGGGGGGGGGGGAACAAGGCGACGATTGAGCCAAAAACACTGCCTTTTTGGTATTTTTGATGATTAAATGCGAAATGAACACACTCCCTTGTTTCCTCCCACAGGTGCCCAAAGGGGCGACTCAGTCAATCCAAGATCACGATGTAGAACACAGAGCGGATATTGAAGGGATCTGGGCCCTGGGCTTCAACGAACCCGATCCATTCCCTGCCACGGAAGAAACGGAAAAAGAGAAAGAAGAAGGAGATGAGTTGGTCTCTGTGGTGGAGCTATTTCTCCCCAGAGCCTCGTGTGGGAATGTGTAGGTGTTAAAAGATCTCCTGCCCCCCCCTTCAACATTATTCAACTCTCTGCCTCCCTTACTTTATATATTTCTCTCTGTCTCTCCCTGACAGCGTGTATCGAAGATTTTGAAAGACAAGAAATGAAATTAGCAAGTCAAAAAATCATATCCAGTCCTGATAAATGGAATGCATTGTGACCCAGCTCGGATATTCAGCGCATTGGGGGGGGGGGAGTTGTAGCCTGAATGTGACGCAAATATAAAAGCACCTTGCTATCTGGGCAGACTGTTTAGATATGACCGTCAACAGCTGGACACGACCCGTTTGACCAGGCCCGGCCTCAACCCCCGTGACTGTCCCCCTCTTCCCATCTCCCCATCCCGTCTTTATCAGGACTGATCGCCTCAAGCCTGTCTGACCTTGGCAAGCAGATAAAGCAGCAGACAGATAAGGGAAAGAGGAGGCAGGGGAACGAGCAGGGAGGGAAGGAAGAGCAAAGAGGAGTGGCTTGCCATGAGATGCATTTCTTTCCTAAACTCTGGCCGTTGGAGAATCCCAATTTACATGGCCGGGGAAATCCTGTGGGAAGCTTTATGATAGATGAATAAGAGTTTTCTACCCAGGGGGAGGAGATGAAGTCTGGGATGACCTGCTTTTGCAAATTCGGCCCCAGAGAGAAGAAAGAGGAAGCCAGGAAACTTCTGCTTTTGCAGAGTGGGTATCGTTGTTCGGGCCCTCAAGCGACATTGGAGTGCTAAATGTATCATTGTGTCACATTTCGGAGTATGAAAGGCTTTATAGATGCAATATGCCCCATCAGCAAGTTAGTCCTGAAGTTCGTTTAAATCCAGTATTTCTTGATGCTGTACCCAGAAAAAGACAAAACAATGAAACCATTACAAACATATACTTCATATCTCGTCAACAAAGTTCTTGACGACCTTTTTTCATGACATGAATGAGACAAAACTAAATACAAAGCATCCCTTGAGAATGAGAGGTAAAAACTAAAAGATATCGCGTTGTCTGGTCAGTGAATAAAAACACATTGTAGTCGACCCTCCTGATGAACAACGAGCATGCAAGAATGTCTCTTTTTCAGAAGTTCGTTCATCGACTTTAGCATCCCTTATCTCACCGAAATTAGACACGCAGCACTAACAGAACACCTGGGATAAACTACAAAAACTCACAGACTGTTTCAAAAAAAAAGATAGGCAGACGCAAACGTGATGCTGTGAAGAGCTGCACAATTAAACTAACCAGTAAACGTCACCTCGGGCGTTCCTTTCGGGAGAAACGAGTGCAGTATTTTCTAAAGAAACATCATCGTGGGAATGTTTCAGATGCTTTCGCGACAGTCGTGTGCTGGAAAAAAAAAAACACTTTCTTTTCATGCGAAGGTATGATGATCAAAAGGCTCGAATCAAACTCCATTGATTTTACTCCTGTCTGGAAACAGGTGCGATGCCGAAGACGCTTGTTATTGTCACAGCGGTGGACCGGCTTAAAGCGATTGCGACACAAAGAATCAAAACCTTCGATTATGACCGTGGATTATTAGTGACAGCACAGGGACAGTTTGTTTCAGGGCGGACGCTAATAACCAAGCTGTGTGTGTCTCCATGTCCCCTCTTGGACACGGACTAATGAGAAGTGACCCCTAATTGTGTTGTTCCATTACGGCGGCCCCGCTGTCAGCGGAGACGGACGGAGCAAAGAGGGGTCGACTTCTCTGTTTATTCAGCAAAACAATCAGAAGTGACTGATTGAAAAAAAAAAAATCATTAGAATGCATGTGAACTCACTGATCTCAGCATTCAGACTGCACGGCGTGAGGTGGGATTGTTCCATCTGTGCCATCGTGTTGTGCCATCATGCGCAGCGTAGATCAAAATGTCACAAATGTTCCACACATATATATATAGAATGCAGGACTCCTGTTCAAAGTTCACCTGTCACAGCTGAGACAACTTCTTCATGTACAACCACAAAAGGTGAGCAGGTTTGCGCCGTGTTGTCCAGGGGGGGGGGGGGGTCCTGAATTAGCTTTAAACTGTCTCGCTGTGTCGCTGCAGTAATTGCACCGCTCTAGGAAGTGTTGCCCCGTGGCTATACCATTTCCTTTCCGCTCGTGACAGCTGCATCCCGGCTCTGATTGGGCGGTTGCAGCGAGGAGTTCCTGACCTTCCAGATGGAGCCCGATGCGGTTGGCCGGTTTTACATTCTGTCAAACACGAGTCTGCGAGGCACAGGAAACTGCATCCCTTCCAGGAAATGTCACACAGCAGTGGCACGTCTTTGCTGGCACTGCACTGCGATATTATTTTTTTGAAAAACACTTGGCAGAGGTTGACACGTGTCTTGCGGTTGACCGGAAGGGACTCCGCTTTTGCATTCAAAGTGCTGGTTCAAATAAACAACATTTGATATGTGATATGTTCATAAGGATCAGACATTTTTGAAGGCGTGAGACAACAAAGTGCACAGTCGTCGCAGCAGAAATAAACTGATACGGGCTTGACACATGCATTTCATTACTTTTGATTTGGGGAGATCGTCTTGCCTCAGAGAGGCACTGATGTGAGGCATGCTATTATTTCTTACCTTTATGTATGTTACTCCACACTAGCTGCTGGGCTTGTACGCCTGTCGGTCGCTCCACCACTTTGGTCAAGAATCATCTCAACAACTACTGGATGGAGTGCCATGAAATTTAGAAATGGGCTTTCAAGCCGCACAAAGGATAGCTAAGCCTACTAATGCATTTCAGCATTGTCAATGCGAGCATGCTTATGTTAGCGCTTAGCTCAAAGCCCCTGTGTGGTACAAGCTCACAGAGCTTTAGACTCATCTTCTTTGAGTGTAAATGAAGCAAGTGGAATTTTGTACGACAGTTTTCATGGGGACTCTGCTTTTTCTAGGGGTGAGTTTTTACAAAAAACAGTTCAACTGTCCTACTGCACAATGGCAGCAAAAAGCTGCCTACGCAAATGAGCCCAAGTCCTCGCCACCGCAGCACTGAATCCTCCCACTCCACATGCCCCGTGTACTTGCATCCCAAACCCCATGTTGCGTGTGCATGTCAAAGCTCCAGGCCGTCAGCTGTTATCCACCGATGCCCACCTGTGCAAGTGTATTACAGCCCGTCGCGCACACAAACATACCCAGGTGCATTGTACAACGGATTAAAGCACCGGGGATGGCGTTCCAAAACTCTGCGTGAGGATCCTTGTTACACGTCCTGCTGGCCAGCATCCAAAAAGGCGTTCGGTAACGAAAAACATTAATTAAGTAAGATAATTAGCATGCTCTGTGCTAAAGTGACATCTCCCATCCCTCCCTGTGGCGCAAGTGTCTGGGCTCTATCCTCCTATCTCGACGTGATGCTATCTCCTTAGCGTATGTCCAGCAGGAGGTGCGGGGGGAACCGCCTGTGCCTGTTGTTATGACGATTAATCTGCCCTGAGTTGTACTGCCGGAGGTGGGCCCGGCCTGGATGAGCGGGGTCCGGTCTGATGAGAGACAAGGTGATGATTGCCTTTGTGCTGCGGAGGAGAAAGGGCACGGGCAAGTCAAGGGCACCGCCGCAGCCAACTATGGTAAATCTGTCACGCCGCGCTTTGTGATTCGAAGCCGACGGCCGCAGCAAACAGTGTTCGGCTTCTCTGGTTGGGAGGCGGGTGGCTAATGGGGTGGGCTATGTGGTTTTAGTCTGTGGCAGTGTGCGTGTGTGTGCGGATACGTTCCGCGGACGGCTTTGCTTGTTTGTGTTTACATTTGCCTCGGCCGTGTTATCTCGTCTGCAGGAGAAACTGCTTCACTAGTAAACAACATTTCAGCTTCCCTTATTACATGATGTGCATCAGTAGACTGAGGGCTGGGAGATGGGCATCAGTTGTCTGGTGGCCATCACACACTATGAGAGAGGGATGTTGACAACCTTAATATGTTTCGAAGTGATGTTTGATTTTGTTGGGAAACGACAACGTTAAGGTTAAATGCTTTTAATCTATCTGTACACCCCTCCGTCCATCCATCCATCATGTAGGATGACAAATACCACACTTTCAGTAAAAACCTAAACATTGAATTTGAAAATGAGACACTTTTTCCACGGCAAAGGCAGCTAAAGATGAGACCTATTATGTCAAATTGCATACTGATATACATGGCTGTCCGTGAATGTGCGTGTGGAAAAATATGACGCATTTTAAAGGTAGATAACCAAACAGTTTGTGGTTAATGGGACAGTTTCGTTGTATGGGAACGCAATTTTTAAGAGACCGGGCTGGTTACATTGCACCTCATATAATATGTGCTTCGTGAATGACTTATGGGAAACTGTCACTGCCCTCACGGTATATTGGTATTTCCAGAGCTTGTTCTCAGTCACCGGAGCGATGATATCCTTGAAGACCATGTCAGGAGAAACCTAAAGGACACTTTCCACTCATAAAATTCAGCTGCTGCCTTTCTCAAGAGCCCTTGAAAGATGCGCTAAGAGGGTTTCCCAAAAGCCTTCACGCGGTCTCTAACTCTCTGTCGGCTCAACGGTCTTATTAAGTCCTGTAATCGCAGCAGGTTCATGGCCACTCTGTGCTGGTAATCGACTGTTTGTACTCAATCAATGCAGTGACCAAGATGAAAACGGAGAAGCTGCGGTTTATGATTATGATCTCGATTAAATTGTATAGTTTTGCGTTACATCATGTAAGGAAGCTAGGCTTACAGGCTAGCCATAGACACAGAGATAGAAAGCGTTTTGACTAAAACATGGTACTACGATTGAAAATCGGCATAATAATCACATGCATGATTTTGACAGAAAATGGCAAAAGGCAGGTTGTAATCTGACAAGGCTGTGTGCTCACTCGTGTTTGTTGATTGATTGATTAAACCACTGCCCTGACCCCCATTGTACCTGTTTGAACCTGTCTAAAACAAGGTTGAATGTTAATGAGCATTTCCATGGAAGGGCATCGTAATACCATACAGGCAGCAATTGACAGCTATGGAGGGCGGGGGGGTTTATTAGGTCCAAACACAAGAGGGAAATAGGTTATGTATTATAACCTGTTAAGGGATCAGGCCAGTGTGTCAGCCAATAGAGAGAAATTGGCTGACACCAGTCAAACAAGCCACTTTTGACATTTGCCTTTGGCCAATTATTTGAATCTGTGGCAGTGAGTCCTAAAATCAAACTGTAGAAGCAGAGAGACGAGGCCTTTGCCTTCTGTCTTTTATATATTTTGCTTCAGGCGTCACTGGCTGCAACAACAAATGTTGTGCCGCTGCACATTTCCTCCATGATTTGAATTAAAGAAGAAACAACAGCGAGAACTCTGGGACACATTATTTTTTTTCAAAGCCGCAGTTATTCTGTTATCGTTGTACCTTCATTAGACACCAGGGATCTTAACTGTATCTTTACTGGTTGGTATAAATACTAATCAAATCATTATGATACAACAGGGCCACTTTTAATGCATCTTGCCTTAAGCCCCATTTCCCCATGTAGGCAACTATTGTGACACCATATTGGTTCTGATCAAACTACTGATCCCTCGATGGGATGCGTGTTTCCACAACAGGTACGAATTTACTTGTTTGTACACAGCTTG
Source organism: Lycodopsis pacificus (assembly GCA_028022725.1). Taxonomy (NCBI): domain Eukaryota; kingdom Metazoa; phylum Chordata; class Actinopteri; order Perciformes; family Zoarcidae; genus Lycodopsis; species Lycodopsis pacificus. The sequence goes on along the minus strand of CM051710.1, from coordinate 11,622,713 downwards.
AGATAGCTATATGTGTGTGTGTGTGTGAGAGAGAAAGAGATGAGTTGTTTTGCATGTCGACTGTGCTAGTCAGGAATTGATCGGCCGCATGCATTAGCAGATTGCCTATTGATGAGAGGGGAGATTTATAATGCTCCGATTGATGTTAGCAATCTAGGTGTATAAATAAATGAATATGCGCCCGCCCTGGTTGGTGATGGCAGTCGAGCCTTGATTTGCAAACTCATCTGCAAATCGCAAATGTCACATTTAGTGAGCCCCTGATCAGCAGGCACCGCTGACCGATAATGTATACGGTGAAGTCAGACGTTATGGGAACACTGGAAGAAGAACAGGACTCGGTGCTCCTCAGTCATAGCGACACAACAATATGAGACCCCGCTGTAGTAGATGAATTAAAAACAGTTATTTTCTTTACTGGAAATAACATTTAAACATCTCCAAATTAAAAGAAAGCACTTCACAATCTTGAGGGAAAGATAATTGGGGGAGGGGTGTTGCTTTACTCAGGCATTACTTGCGAACATTTGTTGTGCGACAGAATAACGAACTATGTCGTACAATGACTTGTAAAATGTTCGCAGAAAGAGTAGGAGGAAACAATGTACTAGTATTAGATCTCTAGATTAAAATATGGAAAGAACATAAGGTTCTAGGGATGACCAGTGGTGCGGATGATTGTTCATAATAAAAAATAGGGAGAACATCACACATTCTTACATTTTAGGAGAACCCCTATGTACATTAATTGATGTCTGCTCACGGTAACAAGTGGGATGTCCTTTCTTTCAATGCCACGTAGAGGAAGGTTATTTGGTTTGACCTCGGCACCAATCATGAGGTGACTACAGTAGATCAGGACCAACCCGTCTCAAAGACGTCTCTGTCTGAGTCACAGAGATACTCCACAGATGACCTGGAGTTCAACCTGAACAGTTAAATCATGTCTGACCCCCACCCCCCCCCCCCCCCCATCTGTCCCCACCGGCTCCCTCCAACCTCTGACCCCCTCCCAGCCATGCTAAATCTAATCACGCGTATTTGAGATCGCAGAGCCCGATACGAACTTCCAGAATAAAAGTGATACGATTGTATCCGCTGGCTGCGTGCCATGAATTCAAACCGGTCCCCGAGTACATTATTTATCTGCTTAGAAAGGACTCTTTTTGCCCTCGGTGATTTTCAGCCCAACTCCAATTTTCCTTTTTGGTTTTGATGGGAAGATAGTTACCTGGGGTTAAGTGATGGTTAAGTAGCCCGTCCTCTATCCCAAGGGGGGGGGGGGGAAAGATTTTCTTTTCTTCTGACATGAACAGATTTCCTCGAGGTGTTACAGGTATCTTTTTCAGTCAATCTTCATCGAAAATAGTGCCAATTAACACTTTCCTCGTGTGCCTGCAAAAGTGAATGTGCTGCCTATTTACTGGGACACTAAACTTGCTAACAATGAGAATATAAACGGTGACTCGTGACACACAGGATGTCCCACTGAGCCTCTTTTATTTGTATTCTATTTGAACAACTCTTAATTAATTGGTATTTAACTTTGCCTAGACAAGATATTAAGCTATTTTGACAATTTTGTTTTCATTTTAGGATCTTTGAATGTCAGAAGAAACGGGTTATTGGAAAGAATCCCTCTATTCATGACTAGAAATAGTGACTTGGATGAAGTTACATGTAACTTTAAAAATGACACCGCATGCAAGAGGTATAAAACACCATTTCTCTGCTTGTGATGCGTTTGCTAATGAATGAATGAATGAAATGTATTTATAGAGCGCTTTTCACAGACATAACATCACAAAGTGCTGAACAGAGCAGAAATTTAAAAGCATAAAAAACACAATGTGACCCTAGGGTCAATAAATTACATACACAGAGAAAAATAAAAAATAGATAAATAAAAAATAGATGAATAAAAAATAAAATAAAAATTTAAAACATATTTTAAGAGCAGGTCTAGGACATGGGTTTTTACTCAAACGCCAGCCTAAAAAGGTGGGTTTTGAGCTGTTTTTTTTAAAGTATTCACAGAATCGGCGATGCCCTCAAGAGAGAAAATACGAATAAATTATACAAATAATCACGTAACGGAGTGACAAAGTAGTTCATCTACGTACAAAGTGCAAGCACATCTACGGTTCACACAAGCATCACTGGAGGGACTGCTCCTCCTCCTGGGATTGAACCTTCCCCTGGACAAGAATAAATAAATGTTTCTCACACAGCCAGAAAGAAGCCTGCACGCCGAGCAGTCCGTCAAGCTCTCCTTCCTGCGTCATGTGCAGTAAACAAGTGCTTGTGATGATCCACCTGCCACTGTTTGCATATTCCCAGCGCACCCCGGGCTTAGTAAAGTATAGAGGAGAGAAACATGAGGAGATGTGATCAAAAACATGTCAGCCATGTCTCAAACGAGCACTGCCCTGCCCTGTAGTTTTTTTTTTCCTCATAAACCAGCCCGGGGGTTTACAATGCTTCATCCCTCTGGTGAACTTCTCTTTGCCCGGGAGCCACCAGAGTAATAACTATGCTCATGAATTATTTGGACTGAAATGAGACAGAAAGTATTGCTCCTCCACAGCATCACTTGTTTATCCCGCTTTTAACCGGGTTGGTGATAATTATCAGTGTCCACTTATATGAATCAATTACAGACATTTAGCAATATAATCAATTCTACTTTCGTGGTTGGCGCTGAGCATGATTAATGACATAATTAAGCACTTTACTTGATTTATGTGGTGTCTCCATCTTTTCTTTGTGTTATTTATTTATATTTGCCTGCTTTAAGCACAATGGGTCAACATGACTTTGAGTCTGTTGCTGGGTAATTTACAAGAATTATTTTAAAAGAGGTTGCAAGGAAACTCAGCTGTTACATTTGCATTGTGTTGGAATACATTCATCTTAGTTGTTGGGATCTAGCCTTATTGTTTCAATATTTCAATTGTATTTTTTGGTTCAATATGGACAATTAGGGATTTAGCCTGGATGTCATGAGTCCATGAGACCTGCACCTCCCAGAAATGTTTGACCAGCAGTGTTGGGAAGGTTACTTAAAAAAGTGAAGTCAATATTCATTACATAATGCCGTATTAAAAGTGGAATTTAGTAAACTGCAATAGTAAATGGTCACATGCTCTGTCCTGGAAAAAAGGGAAACAAGACATTGACAGCCAATGGTTAGAAGTTAGCGAACTTAGCTTATTATAGGTGGCTGTCTGCATGCAGTACTCCAGAAGACTCTCCATCCTCAATTTTAGGATTACCAACCACAGTCAAAGCTGCCGCTGGCTGGCAAGTACAGAAGAAGACCTGATGTCAGCAATACAATTCTGGTGGCGAGTTGAAAACCATTGTTTATCAAGTTTATCCCAAATTTCCGGCGACAATACTGAGGACGTGACTTTAGCTCAACTCTTTGAAACACTTGACTTTCACATGAAAACATTATATGATTTTTCTTTTGAGTAAGAGCATTAAAAAAGCTAATTACTACAGAGATGCCAAGTTCTATGTAATTAACATGTAGTCATTGACATCAATAGACAATCCAAGAACAAGAGACTTCCTGTGACAACGCCGCCGACACTTCTAATTGCAAAGCCATTAAAGCACGCTACCGATCATACTTAATATGACATGTTTTTCGCTGTTGTAATAGAGTTTAGTGAGGAGGAACAGATGGTTCCTCTGTATCTTAAAAAACAACATCCTTTGTTTCTATTGTCGACGACATTACAGTGTGTGCTTTGTGAATCAGCGGGAGAATGAACCAAGACGTAATTCTGTAAGTCATGTCAGGCACATGAAGTACAGCTTACGAGAAAAGAAAAAACAATGGAAAGAAATAACGAGAGAACGGGATGCTTAAAGGGCACGACAGGAATAGCAGGAAAAAAAGGTAGAAGCAGAAAAAAAATCAATGCATGACTGTAATTTCGCTGCCGGGCTAAATTTCGCAAGTTGCTAATTGCTGCTGCCTGAGTTTCAGAGCTTTTTGCTTCACTTGGCTTTCAGCATCATCTCCCTTGGCTGCTTCCTCAGGTAGTCCGGTCCCTCATTTGAGCTCCAATCCTCTTCAGATATTGACACATGCATCCATCCATGCTGAAGCCCTCAGATGATCTCCCCCAATCAGATGTGCAGGAGTGACCGAAGGGAAGAAAAGGACGGGTGGAAGAGGAGGAGGAGGAGGAGGGAGAAAATGAAGGAAGCCGTGCAAGAAAAGGGAAAATGAAGTATGAAAAAGAAGAGCAAAGTAGGAGACGAATCAATCAATAATGCTCGTGAGCTGTACAGTTGCTCTTGAGTTCTCATGATTCTTCACAATCTGCCATTCCAGGAAACATGCAACTGGGTTCAAAGTTCAGGGGGTGACATGGACCGGAGTGGGAGAGAGGTTCAGGAAGTGCGCTGAGCGTGCTACTCGCTTGGCTTTGCGGTCATTGCTCCATTTAATAAGGGAGAGGACTGGTTTCACATCGACGGATCACAGACGACTCCACTTCCGATATGCTGACGGGGAGGGAATTGATCACACTGTCTCAAATGTTTCCTGTGGCTGCATAGGCTTATTTTGCTTGTATTTCAAAGCATGGGAGATGCAGAAATGAGAATTGTATGGAGATTCATTTAAATCTTATTTACACCATTAACCAAGACACCTTATTAAAGCCCGTTCTTGCCCCACGATCAAACCCTGCAGGCAAAGCACCTGTAGACTGTAAGATGATGCGTCTCCAATTGTGTATTTAAATGAATTATTAGTTGTTTGCGTTCAACAAGGTCGGAAAAAAAAAAAGTATGTCCAGCATTCACTGAGTAGAGTTTCCACAATACATTTTCAGCAGAGCTCAGAGTACTTATTATATAGTACTTATTCTCAGCAGCAAAGGCAAAAATAAGATAATGTTGTTACACTGCTGCAAAATGTTGCAAAGGCGTTTGGTAATGCTGGTTTGCTGTACAAACCATGTGACTTATTGTCACTGCGGTTCGCATCCTGTTTGATAGTCTGATGAAAGTCAGTGTAAATGACTTACTTTACCCAATACTTGGATGCACAGATGATTTAAACCGTCATTAATCCAGACGCTTACTGGATCGAAAATGACACTTTAGCATTTTTTTTTGTTAAAAATAAATATATGCTATCTCGGGAATCGCCAGAGATCTCGCGATACGATATTATCGCGATACTTGGTCACGATACAATATTATCACGATACATCGATATTATCACGATATCACGATATTGCGATATTATCAAGATATTGCGATATTATCACGATACTGCGATATTCTGAGTATTGTGATAACATATATTGCGATTTATTACTTTTTTCAATTCAAATTATGTCCCCAACGGAAAACTGTGTCAACAACATGTTTTATCTGAGTTCTTTCTCTGATGTCTCCATCTTTGTTTCGACCAACTTCCAACCAATCACGCACGCAGACCCGGCACCTCTGCTGACCTCACCAGAAAACAACTCAGCACCATCTAGTGGACTGAAAAAGGAATTGATTTGATTTGATTTTTTTCTAAATAGTTTATATAATGAAAGATCGATACTTGGCGTCCGTGTATCGATATAATATCGCCACGCAAAATATCGCGATACTATGCTGTATCGATTTTTCCCCCCACCCCTAATGTTATCTTAATTATTTAATTTAAAAAATTGAAAATTCTTAAGAGGTTAGACTTTAGAAGAAGTAGCGTATACCACTTCACACACTTCTATTCATGCTGAAATCATGACTGCAGGCAGGTACACGTAAGCGTATACCACTTCAACAATTTAAAGAACTTCAAAGAAAGTTTGAAACGACATCACAAAGGTGTGACAACCGGTGACCTGCAGAGCTTTGATGTGATGAAATGCCTTTGCCCGAGCACAAAATATAATTGTGTCATCTGACCCTGTGTAATGAGTATAATTACTGCCAATGGTTCACTCGTCTCATGTGGTGTTAAAGATCTTATTTTATATCATTCACAGAAATTGTTCAAGGCTCCTGTGTGTGCCGGGTCCTGCACCTCGTGGCTGTATTGCCGCATGCAGTAATGCCTGAGCCAACACATCCGACCGTGAAAATGGCTGGACCATTGTTTAATTCAATTAAATCTCGCTGATACTTCTCCCAGCTCTGGAAAATTAGAGATAACTGCACAAAAAACACAACAACACTTTTCTCATGCAGCTTCTGTCAGATCACTTTGGTTCTTATCCCCTTTTTGCCTCCGTTCGCTGTGTTCTGCCTCTTTATCTTTTATCTCCTCTCACCCTCTGTGACTGAACATCAATAAAAGGTTGAAAAGAAAAGCTGCCAACAGTAAACTTTATGAAACACTGCTGCTGATTTATCGACAAATCCATGGAACCCGAGCAAATTCGTGAACTATTCATCTTAACAGTAACAAATGATTGAGATGGTTGACTGATTCGGGGTGATAGTATCCTCTAAAACTGAAGTCCCTGTTACTGCATAATACAGTGTGTATGCTGGATATGATGTCTTCCACAAACGTGAATTTGTGCTATTTAAGTTGGCTTGGTAGTGTAATACTGGAGGAGACAAAAAAAGGAATCTCTGGTTAACAATGTAAGCCACCTTGTCCCCACGTGATCCATTACAATGTGGTTTATGTCTGCGCAACCCAAGAATGAAACCATCAATTGTACAGTACTGACGTTACGATTAAAAGTATAGGCATTGGAGGCACATGCGATGCATCAACAGCTCATCGTCACAGTGGTTGAAAAGTGAGTCGGCCTGCATCCATCCACAACCACAGCTTGGGTTCTTTAAAAGCAGCTGTGAGGGGGAGCTGTCTACGTCATACAAAGAACAAGGGGATGAACGAGCATGTCTGTGGGGCTCTGAAGCCAAACCGCATGCAACTCAACAGCTATTCCACGCAAGAGAGAGAGAGAACGAGCACACTTCACATTTAATGACCTCGTTCTTTCAACGCAATGGCACTATTCTCGATCGCATGCTCTGAACCGGCATCTGTAAATTAAGTAAATTACAAATAATTGCATGCTCTTCCCTGGCATACCACTACCAAGAGTGCAATCAAGTGAACAATTCCCTTGTCTATACGCCAACAACCAGGAAGGTAAAACAAGCTTGGGATTCTCATGAAAACACTCTTGCTCGTCAGTCTGGTTGTGTGTAACAAAAGTGTCGGGGTATAATCGTATATACTTCCTTGGGAGTAATGTAGTGAGGCGGGTAACATGTTTTGTACTTAATGTAAATATAATTAATTCTTTCCAGATAATGAAATGTGTATAGTTGACATCTTATTATGGAAACCGGATGTCGTCTCACGTAAATCTTTTCCGCTTAGTTGACATCTTATTTTGAAAGCCGGATGTTGTCTCACGTTAATCCCTCCGCTAACTTTGCAAAGTCCTTCGCTCGCTCCCGATCTGTTCCGTTTTAAATGCGTTTACCGTTAATTCCAGCATATAGGTGCACTCAAAGTCACAGTCAGCAGGCATTACTGTCGCAGTGGCTTTAGGTCTGGGAAGCTTTGTAACCTGGACATACGGTTGTTAACATGTGAAAAAAAACCCGTAGGCGACAAACACAACCGAACGCTTCTTCATGCTGTCATTAGAAACAACAGCGCCGTATCAATTCCCCCCCCCCCCGCTATCGCACCGTGTCACGTGCTCCGCAGCGGCATTGGCAAGGGGGATCCTGCATGACCACGGGGAAGTCATGAAGCGCAAACACATTTCTCCTCGTCTTATCGCTTGCCTGTTTTACTCGTGCACTCTGCTGTTATTTACAGACTTCCACATTTATCCCCCACACAGTGCGCGACACATCCCAAGTCCCCCCCCCCCCTGCTGATTTCGCTCCTGTCCCTTCTTATCAGGCTTTTATCCAAAGGCATCGGTTGGGGACAGGATTATATTGAGAGCTGTTATTAATTGCATCTCCTACTTCCTCCTCTTCCACCTCCACTGTGCCTCTTGCACTGTCTGCTGGGCGCCTTTCTTGTGAGAAAGGAGGCGTATAAGTGAGAGAGATACAGGTTGTAATCATCTTTATAAACAGAAACATCAGAAATCTGGGTTTTTTGCAGAGCTGGTGCATGTTATTCTTTCTTCTGTCGACCGAAAAAAAAAAAATCCAATTATATTTTTCATTTTTATGTGCTCAAATGGTTAGTTAAAATGAGAGTGAGAAATAGTTTCAGCAGGGGTCCAAGAGAGGTTGAGTTATTTCAGAATATGAATTGAGTGAAATACTTTCTCATTTTTAACCCTTTTGGAAAGCAAGAATGTTTCCTAAGTGACTGAGCTCTAACCCACACACTTTTTGGGCATTTCTGCTTTATTTTGATAGTGAGAGAGACACACACAGGTAAGGCAGCGAAGGGCCCGGGTCTGGACTAAAACCTGGACTAAACATTTTTAACGACGACGAGATGAGAAGGTGCTACCAGTCTCATGTCTCTCCATTAAATATAAGGCAACGGCCGGTTAGCTTAGCTTAGGGCGGAGACTGTAAACAAGGAAACAGCTCGCCTGGTGTTGGTGTTGTCTTTTTTTGAACGGCCATTATTAAAGTCCAGTTTTTTCCCTTTAATTACTTAAACTGTGGCGGCCTGCCATAGTCAATAATAACACTGAATGTAATACACAGTATGAGGATAAAAGGTCTGAACTGATCTTCCCCCACTCTGTACAGTAACAGCATTTCATCATGGCAAAGCAATAAACTGACTTTCATATATTTATTTAAACATCAATCAGTCAAATTTTGACAACAGCGGAGGGGAAGTGTATCTCTCTAGGTAATAACGCTCGGTGAAGATAGCGGAAATGAAAGGCAGAAGGAAATAAATACATTCAAAAAGCAATAACCTGACCCTATAATGGAGCCTGAGAGGGGCCCCAAAATGAATACAGACATGTGCGTGTTTCCACTGACAGCTAGACAAATTAATAACACACGACACAGACACCTATGGTTTAACCCTTTCACCGCGGGCCACACCGCATCGGGTGAGTGACATATGGAATACATAGAAGTCAGATTCGTTCGCTTCATTAATCTGTATCACCTCACGGCTTTCGATTGAACATCATCAGTCCGTCAGATATGAATTCCACATTCATCCTGCTTGAATTACATTATTTCTGTTTTCTTTCAAATCGCCGTGTGTTGAAGGAATAGGTGAGAAGAAACTAAACGAGTGACAAAAGAGACTTTTTTTTTTTTTGTTTGCACCTGTGCTAGAATCTATTCTCATCATGAACCACCACCACTGTGTTTTCACTCTCGCACCTTGTGTGTGTGTGTGTGTGTGTCACAGTCTGGAAGCTGTGTCTTCGCAGATGGAGCGAGAGAGGGCGAAAGAGAGAGAGACAGACAGAAAAGGAGCGAGGGAATGGAGAGAGGCCTGCTGGGTTAATTCTCCTCAACCGAGCCTGTTCCTGTACTGTCAGGGAGTGCTTCGTTGATCCAAACCCCTCTCCCTGGACCTCGCACCTGCTCCTAGGCATGGCAATGAGCCTCCGCACACACACACACACACACACACACACAGAAGATGGCAGAGACGGGTCCATGGAAAGAAAGAATGAGTATGGAGAGGTGTGGTGGATATAGAGCAAGAGAAGAGAGGCAGACAGTGATGCAGACAGGGAACAAGAGGAGAAAAAAAAAAAAACCCCCGGCGAGCTGGGGAATGCGAGACGTAAAAGTTGCGAGAGACTGCCGAGTGAGTCGAGAGTGGAGCGATGTCAGAGAGGAGAGAACGTGGGGAGAGAGAGACAGAGGTGATCTGGGGAGGGAAGTGAGTGATGCCGAGGTTGGCAGGGGAGGTGGAAGAGGGGAAAAAAACCCAAACAGAAGAGGATTGGATAAACAACAGACAGTGTGTTAGGCAGTAAAGTGAGGAATATATATGGAGAGAGAGAGAGAAAACAACAGCAAAGAGATGAGGACAGGCAACACAACACTCCACATGCATTTGAATAAAGCCATTTATTCCACACGTGGATGAGCAAACAGCCGGGCAGACACAGAGGCTATTAGTGTTGTTGTCTCCAGTACCGTCTGCATGCAATGGGTTAAAAGAATATACAGTATTTTAATTTGCCACCCCCAGAATCCATCAAAACCAGGAGTTAAAACTGGAAGCTTGAAGCGTGGACCTACAAGTCTGTGCTTTATGTAACGCGAGGCCATTTCAGTCGTCTCTCTGATTTGAACAAACACCCCTTCGCTTCGGCATTCAGAAAGGTCACGAGCTGTTGATTTAAAGATGTGCTGTCTGAGCGATACCCAATGTCTGAAGCACAGGTGTGAATCCCCCCCCCCCCCGAAAACAAGCTCCCAGGTTCCCGCTGAGCGCATTGTTTCAAGCCTTATCTCCCAACTTGTTGCCGGCTGTCAAAGGTGTTGCCTCGGGGGGGAACAAAGACATCATATCTTCAAAACGGCACTGACACCGAACCTCTCATTGATGGATTACATAGCCAGGGGTTGAAAATGACAACAACGTCTGGCAATAATGTATTTGATGGCACTACGAGACTAAATGGAATCCAATGAATGGACAGCAGCCGGGTGAATGTGGCCGCACGCAGAAAATACGGTACATATATTGATGTACCAAGGCTGGATCACCAGGAGCTGGGCAAAGCAGGTACCCGTTGAGGGACCCGGATGCTTTCCAAGGTATAGTGTGCGTCATTTGGTTTGGAATAATTGAATTAATTGCTGAACAAATCCATTTAAATTGTGGAATATGCACCACTATAGCACAGCGTGCTTTGAAATGCAAAGGATCATACTGCAAGCTGCATGTGTAGTCTGAAGGTATTTGAAAATGACGCATATACTCAACGATTTGAGAGCAGGAGAAACTAGGGGCCAATAGTGGAGCCTCGGAAAAAAACATGTTCGCCCTGTGATGGACCCGGATGTGTCTCTCACCAAACGCGTTCTCGGATCGGGTCCAGCCTCCTGCGACCCTGAACAGGATAAGCGGTTTCGAAGGTGGATCTCAGAATATAACTGCTTTCTTTGGAACAGTTTGTGCAAGAGTGCGGGAACGAGAAGCACTGTACATTTTAAATCAACAATTACACAGTCAGGGTAAACACTGATATGAATTTTTGAATCAATAGCGAGACTCAATACAGCAGTGATTCAAACAGTTTGGGCATTAGTTAATTCCATATTCACCGCTCCGCAGTCCTGCAGATGAAAGAGCCTGTTCTTATGGGCTAAATGACTTCACTGTTTCTTGCTGGCCTTTAGCCAAACTGAACTTCTCTTTGGAAAAACAAAATGCAGCCGTCTTTCCAATTAATTTACCTGCTACGCTGTTGATCCATCGCAGCCCATTAACTTGTAGCGGGGTTGAATTTGTCGAACAAAAAAAGCTCTATTTAAAGACGTGACTGCTGAAAGGCAGCCAGCTGCAAACACAGTGGCAGCGGGGCTTCAAACGGAATAATCACATCAAAGCAATGCCAAAAAAATCCAACTTGTGTCATCTTAGTGAACAACAAATGCTGACTGTGAAGGACTAGGAATTAATAAGAATAGTAAACAAATGCTAAATTCCCCGTGATGTGTATCGCTACGGATACCTGCATACACGGCGGAAATGTTTCCATCGTCATTTTGTTGTAAAAACTAAAGGTTTTAAGAAAATCCAGCATGACATTTTCCCCCACTTATGTTGCCAGCATGCTTCGCCGTACTTCTCGCCGCCCATTACCTGGAGCCATATGCATGCAACTGCTCTCCAGCTGTGACAAGAGGTATTTGCATTCGTTCAGAAAATTGGGGAGGCACGTGCACAAACAATAATGAGTGTAAGGGACAGCCCGGAGAGTGACACATGGAACAAACTCAGGCATTTATAATATACTGATACACACTCCCACACTTGCAAAACCACCTGTTCATCATCCGCGATGATGCTCTGCACACTTGGTGACTGGGGGTGTAAAATCCTGTAACAAAATGTGTTGACTTGAGTACTTCCGCACAGTTTTAAAGTTCTCATATTTTGAATATTTCCATGTCGTGAGACTTGACACGTTTGCTCCACACTGAATATGTGATTGTTGTAGTTTGCAGCATAAGGTTTAAAAAAAAAGAAAGAAAATAGTCACGATGCACTGTGAAAATCACAATCTATGGCCAAGCGTTGAGATAAATGGTCGTAATCGGCCCGTCCAAATCCAGGTATTGCTGCCATTCAACTGTTAACCTTTAACCTTAAAAATACACCGACAACTGGCATTCGATTGGTCAAACACAGGTTGTGACATATGACATCAATGCTTTTTTTTTAAAATTCCATTTAGTTGTGAGGGAACACTGCTATGACAATTCAGAACGTCACTGTAGATGTCAAACATAATGTACAAATACCCATCTTTTTTTTTTTTTTACAGTCAAAAAATCATGTCGGAGTGATTTTCAAAATGCATTATTAATGTTTTTCATGTAAATTTTGAAGACCAACAAAATATTTTTGGGGCTACATAAATGCTCCCTTAGCCTCCAAGCATCTGCATAATGTGGGACATTGTGCATGCTTTTGACTGACAGGTTAGCCAGCGGGGGGGCCAGTTCAAGGCATGAGTCACTCACTTCTGGTGATTTGTTTTGATTTGATTTGATTTTGAGGCGTAAATGTGTTGCACACCACAAAATCTGAATGGCATCTCGGTTGCTACATGTCCCCCCATCTGTTCTTCAGATTGATGAACTTGTCAAAGGTTTGTGATATTCATTTCTCTTCCTAACCCCCTTTCTTCAGCTGATGAATCTCTCTCTCTCTCTTTGTATCCGTGTTGGGCTAGTTTAGGAAAGTTGTTTTTCCTCCTCCTCGATGTCAGCCATGAGGAATATGGTTTCATATCGCCATGCTTGTCAGATAGTCAGAAAGGTGTGTGTGTGTGTGTGGAACTGTGACAGATTAAATAGGCGTGCGTTTGCCATTTAGACAGCCATTGTGTGTGTCTGTGTGCGCATGTGTGTGTTTGCATCAGGTGGTGGCACAGAGCAGAAGGGAGGAGGGTGAAGCTACAGTATCTGTGACAGATGAAGTTGAAGAGTGGAAAGGAGGGAATGTGTTTGCCTGGGGAGCTGCTACACTTCCTTGGGTGGGTGGGACCAAGGGGAGCATGTAGGTGGTGGTGACAGATGATATTAATTCACTTAGGTACCCGTGCACAGTGACATGTGGCACACGCCGCGGCACAATCTGACACATACGCAGCAAGGTTGCTATAGATTCAGTGAATTCAGCTTTTATATCTTTTCCTGTGAATAAGTAGACAAAACAAATTGTTGGTGTTGCTACAATAGATTCATGGTTCACTTTCATACACAGTGTTTGCAGAACATTCATGGTTGATGCTGCTGATGAACGGAGCAATATGCAAAAATACCGATTATCTTTACGGCCATTATTATTGTGTGGATGTGTATAATCAAGTATTTGTCACATGTACTGTATGTTGTTTTTTTCTCTTACTGTCGTGTTTACATTTTACAATTCAATTTGACATTTTGATTTGTTGAAATTATTTTTGAATGGAACACCTCTTGGCCACAAAACTGAGCTTGCATATTTGAGTTATCAAAAAAGCATTGTTATTACACTAAATAAGGGAATGACTTTAATCTATACTGTAAATTTGAGTAAACATCTTTTTTTTCTTCTTCATTTCTTTTAGAAAGCTCAATCTTTCAATCAAACGTATGCAGATATAACTTTAATAAATAGGCTAATAAAGGCTGAATGATTTTTAGACTAACGTTTGTAGTCTAAATGTCTGACTGTCAAACACAAATAAATTGTCGTCAACCCAAACGACTAAAGCCGAGCTTCGAGAGCGTACATTCTGTCCTGCCTTTCAAGATGACAGTTGCAGCTGAATTGCGCACCTCTGAGCCTGAAAGCAGGTAATTTGCATCTGAAAAAATGACAGCAATGTCTACAAGTGCTCATTAGCAACAAGGTGAATATGTGGCTGTGACATTGCAGAGATCTGTTCTGTGTAAATTGACACTTCACAGGTGTGAACAAAGTGGCTTTGTTTTAGGAATGTATACAACTTGGAAGAGATATGTATTTTACCCAAGATGACACAAACCAGTAAAACAAGCTTTTATATGATTCCTGAAAACGAAAAAGCTTTCACCTCCATCATCCACAAAGACCACAAACTGAGAATACGCCCCGCATGTATCCAGTATTATCTGTCTCAGATCTGCTCTTCCAGCCTTTGTCTCAGATGCTGCACACACACACACACACACACACACACACACACACACACACTGTACGATCCGACTGCTTCTGATTGACGCCCACCGCCTCAGCAGCGCCACGTTCTCAATCTCTAACGAGAGGCCTCTCACCCACGGTGCAACTCGTGCATTGCTCATTCATCCTTATGACCCGGCATACCAGCACACTCTCGCTTACAACGAGGCAAAAAGCCTACTCAGTGGTCCATCTTTGAATCATCTACCCCCCCCCCCCCCCCTCCTGCATTAGATCCTATAAATGGAAGCACCGCGGGAGAACACAGCGTTCTCATTTCTGTCGCTGTTCGTGGACGGAGGCAGGAAGACTTGATTTGTGACTAAATCTTTTTTTATTTACGGATATAATTGCACATATTTGTTCAATTAAAAAAGTGTATTTATATATTTATATTGCAGCAAGACATTTTCATTGAATTCATGTCTAATCCTAAACAGTACAGTGGAGAAAAACAAGTAAATATTGGGAGGATTTAAAAGACTTTGTCTTCAGTAAATATTCTATGCCGATGACTCTGATCTATGTACATATAAATGTGTTTTGTGCTCAACAAAATCACTGCCTCACTCCTGCAACCATCTCAGCTCGAGAGTCTCTTTGGCAAAGGGACGATGCCTTCTTTAACATCTCTCCGTCTCCTGAGCCAGACCTGTTTCTCTCTCTCTGACAAGCTAACAGATCTCAAAGCCGGGGCTTGTCCTCCGATCACTGACCCCCAGTGCCGAACACGTCTATGTAAAGCCCCTCAAGACACGGGGAGACGCAATCAAATATGATCCTCAGATTAAAAAAAGTGAGCCTGGTTCTGCGTCTGCAGCCATCAAGATGAGTCATGCCTTCCCTTTGTGCATTTCCATTTACTCTGTCGCTGCCTTTGTGATCCTTGCAGACAAGGTCCCTGCATGCATATCTGCATATCTTTACATTCCCCCCCCCCCCCCTTTTTTTTTATTGCTGTGGGCGATGTGTCACAAGCATTTAGTGTGAGGAATGAGCAGGGTGGCACAAACAGATTGGCAAAATGTGAAAATTGGATGACAATTAATGGCTATGTGCTATTAAGTGCGTGAGCGTAATGATTGTGTGTGTGTGCACCTCAGCCTCGCTGTCCCCGGCCATTAATATTCAGTGTTTGAATAGGCACCTGCCACACCACGGTTCTCACCAGTCTGCCGGCTTTTTTTTGTATTTCCTCTGTGCACAAAATTGTTAAATAGAGAAGCTGATGAGGTGGAATGTCGGAGTAGATTGCATACGACAGGCCCCGACTTGAGGAGAGAAGAAATCATCATTTTCATTGCTTTTCTTCCCTGTTTTTTTTTTTTGTTGTTGTTTTTTTTCTTGACCGGCTGAAACTGATGTGACAATCGGATTTGAAATTGCTGCACGTTTTGCAAGGAAAAAGGAGGAGCAGGACGATGGGAGGGGAGAGAGAGAGAGAGAGGGAGAGGCAGCAGTAATGGGGGGGGGGGGGGAAAGGAGAATCTATGTTCAAGTCAGTGTGTCTGTCGGTTTTGTGTTTCGGTGTCATTTGAGCGCGTGCGGAATGATTGTTGCTGTGATTCATCTCCTGAGTAGCGGATAAGAGGAATGAAGAGACGCAGTGCCTTGCGGCCGGTCGGAGGACTTGGAGCGTGACGGATTGCGTGAAGCACATCGGGGGGCCGCGGCATCTTGAAATCATCTTCAAGGTTGCCGCGCCGCCCCTCAAGATGGAATGTAAATGCCTCATAGTGTTGCTCTGAGGAGTCAACAAAGTGTCACATTTCAGCCACTTACCTCCATGTTGTTGAGGAGCCATGAAGGAGACGGATAAGGCTTTCTATTTACTCTTCACTCCCTCCCCCATACACTTCAACTTCTTTCATTGAACATACCCCATCACCCACTTATCCACCCCCCTCCTCTCTCTGCATGGTCTCTAATACATCAACGTCTTCTTTTTTCCCTCTGATGACACCTGTGATGTGAGATCGGGTCCACATAGCTGAGCTAAGCCCCGTTTTCCATTTTGCTCTGCTTCCCTTTTCACCTTTCCCTTCTGAAATAATAGGTCTCTGGCCTTTATTGCCGGTCACGGACATTGTAAGGCCATAAGACAAGATGGGAACCAAAATTAATGGGGGGCCCCCCCCTGCCTGGACTTTCTCCTGGCTGACCGCTTAACGGTCCAGGGAGCATGGACAGAGACTAGAAGACTGCTAATGGGAATTGGACGAGTTAAAGCACACACCTCACCATTCATATGGACAGTGAGACGGTGTTGATGGATCTTTTGTGGATAGATAACAGGGAGATATTTCCTTATAACTCTGAGTGATACATTGCGGCGTGAAATGCTTTGGTTGTCATAAGCGCGGGTTTGTGTCAGTTGAATTCCTTTAATGAAACTCCACATTTGCCTGATGGTTACAAACGACATTTCATCCCCCGTGTTCGGGCGGCTTTTTTTTTTTACTTTCTCAACCTCTGGGTGAAAAGTGGTAAGCTACACTTCTCCCTGCGTCTTATCAGCAGCGAGCAATAACGCATTTCTAGAGGGCACCTATATCAGATCCGTCACGCTTGTCATCATCAAGCCTCTCATCAAGCTTTTTTTGCACTCTTGCCTTCACCCTTCCCTCCTGACAGCATTTTGTTTTCCTGACGAGAAACACAAAGAGGAGCATATTGAGTAGTGGGAGGAGGGGAGGGGGGGGGGGGGGCAGAGACGTCGGTGTACACACATCTCCTGGCTAATAATCCGGCAGAGGAGACAACAGTCATTCATCTGGGTATACCGGCAGGTTGACTCTTCTGACTGAAGAGGGGGGAATAATTGCGAGGCTCTCGTAACTGATGAATGCAGCCGAGACTGTAGTGCGAGAGAGCGTCCCGACTCCCCCAATTTTTTGATTTTCTTTTTTTTTCTTAAGAGAGGGAGGAGATGAAAAGAGGAAATACACACTAAGAAGCATTTATGTAACAACACAAGGAGCATGTATCAAATAAGACGTGTTGCGCTAAGCATGGCTCCAAAGAGGAATCAATAGGCAGCAGCAATTTTGCCCTCTTGTTCTTCTACAATATTTGCCATTTCACTGCAGGAATGATTATTTATTCATGTCGTTTTTTTTCCTCGCACACACATGCAACTTAAGGATTAGTGGAACTAATCAAAAAACTTGTACAGTACAAAGAGTCACACTCCGGCATCAATATTCTCTGTCTGTGATACTTTGGTTTGATCATGCGGCTCCAACAGAAGTGAGAGTATCAAGGCAAGTTTCTTCCCTTTCTTTTCCCTATACGCCGCTATCTCCCCTCTCCCCAACGCCTCCTCTTCCTCTCTTCCTATCTGCTCTCTTCTTCGCCCCCCCCCCCCCCTTCTTTTTTTCTTCTCCCCCCCTCTCTCGTCATTCTCATTCACTCTCTTCCCCCTCTCAAAACTTGTGGCGCACGCTTCATTTGCAACACTATCCCCAGGTCAGCGGGGTGGGGGTGTGGTACAGAATGTGAAGTCATCTCACTTGCTTGATTCTATCAATCCTCTTTTTTTTTTTCACCCGGGTTTTGAACACCTCAATCAAACCAACCCCCTCAAGGTCGCCTTTGTAGCACGCTTGGCAGATTAAGTCTCCCGTCCGCGTGCTTTGAACCGGAGACGTCACCCAGAGGAAGATAGCGAAGAGAGGGAGAGGGAGAGCAAGGGAAAGAAAGAGAGGGGCAGAGACAGAAAGGCATGGCTACATGCTGTGATGGGAGCGTTTTTTCGCTTCTCCCTTTGTGGGGATATTCTGTTTTTAGTTCACTCCAGCCATCAAAGTCAGCACACATTTATCCCCCGTTTTAAAATGTGCAGAGGCAACCCTTCCACGGCAACATCTACTGCAAATCTGGACAGTTGCAACAGTTTACCGGCCATTCAAACTTGTGCAACACGGTCAGCGGCAGAGGACACCGTATGATGCCGATGATAGCGGCACGGAAGGGTCGGCGTTATGAATGGTCTGCTGGACGCAGTGTTCAATTTACAGCAGTCTGAGATTTCCATCCATCATCATGGCACAATGATGGAGAGAGAGAGAGAGAGAGAGAGAGAGAGAGAGAGAGAGAGAGAGAGAGAGAGAGAGAGAGAGAGAGAGAGAGAGAGAGCGCGAGAGAGAGGAGTGAGGCGTCCTCCCTCCATAGTCTTCCTCATGAACTGAACGCCTACTGGAACGCCGCACGGAGAGAGCTTGGAGGCACTGCGCCTTGTGCGAGCGTGTGCATTGCTCACACTGTTATCAGAGCCGTGAGTGTTTTCCACCTCTTTCTCTCATTGTAGAATCCCATATCCCCCCCCAACCCCAACCCAACGCACTCTCTCTCCTCATAGTATCTCCCTGGCTCCAGCTCTGTTCCACCGCACCTTGGAGAACATACATCACCGGGCATCATCGTTATGCATGGAGGCCCAACAGCATTCATCCTAATATCTGCATGCTATCCAATTCGCAAGAAGAATGTAATAATCCCCCCCCCCCCCCCCAAGACAAACCAATCATTAATCACACTGCTCGGCCACGTCATTGCACGCCCCCCCCCACCTCCCCACCTCCACCTCCGCCCGTCTGCTGTCAAGCACGCCGAGGTAAAAAGTAAAGGCCCGACGCCTCTTGTAGCCAGCACGGCTGACAGCCGATGTCCATCATCATAAAGACATGGTTATGCTCACATACCAAGACATTAATACAATCCACATCTTTCAGGTCCGGCTTAGTCCATCCTTTGAATTTTATTCCGTCGGCACGCTTAAATAAATCTTAATTTAGTGGCCCCTCGCCCCTCTCTTACATACATCAGCGAGGCATATCAGCAATAAATTAAATGAAAAGTGCTGCCAAGACCCCCCACCCCGCCCTGTCTAATTACATGCACTGAGGATCTGTTGCATAGAAAAGAGGTCGCCTTGAGCCACAGTCCCCACGAGCTTGTCCCCCCCCCCACCTCTCATCTCCTCCTACATCCATGTTCCCCATTCTTCTCCTCGAGGCCTTATTCGCTCCATCTGTAGCCTCTGGTTCTATACCCATGTACTGCTGTGATTCAATTAATTAGCGCGTGGCTCGTCCAGAGATTTAACGCCAACGAAGCGGTAGCCCCGCCATGTGTGAGGGTCTTAAATCGCGTGGGTACCCTCGGGTCACCTCGCCAAAGGGGGCGGGGTCACGTTATTGGAGAGCAGTGAGGTGTGTGAAGGGGAAGAAGGTGTTGCTGAGTGCGTGTTGGACTTTAGGGACAGGGGGGGGGGGGATGGAAGAATCAATGAAAGCAATCACCATGTACAATTGGATTTGTTGTGAACTGCACAAAGGACGAAAAAGAGATCTATGGATTGTACAGAGGTCAGGTCGTCATATACTCATTGTGAGCAATGAAAAGAACAAATTCATACCTTGAGTGGTTTAATAAACTGGTGTGAGCCAAATACTGTAGATCTCAAGTTAAGTACCATGTGAAAAGGTTTCAGAGCATTTGAAATCTGTTCCCGATCAGTGTGGAATTAGAAAATAGGAGCCACCATTGATCAGATTGTCCAATTTCTCATGGTCTCATGACATTCAAGTATCAGCTAACTGCCTGACCTGTCATGTTTGGTTCTTACGTCCCTCACGCCATCCATCATTTGGTCAAAAGAAACGACGTGTCTAATGGAATGACCAAGGCTGATCAATCGATCACTCATAGTCACCTCAATGGGAGCTCAAGGTTTCAGTTTGCACGTCTATTAGCAGTTTAAAGAAATCATCGAGCACTTTGACGCGTCGAACATAAAGTTACACAAGAGGACGCTCGTGTTTTACATGTCGACAGCGACGGTCCGTGTTGTGCCACTGTATTTGGTGAACACGGATTGTGCAAATATATGCAACACCAGCTGCTGAACCCAAGCATGACAAACAGGCATTCCTGTAAGGAATGTCATCATTTGTGCATCCAAACGAAATGGATAAAAACAGTTAAATTGTACCACGAACAGCAATTTGTTGCCCCTCTTTGCGGGCTCCGCCTCCTCTCAGAAGCACGGCTATCAGCAGCCCATCCCAGGGCTGGTTGATGGCTTCCGCCAACAGAAGGTAGGGAACGCTTTTCCTGCGATTAGTTTCATTTACGCCGTCTTTTTCTTTTTGCGTGGTAAATTGTTGCCGGTGAATGTGGGCGGAAAAGACGCCCGGGCATGGCGGAAGCTAATTTTCCACTTGAGGAAACTGTCTGCAAAATAATAATCGACGGTTTTGTTATGTGAAAATGATGATCTCCCTCAACCCTGCTGGGAGCTGCAGTAATGGCACAGCACTGGGGAGGCCTTCACGCCATAACTGCACTTTTCCACAACTGGCTTGTTAGCTGGAGAGCCAGAGCCTGTCAACACGCACAGGCAGGCTGAGAGTGCAGCATCTGCCACGGGCTGGCAGGGGGATGTTTCTGAGGCTGGCGCTGCATGCTGAGCAACATATTTCACCGGTGGACGAAAAATGATGTCCCTTTTGTGCGTCCGCGTCTTCATTGCTGCTCGGGCAACAATGTCTTTGGACATTCTTTACATGTACCACGCAGTACTGTGGACATTCCACTGTGTCCATGTGAATACGTGCATACAACGACATATTTGAAGTATTTCATTCGGGTATTTCATGCTGTATTATCCAATTATGTCACTCAACTGCAGTTATTGCTAGTGTTACATAACAAATGAAAGGGACAGTTTCCTCCGAAACCAAGATGCAAAAGTATGTGATGTAGTTATAATGAGCTGCACCTTGACCAAATACTAATGTGGCAGTAATAAGGATCCCATGATGTAATATATCGTAGTATAACACTCACATGGGTCCATTTCTCTGGAGAGTATTTTAGTTTTTTTATATTTTCATTACATTTCACTAATAATTAGTAAGCATGTACCTTTACATAAGTGGCATTTTCACTGTAATGGCGTTGTTTCTTTTACCTACCATATATGGT
The DNA here is from genome assembly GCA_028022725.1 of Lycodopsis pacificus. NCBI lineage: Eukaryota > Metazoa > Chordata > Actinopteri > Perciformes > Zoarcidae > Lycodopsis > Lycodopsis pacificus. The sequence continues at coordinate 11,601,379 of CM051710.1, read as the reverse complement.
CACGCATATAAAACACATTTTTGAAAGCTGTAAAAAGATACATAAATATATATATTTCCAAAACAAGACAGAATCATGGTTCACTATAAATATCTGTGAGCCATGAAACTTATTACTCTATTCAGTGTTTGCCTGTGACTCGGTGTTGTACCACAAAAAAAAAAAAAAAAAAAAAAAAAATGAAAGGTCATTCTCCACTGAAGAGTTATGCAAGTGGCCTTTAGAGGAGCTTCATTTGGTACCGGGTGTGTATTCCTAAAGGGGAGGTCTAGTAAAAAAACGGCACACACAGGCCGCCCGGGCATAACCAGGGCTTCTTGTATTCAGCTCAAGTGTGGCGAGGGGGCAACAATCGACTAATCCTCTTTCTTCCCCTGAAGTTTGTCCGTCGATTGAAATCCGCTGAGCTGAACTTTAAGCATCCAAGAGGAGATAAGATGTGGAGATATGACCGTGTGGGATTCAAAGTCAAGGAAACAAGTTAAAGGTTTCTTGCTCTACTTTATTTCTTCATTTCGTGATATACTTCAGCTTTTTTTTCCCTTTTGTTATGAAAGGCACTTTTATTTGGCTTTGAATAGATGTTGAGTTATGATCTAGTCGTATCTAAATACAAACTGCCAATGTGTCTCCCTCGATGCCTAGTCTCCTGCTTTATTCTCTCTCATGACTTAAGATTACAGTCAATACATCCACCGGCGTGCTGTACATGTTTGTGAGAGTGCAGACAGGCACAGAGACACACACCATCAGATACACCATCAAACATGCCATCAAAAAAGAAGAATTAATTGCCCACAACAGTAAATTGTTTGATATGAGATATGGTATGTTTTCATCTTGACGGAGTTTATTCTTCCCGAGAAAATCGCACATTATTAGCCGGGGCAGCTATACATAAAGCTGCGTATTATCCGGCGTATCATTTTTTTTTTTCCTCATTTAGTATTGAGTCCATGAGTGCCTCCCTTCTGCCGGAAATTAATTACTTGAGCTGACTTAATGTGGAGCTATTGAATGAGACAAAGAGCAGAGGTTTTTCCACTCACTCCGCTTTTTTTTGACACTTGATACGCGTCTATAAGTGAATTACAACCAAAAACAAGCGTGGAGAAACAAAACATTGTAATTAAATGTGATTATCCAATTGAGGATTTAATTACATCATATCAGTGTAATTTTTTATTTCCCAGAGTATTGATGACCCACTTCAGAGTCCCATTGATTTCACTCTGTATTTGGCTTTTACCAGCGTTGCTGTGGCTTGCCTGTTTAAAGCAGGTTATAGGGGTCGCGGCTTTTAAACCTCCGGCTATAGGTTTGCACATGAACACTGCACTCGCTCGCACTCGCACACATCCACACGCGCTCATCGACGCCACGTGCCCCCGCCTGGTTTTCATGGGAGCTCGGGCCAAGTTTATCATTTCCCTGTTCAATAATCCATCAACATTTACATTCCATTAATCATCCCGCTGTCTGAGTTGGAGTATAGCGCTCCAGGAAGGGCCCCTTGGGCAGAGCACCGGCCCTCCCTCATTAGCCATAACACACACACACACACACACACACACACACACACACACACACACACACACACAGAGAGAGAGACACACACTGGCACTCTCGTGACTTACAGCTCAGGACAATATTGACTTCAACAACTCGATCAATTTGCTAAAATGCACCAAATGATGAGCAATAGTGTATTCGTCAGCAACTACGGTAGGCATGCGTGCTTTTGCGCCATTCAGTGTTTCGACACAAAGTCACTGATTCAGAAAATGGAATGCAAAAAAATAAAAAAAAAAGGAGAAATAGGAGAGAGTTACAGGCTATGATTCGTAAACTAATTACATGGGAGCTCAGCAACCATGTCTGCACCACCGCAGGGTCTCAGGCTCCCATCTATCCACCTGGACCACACACACACACACACACACACACACACACACACACACACACACACACACACACACACACACACACACACACACACACACACACAAACATGCATCAACGCACATAACCCAGAAGAGCTGTGAAATCGGCCTGTCACCAGGCTGCAGTGGTTTAGCAGTAGGGGGTGCTAGTGAGCTGGTGAGGCATAATACAACCCCCTACTGGGCTCAGTGTGATACTGGGAGGTTTTACTGTAGCACACACACACACACATACTGTATGCACCAAACACACTTTCTCCCCTCTCCTGTCTCCCTCATCCACGCACGCACAGCAGCACACACACATCACTTTTGCTAATCTCTTGCGCATTAGTCCACTGGAATAAGATTTCTGGTGAGATTAATTCCCTGCTGTCAAATGGATGGAACATAACTTGACATTCTAAAAGAACAGTATGTGACCGACCTGTATGTTCAGTAAAGATAAAAGAGGGTAGATCATTAAATGCATGGCGTTTGCTGTATCCACAGTCTCTCCCTGTGATGACTGTGTGTGGGGAGTCATTACATGCAGAATGTTCAGTAGCAGAATAAATAAATCCACTCGCTGATATCTGTTGTTCTCTAAAGCTATTAACCATTCTTTTGCAAATTTTCTTTTTTTTTTTGCTTCTTGACATTTTTTTTTTAACATGGCAATAGGAGGAAAATAACACCCTTGTTTCTTACTTTAATAAACAGGTAAATTCCACACAGGTAACTTCAAATCAAAAGCACACAGTTGCTGCTGGAACTGATCTGTACTTTTATTTGTGTTCTCCTTCTTGGTTTTGCTTTGAATACCAGATGTCTTGATAAAACAGAAACAGAATGTGAAACTAAATAAAGAACTCTGAACAAGCTGTGTTTCTTTTTTTGAAAGAACACCAGGAAGACAATAACAGTGAATACAGGCCAGTTATCAATATTCCGTCTGGTAATACGAGAACAAGGTGATGCGGTTTGTTGTGTTGATTTGATGTTGGTGTAAGCACATGTGTGTGTATGTGTGTGTGTGTATGTGTGTGTCAGTAAAAGGTTGGGGCAGGCGAATTAAGGGAAATCATAGGAACATAAATAAATAAACAAAATAATAAATTAAATTAAAAATGCATCTAAAAATAAATTTACTCCAATTCCAATGCAATGCACAAAGTATTTGTGATGAAATCATGGAAGTAGAGTAAAGATGGGCTCAGCTTATCCACTGTATTGGGCTTTTTACTCATGAGGATGCAGATTAATATAAATACATAACATATCAAAATGTCCAGCATCCTCTTAAAGTGTCCACAAGCCATTATAATTCCTTTTATAAACTGGCAAGCACTTGTATCCATGCCTGCCAGTTGTAGGGTAAAGCTCCTACCAATGGTTAGTAAATAAAGGGTTCAACAGGGTCACACTGGCTGTGATGCCTACATATCAAATGTCCTGTCTACCAGATGACTAATGACAGACCTCCCTGTTGGCATATCCACTCTTTGCACACGAAGGTAAAATATGCTAATGTGTGCATGTGAATATCAAATTGTGGAGATTAAATTCATTATGGTTTAATTGTATGGTTTAATGTGCCTTGGAAAGCTTTGAACATGCAGTTTAGAAACTGTGAAGGGCCTGTGATGCTTAAATGATCAGAATAGGATTGAATGGAATGGGAGGTAGTTGCAACGTTTGAGGAAGTTTGTGATTCTGTCTGGACTTTTATTGCTGGCATCACAACAACTGACACATTGACGTTGGGGAGTATCTCTGATATATCATAAAGTTACAAAGAAAAACTCGATACCACTAAAATTGCAATATATTAACAAACCATCCACCAAAGAAATGAACTAATAAACGTATTAATTTGTATTAATGGCTTGAAAACTGCACCAATTACTCTACATACACGAAATAGTTCTCATATTGACATAACTTACATTACATAAAGAACGCCTATGAAACCTGCAGACTTGTGCAACAATAGGCGTGGCGACGTGTCCCCAGACCTAATTAAATTATTACCGTATTTGCACGCCACAATAGGGAAGAGTAATTATTTTTTTTGCTCAAGAGCAATTCATTACCAAAGGCAATATCAAGTTTGTTAAATGTGTCACAAATTACTTTGATTAATTATATTTGCTGGAAGTTGGAAATTGAAACGCTGTCCACATGTAATTATACCTAATGGAGATATTTTCATATTACAGAGTGACAAAAGTGTTGGTTATGAACACGTTAAGCACAGAGATCGGGAGTGAAAGAAGCCACTCGAAACATGTTGATGCTACACGTTGGCAACATGAGACAAGGGACAGGAATGCTGCTGTCACTCGTCAAGACATTGCTGTTATGAAGAAGTATTTATACTATATGTTAACGCTGCGTGAACACCAGTAATCACACAACACCTATTATATTCTCGTCTAAGAATCCGATGGCTGCCATGATGGCAAGCGTGCCTGTGATCCCCTACGGAGCCATGCATTTGGCTGGTGGTGCTTCTGTTACTTGCTGAATCTAAAGCCTGGACTTCTGTTCTGCTTTCGGGGTCCATGAGGACAAAAAGTGTTTTGAACAAAAACATAAAAAAATCCAAGCTTTAAATGTCTTTCCCCGTGTGCTTCCATGATGATTTTCTCGGAACTAGACCCAGGCCTGGTCACGATAGCATCTCAAATCCAACTTTATTCAACCTCTTCTGTCGGAGTACAAACTGCTCGACAAAAGGACGATAGGCGGACGCTAACAAGTGGCCAAAGACTACATGATGTCGTCACGCCAACTAGTCTGCCTTCACCGCCTCATTGTGTGTACCCACATGACTGCGGTGGAGTTCGTTCACAGACTATAACGTAAGCTTTACGCTTCAGCCGATTGCATTTACTCTCCCACAATCGTAAATCGTTCATTTGTTAAAAGGATCACACTGAAGAAAACTTTTAAGTGTCATCAACTTGTGTTTATTTTCTGCAATATTCCGAAATCCAATGGGAAAAATCCCGTTGCCATGTGTTTCCTATTTGGAGACACATTCTAAAATAAGACGCTTTTTATCGTTTAATAATCTGTGCATTGTCAGGTATGGAAGCCAACGGCGTCATCAACTTCCTCTTTCACTTTCTTCCCCTTCACTATTAAAAGGTGAATCAAAGAAGTGAGAATGAAGGAGGGAGGGGGGGGGGGGGGGGGGGGAGCATGTGTATCCATGTATCTATCTTCTTTCTCTCAGAAGCTTTTTACTCTCTCCGGTAATCACGCAAGCACACCTTCTCATTTCAATACGGGGCTGAGTGCGCCGAGTGAACGGCCGCAATCTGGTCCTTGTAATGAAAACGTAAATATATATTCCAGCGCTCCCTTTCCTGAAAGGAGGGCCCCATTAGAGGATTCAGTCTCATTGATTGAAATGCTTTTAAAACTCGCACGTGTCCATTAATGCAGGCGGGGGAGGTTTCTGAGAAGCACAAGTCAATGGTGCCATACATAAGCCATTCAGTGTGAACGTAGGGAGCAGATCTCGTGTTGTTTTTCTTTTCTTTTTTTACACCACAAAGCCAATGGATTTATATATCTTTAACATATTGCAGCTCCAACCGAAATAACTCCACATTGGGATACTCAAAGCCCTGCTGATATCAATCAGCAATGCAAACATGTTTTATTGTCTAATGGAGGGAGATGTTTAATTAGAAAAACCTGGCTGCTCGCACACCTGGTAACAAACTCGATTTGATAAACATCGGGTTACTCACTGATGCATCCCCAAACAAGGACACCAGAGGTACAGCACTGACCAGTGGGTTTATAAAGAGTGCAGGGGCTGGCGCTCCCCTCCCCCGCCGCCTGACTTCTGTGATGATGGTCACTAAGTGAACGGTGAGGTCACATCCTGGACTTTAACGGGTTATAAGATAAGTACGCACGCATGTCTGGCAATAGGCCAGGGTGGCTTCTGCTTTAACGAAGGGAGATGAATTGATTCGACATGCTTTTGCCCCGACAACACCATTAAGATCTCTGCCTTCCCATCCAGCAGAGAGAAGCTTCTACATGAAGTTCAGACTTTTTTCTTTTTTTTCCTCCATATCTATTGCATCTAACATAATCTTCTCTCGCGTGAAAGCAAAATACAACCCAAACACGTACAGTAAATGCCCCCCCCCCCCCCCCCACTCCAAACCTGCACGATTTAATCTTTCCTGCTCCCGCCGGAGTTCGCCTCCGCGTTCCTCTCGCTCCTTTCTCGGGAGGTTATGGTAGCTGCCGTGGGGGGGAAGAGCCGAGCGTTTGATCTGACCCCTCAAATTCAATTACGGCCCGATCAGATCCCCCGGAGATTGACCCCCCCCCCCCCTCCTCCCCCAGTCAAAGTGGTCTTGTCTCATTTGGAAAATAGAGGCACGGATCCAGTTATGCATTCAGAAAGAGAAGTCTAGGAGGTCTTGAAGGGGGTGTCCGAGATGATTATCTCATCTAAGGGTGAGGAGGGGAGATAAACTGTAAGAGGCATGTGAAAGAAGTAGACAGACGGGGAACAAAGAGGAGACAACAAATCTCTTGAATCCATAAACTAACACACATCCACTGGAGCTGCCCTGCTGTTTTCAAGCACATATGGCATATCTATATCTCAATCCAGATTCATGAATCGCTCATGTAGCCTGGCAGTTGCCTCAGATCAGAGGGGGGTTGTTTTTTAGGAGATGCACTGAAATGTGTGGGAGAAAGTGTCTAAGCACAGCCTTCTTTGGTTAAAAAAAGAATAAAGTGCGCATTTACTCTGAAAGTGCTGCAGGATGCAGACGGATCAATTTTGTTATTGGCGTGGAGAATGCTGTGAGAGAAACAAAAAAGAAGGGCTGCCTAACTGTGCCCTGACACGTCTTGATAGAATAGATAGCCTTGACATGGATTTAGTTGCTCTGACGCCACACTGTAGTGGTTTACTTAGTGGTTCGGTATAAAAGAAGACGTGTAAAGTTCCTGTTTTTCAAATGGTTGTTTGAGGAATTTAACATTTTGGGAGCAGGCTGTCACGTGGACTGTCCACTCCACTGTTACCAGTCATCCATGAATTATTCAGAAAACATTCCAAATATCACGCAATAAAATTCGAGCAAACAGAGGAGGGAGATATTCATATTTTTCATTTGACTCCCGACCTTTTCACAGGCGCCTGTTTCTCATTCATTCCCATTGCAGCAGTATGAACCAATAAAGTCTGACGGACAAAGCCCTGATCAAATACAGTAGCAGGGAGAAGAGACTGTCTCACAGTGGAAAGCACTTGGCAAGTAAAAATAGCTGCAACAGCCTCAGGTAAGTTAACAGCCTGAAACTCCCCGAACTGAATTTAGGTACAACGGCAAGTGTGGGTGTGAAAATGGCCCCGAGAGTCGTTAAGCCGCTTTAAGAGAGCCAGCTGAGAGGCTGCGGTGAAAAAAAAAAACCAAGAAACAGCGTAACTTAACCAAACATTCTCACCGAAGCACAGGGTGTAGGATTACTATGCCTTCATTGTGACATCAAGCACGAGTATAAATTAGCTTTAATGGAGGTTGAATACTTCATCAGCAGAATGGAAACACAGCCAAAGCGAATGGTACTTAAATGATCGCATAAATTAGAGATGAACCTGTGATGTACTGTAGAAAAGAGACGTTGTTACTGTTTATTTGTTCTCAAAATATTCAGACCCAACATGCGTCAGAAGTTTTTATTAACATAATGAGTAATACACAACGCCCTTTGAGTGCAGGATGGAGTAGATGACACCTTTCTACTAATGAATTGGTCCTGTTGTGCTGACCATCTTGAACCCCTCGCGGCATTTTTCAAGTATTTGTTTACCAAAGTAGAAATGATATTCAATTACGGAAATCAGCAGGTCATAATCGAATTTTTTCCACTCATACGAAAATTAAATGAGCAGTAATATGTGCTTGTATCCCACACGTACCTCCGTGCAATTCTTTGTATTTCTAATTTGTTCGATTTGAGCATTTCTGCAAAAGTGCACGCTCGAGACTTTGTGTTCTGCCCACCTGGGGAGTGCGAGCGTCTCAGACTGCGATGGTCAGCCTCACTCAGTATTGTCTGGCTGGAGGCGGGGGGGGGGCATTGCCAGGCCCTGGACTCCTCGCAGGGGTCAGGATGTGTGTGCATGATGAGAGCAGCGGGAACCCGCAAATTATTTCCCCCCCCAACCCATCACAATCCTTTCACACTGTGCCATCGCGTGCACTTGTTTGGGTGGGTGGGTGTTTGAGTGAAAGGCTGTATTATGGCTAAAATGTTACCAAGTCAACCCGAAACCACATTTAGCAGCCACATAACCCGACAATAAGCCCAAATGCCACGGAACACGTTGAGTAAAATTGCTGCAAAGCGCTCGTCAAACAGAACTGAGCCAGGCTATTTTGCCATGTTTAGAAACGAGGATCATTTTAGGGAATTCTCACACGGACTCCCTATTTTTAACCCTTTCTCCTGCTGTGCCCCTGCTTGGTAATTTCTCCCGCTGATCTCCCAATCTCATAATGATATGCAAATCAAATGGGTTTATCAGGTGTGGCTTATGTGTTGCCTTATTAGACTGGGGGACAGTATAATATCTTCCGCACATTAGGCTTAATTTACATTGTAGAACCTGGCAACCCAGTGTCGAGCATGCATTGTCAAAGGACCCTGCCTGACCCTTCCTTGGCAGGTATGCTGATGTCACCACACGAAGAGAGGGAAAGAACAGAAACTGAGACATAAATACTCCAGTTTGGACTTTATTCCTCTCCTTTTATGGCTTCCGCCACCCCTTTATAGCAGCCAGGGGATGCAGTACGGAGATAATTAGTGGAAAAATGATTGGGGAACTTGGATGCAATTAGGTGGAGGTAATACATGAATAGCCTCTGCTGAATCCCTTTTTACTCGAACACTATACTGCTACCCTGAATATGATTGTCAGATTGTCTATGGGAAAAAATGGGTGATAAAAATGTAAGATTAAGACTCTGCCTTGGTAAAGACTTAGGAGCATTGGTGACTGTTACATGTTTACCCAAAATACTTTGCGGTACCCTGAGTCCATGCATTTCTTTTTTTGTTACATGTGATAAACATCAGTTTTACAGTCCTGACGTGTCTCTGTCATGTGATCACACCGTGAAACATGTCGGGCACTTTGCACCGATAGCAGGTTGGGAACACTGTTAGAAGACAGTCCACTCAGCTTTGGGTTGAGGGAGTATGGCAACAACGGTTGTATCAATGAAGCAATACATTTTTAGATTCTTATTGGGCGAACATGCACTTGCAAAAACATTCATTCGTTTTAATGAGTTCCCATCATATCTGTCAAGAGTTTGATCGATAATCCAAATCGGGAAGGGAGATTAAGGGAGAGGATAATTCAGCCTGGCTCTAACATCAAAAACAAATCCACTGGTTGCTTGGCATCTTCAGTGGCAACAAGTCTCCAGGAAGTAAACTGCGCCCGGCCAGAAAATAATCCGGCAAGTAGCCCATGTAAAATCCAACGAGCTGTTTTCACACTTTGATTTTTCTACAAACAAAACAAGATGTAATATGTGGATTAATGAGTTTAAAGATATGTTGGTAACCATCTCTTGGCTGCTGGCTTCAGCACTATTTACCGCCAATATGAGGATGGAGTCTATCTTCTCGATCTAACTCTCGGCAAGCAATTCAATGAGTGCATTCTCCAAAAATGTAAAATCACGGCCAACCTATTTCCCTATTCATCGAGAGTTTTAGGGATTCATTTTGGACCACTATCTGTTTGTTAACTGTGTAGATTGACAACAGCAGTGTTGTCTGACAACATTGGAACTGGGGTATAAAATCCACTCTGTGAAACGTTACAAACGATCATATCACGTGCATGTAAAGTTCCCATTGCCTCCCCCATCTCGTAACAATATTCATTACCAGCCCCGGGCCATTCCAGAGAATCAGCGGGTCAGCGAGTAGCTGCACATATACCCTTCAGAGAAAAGGGATCTGCCTCGTAAAAGCTTTATGCGGTAGCACTGGCAGACATTTGGCGAGCACGTTTATCGCCAACTCGGGTTAATTAAACTCAAACCACCATCTCGATCAAACAACGGTAAATAAAGACAACGTTTCTCTGTCAGGGATCCGTCTGTTATAGAAGCCAAGCAAACAGATGACAGAGACGTCTACAAGAGGCAGGGAGACGGAGGATGACGAACTATATCCAAAGTCATTAGTTCAGCAATTAGATGGCTTGTCACATGCCCTCTGAGTCACATATTCAATACCCAGGTCCGAGCCAAGTCATGCATCGAAAATTAGATGCATGTTCATCACTGGACTTTAAAGAACTTGAAAAGATTTCTTTAATTTCCGAGTCGATCCTCTAACCAGCCGATGAGCGAGCGATTTACAGGTAAACAAACCCTCCCCCTCCCCCCTCACTCCTCACCCTACCTCTGTGCAAGCGCTCGGCCTTTAAAATTGATCCTAATGACTCGTGGCTTGCGCTGGGACTGTTTCGTATGAATGTGGGAGTTGCCGTAATTGCCGGCCCATTAGCATGTTCAGGATTGTTTTTGTTTGATTGTTTCCGTGTGCTAATTCATAGAGTTGTCACAATACTCGCCTGTTGCCGTGATTCCTCGAACACGCATTTGAAGTTGTTTTTTGCCCACCTGCGGGGCAAATCGACGCAAAAACAACAATACGGGAGCAGAAGAAATTCACATGTTTTGGTGGCTTTGTGGAAATATGCTAATTAAAGACCGGCCATTTTTCTGTTGCTAATTTTCATGGCTGTAGCTAAGGCGCTAGCAGGCCATGGAGCAAAGCTCTGACTCCTACAGAGGTTTCATTGTCTCTTCCACTGGTGGAAAGAGCCATCTATGAATCACATCTATATGAATCACGGAGTGGTGAGTCATAGGTCAGGAACCAGGTTATAGCTACAATTGCTAACAGATGAGAAATTGAGAAATGAAACAATATACTGCAGTAGTGGCTACAGCACGTGAACATATTTAAATATAAGATAAGATAAGATAAGATAAGATAAGATAATCCTTTATTAGTCCCTCAGTGGGGAAATTACAGGATATAATATCTGTATAAATGTAAACAGAGAGCGCCTTCATTTATGGAGTTTTAAAGAAATATGAGAGCAGTAACCGTCTTGTATGTATTACCACAGTGACCTGCAAAAGTAGAACAGGTAGTGAAATCTCTACCATGACGGGCACACAGTGCACGCCACGCCGCGTGACATAACAACCTTCTAAGTCTCGGCTCACCAACGCAGTAAAATCAACTCTTGCCTGCCACTCGTCGTTCTTTCGCTCTCATTTACTGGCCTCGCTGTGTTTTATGTTGATTTTTTTTTGTCTTTCCGAACAACAAGCGCAAAACATTGTCACTGGACCATCACTGACTCGGCTCAAACGACGTCTGAAATTGCTTCGTTTCCCCCTTCCCTGCACACGCGCATGTCACAGATGTTGTTTGGCTGAGTGTGGCCGCACGCCAAAAACAAAGCGTGACGTGCCATTAGCAATTGAGCTGACTGCGCGCGGTTTAGTCCTTCTTCCATTATTCATTTTTTTTTTTTTGGTCTGAGGACGGAGAGCAACGCAGACGCAGTAGTGAGTGTTTCGCTGGAAGCAAGGTGCATTTGCCCTGTTATGAACCTGGACAGAGCATGAGATGAGTCATCTTTAGCCTGTGTTGGTGGATGCAAGCAAAAAAAGAGCTTTTAGGCCTATAATGGTGTATCTTTTGGTATTTTGTGTGATTGCTTCAAGGAATATATAGGTGATCATTAGTCGTCTAATTACCATAACCAATCTAAACTGTCACATTCATTCAGATTTTTGGTGATAGATTAATCTTCAGAATTAAACACGGGTCTGTCGGTGTAGTTCGGAGGAGCTTTGGCGCAGTCCGTTGTCTCTCATCCCCCCCCAAGTTGCTCTGAGGTCAACATCAGATTAACTAACGTGATCTATCCCCGCTGCCACGATGCATTACCGCTCGCATTGTTCTCCGGGTCTGCTCACACGGCTGGCATTGCTTTCCATTACACCCTCAACGTTTCTCTTTAATTAAACGTACCCGGCAGATTAATTACAGGACAACGTAAATGATGAAAACATTAGAGGTGTCCTGAAACATTGTGTTTGGTGTGAATCTGCCTCTCTGCCCCCTTCCGGGCCCTTAAGCTGTCACTCCCGCTGTTCAATAAGCAATCTGGTATAGCGAGGCGTACAAACCAGGGGAGTCGTGCGGGCCAGTTTGTTTCTGTTTGCCAGACAGGTTCGATTCTCTGAGAGACACGGCCTACAAAACCAGACACGCAGGGCTGGAGGCTGGGTAAAAACTAATTATGGTGGTGTTAAAAGGCAAGCTCAATGAGGCAGAGACGAGACAGCCAGATGCTCAGCACCTCTTGACTTAAGCTCTGCAGGACAGCGGCGGGAGTCGGTGGGACTAAACAATGCTGTTTATACTTCGTTTTGAGGAACCTTACTGCCAAATGAACTATGTGAGCTCCTGTCTTTGAGGACAGAGTCTCGTATTTGTTACCAAACAAGTGACATGGGACTCTGGAATGAGTGTTGTTCTTATTTATAATGCTCTAAAATTGGGAAAATGCCGATACACGTGTTGTCTAAATACATTTCAATTGATTTTCACTCACAAAGAAAAGAGGAATGACAGCATAAACACGGCTCTCTTCATTTCAGATGTCTCAAATGTCTGTGTGAGACCGAAGTAGACAGATATCCATCACGCCGTCCGGATCATCACTGTGATAGAGCTGGTCTATATCGGGAAGACACCGGAGGGGCCTTTAAAAAGGGAGAATAACGGATATGTGGGTATCAGATGAAGGCATTCGAGAGTCTGAGTGACACAAACATGTTATGAAGGATGAGCAACATCTGGTGCGATGGATCTTATCCTCTGGTCGCCAGTCATTACTTCGAGTTCCGACGCAGACGCACTATTTGCTGTACTTGCCGTACTAATCTCGGCCCTAATTCCCATGTATCCTCTGGCTTAGCGGGCTCTTTAGAGTATTAACATTTTTACTTTCCCTACTTGTTTCCAGTACACTTTAATGTCGGGGGGCCGAGCAAGAGCTTTCCAATTTGTTTGCATTGTTTAAGTAGCATTACAAGGGATTTTCAGGACCGTCTTGTTTGAATCGAGGTATTAATTCTACATGATCAAATCGAGAAAAAGCATTGCTGCACTTTAACAGTGTTACTTCCATGTAAATGATAACTCTCGCTGCTGAGGACCGCTTGTCATTCTGCCGGGTATCTCCAGGGATTTATAAAGTGCATTTGGCTCCCCCCCCTTTTCAAAACTGCTGGAATGTGAGGAAGAAAGGCAGAGAGCAGTACAAGGGGTTAGGGAGGTGGTTGAAACGGCCTCCGACAAAATGAGCATGGCCCCTGAACTAAACCCAGGGGATTGAAAGTGGATTGAATGCATCTCACCATATATAGACAGCCGCTGGCACAGCGGGGACAGCGATACGGGAGGAGGAGGAGGAGAGGACTTGGGAGTGAGTCGACGAGGGTGAAGAAAGGGAGCAGCGGGGAGAGCGGGGAAAAAAAAAAAGCAATGGTGTGTTACCAGCTGACCACTGGAGCTTTTCAAACTCCCCCCTCCTCTCCCATTATACCATTACTGAGACGGAGGGTCCTGTTCTCACCCAGCCATGCAGCATTCTGGTGCAGCGCCAGGCCTGCTGGCTGCCCCGCTGAGTGCCCCGCGGCCTCGCTGCGCCATCAACGCCGGGGAATGGACACGATTGGAAGAGCCAGACTAATTCCTGGATGACAAGAGCGAGAGGGTACTGGGCTCCTAGGGGTTAAAAGTGCCTTAATCCTTTTATCCTGTGCTAGAGAGGACTATTCACAGATTTGATACACTTACTCTAAATCCCTAAGTGGCATGCGGGGGCAAGGCTGAGGGGAATTCCACACAAACAGATGAATGCTGGCAGCCAGCCGAGGATGCTGGAGCAATGAAACATCACATACACGGCTTTGGGTTTACAGTGTGCAACGTGACATTTTTTCTTTTACCATGAAGTCTCTATGTTCTGGGATTAGCTGGTGATGCAACTGCTGTCAGCCAAGCGGATGAATCTGCTGCAATCACCCGGGAAAACATCACGTTGACAGTTTTTAGGTATGGCGAGTCTTCTCCATGCAAGCATCTATATTCTCGACTCCGCACTTCCTCGGTGCTCTCTAGCATACTCACGCACGTTCTCAGCCTCCCCCAGTTCCCTAATGAGGCGTGATCACTGTGTTAAACTGCTAATTAAAATCAGATATTAAAGCCCACTACCCATAATCCCTCTTGGCTCGCGCTACAAACACCAGGCTGGCTGTCGCCTGGTATTATGCTCCGACGGATCCCAGGCAAAGCGGGGCAACAAGTAGCTTGGCCTCACCCTCACAGAGCAGCCAGTGCATCAATCAGCAGCTGATCTTTAAACTCCGCGACACTTTGAACTTTGATTCTAGCCGTCCGTCCCTTCCCCCCCCCCCCCCCCCCCCCCGGCGTTGCGGTCGCATGTTAGGCGCGAATGAGGACGTGTGCATAAGCAAAACAGGTTCCAGAAAACATGTTTGAGGCATATGGTGCATGTCGTCATTGTACATATTTGAACAGGGAGGCTGTAATTTGAACAAAATGAGGGCGACGTGTCAGGGAATACTCTGATTCTGTCTGTGAGCGATCTGGCTTTCACGGAACAGCCGGTGGGCCATTACACTAATGATCAGCCATGCAAAATGAATTAGTCATTGATCTTCAACAGTTATTGGATTTTTTTTTTTTGGGGATATTAAATGTGTTCTTAATATGTTTTGAGGGAGGAGAATATAATTGCCCTCATTAGTTGGAGACAAGGCAAGCGAAGTGACAATATGTAGGTTTACTGTGTGTTTGCCTGTGATATCTGAGCATTTTCTACCTCATGCATCTTACCTGTCAATCTCTCACTGCTCCAGAAAAAAAGTTTTTCCTCACCAATTTCCAATAAATATTCTCTGCCGTAGACCGGCCAAGACCTTCGTGATCCTCTGTCTCCTCTGCTCAGGGCGATACGAAGCTGAGGGCACGGCGCCAAACAAACTCAGGTCTCCACGGTGGAGAGTACGGGTGAACTCTGAACCTTCCTCCGCTACCTCATTAGCCTGCACACACACCGGGCATCTGTTCTATCTTGAACCCTAATATGACCGCATGAATCCAGAAAACAACTGCTCTTATTGGGGCCGTGTGGGATTAGACCGGCGAAGACCGGAGTTTACCGACTTCAGCTTTCATTCATTTGGAGAAGAATAAGCAAATGAGCACTTTCACAGGGGACGGGGTTGTAGTTTTTCTTGTGCTTTTCTGCTTGAAGAGAAGAGACGAAGTGAGAGGGAGACGAAGCGGCCCGAGAAAGAGGGAAAGGAAAGTCGACAGTCAGAATGAGAGGGGTCATTGAGCACAACAGGGACACGGGGGCCCCGCTCAGCTGGAGGGACTCTGGCGAGGACGAAGCCACCTATCTTATGGTGACAAGCGGCAAATGGGGGCCCATTACTACACGGAATGCTAATGCCAAACTCTGGGCCCCGGGGACTGGCCCGGCTCCTCAAACACGCGGAGAGGAGGCCTGCCAGGGTGCATGCATGACAGCTTCCATTCACACCCACAAGTGCAAAGAGATAATAACCGTATAAATCACAAGAGACTCTTCTTCCTCGCTCCTTCGCTTCTCTCAATCTGTGTCTTGACTGCTTCTAACACTTGCTGTTCCTAATTGTCCCCTCGTCTATTTTTTCCTCCTTTTCCTCCCACTCCCATTCTTTATTGTCTCTTAGCAAATCCCTCCACACACACACACACAATTCCCTTCGATGTGCTCTCTTTCATTGTCGGATTGCTCGAAAAAAATAAAAGCCAAGGACAGCTGGTGAAAACCATTCATATTGATTAAACAATCTCTGTTCATCTCGTCCAAATATAGTGCTGCCAACGTTGACTGGAATGCACATTTTATACTCAGTGATAGGCCGCGGTAATAATCAAACAAACAAGCGCTAACGACGCGGGATGTGGACCGTGTTGTCGTACGTTTTGTCAAAAATTGACAGCGGGAAAAAAACATTTTGTGCAAATGCCAATGATGGGAGGAAAATGATTTTTATCATCTCTAGATTCCTTTTGATCAATACATTCCCTTTTTTTGTTGCAGGTCTCTCGTGGCAGGGAAGGAATTCAATTTTTTTTTAAATAACTATTCAAAATGTGGACTTCTATGTTATTGTATTCGAGAACAGTGTGTGTGTGTGTGCGGGGGAAAGTCAAGGGGAAAGATAAAGAGAAGAGACTGCAGAAAGGCAGACTTGTCTCCCCGTTCCCTCAGGCCTGTGGTGTGGGCACTGACTCTATTTGACATCTAGTTGCAGTGCTGAGAAAGACAGAGTGAGGCAGAGGCAGAAACACACAGAGAGGGAGACATCAGAGCTCTTATGCCTTCAGGGCTTGTGTAAATGTGAGTCATGCCATGATGGGGCCACTTGTTCAGGGTAACGTCACCCTTATGACTTTCATTTTGTTTGGGGAGTTCAGACAGTTTTGACTTCCTTGCTCTTTTCTGAGTGGCAAGAGATGAAAATACAAAAGTGGCAAACTGAGATTAGATATTAAAGGGGAACAAGGCGACCATATGTCTGACCATGAAGCTATGTGTGCCTTGCAAAAATATGTGATAGAACTGAGATACGGGACAACAATGTACAGTGCAGTACACTGTAAGTACATTGCAAACATGTTATGTAATGTAATCAGCAAAGGCTGAAATAATATATATATTTGAAAAAGTAACTAATCATTTAAAATAACAATATTTTGGTTTCGGAGCGTTGGTTTTATACAAAAGCATTTTTCACCTTGGACATTTTTGAGTTTTTGCGAAACTAAATCAAACATTTAAAGCCGCCATAATCAATATTTTCATCTGGATCACAATACTACTAGTATTTGAATCATAACCTGACTCTGCCGTTCTCCACAGCGGAGGTTTGTAGCGACGTTTAGCTCCATTGTTTCGGTTATCAGGTCCACAAACGTACTGTCCTGGTTCACGCTGCCATCGTGTTTACAGTGAAAAAGCTCTTAAATCTCACCGATTGCCCAAAGCGACTAGCTGGTGAACATTACGAAACATTTAGCCGCTAAAGAGTTTGGTAGAGACCAAACCTGGAGCTAAAAGAGAGTGAATACTGGACTAACATTCATCAGGTGGCCAGAAACACGGCTCCAAATGAATGCTGATCTTCATCCGTTATCTTTTGGAATGGCGAACCATTTGCTTCACAGTATACATTTAATATGTCGGCGTTTGTTTTTGAAAAGCTGAAGTTCCCCATTTGCTGTCAGTATTCTCCTTCCCTGCCTTTTATTGGCGCACTGATATGCTTCTTTGCCGCATTACTCACACCAACTGTTGATTGGACAGAATAGCCAGAAACTGGCAGCAGGGAAGTGTATTCTGCTGCCACAAATCAGGCTTCCTTTCACAAAAAACATCGCTCCGTATAAAGTGATTGTTTTATTACAAGAAACAAATAAATAGACTCTTCATTTCCCTCCATTTGTTTGAATGCACCACCAAGAGAAGTTGGTTACAAATCATCATATATAATCGTAGGAGAACATGACTGCTACCGTACTAAGACAATATCTGCGAGGCGATTGTCACACTCTACTGAAATAAATGGAAACCAATAGCTGTCTGGTGGGTAAGAAATCGGTCAAAAAGACTGTTTTTGGGCAAAAACGTAACATGCATGATAAGTCTTTAATTGGCAAAGATATGGAAAAGCTTCAGTATGGTCCTTTAATCAGTTTTTTTGCCACGTAATTTATTTTATTAATAATTTTGCAAGATTCATTTTACATTAAAACAGAACTCTTCTCCCGCAGTGTTCTGAAACATCCGCTTTCAACATAATACAGCCGTCTCCCAGCCCTCGCCCCATAATGCCTTTGACTGCAACAGTGGAAAGTGAGGCCAATGTGATACTAGCCACAGAACCACTAGGGAGAGATGGGAGTAAAACCTTTGGGTAATGCACTCCACACAATGGCCCTATTTACTGAGGCACCTGAAAGAGAGCTGCAAAGCAGCACATCACTGTGCAGGAGAACTGTGGAGGATTCCAGAGGCCAGTTGCACGGTATCCTTCATGCGGCTGACAATAAACGCGCGGCTGATAGTGGCAATTCCAGGCCGTGCGTGTGTGCGTGTAGGTATGCATGGATGACAGGGAAAGCTCACCCAGTGTGTGAGGATGTATGTGCACGTGTGTATTCATGCATGTATGCAGAACATGCACACCTACAAACGCACACCTTGAGTAAAATGCAAAATGCGACACGGGGAAAATTGGAATTCAAACCTGATCTCGACTTCATAATTGTCGTTTCTTATCTGCATGTTCCCGTTATACCACAAATTTTCACAGTAATCTAAAATGAAATGAAACAGAACAATTCAATGCATGTCAAAGCAAGCTATACCTCGCCTTGTGTGTGTGTGTGTCCATTTATTTGTCTGCAATGCCTGTATAGTTGCCCTTCTCCTTTTGGTTTTGTCTGTCATTGTTGCACCGTGGTCCATTTGGCCCTGAAACAGTAAGAAACGGAGCCGTCGGCTTTACAAACCCCGTCTGAATTCCTCAGTGAGAAGGATTTAGTGCCCACCTTCTGACCGTGCATTCCGAAAAAACAGCAGGGCGCCCTCTTTGATATGTGCAAGAAGAACAAAACACAGCTCCGTTGCCTATAAGGTGGCATTTTCTATCAAAGCAAAAGGCCATAATCCAGACTTATACTCGAAATCCCATGTACACTGACATAATGCCCCTTAAGCTGTCTAATTCCTTCTAGAGCCCTCGATGTTTTCTCCATTGTCTCTCTTTCCTCCGTCCGTCTTTCTGTTTCTCACACAGTGCATCTTTCCTTCATGTCTCCTCTCTATCCCGGTTCACATGCCTGTCAGTTCTCCCACTTCACAGCGTCGCTATGCTTCTTTTTTTCTTCTTCTTCTCTGTATTCATCGCCCTCTCTGGGCTTCTCTTTGTCTCCCAGCACATATTTATACTCTCCCGCTTTTTCCTCTATGTATTTTTCCCCCCCCCCATCTGTGCTCCCATCACAACAAGAACAACAACAATATTCTGTACTACGCCCCGAACAACCATCCCCAGCCATGCCGGTTGCTAGGATACCCCCGCGGCCGTTGTGATTGGTTCTACATTATTAGCGGGGATTTGCCGTTTAATCCGGGCGATGTAATTGGCCTGCTCTCCGGTGTTCAGGCAAGCTTAATTCCTCAGACGAGCGTGCATTTAGCGATGATGCAGTGCTATCATGTATCGGCAAATACAGCGAGCTAATACAGAGAGACACACACACACACTCAATGTCTGCCCTCGTGTTTCGCGCTCGCTGAGCAACACGAGTGGCGATGAAACACACACGAGCTTTGTTTGCCATCCGGCTCGACAAACAGCTCCGGTCAGTGTCACATGACACCGAAAAGTCAAGTTCCGTGTGACACGCCGTCGAAATTGCTCTCGTGTGTCACTTTCCGTCTGCGTGGGTGTCATGAGTGTCGACACCCGACACACACACACACACACACACACACACAGACACACAC
This sequence comes from Lycodopsis pacificus, assembly GCA_028022725.1. Classification (NCBI taxonomy): domain Eukaryota; kingdom Metazoa; phylum Chordata; class Actinopteri; order Perciformes; family Zoarcidae; genus Lycodopsis; species Lycodopsis pacificus. The sequence continues at coordinate 11,581,687 of CM051710.1, read as the reverse complement.
ACTTCAAGGGCCAGTGTTGTCACATCGGAACGAGTTGTCGATTCCTGACGGGAGATGTGTCACACATACAGCACGTGAACACAAGCAGGGCTGTCACATGACGAGATGACTGTCATTGAGGCAAAGTGGCGATGAGACATTAACATGCAGCTGAATGTGTGTGTGTGTGTGTGTGTGTGTGTGTGTGTGTGTGTGTGTGTGTGCGAGAGAGGCTGTAGGCCCATGGGCTTGGACACGTTCACAGATGGTGACCAACTTGACAGAGATCATTCCGTCGTGTGGCTTATGAAACTGAAACGCAGCATGCATGTAACTGACCACAGTTTTGGTTGAGGTTAACGCCTTCTGCTAGTTTCCAAATGTCATTTTTTAGAACTTAGACACAGTGAAATGAAAGAAAAGTTGCCCCTGTTTTGATTATTAATGTATCACTCACTATGTGTTAAATGTGTGCACATTATTTGATGTATTTTTATGTTAAAATCACTCTAAATTGTTCCTTCTTTTTGACACACATGTGCCCAACTGCATCTTCCAGGTAAGTAATTTAGCCTTCAAAACAGAAAAAGATATTTTGGATGACTGACTTTGAAGTTGGGGCGTTTTACGTAAACGTGTCCAAAGCTGTATTCCCAAAGCCACGTCCGCCTTTGGACGACACAATGACATCTCGTAACCATTGACAGATTGATATTTCAAAACCTCTTCATGGCTAGACACCAATCATCGGGGGAAAATAGGTCATTAAGTTATGTGAGTGACTCTTTATTGTGTCTTACTATAACAACATCTGGACTGATACTTTTGAAAGTGTTTCACTAATTGGATCGCGGATGACACCCTTCACCTAAACTCAATCTGTACCTGCCATTGTTTTAATGGGCTACCAGTTTGATAGCGCCCTTGCAGTTATTTCTGTGTGTGTGTGTGTGTGTGTGTGTGTGTGTGTGTGTGTGTGTTTGGCTAAGCCTAGCAGACTGTTTAGGTGCTAATAGAGTTATGGCTCCCATATGGCATCATTATGGTGTCGGCTAGCCCCACTCACACTCATGCGACACACTCACTCACTCTCACATTTGACTTTGAATACGTGTACACACACACACAGTGACAGCTGCTGGTTAAGACAGACCCAGGTGCAGGAATCTTCAAGGCCCTCAACACTTGGCCTCAGATGCATGTGCATGCCAACACGCACATTTGAACTGCACCGAAAAGAGTTGTATTTTTCAAACTTTGTGTTGGATATGAAGGAATGAATGAATGAAAAGTCCAGGCTACAAGTCACACTGTGAGCCAATACAATCATCAAACAACAAATCAACTAAAACTGAAGTTTTTATATATTCATATTTGTTTTTGCTGCCCACGTCACCATTGAACCTTTATAACACCGTCCTCTGCAAATTCACAGGAGGCAGCGATTATTTGGTGCAAGGTCCAGCATGCATCTGAATATGAAACGGAGGAATATAAAGCATATGCACCTGTATATATATTACGCTTTTACACCGTCTGTGAGTTAAAGCTAATACAATAACAACAAAAACAAACTTTGAATTTCAAATATAGCAGATAATAATTGCTTTTTGTAGAATAAAAGTCTTTTATTTCTGTTACCTTGAACTCACCCCATGTGCTAAATGAATGACTTGGCAGTAAAAAATAAAAAATCCAACCTAACAACGCATAAATAACCTGTAATTTACAAATTGTTATGCTGTTTGCATATCCAGTTGGGCATGAAGAAATACATGTTTTGTATGCTAATGATTAGCACACGACAAAGCACGTGTGCACTTCTCGGCTTGTGTGTGATAAACGCTTGATTAATAGCTCTGAGAATGCATGTGATGATGGCGGCGATGACGGTTCCTAAATAAGGATTAGCACATGACCGTAAAACCCGGCTGCAGTCAGGCAGAGGAGCAGCCGGTCAGAGTGTTGCCTGCGCCTGCCGTTCATCTTCGTTTGGCTGTTTTCACTCCATCACTGCTGAAGTTTCAAGCTGAGAGATACATGTGAATGTAACGTCCCCCCCCCCCTTTTTTCGCAGTAAAAAAAAGTGTCAAGAGCATGATGGAGAGAATGTGAGGATGTTGTGTTGGCATTTTTCAATTCTCAGGGGGGAGCATTACAATGCTTGATCGGGGAGGTATATACGTCAAAGTGATGTTTGCCAGTGGAGGAGATAGGAAGACGTACAGGCCCATAAAATGAGCTTATCCTGATTTCTCTCTGTCTTTTTGTTATTTGTATGGCAAAGATTAGAAGACATAAGAGGAAACTGCTTTCTGTGTATGTGGTTGTGTCCACACTTGTTATTTAAAAAAATCAGTTCAGCCAAATTGCATACCAATATATATATTAACTTACAGTTTAGAGGGATCTAGTCTTGGAAGTAGTGGAAGAGGAGATTCAAAGCAGTTTTCACTTCTCTCCCTTTTTGTCTAAATTAGCATGTGACACACTCGGACAACGGCGTTTCCTCATGGGAACACTTAAAAAAAACAGGTGACGTCATGCTCCTCATGCTTCATTGAGGCTGAACAGGGCAACTCCCAGATTGAAACCCATGTTGCTGTGCGAGTTTGAAGTAGTATGGCGATGAAAAAAAACAACGAAAAAAAACAAGCTCACATGCTCGGCTAACCTTCCAAGAATGCGTAAAGGTTACATCAACCAGTGCGGCTGTCCATCCAACTCTCCCCCCCCGCAGTCTCTCCTCACCACAGTTGCAGTTTTCATGCGTCTGACTTGTGTTGTTGTTGTTGTCTCCTGTGGGCTGAGTTTTACACAGTCTGTCAATCTCCTGAGCGTCACACATTAGAAGGACCAGTGGAGTGAGACACCAAGAGCGATCCCTCTGGGGAACAACTCGTCTCCCACCTCCCAACCCCTCTCCGTTTGTCTCTCTTCATCTTCCAGCCTTCCTCTCTCCCTCTCCCCTTCTGTTTTCGTTGTTTTCTCTCTGCATTCTCTTACCACGTCCTCCTCCGACTCCATCAACAACTCCCCAGACTCCCGGGCCAAGTTTGAGCGAGTCAGATCCCCTCTGTTTGGTGAGGCTACGCTACATCTGTTGGCGCGCTCAGCGCTCGAGTGGTCGGCCAAGCCCAGCCGCCATCCCGCAGCATGCATCACAGCGAGCGTGCAACTAATGAACGCCGCAGAAGGAATATGCCGGTGCCCATCCCCTTGCACTTTTTTTTGTTTGAGAAGTTTCACTCTCAATGGGGGGGGGGGGGGACTGTTTACAACGAGTCAGTCTGGAAACAAGGAGCGGAAACATCGAGTCAGATGACCGTGAAATGTTTGTGGAGACCTCTCAAATGAAACAGAAATCACACACCAAACCCCTCAACTGGCTTTTGAAGGGAGAAAGTCAGTGAATCACATGAAGATCATGGGTGAGCAGCTTCTCAAAGAAGCAGGGGTTTGTAAAACTTTTTAAAAAAAAGAGAGAAAACGGTGAGAACATTCTGACCCTGTAACGGCAAGAATGACTGCAGCCCAGACATCTGAAAAGTCAAATGAAGAACAGTCAAGAGTCAAAAGCGAGAGTCTTTTCTCTTGAAAGTGACTATATTTGAAGGATTGTGTCTTTGAGTGTATGGAGATGGGGATATGTGGGGAGGAGGGGGTCTGAATATAAAAATGCAGGGCTTTAACTCAAGCCTCTGTGTGAATAGCCCTGGCATTCTTCTGGATTTAATGAAAGCTTCCAATGTGAGTGAAAGCCTGAAATGGCATTAGTTGGCACACAATAGTAGCCTTAACTGTAGGTATTAAACCTTAACAGCCAAGACCTAATTGGCTGACCAGTGAATAGGCCAATGGGTGGCTGACTCATAGGCTGCAATGTCAAAATGCCTGAAGGTCCAACAGCTTTCTCTTTTTTTTACCTCAAATGAGAAAAAGCTCCCTCTTGATTAAACATCCGTATCGAGCTCCGGTCACCCCTCATGCCTGTTCTTTTGTTTGGGGGCTTTTCTTCGCTAAATCGCCTGTTAAATTCTCCATTGAACGTGGAGGCCTCAGCTTCATTTGTATTCATTTTTTGGCCAAATGTAACCGCTATCAGTTCTTTCATCTGTGTACGCCTCCGCGGTGAGAGTTTAGATCTATTCAGCTCCTCGGTTGCACATTGTTGCCTCCATTTAACTCGCCTTCGTGTGACAAAACCAACACAAAAACACTCGGTCAAGTGAAGAGAGCATCAGACTCTTGGATCTTTTTACAACAGAGGATGGAAAAAAAGGGGGGGGGGGGTTCTAGGGTGCATCCAATCACTGACTCCAATAAAATGAAGTACTCCCTGGCCAATAGAGGAACAAGACAGTGGAATGGCGGAGTACAATCATGCAGTGAAGCCCCCGTTATCCAGCCAACTGTGCTAATCAAAACCTTGTGTGCCTGATCAATACCAGTGGGCAGCAGATTGCCCTCCTATAGGGAACCGGTGGAGGCTAAAGGGGTGTATCAAAGGCCGGGGGAGAGGGGACAGATAAGAGACAGTGTGAGGGCTCGGGGGGGGGGGGGGGGGTAATGTGGTAACCGGGGACGAGTTGAGTGATTTGAGCGGGTATACAGTGAGACACTGCCTGGCCAAGGACGGGAGGGAGATCACACTCAAACACACATGGGGAAGTCATAGGGGCATTGCCTGGTGTTTCTCCAGCAGTAAATCCTCAGTGTGCAAAGAGCAAAGTGTCACATATATAATAGTAGAAGAAGAAGACGAAGGAACTTTTAGGATTTTTTATTTTTTAGACTGGAATCTGCGATTGTTTTTCCAATTTTCCTCAAAAAAATGATCTAAACCAATAATTGTTTGTCAAAATACTTATTAATAATTATTTTTCTATTCATCAGTTATCCACTGGTAAGCCTACATTAGTGAATCCCCCAGCACTGGGTATGTGAACTGTGTGAACAGGAGCTGTAGGCGGTCACTAGCTAGTTACCACGGACCTGTTTTTATTCACCCGTTGAAGTATTGCATTGCAGAAGCTGTATGGAATTGGCGAAATTAACTTAAAAAGGTTTTTACGCTTGCTTGAGGTGGCTTTTGCTGCAGCCAAACAGCGGCACATTGGCGAGAAACCAAAGACGTCTTGAAGCGGTGCTCCTGGGAAAGACGAATCGAAGTTACGTTTTTTCTTTTCTCCACAAAATGGAGAAACATTCTCGACCAGAGGCCCGTTGTTACATCTCTGTGCTCTATTACCAACACCTCAGGTTGGTATCAAGTTTTGCAAAATGAAATGAAAAGTCATATAATGTCAGAGGCTTTGCACAGAGTGTTTGAAATACCCATTTTTCGTCCATGATCATGCTGTGGTTGTTATTTGCAAAACAACTGTTGATGACAAAACATCTTCAAATTCATAACTGGATTCCATCATTTTTCCCCAAATAAATATAAAAATACCATCATTTTACCATAGGTATTATGGTTTGAATGAGAGTAGGTCTAGCTATAGATAGAATGGTAAATTATTTATATTTGTCCTCTTGAGACAACACCAGGAGCAAGCAGAGTAGAGAAGCAACGGATGGACAAGCATGTGCATTTGGCTGATTCCAGGAAAAAGGGCAACACAGTGCAAGGCCACGTCTAAACACCCTCATTTCCCTCCAACAACAATCATTCTACAACAACCCACATCCAACTACCCCTGCTGACACGCCGTGTCATCCACATCCTATCTGAACTCGGAGTGGGCAATGAAAGCAATGTTTTCCCTTTTCAATCCTTCGGTAACACACAGCCACTTGCGTCTTAAGTTATTTGTGTAGAGCCACTAATTCTACTGCAGTGTCGCTTGATGACATCACAGATATGTTAATGTTCTCATGCCTCGGGGCTGAGGGAGACAGTCGTCCTTGTTTACCGATATTGATTGCACCTGGAATAGCGAGACGTTAGGACACATTTATTTTTATATATTTTTAAAAAACGTACGTTGTAAGGCAGAATGTTTGCAAGAAAAGAAGTTAAAAAAAAAAACGTCAAGAGATTGGAACACGGGGGCGAACACGGCTTGGCATGGTGGGCTCAACAAATCGACAGATCATAGTGCACAACAGTTTCAAAAGTGGACTTGGACATTCTGAAACGCTGCAGCCAAAGATGGGCTGGAAAGTCTGCGTCCACTGTGACCTCCTGGTCTCTCCCACATGTATGGCTCCGGTCTTTGGCATATGGCCCTTGTTGCAATGTTACATTACAAGCATTGCAATAAGTTGTGTCCGGACAGCAGGAAACACGGCCAATACTGGCCGACATGAAAGAACCATTCAAACTAGCTGGAATACTGAAATAAAACACGTACATTTTTTTTATGTCGTAAAAAAAAAGCCAGAAGTTTCAATAACTCTGGGCTCACAGATTTGTCTTTTTGTCAACTGCTATTTGCAACCTCAAAAGCGTACTCTGAAAGTCACCATTTTGCGCTTGGCCAATTGGCATTGAAATGAAGGAAGAGGAAGAATATTTTTCTTTAGATCCTATAGATGTAAAGCTTCGGTGTGGGTGGCAAACCTTTAGAGATCTGTGGAGACAGAAAAGTGTCGACACCGTTGGGATGTAGCCTAACATTCCTAACACTCCCCCACACTGCCCATTATAAAGTTTATATTGGAGAACAGCTTCAAGGGAAGTTGCCCCCGGAGAGATTGAAGTGAAGGCCTATCAGGTGGAAGAATAAAAACAGTAATATACTTTTTTTAAATAAATGATCACTTCCAACATTGACATGTTTCTACACCATACCCTAATTGCTTAAAATCCAGCTCATTGAATCGAACCGTTTCCTCATCTTCGACCGTGAATTACATGAATGCCAATTTCCATAAGTGCACACAGGATCAGATTTAAAAATTCCGTCTGCCAAAACACTGAAGAGAGCAGATTTGACTCTTTCATCATCCGCTGCATACTTTCTGCTGTGAATGTATTAATGCTAAACGGCATGAGAGCAGCCCCGGCTGCAATTGATGCACACAGATCTACAAAAAAAATGAACGTTGTTTAATCCGTCTGTCATCGCTGCGTGCTTGGAAACAAAAGAGATCACGGAGGGGGGATTTAAAGCATTATACTTTTAATTCTAATGACATCAGTAAAAGCCGGAGGCTTTTATCCCGAAAATCATTACCGTTGCTATTTCCAAAGACGACACCGTCGTAACCACGCAGTGGGAGCCTCTTTCTGGTGTTGACCAAAGTACTGAATGGGTTGTGGATCAACGAGACTAATACGAGTCTTGGAACAGTACAGTTGATCATCTTTACAATGGGAACAAATGGGTAATTCAAGAGGCAGATTTAAACTGGAACATTAATCTCAGATACGCTATTAATCAATCCTGATGATCACATTAATCCTGGCAAATCACTGTCATTGATACAGCCACATAACAGATTACTACAGGCAGAGCAGAATATGCCAATATGAGTTCTACTGCACATGGATTTTAAAAAAAAGAGACGGAAAGGCAGTCAGGAGCCTATAGGAACAGATAATCTATAGAAATCATACGATACAGATAATCACTTCACTCGAACCAGCTGAGGTGGTATAAAAACAAAGCATGGTTTTGTTGTTCTCCTCCTTTGAGCGAACACGAATGACACAAAACAGGTTGTTGACTAAGCACACTCTCTGAATATGAATGCCAAGATAAATATTCAACCTTTCCAGAATTTAATTTTGCCACTTTGTCGTTGACAGCTGTGTGTCTTCGGCGAAAAACATACCAACAACAATACTGAACACTGCAGCAATAATAATCTGTCAATTTGAGCCTCTCGAATGCAACAGGAACTTATCTCCTAATTACTTGTAATAGACAACACACGCACACGTCTGCTTTATCAAACCTGAAGTGGACGCATGAGACAGGCCTCTTCGGCGGGGAGAAGGCATACTATTTTTTTTTTACTTTACTGGCAATCTTAGGCTGCATGCTGTTTTGGGGTGTTATTCATTGAAAATCAATATTTTGCAGGATGCAGGATGAATTATTGCTGAGATGAGCATTGTGGAGAGATTGAAGGCTGAGGCCGAGGCATCACTCATCCGAAGACTTTCACAAGGACATTTACTTCGTCTCCCCCGGAGTTCACTCACCCTCCGTCCTGAAAGAGTGTCTCACAAAGACGCACACGTTGGAATAAATACAGCTTGAATTCGTCAGGTTTTTTAACATTAATATTCTCTCCGCGGTTAGTCCTCAGGGTTAGAGTTATCAGATTCTCTAAAGTTCCCATGTTCGGCTGGTTAGGCGAAACTGCCATTTTTTAATGAACGCGTCCAAAGAATGCCAACCGTGTAATTCGACAATGACCTCAAATCCTTTTTTTTCCCGGAAATGGTGAGCTAAGCACAGACACACTCTAATTAACGAGCCACTCACAATAGAGACGAACAAATTATGGAGCCAGTTTGAAATGTCAAGATAACCAATTATCAAATGAAAATGGCCATTAGGGGTTCCTTCTGGCCACAGGTGATGAAGCCACCTGAAGTAATGGGAGAAGCACAGGCAGAATGGGGTTTTTTTTTTTTTAGACATGGTCATAGGAGAAGTATTAGATTAACCGTAAATGTAAGATGCCTTGGGGGCCACATTTCAGCAGATAGATTTCTCAAGTGTCCACGCCGTGAAATGAATGATGATTGGCTTCTTAAGTGACGGATGTGCGACACATATAATGACACATTGTAACGGCAGAGCGGCGAAACATTATTCCGTTCGTGTTTGTCATGACTGTACACCGAGCAGCCACCTTCTCAAATCCCTTGGTATTTCCGCCTATATGGCCAAAGGTATGTGGACAACTTTTGGGAACTTGTGGGGAAGTTTGTTTTACTTCCTATTTAGACGCCACAGCTTAATACATATGTACAGTAAACAAACCCACTTCAATTCAATTTGTCTGTAAGTATGTTTTATTGTTTGTTTGTAAAAAGTATTTTGCTCATTATTTGATGAATTGTATTTTTGGTCTCTGTCTTTATTTATCGAAGATGCTGTAACAGTTAACTTTCCTGCCGGGATTAATAAAGTACAATATCCATCTATCCATCCATTTGGTACTTCACAGCCTGGGGGCTCAGGGGCCCGCGAGACGATCACGGGGCTGCAAGATGATTAATGAGTGAGGAAAGAGTTAAATCATTCCTTCTACTCCATATCTTTTTTGAGGAAGATATTTATGTTTTATTTTTAGTACAGTGCGGTTTTTACATCTTTAGGTCTCTAAAACATATTTGGATTTAACAATCTGAAAAGGTAAAAAAAATAAATAAAAAATAAAACGTTGCTCATGGGAAAAGCAATTTTCTGTTTCAGCATCACGATGCCCCTCAAGCACAAAGCGAGGTCCATAAAAAATGTTTCACTGTTTTGTTTGGTAAGGACTGGCCTGCACATACTCAACCCCCACGCAGCACCTTTGGGAGGAACGAGAGCCCATGCCCAAACATCAGGGCCCAATGGCACTAATAATGGTGGGCAGATCAATAAGTCGCTTGAGTTTTGAGTATCACACTGCCGCCAAAAAGCCTCCAAAATGGATTGGTATTGCACACATAGCTCACATTCTGAACACCTCACACCATCATTTTCATCATCAAGGGATTTTAGCCTTGGTATCGCCTATCCATACATTTATGGGAAGCCTTTCCACAAGCACTATAGTATTAACTATGGGAATCACGTATTGGCTGTATACGCAAAAGAATAAAAACCTTCAAATCTTAAATTAAATACAAATGCGCCCTGTTGTTAATTGACCCCAACTGATTAATTCCATTCCCTTTGGTTTTGTTTGTCGGCTACACGTCATAATCGCTTCTGACAAAAGGAACCAAGACCTGCACTGTTCTCCAGACAGGACCCAGGAGATAGACATCATGTTGTAGTGAAGAATGTACTTCTGAGTGACTGGCAGATACCTCACCGAGACAGAGAGCTCTGGCGGGGCCCCAGCACGAGAGAGAGAGAGCGAGAGAGTGAGGAAGAGTATTTTTCTCAGAGCAAAGGCAGCATTCAATGAGAGCTCCACTGGAGAAGAGGAGATGCCCTTTTCTGTGTGCGATGAAGGATGGACAGAAGTGAGGGGGGGGAGAGAGAATGAGGGAGCGAGAGAGAAAAACAATGAGGAAGAGCGAGAGAGAGAGAGGAGGAAACTTTCCGGTCTGTATTTCCCATTCAAAGACGTTTTGACAGGGCAGAGCCCACTCTGTGGCGGGGAGTGGGGCCATTTTGAAGTCTCCTACCGGCAGCGTGAAGGAAGCTGGGAGACAGAATAGATATATCTCTGGGCTGCCTGTTTCTTTTTTTTTTTTCCTCTTTCTACCACCACAATTCCTTTCCTGTTTTTGACAGCAAGCTCCGAATCGCCGAGCAGGTGTCTTCTTATTTTCTGCCGAACAGTGGGACGGTGCACACAAACACTCCAACGCTGTTCATAAACAGATAAACACACCGGCAGACCACACACACACACACACACACACACACACACACGCTTATAAACTTAGCAGTGAAGGAGTAACTATGCATTGGAAATGACTATTGGCGGAGGGCGCGAGAGCCGGGGACAGTCTGCGCTGACACAAGATGAGTGTCACAAAAAAGAGCCGCTATTTTCACTTAAACGCATGCAAATGACAGGCAGCTATTGACACGGGGGGGCACGATTTAGTATGCGCTGCGATTTCTAGGGCACAAGAAAAAGACGGGTAATTCATCCTTATTATTCCCTCAACAGATCCCAATAATGTAGCTAGTGTTGCATGCTCCGGCTGCCTTCTTTCTTTCTTTTTTGTGAGGGGTGAGGAATTAGCGGGGTTATTGTGCCCCGACTTCCCTTTTAAGTGTCAGATTTTGAAGGCTCTTTCTCTGCGACAAGAGCCCAGCTCATTGAGGATCAGCTGGGCGGAGGGGAGGAGGGCAGAGTGTTGACACTGGAATTATCACATTACGAGTTTTCCTCGGACCACATTGGCTCCCAAATCAATCCATTCATGGCAGACACAGTGACCCTCAATCCCGTTGGAGAAGGGTTCTCTGAATGGCTGCTTTGAGAGCTCCCCTTTTGAAGTCTGAGGGGCTTTTGAGAAGCAGGGTGTCCCTTGTGTCACTGGTGTGTGTGATTAAGTTGTGAAAGGCTCACTCTGTGTGTGTGTGACTAATACCTACAATGTATATGCCCCTTGTACTGATGGGAGTGATACGGGGTCAGTATACTTGTAAGTGCGCAGTGCTTGAAAGATGTCCTGTATACATGTTTTTTTCATGGCAAATAGCTTTAAATGGTCGTGAAATGACTAAATAGTGATATTTAGCCCAGTTGTGACCAGACCAAAGTTCTGTATATACAGTACAAATTTGACCAAACCTCAGTTGTTGTTTATAAATAATATATATATATGTATTTTACCACCAAAATACAGGGTTACATGCCTTTCGTAAGAACTCCTACTTCTCCCAATGGTTAGCAAGTACTTGACAGGCTAGCCCAACCACCATTGATGTGGCTGTGTTTGGGCGAATGAACTAAAGAGCTTCAGACATGCAGTTGTTGAAACATTTCTAGCCAGAGATTTACCACTGCGTGTGCTGATCAATATTGTAAGCCAACAAGCTGTTTCACTCATGGTGTCAAATCACAGTCAATATGACTCATGAAACTCAATAATCCTCCCGGATTTTACTTTCACATTTTTTTGTTTTTTTTGACTGAATGAGAACAAGACACACTACTTCCCTTTCACACTCAAAGCATGCCACCATCTATTTTACCCCCTGTGACTATACCTGAGTGATCTGGGCGGCATTGAAACTTTCTGAACCAATTCTTATGGTGCATTGTGATCTCTTCAACAGTTCTTGCAAAGCCCAGGGGGCAGAAGGCAGAACAAGGCGTCGGGAGTCCCAAAATAGCAAGCTCGCCAGAGGGAGTTGGAGAGGGGAAAAAGAAGGCTTGCCGAGCTAAACACCACCACAACAATGGACGCCTCCTTCCCCTGCGCTGTTGAGTCACTCCTTGTTGATGTTCCTCTCTTGCCGTTCAAAGTGGAGGACGCCGTGACATATTACCGCTAGGGCAGCACTACAAAGAGTCGCCTAAGAGCGGCCTGCCTGGCCGGCTGCCCGCCCCGCCATCGGCCGACTTTTTACACATTGTTGATGGATGGTTGTGTTGCTCCCCTGAGGGCGTGCAGTCACAGAATACACAGCGACGGGGCTCCACACAGGCTCAACAAGGGACAGTGACTGACACATCCACACAGGCATACAAGGGAAAACCTACACATATGCTTTCGGGAGGTGTGAATCGATGCAAAGATGCATACGGATACACGCACAAAGGCAGGTGGGAAGATAAGGACACACACATACATAGATGCTATATGTTAAGGGCTTGGGCTCATTCCTGGAACATCAGGAGATGTTGGCAGAATGTTGATAACAACATGCACTGTTTCTGTACTAACACAGCTCTGATAAGGGGGGACTGGAGTTCAGCGAAGACACATCGTCCAAAGCTTTTTCACCACTTATTTCTGCCTCTGCTCCATGTTACGCACTGCAGACAGGAATAGCTAAATGATCTTAACTTTGCAAGTAGCTACAGAAGTGAAGTGTTAATTACAGTCCAATAAGAACACCACATGTTGAAGAACTCAATAAAAACCCTAGTTTGGTGTTCGTGGAAACTAATAGCGCCTGCTACACAAACGTGACTATCTCTTGGCTTTTTAAAAATAATGTAGCCTTGCTCATGCGACAAAAGTGCAATGTCATCATTAATTGAGTACATTCGCCCCCAAGTCCCAAACACTTGGTGGCTCAGCACCAGCCAAAAAAAAACAACAACCAACAGAGTAAATTTACTGTGTTATTAACAGTCTGAGCAGCTTCTACCAATGTAGAGAACAGTGGGCTGACTTTCTTTTGTAAATGTTTTTTTACAGATTGCAGAAAGGAGTAATCCAGCTATAGATGTAATTTAATGCACGTAAACAAAGTTGGAAATTGAAAGCGCATGAAGGAGTTTTATGCATCCTGGATCCATAGTCCAATTGTTGTCTTACAGCAATTTTCCCAACTTCTGCGATGGGCTGAAAACCAAAACTAGATGGAGGATGGTACAAAAAAATCAACCCTTTTCAGATGCACACGATTCTCACAGACCTGGAATTACAGTGATGCTTTTCTCACATTTCTCTAAACAGGCTTTCACACTTTCAAAGATGTAAACACGGTGAACAACACTGAAACTTTGCAGTCCAACTTCATTGGAAAAGATACCCATGGGAATCAAAATCATCTCATGTCATACCAATAAGCAACGTATACGTTTATCGTAAAATATCTGCTTGTCTGCAGTTTTATCTATAATATCTTGTTTGTTTCTGTACAATATGCAAATGTGCAAAAGTCTCTATTTTCATTTCAAAGACACATTCTATGTTGGTCGTGCCATCTGAAATCTCTTCAGAAAATAGACACAAAAAAAAAATGCTAACATCGTAACCTCGTCAAAGCTGAATGCCAATTAGCAGGATTTGTTTGTCAACAAAAGAGGACTTTGCAATCACGCAGTTTTGGAATGTGAGTGTTCATAACATCACGTGTTCATTATGGGATTTTTGGGGGGCCAGTCAAATGCTGTCTTGCTTTACTTTTCACCCTTAGTAACATAATTCAATATTTTTTCATTGCTTAATCATAATAATTCTGGAGCTGTTTGGGGGCCTTATTGTTGGGGTCCACAGGCAGTTGCCTACCTTGCCTAAAAGTAAAATGTGCCCCCCCCCCCCCATGGTGTTTTTTCCCGTGAACCAGAGTGCATTTCACCGGTGTTTCTGACTGTGATTATCTGCGATTTGAGTGTGTGACACATGTCATTGCAGGTGTATTGCTGAGGACCCAAGGAAGAGCAGTGTTTGTGTGAAAACGTCTTTGTATGAGCTGCTTTGGAGAAAGCTTCAAGTAGCAACACCACAGGCAGAGTATTCAGAACAAGGGGGGGGGGGGGGGGGGGGGGCAGTCAGTCAAAAATGAAGAAAAAACCTTGTTCTCCTCTAGCCTACTCCATAGTTCTCTCAAAGGTATACCTCCGGTCTCTTATCCATTCACAGATTTTCCTTAAGAGGCACCTAGTTTGCTGGTTCAAACAATCCAATCACGTTAAACTAATATTTCCCTCACCTGAAGCCAATCCCTAATCACCATCCCCTCTATCAATCCATTCAGCTGCACCTGCAGTGTGCAGCGTCCAGCTCCTGATGCCAACATCCAACCAATCAGGATTTCACACAGCGTCATGATGATGGCGGCCCAGAGAGAGGTGGTTGAGTGCTCATGCCCGAGATCATCCCTATAATTATCAGCAGTAATTCACCATATTCAGAAATATATATGTTTACAGCAATATGACCAACCTTGGTGTTATGTGTGAAGCAGTTTACTGTGACTATTTCAGGTTCTTGCACACAACAATGTCTTATTGACAGGCGGGTTTAGCCAACTAAACTGCTTGCTTAGGCTTAGGAAGTGATCATGGTTTGCGTTAAAATAAGTATGTTAGTTGTGTAACAAAAGTTATATGTCGACGGTGACTTTTGGTTTAACACAGGTCACAGCAGTCTTCTAGGTGAAAGTCCAGAGTATGTTTGAGCCATCCATCACCCTTGACCACCTGCCCCAATGGGTTTTGTTGCTCTTCATGCCACGTGACTATACCTGACTTCCTCCTTTTTTCCTTTCATAATTACAAAAGGGGGTAGAGGTCGGAGTCTTGTATTTGTAATGGTGATCGATCATGTGAGCAGATGAGTCCTTCTGAAACCTACTAGGTGTAGCAGGAACCCTCTAAACCGCATCGATGAGGCTGATGAACCACTGATTACACTCGTATAATTGGTGTTAACATCTGGAGTGGGTTTAGCGACACGTATTTTCGCCGTCGGTTGCACACTATACCCTGCACTCACAATGTGTTGTAGAAAGAGTAAAGTTATTGAGCAAATATACCTTTTTTTGTTGATAAGACAGCTCCACTGGGTACCTTACATTGTAGTCTGTTTTAGCTTTTTATTTGTTTTTCACCCCCGTCCCTCAGACAGCCAGAGTCCACCATTGGATTAAGGAGTTGTCAGTGTTTTCATCTCAGAACTTTATTCCTTTCAACAGTGTCTTTTTAGTTCATGAAAGTAAATTGTTACATTTTGGTCCTCAAAAAATGTCTTATTGAGCATTCGGATGTACTTAGCTCCACCCTCTCATGGCACTTCTGGTTCCAAAAAACAACAACATGGTGACAGCCAAAAACCAAGATGGCTCCGGCCTACATGCAGAACTGGAGATGCCAAAAACGGCAGTCCACAAACAAATGGGTGACCTCACGTTTTCCTTTAGGGAGAATCATTTTGTTTATCAGTTTGTACTGCAGCATTAGTCACTTGGACATTTTACTGTTGGAGAATGTGTGACGAATGGAGAAAAGTGTTGTTTGCATGACTGGAAAGCAGAAAACATTAACAAAATAAAGATTGGCAGACATTTCTGCAATTTTTCATTTTCTCTTCCCAAATTTCCTTAGCACTCTCCATGGGGCATGAGTAGAATAAGCAAAAACAAAATATTTTAAAATGGGTATTCTGAAGCTTTATTCCCTAACTTTTACTTTGTGTGTTTAAAATGCAAAGATTCGGTTTGAAAGTTACTTTTTGAGGCAGAAAAATGTGAATAATGTCTCATCTCTTGTCAGGACTTGTTTTAATTGTGTGCTACCAGTCATTGCGTGGGAGTATAAGTCAATTTCTTTTTTTAACATCTCATTCTCGCCGTTGAGGTCTTTGTAACGCCGTGGAGTGCTTTCCCGAGCATCATTGTAGACCACTCATCCACTCGAAAGCAAGATCGATGCTACACACAGCAACGATAATGCGTTTCAGTGATGATTTTGTAGCCTTGATCTTCACGGTTCTGATAGCGAACGCTGTCTCAGAATCGCCTACAAGCTCTATTCCACATTGACTTATTCCAAAAGGCCTTAGGACACGGAGTTGTTCATGTTATTTCTTGTGAGCTTTGCTTGATGCAGTAGATTCATACAGGCTGTTGCTCGTGAGGCTGTGGAGAAAGAACCATGGACTGAGTGAGAGTCTTTGGATGTTTTGATTTGTTTTTTGCCTCGAGGGTTGATTCAAATTGTCGGTTGACTATCAATGTGACTGTGTTTCATACTTTTTGTTTTTACATAGAAATGATCAAATTTAACCAAACCACTGCAGTATAATATGCTCGCAAACTGTTATAATGTCCTGTTTCAACTTGCAGTGTTAATGCCATGTGCACATGGTTCTGTACTTACAACACGTGCTACAGTTGGGTGAAACATCAGCTCGTTATGTCTGACACAGGGTCACCATACTGTATTTTAGTTTGATTACATAACTCCACAATAATCTCAACCTCATGCCTGAGGCTTTGTCTACATTTCAACCCTATTCCTCATGAATCATAATGTTGGATACATTATATAGCATTTTCTGAAAATGTTCAATTTGAATTAGTGATAATTAAAACTGCCTCACTGCATTCATATAAAGCCTCTGCATATCATCCCAAAGAAAGAACATACATCCCCTTATAATAAACCATTATCGCTTCTGTTATTTAGTTCTACAAAGTGTCTTTTGAGCTAGACTAAAGGATGAAAATGCACGTCCATAATAAATGTACAACATGATTGGATTCATCTTCTTTCTGCTGTACTTCCACTACAGACATTTCGAAAGGGTTTGATTTTAATCCGACGATAGAGGGCGCTAGTAAGCAAGGATAAAGCCACTGCTGGAATTCAGACAGCCCGTATGAGAAAGATGCAGCTGCTGAGACGGGCTGCCTCTTTTCCTCTCTCCTCCGTTCTCCCGCTCCCTCTATCCCCCTCAGTCCTTCACTCACTCATTCACTGTATATTCAGTCGCATGCAGCGCCGCACTGACCCTGTATAAAAACAGGAGCGCATGCCCAATTTCAATTTGGAGTAGAGTATCGTCACGCGCGCGCACCAAAGCACAAGTTTATTCTTTTTTTTCTCTTCTTTTTGCTCTGAACACGGCAGTGAAAATGCGCCACAGTTAAAGTAAATCAACGCAATCACCGAACATGTGTTCATTTAACCACCTTACACAGAGTGTCCTTTTAACCTCTTTGATCAAGTGAATGTTTGCCCAACGCTGTGCCCATCACAAGTACTCGGATTGCAGCTGCGGTATAGGACACACATGGCGCACACTCATTTTACGCGGGGACTTGGGTTTGCGCAGTGGCCGCGGTCGTCTGGAGGGGCCACGGGGGAGGGATTTCGGTCTTTCTTCCTCTTCACGCAAATTAATTCACAGCCACTGTATGAGGCTCCTCGATGCTGAGTGGACCGAACAGCACGCAGGCGAAAAAGACACCGAGCCCGCCGCGCCGGAGAGCGCGTGCCACTTGCGACCACACGCATCCATATTATAGTAACCACAGGGAAACCACAGCACTGCGCACACAGCCAGCCAGCCCCTGTCCCGTCAGTGTCGTCCGCTGCTGGACAGATATTTGGGAACACATCAAATTAAAAACATAACTTGTGTTGTCAACCTAGGAGTGCGTAAAAGTTATGGTCTGAATTTGCGGGGAGGTTGTCTTTTTTCTCTTGCGGCAAAGCCAACATCCCCGCATCACACTGCATAGACTACATGAAATAACGCGTTGCTTGTTGTCATGTAAAATACATTAAATTGTATTTTGTATCGGATAACTCGCCGTATCAGCTACATATGAGGCATTGGACCTGTGCTCAGAAAAAAGGTCCGAACCACGTCTCGGGAAAGCGTCGATAAAAAAAGCACCATTATTAAGGCGTCTCACTCCCCCCTGTCCCCTTTTTCGTCAAATATTGTCTGCTGGTGTCTGGACCGGGCGATCGAGACCAAGTCCGACCCTGTTTACGAGCGCGCTGCTGGGGGAGAACACACCGGAGGGGGTGGAGAGTCAGAGAGAGAGAGGGAGAGGGAGAGAGAGACTGCAATATCATTTGTGAATCCCTCTCACAGTGCTGCAGATCGGGGCTGCCAACACATGCGGCGCGTCTGCAGGTGAGGGAACAGGCTGAATGTGCTTGGACAACAATTCGACCAACGTTTCCTTAAAACTGCGTCGGATGTACATTTTTCATTGTCCTCGAGTGATATTTGTTCATCTTAAAACATCCGTGGCATTTTGGGGTTGCAAAGGGAGAGACAACTGTACCGCACGCGCACCGCAAGTGACTTGGAGGAAGAGAGCGGAGTAGGCAACCGGACAGGTAATTTGCTTCATATTCAGGCTCCGCGCGCAGACAAACCTCGCCGTCTGCTGAGTTGGAAAACTGCGCGCGCCTTTAAATGATCCTCTGACATATGTGGACATATCGTCGGACAGAGGAATATTGCAGCCTCACCCCCAAAAAAAGAGGAGATTCGAAGCACAGACTGTGAGTTAAACGGCGGCATATGGAATGAATTCACTTTCTGGTGACATGATTCCCGGACTATAACATTTTTGGCTGATTACGCGCATTTGTGGAGGCGCACGTATAGGCTCTACGGTGAGTTTTAGATATCATTGCGTTTTTCTTTTCTTTTTTACTCAAACAAGGAAAGAGCAACTAACACCCGGAGCTGGAGAAGGAAAAGCAGAGAGCAGACGAGCAGCCCGTGCACTTGCTGCTTTGCACTGCAGCAGCAGCAGCGATGTGAAGTCGTCCGGAGGATGAAGACTCACGCATCCCGCTGCAGAGAGCTTTGCTCTGTATGAAAACGACATTTTACCTTCCACGTTCGGACTCTCCGGCAGTGATTAAATTATTTTTTTTGGACATTTTTCTTTTTCAAATCTAACTGGACATTTTTTTTCAGACGAGAACAATGAGGACTACTGGTGCAGTGGACTATTTGTACTATTGCCTGCTCATCCTGCAGCTTGTGCATCAGCCCGCTGCCAAGCAAGTGCTCCGGTACCGTTTGGCTGAGGAGGGACCCCCCGATGTACGAGTAGGGAACGTAGCCGGCGACCTGGGCATCGTTGCCGGGTCCGGCGAGGTGACATTTACGCTAGAATCAGGCTCCGATTTTTTCAAAATAGACAACATTACAGGTGAGCTCACCACCAATGAGAGGCGCATAGACCGTGAAAAATTACAGCAGTGCCAAATGATATTTGATGAAAATGAGTGCTTTATAGATTTTGAAGTGTCAGTGATTGGACCAGCCCAAAGTTGGGTCGACCTCTTTGAGGGAAAAGTCATCATATTAGATATAAACGATAACACCCCGTCTTTCCCTTCCCCTGTCCTGACACTGTCTGTGGAGGAAAACAGACCCATTGGAACCCTTTATCTGCTGCCCACAGCCACAGACAGAGATTTCGGCAGAAACGGAATAGAGAGATACGAGCTTATCCAGGACAATGGGGAGAACACAAGGCGCTTGAGCTCTTCCGGGGATTCGTTCTCGGGGAAGAGGAGATTTGATGAAGGCGCGAGCAGGAGCAGCGTCTTTGAACTGCAAGTTGCTGACACTACTGATGGAGAGAAGCAGCCTCAACTCATCATTAAAGGGGCCCTTGATAGAGAACAGAGAGACTCCTATGAGCTCACGCTGCGTGTTAGAGACGGAGGAGATCCCCCTCGCTCCTCTCAAGCCATTCTAAGGGTGATGATCACCGACGTGAATGACAACAACCCTCGGTTTGAGAAGAGTGTGTATGAAGCTGACCTACCAGAGAACAGCTCCCCTGGTGCACCCATACTGCAGCTTAAAGCGGCTGATGCAGACGTGGGGGTTAATGGTCAAATAGAGTACGTGTTTGGGGCAGCCACAGAGTCAGTGAGGAGGCTGCTGAGGCTGGATGAGAGCACAGGGTGGCTGAGTGTGTTGCACCGCATTGACCGTGAAGAAGTGAGCCAACTGAGGTTCACGGTAATGGCCCGTGACAGAGGCCAGCCCCCAAAAATGGACAAGGCCACTGTGGTGTTGAACATCAAGGATGAGAACGACAACGTTCCTGCTATAGAGATACGGAAAATTGGACGCATTTTCTTAAAAGACGGCATAGCCAACGTGGCTGAGGACGTGGTGGTGGACACGCCCATTGCCTTAGTTCAGGTGTCAGACCGCGACCAGGGGGAAAACGGCATTGTGACATGCACAGTGGTAGGGGATGTTCCCTTCCAGCTCAAACCAGCCAGTGAGATGGAAGGTGAGCAGAATAAAAAGAAATATTTCCTCCACACGTCCGCAACGCTGGACTATGAGGCCACAAAGGAATACAATGTGGTCATAGTGGCTGTGGACTCTGGAAGCCCAAGTCTGGCAAGTAATAACTCTGTTATCGTCAAAGTGGGCGACACTAACGACAACCCTCCTATCTTCAGCCAGAATGTAGTACAGGTGTCGTTTCCAGAAAACAATGCCCCTGGCGAGAGGGTGACAACAGTGGCAGCCATTGACGCAGATAGTGGGAAGAATGCTGAAATAGCTTATTCCCTAGACTCGTCGGTAAATGGGATTTTCTCTATCGATGCAGACAGCGGAGACATACGAGTAAACACCATTCTGGATAGAGAGCAAACAGAGCGCTACGAATTCAAAGTGATAGCCAAAGATAAAGGCATAAACACTCTACAGGGCTCTGCAACCGTGGTCGTCCTTGTGGCAGACAAGAATGACAACGAACCAAAGTTCATGCAGGACGTGTTCACCTTCTACGTCAAAGAGAACCTTGAACCAAATAGCCCAGTTGGGATGGTCACAGTTATTGACGCAGATAAAGGCCAAAATGCAGAGATGAGTCTTTTCATTGAGGAAGAGGAGGAAGTCTTTTCTATTGAGAATGACACCGGGACTATTTTCTCCACCCTGTCCTTTGACAGAGAGCAGAAAACTACATACACATTCCGTGTCAAGGCTGTGGACGGTGGTGATCCTCCGAGATCTGCCACCGCCACAGTTTCACTCTTAATCATGGACGAAAATGACAACGCGCCAACCGTCACTTTCCCAATAAACAGCTCCTACACCCTTCTACCTCCCTCCAGTAACATCAGAACAGTCGTCAGAACTGTCATAGCCACTGACACAGACACCGGCATCCACGCGGACTTGAACTACAGCATCATCGGGGGAAACCCCTTCAAGCTGTTTGAGATCGATGGGGGCACTGGGGTCATTTCGCTGGTGGCGAAGTTGGAGCTGAAGCACTACGGCCTCCACAGACTGGTGGTCCAGGTGAACGACAGGGGTCAGCCTTCACAGAGCACCACCACACTAGTCCACGTGTATGTGAACGAGACACTTTCCAATTCCACAGTTGTGGACGCCCAGGTGGCTAAGAGCCTGAGCACGTCTCTCAACACCAACATTGCCGGTGACCCCAACTATGATCTGAGCAAACAGCGGCTAAGCATTGTAATTGGAGTAGTTTCGGGCATCATGACGGTCATCCTCATTATTCTAGTTGTCGTCATGGCCCGTTACTGCCGCCCCAAGAATAAGAATGGCTACGAGGCCGGTAAAAAGGATCACGAAGACTTCTTCACACCACAGCAGCACGATAAGTCCAAGAAGCCTAAGAAAGACAAGAAGAAACAGAAGTCTAAACAGCCCCTCTATAGCAGTATCGTCACCGTCGAGGCCTCCAAACCCAACGGGCAACGCTACGACGGCGTCAACGAGAAGCTGTCGGACAGTCCTGGCATGGGTCGCTACCGCTCGGTCAACGGAGGGCCGGGGAGCCCAGATCTGGCCCGGCACTACAAGTCCAGTTCACCACTCCCTACCGTCCAGCTTCACCCGCAGTCGCCGACAGCTGGGAAAAAGCACCAGGCAGTTCAGGACCTGCCCCCTGCCAACACCTTTGTTGGCACCGGAGATAACATTTCCCTTGGATCTGACCACTGCTCTGAATACAGCAGTCAAACTATCAACAAGTACAACAAACAGGTAAGAAGACACATCTCCATGTTCTTCCCCCCCCCCCTCCACCACTCTTAAATGCCTTCTGTTTCTTCCTCTTAGTGTTCTCGCTACCATAATGCTTTCTGACAGGGCTAGTCTCAGTAGTCGTGTTGCCTTTATGGTGGTAATGTGTGTCAAGTTAGCGGTATTGATCTGTTTTGGTTTGGAGTGCCAGTCACATGTAATATTGAAAGGGAAGAAAAAAGTTCAGCTTATCCTACGAAGGGGGTGTTGTTACCACTCGACCAAACTCCTCCGACTTTTCCCCTTTTATCACGGCATGCGTTGAGGCTGCCTTTTCCGTCTGCGGTGTCACATCTACTAAACTTAGCAACTGCGTGTTGCAGCGTTGTAGACACCTCACATAAGGGTTTGGTTTGCAGTTATTTTATCCCAGAGGGGGAGCGTGCCAGGGGCCGGCTACGCTTCCCCCTTAGGCATGTCATGCCCTGCCCTGCCCCTCTGTCTGTGACAAGGCCGCCTTGTCTTCTTGTGAAAGGGAGCGAAAACAAAAGAGGGAAAGGGGAGAAAGGTAGATGAGGGGGTGAATGCAGCACAAACATGGCTTTGTGAGTCAGTTTTACACTCTCGGCTTGAGTGTGAACATCTGGCCAGGAAGTCTTATTAACATTCCTCTGCACTTCGGGGTCTGCATCAATTCATTGAACCTAGCGGTGAAATTGGACATTTTTATATCACCTCCCCTATTGTGCCTCGGCTTCTTTCGCTCCTTTTATCCGTTTCCTCATATACAAATGTCTGCCATCTTCTACCTGCTTTTCTTCCACTCTCCTCCACCCTCCAGCTCGTCTTACCGCCCTTCTTGTCTTTGCCTTTTCTTCCTCCCAGTAATTATTTTCTTCCATTCGCAGTGCTGGAGAAATAAAAGGTGTAGGTGGCATGACTCAAATATGGGCTTTTTTTCAGTTCAGTCTCTATATTTTTTGAAGTCAGTCTTTCTGCTGTGATGTGCAACAACAGCAAGAAACAAAGTTAATACATAATGAAGTCAGTTGATTTGCACTATTGTTTTATGTGTTTTCTACGGCAGTTTAATGAATTATTGATTTTACATGGTGTCAGCGCGGCTCTTTATAAATCTGGAGTGCCGTTTTCTTTCTGGATTGTTCCCTTTTCCCTTCCATTTTCTGTTTTTGATCTCCTCTTTCTCCAGCTATAGCTTTGTTCATGTTTTTTATATATTCTAAGCCCACTGTCGCCCTTCAAACTCTCCTTTGGCTCTGTGTAGTACATCCTTGCATGCCTTCCAACCACCCGTGCAGCCTCTATTCCCTCAGTATTCCTTTTACTCTGTTTTTTTTTTTTTTTCAGCCTCTGCCACATCATACCCTTTACAATTGTGCTCTCTGCCTTTCCTTTTTTCTCTGCGTGCTTTCTTTGTCAAATCTCCACTCTCATCTCTCCACACCGCTCCTCCCTCCCTCTTTCTATTACTCCTCTCAAATCATTTCACTTCCCTTTTTTACTTCTCTACCTTCTCCTCCCCTGCTCTGTCTTTAACAGCTTCTAATATGGTGTATTCACTGAGCTGCTTCCCAGAGTGTGAGGAGTGATGTTGCTTTCGGATGTCTCCTGCATAATTAAAAGGCCACTCTATTTGCTGCTGCGGCAGCAGCATGTATTGTGTGTCACTATGCTCCACTTATATAATTATTTATTTACTCTCTACATTAATGCTGCGGTAACTTTTTATGGACTGCGTTTGTTAGTAGACAGTGTCATGGGGAAAAACACAAAGAATGTTTTTTCTGTGACTCTTTAGTTTGGATATTTAAACTGTACAATTAAAGAAAGTGTTTACTGGTGTACTGGGCAAAATCAGCCAGGTTTATTTGGTGGTGTATAGCCTGTTAAGTATTTAATATACAATAGCTAGCAGGTATTCAAAGAGCCTTTTATGTCCCATGGGCTCAGTAAATACTCGCTGTTGATGATATATTCGGTTGAGGTGAATAGGGTGTAATTTAATGGCTACACAAGAGAGCTAATTGAAGAGAAGGTGTGTGTTCATGTGCAACAATTACGGCGTTAAACAGCCACTCCTGTATTAGATTAAATAGCGAAGCGGTCACACTCTCGCCTAGAAATATTCTGTATTCACATAAGTGCCACTACAGCTTAAAGACTTAACGACACTCGTGTTCCTCAGCTAATTGATGCCGTCAACGAAAACCTGTGACGTTATGTTGTTATTATATTTTGTAATTTTCTGAGGAAATGATATGCTTTGCTTTCTTGAGATTTATTCATTATAGTGTCACATTTAGCTACAAACCAGGTTGAGCTTGTTTAAGCTGTGTATGGTTATGGTTGCTAAGTGTTAGTGAGGGATATTTTTCATTGTGCGTGTGCGCAGATACACTCCCTCGCCCGCAAACCCTTCTCTTCTACCGCTCCCTCTCTTTTTGTCCATCTGTGGGAAGAGATAGAGACAGGCACAAGAAAGACGGCCCTGTTAGCAGAGCAGAGAATGGCCCCTACTGTTTCACAAGGGACTCAGGGGTCGGGCGGAGAGAACGAGAGAGCGGCCGGCAGAGGGAGAGAATAGAGCTGACCATTGACTGTAAGCTATCGGGTTCCGTCTTTCTCTCTCCGCTCGCCTACCTAATCTTACGATAACTGCACACGCAACTTGCAGGTAACCAAGCAACTGAGGGAGTTAATCGGTGAGGCGAGACTTTTTTCTTTTTTCTTAGCCCATCAGACATTTAAACACTCATTAAGCTGATCTAGCGGTGAGGGAGAAGCCAGCGTGTCACCCGGCATCTGCTGAGGCTTGATCAGGAGGTGCAACTGCCTTGACATTTCATCTCTTTCTTTAACTCCATTGATTGGGACGTATTCATATTTCTTTCTGCATTGCACTTGTTGGTCTGTCTGCTTCTTACACACCCACCTCCAGTCCTTACATCTGCAGGGCTGATGAGTAGTGCGTGCACTTAACTGAGCACTTAACTGTATTACTTTTGGCAGTAGCCTCTGTTGGTGCCTAGTGCCAGAAAATAATGCTGTCCAACTGTAATGTGGTGAGGAATGAAATCACTTAGCCATCGAATTAGCACAAGCCATCAGCATTTGTTTTATCATTGCACTTCAAAGCGCCACTCGCTGCCCAGGTGGATCACTTTTAATCAGTGGTGAGCCACAGCAGCTTGTATTCTGTGCTCTGGCCACGTAGCCCCCCCCACCCCAACCCCCCACAGGGCAGGCAAAGCCTTGTTCCATACTCTTATACCAGGTTATCCTGCCTCAGGGCTGATGCATTAAGCATAACTGGACACATTGTCCACCCCGTGCCCTGGCCAGCTGTTCCTCCCCTGCGCTATCGTAGCTGCAACCTCTCCAGCGCGGTGCCGAATACCGCCGAGAAGCCTCCGATTTGCATAGGGGCAAAGCCTCGCCCCTGCCAAACAATGTCACCATGCAAATAGGGGTCACCTGGATGGTGTTTGTAGCCAAAACATAGGAAGTGAATGCCCTTTAGGCTGCAGGCAGATCAGGAGGAAACCAATATGGAAATGCAGCACTTTGCCTCTGGCCTCATTTGTTTCAACCAAGCAAAAATGTAGCTGCATGAAACACCTACGAAAAGCCACAAATGCCGTTTATTGAAACTCACAAAGCATTTCAGGTGTTTTCAGTTGAATAGGAACACCTGTACATGACGACATTGTCCGAACCACTTCATCTGTTCAGTGACTCATTGAGCTCAGTAAGGTAATAGCTTGTTAAGAGGATCCACAAAATATCAACAATGTGTGGCCACCCCCAACCCTTCCATGGCCGCTAATACAGGTCAGCTTCTGGAGTAAGCAGACAAAGTAGTCACTTTTCTCAATCATCAGCAATTTTGACTTTCTGGGACGTAATGAAAACTGGAGACAACAAGACAACTTCACTGAATGTCAGAAATAGGAGCCAAAGGTGAAAAAAATAAAACACACAATCTGGAAATCTTACATTTCGTAATAAATGAAATGATGTGCAATGAGCTGGTTGGTTATTATTAGCGTATGCCCTTTTTGTGTGCTGCTGGGCACCGCCGACTGTGGCTAATTTGATCAAAATTGTTTTTGGACCTATTACGGCTTAATTCAATCTACGGCTGCGCGGGCTTTTGTTGTTCATGTTATGAAAGGAAAATGGAAGGAGTAAGAGTGCACAGTAATACTCGTGAAATTGCAGCGGGCAGCATTTTCTGGTATAATTTGGTTTGGTGATTTGAATGCATTCGCTCGAAGGCAATTACTAATCTCAGGATTAGACGTACCTGATACGCCAGCAGAAACGGTGGGGACTGAGAGAAGGAAGTCGGAGAGCGATTGGTAGAGCTGGTTGCTGCTATATTACCCTGCATAATGTGTTAATACTGAGGTTTTCACTCCCTGAGAGGGGGAAGCCATGAAAAGTGTTGCTTCATTTCCATTTCTTTGTCTCCCCCCCCCCCCACCTCTCTTCTCACCATACAATAGATGAGCAACGGAGCTCAGTTGTCTTCGCATTGGAAATAAATACTCGTGATTGAAGGAGCCCCAACTCATTCGCGAACATTTGTCATGATAAGATGCCAGAATACAGAGGATCGGGGGGGGAGTGAGGGGAGAAACAGACACGAAATTTAAGCCGCATGCCACCTTGATTGCTCTCCACGCGGCTGATTGTAAGTGGCAGTGTCGGGGATGCCACCTTCTTCTCGCCGATTCTTTCAATTTGATGTCATCGAAAAAGTGGAATTTCATTTCAGACGCGGCAGCGATCGCATTAGATAGGGCTCGCCTGGATAAAGCCGATTCATTTTTGCAGATTTGCCTTTCCTGTGGCACTATCAATCACCACATACTCACCATATCGCAGACTTGTTTTTCACGGCAATCTTTTTCAGGAGGAGTTTGTACAGTAAATTGACTTTTACAAGGCTCCCAAGGTCTATGATATGCTAGCCTTGTTGTTTTCTCGAGCTGTCCCTCTCGTATCGACCGCAGAAGCTAGAACCGACTAAATGAGAACATCGCTGAACTCCGCTGCTGTGCCGCCCAGGGGAATAGTTCTGTCGGCGAGCGGGATCACAACACGGATCAGACGTACGGCTTGTTGTTTGTGAGACTAATAGGCAAAACAATAGTGCTTTGTTTACTGCGACACTGCACCTCATCAAAATTGCAAAACTGTCTGGCAGAGTGAGTTCCGTAATGATGTGATTTTTGGTTGTTTTGCAGAAGAAGGTCACTGGCCATTTGTTCTCTTGATGTTGATTCAAACAGGTGGATGAGGTCTTTTTTTTGTCAGATTCTCTGACGAGCAAAGTTTCTGTTTACCTTCTCCGTGTGCTCGCCTCCTTCTCTCCTCCCGTCCATCGGTCACGGCGGATGAAAGATGGCAGTGAATCAAGATGGATCGCTCCCTGTCAGTGTTGCTCGCGTGGGTCCAAGGTGTCACGGGAACCG
The DNA here is from genome assembly GCA_028022725.1 of Lycodopsis pacificus. Lineage (NCBI taxonomy): Eukaryota > Metazoa > Chordata > Actinopteri > Perciformes > Zoarcidae > Lycodopsis > Lycodopsis pacificus. The sequence continues at coordinate 11,554,150 of CM051710.1, read as the reverse complement.
CCTGGCACGGTCCGTGGCCCCACCCGTCAGGGCGCTGGCGATTTTAAACCCCCCCCCCCCCCCCATCCAGCATCCAGCCATGTTGTGGCCACGCGGCCTTCGTGAAAAAATGAGAACGAGATCCGCGAAAAGCCAGACACGCTTTGCCGTGATTTACTCCCTAAGGGCCGCCTTTCGCTCCGGCAGCCAACTGTAAAGCTCCTGAACACGAACTGAACTTGTTTGTTCAGAGGAGCTGGCAGGTGAAGAAAGAGACACTTTAACTGACATGTTGCCTAATAGAATATTAGTCCAATTAAATGGTGGGACATTCACCCTTTAGGTTCACATTGATTTTGTTTTCAGGCTCTGCCTCACATATGACTGACCTTCCTTTTCATTGTTGAGAAAGTGCTGAAATATTAAAAAGCGCTGAGATCTCCTGACTGCGTAAGACACATTAGGAATTGTCCGGTTTGAATAATGCATCCGAAAGCTTTTTTTCCTTGTACAAAAGGCGATAGCGTTTTATTAACAGGCTGCAGTCATACATATTTGCTAAGCAGCGGCGTATAACGGGTACGACTTGACTCGGGAAGGGGAGGGATAGGACAGCTTGACTGCTTCTATGAGCCCTGCTTTGGTGCCGCCCCCCCCAAATGAGATTATGTGTGTATGAAACGGGAGGTAGAGCACTCACCGACCATCCATCAAAGCCTGGGGGGGGGGGGGGGGGGACCTGTGCGTGTACTCAGCGGGTGCACTCACTGCGCAGACGCGTGTGTGTGTGTGTGTGTGTGTGTGTGTACATGTGTGAGGAAGCGTGTGGGTGTACAGCATGAATGTGTGTACGAGTGTGTTTTTGTATCCTGTGGGGGCTGGCGAGGAGAGCAAAAGGGGGGGGGGGGGGGGCCTCCACAGTTCAGCCTCTCAATCATCCCGCACGGCAGGCACACGCGCGGCGACATGCCTGAGAGGGTTTCAATATCCTGTGTGTGTGTGTGCGCATGTGTGTGTGTGCCTGTGCTGCAGTGTTTACCCAAGGAATGCAGTTCATTATATTTGTATGTGTGCCTGGTTATTAGCAATACTTTATCTTCATCTAAAAACCCCACAACAAGCTCGAGTGGATGATGTCACTCTCGAGCAAGGCACCCGGAATCCTTTGCCCCCCCCCCCCCTCCCCTCCCTCAACTCAGCTAGTTATTGGACACTGGCTATGACCGCTCATGTGTATTTAAACCGGCATGTGTCAAACTGTGAAAAATAAGGTGGAGATATTCATGAGCAGGAGAAGCCCCTGTATCGATGAGGCCTTACCTGGCACAGAGCAGGCTGGTAGCCAGGCCCGATAACTCTCGTCAGAGGCTGGAAGAGTCTGCCTCGCGAGGCACCTGCTATCAAATGAAATGAAATATGAAGTCCAGCCAGCTTCTTCTTTTTTTTTTTTTGAATGCTAATTTCTCAATTTTTGTGAGTGTGTAACTTTCTTCCGCTCGCCTCTTTTCCCGTGCAGCAATGTAGGATTGGAATGCGAATAAGCTACAGCCTCGGCTGGGATCACCGCGAGGCAGACGAGGGCAACGTTGATATATTGAATTTCCATGAAACATATATTATTTTTGTCTCGTCTTACATCGGCTTCACGCGCGATTTGATGACGATTTAATGTCGTATAAAAAGGGAGGACAGAGAATCCTCTCGATATCCCGAAAAGGACAAAGTGAATAAAAGCAGGTCTCCGCTTGTGCGACTTCATCGAGGTAACATATAGAGCGGAGGGATCAAATCAAGTAGTTTATGAACAGAAAATAAATTGCGTTATCTAGCAGAAATGCAGAAGAATTCCTGTTTCCAGCTCCGTAAATGTGAAGATGCTATGCGTATCATCGTCCTATATGAGAGTAAACTGAATATCTTTGAGCTGCTGGTGAACAAAGACCTTTGTAATGGACACATCTCACTACTCTTTCGTAGATTAATCGACCATGCAAACAGCCATTAGCTTGCACCCCTATTGCTTGCTGGAGTGTCCAAAAAACTGCATTCCAAATAAGTCATCACACATTGCTTGATGACAGTGATAGCGGCAGATACAAAAAAAAAAAACAATGGTTCTAAGACGAAAGCTTAAGATGACCAGTTTTGTACAACAGCAGATCTCTATGTATGCCCCCCCCCCACCCCCCCCCACCAAAGGCCTGCCCTGTTAGAAACTGAAAAATAAAGCGGAGTCGACTGTAATGCTGCCCTTCGTCAGACAAATCCTACTGTGGGATTGAGGAGCTGCAGACATTTAATATGGTTTCAAGTATTGATTTGCGGCACCTTGCCCGATAGCCCGTTTATTACCTAGCTTTGGTTTCACCTTTTACTCCTTTTTTTTCTTGAGCAGTATCTCAGCAGATGGAGTCCTCCTCCTCATTTCTCCCGCTCTCTTCCCCCGGCAACAACATTCTCAGTAACAACTACGAACAGTCAATCAAAAAAAACGGCCACTGGCAAGGAACAGCCGTTGTCAGTTGTGAATGAGGACACGTTGACTCAGGTGCTGGGATAATGGCGGCTCCTAGGCCGTGGCTGTAGAGAAACAGGGGGAGGGGGGGGAACTGAAAGACAGGTCTTTGATACGGTTCACTTCCTGTGAAGTGGTCCAATGCAACACTCGTGACACGGTAGCCGATTGTAAATTGCAGAGTGGAATCTGTGGCGAGAAGTGCCTTGAGGGGGAACCAGTCCGAAGAGGTGTGTGTGTGTGTGTGTGGGGGGGGTGGGGGGGGGTGTTGTCGTACGTTGCTACTTTTATCCAGGTTGATGAGGTCTGGGATTGTGCGGAAAGGCGAGGACATCAATCAAACTGACATGTCCGGGGGCGGTAAAATGATTAGAATAATAGTAAACAAAAGCCGCTTAAACAGGAGCAGCTTTTTCATACTTTACCCTCAACTTTATTTCAAACCCCGTGCCTCAGCCTTAATAAGCTTCACTTAGCGTCAGCTTCGTCACATTTAACCCGCCCATGACGGTATATTAATAACAGACTTCAGCGGAAGGAGGCGAACCTGCTGGGAACCCATGATGAGTGCATGCCGGAAGACATTTACACTGCTTTCTGTTTAATCACCATCAGAATTCTGCGCTGCAGCAAATGTTTGAGGAGCGCAGATTACCCCCCCCCCCCCCCCCCCCCCGTGAAGCCAATTGCGGGGCGACCGCTTGATTCAAACCGCTCTCGCCTCCCTTCCCTTCCCTTTCCTTTCCTTCGCACAATTGAAAGATTTACGTCAGGGCGTGTGCATGTGTTTGTCTGCTTCTTTTGAATCCCTTTGAATGAGCTTTTCTTCGCCGAGACAGCCCTCTTCTCTCCGTGAATCGGGGGACACGACGTGACAATTGGAGACCTCGTAACTTACGTTTAAAATGTCAGCGTTATCTGCGCCGGCGTGGTTTTTGTTTGAACGAGGAGGCAGACCCGGGCGGAAGGGGTCCTCAAGTCGCCGTTTAAAGCCGTATGCCTGTGTTTGCTGAGGAATCCTTGGTGAGCTGTCCAATGTTACTATGGCAATATACAGTACCTCCGCGGCGCTCGCCCCCCACCCACTTGCAACTTCTCCCATGGCCAAATGCCTGGAGTTTATTATTTTTTTTGTTTAACGGTTTTCATTGCTCTCTCTCTCATCTTGCTTGTACCTGGTAATTCAGACACATCGCTGCCAAAAGCAGAGCTCGGGGCAACGTCCTCCTGAAAAAAGAAAGCCACAGTAGTCTAACAGCGTCGGCCCGGACGGATGAGGCGTGGGAACTTCATGTTCCACTAAACTCTTTTGATAAGAGCCACCTGGGCAAGCGGGGAGCATTTCAAAGATGAAGGTCCCTGAACACTAAATTGGCAGCAGTTGCTTCACTACAATGGGCTCATCTCTTCCCCGTGTCACAGCTCCTTAGGGACCCGTAATTTACTGCCCTCCCCACTTTGAGTTCTTGATTCACGAGATCAAATTAGACGGCGAGGGGAACATCAGTGGCTGCACAATACTTTGCTCTTTAACCGGAGCCTATAGTATTCCGGCACCACCTCTAATTCTGGTTGCCGGTTAACCATTCACACATCTATTCCTGCCTGGGAAATGCGCTGACGTTGGGGATTTCAAAGACAATGTGTTGACCATATTTTCCTTCTTTTATTTTCTTGGAGCCAGCAGAGAAGACGGCGCTTGATTCAGCTCAACAAAAGCATTCAATGAGATCTGAGCCTCGCATCCAACCCTTTGGAGAAAAGGCATGCCTTCGCAAGGTCAAGTCTATTATTGATGTAATGCGCCGCGCAGAATTCTACTGTTTTCAAACATCGCAGAGTATCAAATAGCCATGAATCTTAAAGACAGATGAAACAAGCCCTCTATATTTTATCCCATATCTGAGGAGCGTGACGGCTGAACAGCAATGAATTCAGTCAGACAGATTAAAAGGAGCTGGTGTCGAGGATCAGAAAGGAGGAACGTCGAATGAATACTGTACGTAGCAAAAAGAATTAACCCAAATCACAAAGTGTGTGTGTGGAGATTCAACGGTATGCAGGCAACTCAACAGCCCGCCGTTTTAAAAGAGCAGAGGCTAGAATGACAGGAATGTGTGTTTTTGTTGCGAATCTGGAGTGCGCCTCTCCGCGGTAGCGACTCTCGGCACGCACGTGTCCTAATGAAGTGGGACTGCCACGACGAGCAATGCACGTGTGATTGCAAGTCGCAGCAGAGATAGGCCCGCCCGCAGTGTGTCGTGGCGTGCCTGCTCTGTGTATGTACACAGTCTAACGATTAACACCCGCCTTTTTTTTTTTTTCTTCAACCCTCGTGTCTCGCAATTAGCCCACGCCCTCATCCGGTATTTTCCCACGCTTCTCAGGTCGTAGAATTATTTACGAATGCAAATTTTCAAGGTAACACTTGTATTTTGGAGTTCCTACTGAAACATTTGACATGCTCAAAAAATGCCGAAAAAAACCCATATTATCTGAATATACCTGCATTCACCCTCTGTCAGACGCTCCGTTTCAACGCCTGTCTCTTTAAGCACCCTCCCACTCGAAGGGGGGGGGCATGAGCCTGCATGTTACCTCAGCAGAAGGTTCAATACAGACCCCCCCCCCCCCCCCCCCAAAAGAAGGAATAAAAAGCTGGATCAAGTCTCCTTTAGAAGCACTGTAGCTCCTGTTTGATTACCAGCCTCGGCGTCTCTGTAGACCTTCTGTCAAAGCTCACAAAGAACACTGTGGGCAGTGAATGGAGTGCACCTCTGTGTGTGTGTGTGTGTGTGTGTGTGTGAGGAAGCGCAGGAGAACAAAGGTGTCGTGTGGGCCTTTGCAAGTGGGAGACATGTTCCTCGGGCATCAAGCGCAGCAACACATCGCCACTGACGACATCTTAACCTGCCCGGCCGGCCGCTGTGGCCTGGTCTGTTTATCGCGGCTTAGCGTGCAGCTCCATGTAGGCGAGACGGCGTCTGAGGCTTGGCTGTTGTTGTTGTTTTAGTAACTGCCAGAAGGTGTACAAAGGTCGGAGACTGAGGTAAGACAAGGTAAAATAAATAAATACATGTTGTGGATTACCAAGCAACCACTTCAAACTGCCACAGTTCAACTGGAAATGTGTAACATCCTCTCATTGCTCAAGCCATCGGCGCTTATTTGCACAAGTCGTATTTCCCGGCGTCTGAAACACACTGTACCTTCCACAGTAATGTGTTTGTGTGTGTGTGTGTGTGAGTGGGGTCATGGACGACACTGCCTCACGTGTCTACCTCCGCATCGGCACAACGACAACAACAATAGCGACAGCGCGAGGAGGAGGAGGCCCTCTTTGTGCTGATCCAGCGCAAAAGGGAGTGCCAGCTTTGAAAAAAATTGGCAAACAGTGTTTGCTGGAAGGCTTCCTTGGGGCTTGGGTATACCTTTTTGGAATCATGTGCGAATGCAGAGGAGTGTGAATGAAAAATAGCTGTGATCCTGCCATGTTGCCTCTGTCAAGAATGCCTGATTTTGTTTCCCTCCTCCCTCCCTCCCTCCCACTGCTTGCTGTCATGCTGCCCCTCAAAACTTGCTCTCTCTCTCTCTCGCTCTCTCTCTCGCTCTCACCGCTTCATCGTCTCGGTTTTAACACTCCCATTCTCTCACCAACTACCCTCTGTGTTTACTCTCTCTCACACCCTCTCATCCTCACACTGCCCCCCCCTCTCTCTCCTGTTCCTTCCAGCTTAGTGGACGTGGTTATTTGAGGCTTAGACTCCATAAAAACCCGCCTTTAGGTGTGTTTGCTTTTGTTACTTTCCCAAAATGGTGCATTGACTGCCACATTGTTAGCGGTTGATCCTCGTCCAGCCGCTGCCCATCGGGGGACAGCTTCGTGTGGTTTAGCGGTGACTTAAGCCGAGGCGGAGCCCAGCGATCCCATCAGCAGGTTTTAAGTGGTGTAGCTGCCACTTAGCGGGGAAGTCCGGAAGACATTCTCGGGACACCTGTCCCTGATTCCCTTCAAGTAAAAACTGTCAGGGACCCGCCCTGCAGGGCTGTGGACATAAGCTCTTTACTGCTTAGGTTTACAGCAACACCATGCGGCTCTCAGAAGTGGAATTGCCTCATTTTCCAACACTGACCTCTGTACCACGAGTGTTGGAATTTCTCATTTTGCCTTTGTCCATGCTGTTTTTATGGGTGCAGTTGTGCAGCATAAGCTCCCGAACAATACAGGCTTTCAACTCTCCAGATCACGGCGTGTATGTGTGTGTGTGTGTGTACAGGAAGTAGTCTGAAACAATTAGTTGCTTCTGTCTTTCTGCAACATGTTTTCTTTACAGCACAAACCGAAAACAGTCGCACTGTGATCCCTCCTTGCACAACATCTGTCCCAGATTGCTCGACCCGTCCTAATTAAACCCTGTTTACCTCAACATTCTAAAAGCAGTCTACTGACTAATTATAAGGCATAAGCTCCTCAAAGCCCCCTTTTTTTTAAATCTTGCGCACTGATGAGAGTGCTGGTGTGACTCCCCCTCGAGCATCCCCCCCCCCCCATCGTTGCGTCCATGTCTGGCCTTGATGATGCCAAGTCTCCATCAGAGACATATTGGTCTTTCACACCAAAAAAAAAAAAAAATACTTTAATTAATGCCTGCGAAGGCTCTGAACAGTGCTTAAACATTGTTTTCATATATTCAACGGAAGGCGGTATAAAAAAGAAAAAAGAATCTAGAACTTGCGGCAGTTTCCAATCATGCATTTTTAATGTTTATTCTGCTGATTCTTAATTAAAACCATGCATCTGAATATAATAAAACGCCTCGTATCAGGGGTGGATTTGGGGGTGGGGGGGGGGCAACATTTATAATGCATAATTTCCCAGGGAATGTCCACGAGGGAATTTAACAGATATTGTCTGAGAGAGATTCTCGTGACATAGACGGCAGCAGAGTTCCCCCACGGGTCTTGGCAGGAGCGGGGGCATAAGGCCTGGCGGGCTCGTGATTGCACACAATGTTCCCGTTCCGTTCACGTGAGGAACATATTGGATGGCTATCAGAAAGCGAAGGGGTCAGCTCAGAGAGTCAAATTCGAACGATTTTAAACCTGGTTTCACAGACTCCTTGCGAACACACACCTCCACAGTCCCTCACACACACACACACACACACAGAATTATCCTGGGCAGAAGCCTGATTCAATTAGTAGGAGGTGAGGAGCAGAGAGATGAGGGTCACACTTGCCATTCCAGCCCAAATGGAGATGCTTCCTCGGAGACCCAGCTTGCCTCTAAATTTGGCAGCTCCTGGGTCATTGTTTCATCACGGCCCAGAACGGCTCCCGGGGCTCGCCTATGACTCCATAACTCTAATCTATACATCTAAAATGTGCGTTTCAATTTTAAAAAAAAAGCTCCTGCTCCCTCTGTGATGTTGTTTCGCTGCGCATCGCTGCAGTCACAACCCGGGAACCCCCTGCAGCTACGAAAAGATGTGTTGGTTCCTTTGCACTAGCATATCAATGAGGCTGAAATGTACAATTTACATAACTACAAGTTACGCTTATAGATCGGCTCGCATATGACAACTCGGGAGATATTGTTTGCATCCCGAGATTGTGACTGAAGGGGATGTTTTTTTTTTTTTTTTAAGATGGAGGATGAAATCACTCATCCTCAGCCACCCCCTGAAGGAACGGTGAGAACTGCCCACACTGCGGCTCCTCCGTTATTGAAGTTATAAGATGAGCATTCATAATCAGAAGGGTATTAGGTATAGATTTCCTGTAATGGCAGTTACTGACGACGGCCCCCGTCCTCCCGTCGAGGTGTAATAGACAGAGGGGGGGGGGGGGGGATCAATGGCGGATAAACACCAGGCCTTCACATTTGGAAAGTTACTCCAAAAGCTTGCACTGAAACTGAAAAGGACCCTTTTTTTACAACCTCATTTTAGGTGCAAATTCCTGACCTTTTAGAGCAACGGCCCCCCCATAAAAAAAAGCTTTGCTGTGGCGCTGTTTTCTGTATGTTTCTGAGAGGATCTAGATTTAATAAACAGGAGCTCACGGCCAGAAACATCTCCCGGAGGGGGCCAGCCCTGTCAGAGCTACGGTAGTTTCGGCTAACTCCTACAAGACGAAGAGTGGGGACGAACTGCACAGATGCACAGCAAGACAGAGAGTTTTACTTCACCAGGAAAGGTGCGTATTTATCAATATATATATTTATCAAATATTCATTTTATACAATATGAAAAAGGAATAGAGTTGGATGCCCTTTTCAAAGCATCTTCCGTCCCCGTGTAGGTGTCACCTCAGTAGAGAGCAATATATATCAACGCAGAGACAAAGGCCTTTTTTTTAACACTTATGGAAACTGCCAAAGAAGCAGCAAGAACTCAAAGAAATCAATTGAATGGCTCATTCTTTCGACGGACATGTCTGTTTCTATTAATAGCACATCTCACAGGTTGTAAACACATGGGCATGCGTCTCCAGGTGTTGACATTGTCTGAAGTCAAGTGAGTTTTGGATTCGGCTCTCGGCTCTGAGATTGCGTGTGAGAGGCGTCTTCCCCTCGGGGGAGAAAGGGGAGAGACGGGAGAAAAGCAAGGAGCTCAACAAAAACAAGTTTGTCTTGTTTTTTTTTGATCCCTCTCACTGATCACTAATTACAAATTGACGACACTCTTGCAAAAAGAAGAAAGAAAATAGTACAAAAAGGAAAAAAAAACATGAAAAAAGCATTAAATACCCAGTGTAATTACATTTATTGTGATAAGTTGGAACAAACAACACTCTTTTCATCCTCCGGGGACTTGTGTGTGTGTGTATGGGCGGATGGAAATGAATCTCTTTCATTTGATTAGACAAACACCGATATACGAGTATCATACACTAGTCTTTGAAGTATCGAATTATGGCAAAGTTAAGAGCGTCGCTGAGGGTTTTGCAGCGATTCCCAAACCCCGTGAGGAGATGCATTACGTGCCGTTAAGCCGTAGTGGTGAAGAAACAAGGATGCTTTCATGTTGACAGAAGAGGTGCTGATGAGGGCGGCGGTGCCCGATCTGGGCCCGAGCCTATTGCCAAGTTGGAGTGTGCCACTACCGCTAACCCCATCGCAAGTTCAACTCCCGGAACGCACGCCTCAGCATACCTAGCTCAACTGGAACGGAAGATGATGACTCAACTCTTTCTTTGTCTGGACTATTATTGCAATGGTTGGAGTGCAATTTGGATTAATAACATAATGAGCGACCGGATTTCTCCAGTGAAAGGGCACACGGGTTGGAAATAGTTGGGCGTCGAGTTAAACATGCAGTTGTGCTTTTTTAAATCTGTTTAGGCGATGAAAGGAAACAGCATTCACTGCTGCTCACGCTTCTATGTTGTTTTGGTCTTTGAGCGTCCAACCTGTTCGCGTCGCCTCCGTCAATGACATGCTGTCAAAGCGGAATTTGAAATGGAACGCTGGCTTCCGTCCTTGTCTTGTGGTCTGAAGGCACGCACATGCAGTCAGACAGATCTTATCTCCTCGTTCAACCACCCCCCCCCCCCCCCCCCCCCCCCGTGCACAAAGCAGGTTCGTGCAACTCCTTGGAGTGCCTCGCCGTCTTGCAACTGTTGCATGCATTTGTTTTTTCTCAGAGCCGCAACGAAAGTCACAGCAGTCGTCAAAGTCGTTCCCGTTTCAGAGCCGCAGTGTTTCTAGAAAGTCGATTCGGCGAAGAGTTGAAAGCCGAAGAACAGGCGGGCTTGCTCAAAATTCTTTTTTTTTTAAATTCGAGACGTCTCCTTAGCCTTTGTAAATAAAGGTTGCTTGTAAAAAGGTACAGTCATAGAAGAAGAAGCATGAGTCACCTATGAACGTTGGTGCTGCATATTTTAGGCGAAAGACAAAATGGTAAGACTTTAAATCTGCTCCTTAAAAAAAACATTTTATTTCTGAAACGAAGACTTTTTCAGCGTCAACACTTTTCTATGAATCCAGCGATAAGACTTTGTGATGTTCTTTATTTAAATTGCTACATTTAGAGGAACGGTGGCCTTTGCAACTGCAGAACAGAAAGAGTTTTTGTCCGGTCAATGCTTGTTCACGCTGACTTTAGAGAAACTGGAAAAATGGCTTCTGTGACCTCACGCTGAACTCCTCCACAGCAGATAAATCCCGTCTCCTTTCTTCGCCTCACATCCTCACTTCTTTTGAGGCCACCGTGACACTCGGCTACCTCTTTTCTTTCCCTTCTTCCTGGATTTATGCGATGCTACAAGGAGATGTTGTCTTCTGTACATAGTAATAATTCAGTCTGCGTCTGGGGCTCAGAGGAGGCCCCGTCTGTTGCGCACGTTTCTAGACCCCTGGATCATTAAAATGCCTCTGGCAATGCGCTCTTGTAAACTGTTTCTTGTCTTACACTTAGGCTCCAACATATCATTTTGGCAGAGAGCACGGTCAGATCGGCTCAGAAAAGTCCAAATAAGGTGTTTTTTCTGCACAAACACCTTTTTCCCTCCCTCCACTCCCCTCATTCTTTTTCTAAATCAGCATGCTCTATTAAAACAAACCCGAACAAGGGGCTGTAAGCGAGGAAACTAACTTTGGAAATTCATTAGTCAGGGCGTTGCTCTTCACTCCGCGACTCGCATGAGACACGGTTGCCCGGGCGTTGTTTGGAGCGGTTCCACTCGCCTGGGATAATGAGAAAATGCTGCGTATCAATATTAGCCGAAGAAATCTCATATCCATACGAGGATGAGGTTGGTTCATTTGAAGTTACGGATACCGTGGGGGTTTTTAAAGTCTCACAGGAAGGGCAAAAAGAAAGGCTTGTTTCACAAACTTCATCAATGGAATCCACACGGTTGACATCCTTCTCACGGCTTTTTCGCTCTCCGTCCTCTGAGGTGGGTCTCAGAGGACGGACGCAGCTGCCGCTGCTTTGTAGCTGGTCTCAAGTCAGCCAGTATTGGGGGCCACCAATCTAGAGATAGGTAGCTATCATTTTGGCCTGTTTTGCTTCTCTCTGTTTGTTTGGTACTGGGGGTGAGATCTCAGGGTGACGTAATGTTACTTACCATTGATCGAGTAAATAAACAAAATATGTAAACAGAAATGTGGATTAATTTCTGCTTTTTTTTTAATATCTGAATAAATTAGAAAACTAAAATATGTTCTGCTTTAATTATTAACAGAACATGTTTGCAGTAATACTACCAGAGCACACTGTGCTTGGTACTGTACTGTGGTGCTGATTCTCAACAGTAAAGAGCTGTGCTATTGATGTCCACGAGGCTGCCATACATCTGCGGATGGTTGCCTTGGGGATAACAAGAGCACAGTGGCAAACACGGCGCAATTTATTGATCGGATTAATATTCCTTGAAACATTATTATAGATTCTGTTTGGAGGTTTATTTGAAAAGGTCACAAGATGAATGCTGCATTTGGAAGATAATGACATGCAGGCTTTTTCAGAAGACTTCTCAACAAACACGTTGAAATATATCGACATCACTCAGCAGCTACCATTCGGGCGAAGCGTGCCGCCAGCACTGGTCTCCAGCAAACGCATATATTGGGAGCCCATCGGTCAACTCCCATTTTCACTTTATTACCGGAGGTAACCGAACGCATTAACGTGCCTCCGCATGCGGAAAATGTGATCGCCTCAGCATTTGAATCCATAGAAGGCCCTTTTAATGAGGGGGATTTTATACTACAGTGCATTATTCAATTACACGGAAGGAGCAAAAGAAGGTCTGCTGTAAACGTCCCCATCACGGGACACTCGCCAGGTGCAGCTGCAGCATCAGAGAAGAAGGCAAGAAAAAGGACTGAAGAGGAAAAAGGGTGATGGAGGAAGGAGAGGAAGAATAAATGAGCAACGCAATGCAGGTTGCGTGAATATTTTCACTCCCGGCCAGCTCAATAATGTGCGGCCACCTACACACACACACACAGGCAGCCATAGCCTTGCCGGTGGCAGCAGCACCAGCCTGCATACGAAATGATAATATCATATTTTTTAGCTGGATTGGCAGAGCATGCATTACCACTGACGGCAGTCGTTGAATTGCAAATTTGTCGGTGGCATGTTCTTGCTTCGGCGGATTATTACAGTTTTTCTCAATTGCTAAAACACTGAAACCCATTGGCTGAACAAAGTTCTCAGTTGCCTGAACTCATTTAGCTAATTGTGCAGTCTGTTGTCAATACCTTAAACTGTTTCACCTGGTAAAACACAATTTGCAGATCTCACTTAGACTTTTCAGCAAAACTCTAAACACATTCTCAGTCTCAAAACACATTCTGCACTCTAATGCACATGTCATCCATACTGGTAAACACAAGTGGCAACAATCAAATACAAATAGAGAACACAAGTCATTGATTAAACACAATCACTCAAAATAGATTTCACTTGTATCAAATGATGTGACACAACCAATATAAGCCAGTTCAGAGAGCAAACAGGTGGTTGAAGGTGGGAAGGAGAAAGTCTGAGAATGGATAGAAGAAACAGTGTGAGAGGACATCGTGCTTTCTATTTGTTACAGTAACAGTAACAAATAGATTTTGACTGGTTGCAGGTTCATATCAACAAAGAACAAGAATTACAGTATCACAGAGACAAAGGACACGTTTGTGAGATGCAGGGTACAGTACTGTAAAAATAGGGGTACAAGGAGGAGCAAAGGAGCAAAGCACAGTAGTCATTTCTGATCAATTTTGAGCTACTGTAATAGAACATGTTTTCATTCATATGAAATTAGTTTTGAGATTAAAAATCGACTTCTCCCTGAGAACTATATGTTTTGAACAATGTGCTTTCTATTTATTGGTGTATTGTTTACTGACTGCTTGATAGTGTGTATTATTTTGATCACTTTGTTTATGATTTGAGAGCAGTGTTTGATTTTGAGCACAGGTAAAACTGTTTTGAGGCGAAAGTTCCATTTTGCAAGAGGATTCAGAGGTTTTGTAAATAGTGCTTGAAGATGAGGTTTTGTGTTTACAGTTTTGAGAGAATGGGTGACCGTTTCAAGAAATGTGTCTTAGCAATCGAGAAAAACTGTAATCCAGTTATTAACATTTTACTTGATTACTCGGCAGTAGAGAGCAAAACAACACCGTCTCCTGCGTTTGTCACAGAAAGCACAGGACCACTTCTTCTTCTTTTGACTGCCTGTTTTGAGATTGCATGATGAGTGACATTGAGGTCTGGAACACTGTTGGGTTTTAACGCGTGCCAAGCCGTGTTTGTGTTTTCAGCGCTGGCAGATGCACATAAAAAAAAAAAAGCAGGCAGGTGCACAAACATACTGTAGCTGCGTTAGAACAACACTTGTCAATGGTTCCTTCCCACTCCCGTCTCTATGCGAGGCAATGAGCTCAGTTTCTCGGGGTCCCTGAACAAATGCGCACTGATTGAGCCTGATGTTTTCAAAATGCTTCGGTGCTTTCTCTCGCTCTCTGTGCACACACACACACATACGTGCATATCCACAAACAGGTACACACCTACAGCCAGAGTTCTGTGAGATTACCAGATTGACCCCCACCGACCTCACACTGTTTGAAACAGAGTGGGAATAAAATAGCAAAAATGAGCGAGATTTGCCTCGAAATAGGAGCCGCGGGTTGGCGTCTGCTCGGTGTTATTTCTCTTCCAAACAATAACCTGGGAATCAGAGAGGCAAAAGCCGGGACACAATCTCACTCGGCGGCCAGAGCGGGATAAGAATACAAATGCCCGTTTTTGTATGTGGGAGGAAAAAAAAAAGCGAAGGCAGGCCTAAGATTGCACACAAAGTCCTTAAAATCCTCTGAGGCGCTCGGGGCCGTCATGTGCCGAGCGGTAAATTGATCATGACACAGCACCGTGGGGAAAAAAGAACCCCAGAACGTACAAGCGCGTCAAAGGCACAAAGGATGAGGCAGTGGATGCAGGGCCTGAGAGAAAAGGGAACACACACAGACTGCATCGTCGCTACATCTTCGCTGAAACGCTGAGCTTATGTGTTGGTGTCTTCATATTGACACACACACAAACACACGTGTGTGCTTTTAATATATGCAAAGACGCTGCTGCACCCTACGTAGAGGGGGGGGGGGGGGAGGAATCTACCCTCGCAGTCCCTTGATGGCGGCATCGTCGGGTGCTCACCTGGCCTCCTCTTATGATTAGGAGTTGAATTTGGGTTCATAGCCGAACCCTCGGCTGGCGCACAAAGCATCAGATACACACACACACTTTGAAACCATTCATTTGACTGAATTGCTATATTTTCTAGGTTAAACACACCCTTCCTTTGAAGTGAATTCCTCTGTCCCAGAGCATGCAAGTATTATGCTCACAACCTTGAAATATTAAAGGCAGAGCGCTGCAAAGATATCTGGGTGAATCCTCTCTCTTTGCCTTTTATTGCATTTTTCTTTTTTGGACTGTCACATACTGGATGGCGACCATCTGGATAAACCTTGGCGGAGAGCTCGGGGAGCAAAGAAGACCGGAGCAATGTGGCTCTCAAACCTGCCTGCATTTTCACGCTTAAATATTAATCATGTGTAACGTTGCATTTGAGAAGCATGCTTTGTTTTTGCTGAGTGAGAGCTGAGGCCTTTGGCTAGACGACAACCGGCTTTCATGTCAACACTCTTTCTTTACATGCAGATTTTAATAGTTAATCAGGGGTCTTGTCGCTGAGCTTTTGTTTGGACTGGAATGCCAAAGCAATGCCAGTGACTGCAATCACCGCACGTTTTGGGACGAACTTTGTATTTGAACTTTGTATTTGAATGAATATGTCTTTGCTTTGAGTCACGAGAGAACTCTGGCTTGGTTTTGATTTAAATCTAAATTGTGGTTCATAAATCGAAATACAGGAGTGCAATTGAGCTTTTAGTTGAACCTTTTTTTCATCAGTAGGCATCCTCGACTGTCTTGCAAGCCTAGTAAAGTGTCCTCTTTGTGAAGCCACCGTCCGGCCCGCTTCCACAGCACTGGGCTGCCCCTTTGAAGACGCGCTTACCCTCAGACTGCCCTTTGATCTGCTCGCCTGGGCCTCCCTTGAACTGTTAACTCAAAGCATTCCTACACTGCTCACTACACCTAACATGGGAATTAAAGAACAGGCTGAACGAGCAAGGGGTAAATAGAGGCCATCGCCCTTGTCATTGCTGCTCCAACGGGGCGATGAAGCACTCTTGAAGATTTTTTGAGGAGTTCTGGAGCGGCCCCTTTTGTCTGCAAATTTGTCGTTTGCACAAAAGCCTCCTGCCGAGGTTTAGACTGATTTCCCAAAAGAGGTGTCTTGCCAATGAAATAAAGCACCATTGTGTCGCTGAAGACTAAGTGCCTCTTTCTTCTTGCACATTTCGCTTTTGACCGCAGAATTATCTTGGAATATTTCTGTCTCTATTCATAAGACACCCTGCCCCCACTCCCAGCAAGTGATTTGGTTAACCACTGAGCAGCTAGGGGTGGTTCTTTATGACTCACCCCGATGTCTCTTTTCCCTCATCGCACCGGGGGGGGGGGGGGGGCTACCACTTTGTCTTTTATACACCTAACAACAATAGGAAGGGCCGTTCAGTTTTATTCCTCTTTTGACATCAATGCCGTTTAGAACTGTTGAGAAGTAGCTCTTCTGGCCTCTTCTCTGCCTGGGGCTACAGAGGATGCATGCAGCATACCTCAACAGCTGAAGAACCTTCGCCTCGGACCCTTTTTGTCTGCGGTCCCCTTCCCCCCACCCCCTACTCTCACGGCCAATTACCAATCCCCCTTTGAGATACAGTGACATTGAGTTTTTGACAGCTGAGCGTTTTCGTTGTCTCTTTCTTTCTTTTTCTCCCCCTCTTCTTTCTCTTTCACCCCTCCTTTTACTTTTCTCTGTCTATTTTTGAAGGTCTTTAATCTCGGCTGAAAGACAGGTTGCGGCGGTTGAGCCGAGCGCTAAATGAAAGCCTGTGGAATTGTAGTTGCCTCTCTGACCTCGGGTTCTCCTTCCTCGAGAGCGGGCCTCGTTACCGGCAGCGGGATGTCACCTCAGTGCGAGCCAGATCAAACGCTGTGTGAAGTGCGTGCTCGCGCGCATGCACACGTCTATGTGTATCAGCCGGAATCCTATTTGAACACCTGATAATGTCAAAAACTGACAGTAAAAGAGATAAAAACGAAATAAATTTAAAAAAAACTCGACACGGACACATTTTAACAAACTTTTTAGGGTTCAAACTTCTCCGACGGACCCAAAAGTTTCAGCCGAGGGATCCAATCACCCCATCGGGTGTCATTCTGTTTCTGCTCGGTTCCCGATAACCATCTGTGATGTACAACCTAAAGGTCAAAGACTGAAGCTAATCCATCCACTGAGGATAACTCTTTTTTGATGACACAATGTGATGAGTATGGCATCATCCTGAGTTTGGAGAAGATCTAATATTTGCAACATGCTGAGATATTGAACATTTTATTTCATACCGAGGTTAAAAAAAAAAAAAGCCTCGCTCGACAATAAAACAAAACTATTTATAATTTTTTTCCCTCTAGGTGTCTTGTACTTTTGATGCCTGAAGCCGCATCTTTCTCGCACTCCCTCCGTCTTCTTTTTTCCTTCTCCAGGTTTATTTAGTTTTCTCTCCCGTCCCCTCATTCAATCTTTTCTCAATCTGGTGTTTCTGTCTACTGGTGCGGGGAACAGGTCAAGGGCAGGAAAATGATAACATTCGCTCATTCTCTGGTCAAATGAGGGGAACAGCAAACCTGCACAACACACACACCGCGATGATGGATGACAGGTCTCGCGCCAAGGGTGCACAAACATGATTCATGGCTCCTTTTCGGGTATTAGTCCAACACCCCATACACACGGAATGTTCACACGCGCTCTCGACTGCACTTGCATTTCAGAAATACGCTCTTTTGTCAACACATTTCTTTATAACGCCAGATGGATTCCACCTCTGGCACTTCACTAGCAACAAAAACCTACTACACTGTTTGAATGTCAACAAGAAGAAAGCAGCAGAGAGCATTCAACACACTGCCTCCAGTCAGTCGCGGCAGGTGGAAGCAGGTTCAAGGAGGTGTGTTTATACCCAGACACAACGCCACACGATCGCGCAAGCACACTCGAGACACAAGACGTCGAATGCCTCTGATAGTGTTTGTTTACTGCGCAGTCACACATACTTCAAGTGCAATGACGAGGCATCTCTTTGTTGATTAATGTTCTTTTTCCATCTCTTAAACAGGCATACGTCGGTCTCCACAGAGTAGGAAAAAATGAGTGGGAGGAAGAAAGAGAGAGAGAGAGAGAGAGAGAAAAGCAGGCAGGCAGAAAGAGGGGGAGAGATGTTAAAGGGATGAAATGAAGAAGAAAGAAGGGTGGCAAAGAAGGAAGAACCGCCCCCCCAATGCCCTTTGCAAACTGTATGCAAAGCACACTGGATCCAATTGATTAGCACTGCAACATATAGAGGAACAAGAGTTCACAGCCACGCTAGCAGCTATGTGAGGCTCAGGCAAAGAAATGATAACATCTAAGTGCTAACATCTAAGTGCTAACATCTAAGTGCTAACATCTAAATGCTAACATCTAAGTGCTAACATCTAAGTGCTAACATCTAAATTCTTTTAACGAATTTCCCCCTGGGGATGAATAAAGTTTATATCTATCTATCTATCTATCTATCTATCTATCTAACATCTAAGTGCTAACACGATGCAGGTGGAATGATGATTTTGCGACCTTAGTTTAGCTTACACTTTACGCTAACTCTGAAGGCAAAGGACACCTGAGGCTGATGGGCAGTCGTGCTGGTATTTGGTGCATAAACCAAAGACTTGAACCAATTGAAATGTTGACCTCATGGCAGCATTATGTAGAGCCGGGGGTTAACCCAAAATCAATAGATTTCATACCCTCGGGACCTTAAATATCGATTTAACAGCAATCCGGTTTGCAGGACATTTCACTCAAATCCAACGATGGCAGCGTCGCGGTGGCGTTGAAAACCAGTCGGATTCATTCTGTGGGAACCACATGCATGTCCAAAATGTTATGGCAACTATTTAATATTTGAGATATTTTAATGACCACACACGAAAGCATACGGTGTACATCAGTCTTCAACATCTGCACTCCATTTTGTGCCTCTCTCTTCATCTACTTTCCCTGTCTTCTATCTTATTCTTTTTAACTGTACTTTCTTCTTCTCTGCATCTGTTTTTTTAAGTCACCCCTCCATCCCTCGCCCTCTCCCACAATATGTAAACATCTTTCCTTCTCTTTCTTCTCCGTTCCTTTTTTGTTGACACAGTGCAGAAGACGGTCTGTTTTGTCCCCGTGCTGGATGCTACAAAATGACCTATTTTTTTGCTGAAAGACTCGGAGGCGTGGTTTTTTTCTCTCTTTTACTGAGAATCCTCGCTGCACCATCTATTGTGAATCCCTCTGCGAGTGTTATTTGAGATACCTGACCAAGGTGATATGGATAAATGTTCCTGTCATCACCAAGTGAAACCCACAGCTCGTCTGTGATTCCAGACGGTATTGACAACGCAGACAGCTATATTCCAAAAATACATTTAATTCAATTCTCTTCTACTTTTCCATAATTTTGCAGCTACAGACACTGAACGCCCTAGACTTTGCTCTTGCTAATTCTCGCAAGCTTCTTTCTCCCAATTAGTAGTCTGTGACCATGGGAAGGCTCATGGCTCGCCCATTGGGTGCTGTCCAACGGATTTGATCCCCTGCTCTGGCCACGGCCATCTGTGTCTGTTGGCGTTGTAATGAGGGAGCCTGGTCGCTCCTCCAATCCCCAGCCTTCAGTCCTTTTGCATGTGCATGAGTTCCGGACGACGGTAATTTGCTATCATTCATGTTCGACCTCGTAGTGCGGTCTACGCTCGTGCTTGCATAACCTTGTGGATGATGAAAACCGGATAAATATACATTTTGAAAAGGAAAATGAGTCAGGGCACAAACAAGTACTATTTTGCTGTCTCTCTGCTCAGTTAGGCTAAAGAGATACGGGAAACATTCTGCGTATCCCCTGAGCTAAACCCTTTAGACAAATGTCCAAACCCTCAAAGCATGGTGCTCATTGCGACGCTAGCGAATGTACTGTATTGTCAAATCATGATGGTTTACAGTCCTGTATTTGAAATATTTGATTCAAATTTGTTTGATCTTTTCTCTCCTGGCCACATGGTTTTGGACTTTCTTTTGAGAAAACAGAAAATATCAGATGTTATGTTTTATTGCTAAAAAAGGTCCCAGCCGATACAGGTTGAAAGCAAGTATGAAGCTATATCCAATCCACTGACCTAACATCTCTCAAGCAGTACAAATAATCCCAGTTTCGCAAACGATATGAGCACAGCAATGGCTGTTGCTAAGCTAATAACCTGTTCAGCCAATTCCCTGTTATAGTATTTAAAGTTCAATCATATTGATGTCTTAATACAAAGAAATACTTAAATGAGAAAATCAATACCTCTGTCATGTAGCTCAGTTAAATATTAGGCCACGTCCAGTTAGCTTAGCTCAGCCCTAAAGACTGGAAAGATGGGTAAACAAGTAGCCTAGCTCCGTCCGAAGGCAACAACATCCAGCTACCACAAACTAAAGCTTGCTAATGAACACAACATTGTTTGTTTAAACTGTAGGCCTACTAATCTCAAAATGTGAAAATAACAAGAGGTTCCGACAGTTTAACTTCCAGAGCTAGGCTAGCTGTTTACCTCCTGCAATCGTAATGCTAAGCTAAGTCAACCCGCTGCTGGCTGTAGCCTTGTATTAACTTGACAGAGTGGTATCAATATTTTTGTCTAACTTTCGGCAAGAAACAGAAATAATATACCAGAACCGTCCGAGCCACAAATGAGTGGCCTCTGTGATACGTAGCATCGTAGGAACACGTCTTTAAATTGACTTGTGCATATGAATGTGTGTGAGTGTGTGTGTTTGGCTCTAAATCCTATAGTGGGTGCCTCCCCATTAAATTGATGCTATTGCCATCCTCCTTTTACACCCCCCCCCATCTCTCTCTATCTCTCTCTTTACCCAATGACCCCCCCCCCCCCCCCCCTCTCTACACAAACACACACACACACACACACACACACACTGAACACTCAGTTGACCCCCCCTCGACACCAACCTCTCCACCCCACATGTCCAATCCCTCCGTTTTCTTCCCCCGCTGCATTATAAGTGCGTATAGCTCTATCCTGGCACTGCAGAAGCCATTAGCTGAGATTAGCAGCGGAGGAGCCAGGCGACTCTCTCTCTCCCTCCCTCTTTCTCTCACTCACTCACTTTTATTTCTTTTCTTTTTTTGCAGGCTAGCCGTAGCTGCCACGCTCACTGAATGATTACCATCCATTATGGGGCCTTATTGTGCTGACAGAGGCAACTTCTGGCCCTGGCCCCGGTCATAAAAGAAAAAAAAAAATAAGAAAAGAGACTCATAATCTCAGACACACTCCCTCGGAGTGTAATGTGTGTGTGTGTGTGTGTGTGTGTGTGTGTGTATGTGTGTGTGTGTGTGTGTGTCAGGGAAAGAGAGAGAGAGAGAGAAAGAGAGATGATGTGACGGTAGGGAAAGGAGAGAGACTGAAAGGATGAGGAGGAGAAGATAAGGCGAAAGAGAACCGGGAATGTTAGCATCAGGGATTTGGAGAGCAAGAAGTGCAGCCGTGAATGCGAAACGAGGGGGACATTTGGCAGCGATCGGTGCCGTTATTACTTATTTGTTGAGGTTTGATGGATGCCACAGCGATGCACCACGGGGAGTGATGTTAACCTTCACAGCGAGGTATGGGGCCCGCGCTCCTCCCCGCTATGGTCCCCTCAATCAGACGGCATCCACGCTCTCACAGGTTGCACCTTCAGCTGCAGGAGTCACACACACAGGGATACATCGGCGCGCTCGCACCGACATTACCGCAGAGAGGGGTGACAAATCTACTGTCATTTTTTATTTAGAATATAAAAAAACAAAGACATAAAAAAAATAAATAAATTCCAACAAAACAAAAACAGGCTCATTTCTTGGCTGCTGGCTCAGGTTGTTAGAGAGACAGAGAGGGATAGAAAAACACAGCGAGAGGAACTGTGCCACTTGACTGGAATATCAATCATTTCTCTCATTTCATACCCTCTTCCTCCCTTCTCTCACGACTCCCCTCGTCTAATAAAAGCGGAGGATGCTCCCTGTCGACTGCTGTTCGGGCCCCACCAGGCCTGCGGTGAATAATGCACAGCTCAAGCCCCCCCCCCCCCCCCCCCATCATCAAACATATTTCGCAATATGTTCTGGACTAGCCTGCTTTAAACGTTATTGGTGGTTGGCAGGGGGGTTAAACAGCACAAATCTGTGTGATTTTATATAACGCGCAGAGGGATTTATTTCAAGCATTAACAACTCCCAGCACCCAGCCTTCCTCTATCCATCACTCTGCGTCTCTCTTGTTCTTCTTGTTCTTCTTCTTCTGTGGTTTGCAGAGCTGCATTTCAATGAGCCTGTCCCAAAATGCCCCGTCAATATTCTTGACAGATCTTTAAAGCGCAAAACTGTAAAACGTGCCGGAGAAATGACAAGCGGTGGAAGAGTTTTCGCCCGAGTTTAAATCTGTATTCTGATTTGTAGTTTTTAGAGAAAAAGATGGCGAGAGAAGAAGAGAGAGAGAGAGAGAGAGCAAGAGAGAGAGAGAGAAGAGTGTGTGTTTGTGTGTGACGACAATCTGCTTAAGCCATCCATCAGCTCACGGTCATGACCATGTCTGTGGCCCAACCCTGGCCCTCTGTGCAAGGTTTTGGATTAGCATAGCGCCAAATGCGCTCCACCCCTCTCGCTTTACCGGTGAGCGCCGAAACCTCCGCTGTAAAAAAAACAAAAACGTGTGTGCGAGCGCGTTTACGTGTGCTCATGTGTAAAAGGCTGTCGCTTTGCATTATGCGCCACCGCCAGCATGGGTAAACATGAACTTCCTATATATTTGCACCCGTACATTAGCACATCCTATGATTGCATCCTCTTCATCTCTACTCTCCCTCCCTCCCTCTCCAGATGCATCACCCTCAATCACATCCGTCTCTTCCGAGCCCTTCCCTGCTCTTGAGCCCCCTTCTTTATTTGTAATCTCTTTTCTCTCCTCTGCGCAACCCTTCTTTTCTTCCCGCCAACACCCCCGCTATCGCCTCCACTTCTCCCTTCTTTACTACTTTCAATCTCTCACCCCGCTCAGCCATGCTATTCTCTTTTTGTTTTCCATCTCGTCTCGCTTACTCCCCCCCTCACCCCCCACCCCCTTTTTTTTCTCTCGCTGTCTCTCTCTCTGCCTGTGTTTCTCACCAGTCAATAATGAAAATTGCTTGCTACCTTGAATGGATTATGGGTGTGCGCAGGGGCCCTAGGTAGTTTGTTTGAAGGCGCAGCGGTGTCAAATGAAAAGGCCCGGGCCATTTTCTACCTGCCACAGGGCCTCTGCCTCCATCACACCACGCACACCAACAAACACACACACACACACACACACACACACACACACACACACACACAGGTGCAGAGACACACCGATAGCCACAGAAATGAACACACACACACACGCACACCTGATCAATGACGGCGGGCCTGCACACTCAAACGCTCCCTTCTACCTCTCTTCTCTCTCTTTCCCCTGCTCCCCCCTCCCCTTCCTCCCTGCCTCCCTCCCTCCGGTCATGTATTATGAATGTTGCCTAATTACGCAGCCCAGAATTCTTCATACGGGCTGGCACATTTATTTGTTTGCTTTGTATCTCTTTGCCTTTCCCTTGTATGCAAAATCCTTCTGTGATAGAGTTGTTTATTCGTTGGCTGTGCCTCGCCGAGATCAAACAGTGAGCAGATTGAACGGGGACGGTGTGCGACTGATGGTCAATCCTCGGGTTGATACACGCCGAGAGGCGGGGAAGAAGTGGTGAAACATGCTAGCGGGGGGCCGCCCTGCTTCTTATGGAATCTCAAATCCAAAGCACGTACGCTTAGACTGTGAAACAAATCTAAAAACATGTTTCTTTTCCACCTTAGCTTGCCATCTCAACTACGCTGCCCAGTTTGCTGCAAGAAACCCAAAACCAATGTGTACATTTGAGACGCCTCAGTTTGATCTCACGTATGACGTCCTGCTGTCTTCACTCATTTGTGTTTTTTTTCTATTACTGCAGTAATTGCTCGTAGCGGTGACTCATGACAACTATTGAGTGGACCCGAGAGTGGGAGTGCATTCTGAGATTCGGTCAGGCTCTGACTGACAGCTTGCTGTGCATGGTTATTGAAAATCACATAAAACCCCGCGGTTTTTTTTTGTGCCTCTTCCTCCAGCAAGTGTAAAGCAGCTGCATCTGCTTGACAAATATGTTAAGACGTCATTATTTCAACATTGATGCAGAGCAGCGAGGGAGTGCGATTCTGAACCTCCCGCCAATCCGAACGGGGCTGCCTGTTTTAATGTCACATCCATTTAAACGCCACGTCGGCTGCGAGCCGCTTCAGATTTTTTCCGTGTATGGGGGCGTGCGTGGTCGTACGCTTTTATTAATGTATGAATGCTTGTGCATGTGGGCTCTCTCTAAAGAGCTGAATTCTTCGCCCGTGTGAGAGGTGGCTTGTATCTGAGCAGCTCAAGTTATTTCATTTTTTTTTTTTTTACCATCACGAAGGGTCAAATCGAGATATCGCAAACCACGTGGGGGTTCAACTTTCCATTCACTGACTTTAACCGGGAATTAAAAAACGCACGGCTGAATGTTCTCAGTCGATGGCCAAAGTCAATGCAGCCAATCAGCCTCCATCCAGTGTAGGTTTGCGTGGGAGGAAGAGAAGCCTCCTTAATCTCTGGGAACATACTGTATTTGGAAAGTTATTTTCCGACGCTTCACAGTAACAGAGTTAGTGGGAGACATCCATGTTTTGGACATACTAGCAGCTCCTCTGCCTTCCGCCTTCTCTGTATCATTTTGTGCAAAACAGGAGAAGAAGAAAAAAAAATCCTCTTAAAGAAAAGCATTTCTGACTGAAGCCTGTGAACGCAAGAGAAGCTTTGGGGCTAAGATTTCACAGCCACTAATAAGCATTCAGCCTCATCTCCTCCTCTGCCTTGTGGTGACTTGGCTGCTAATGTGTGACTGACAAGCCTCGGCTTCTGTGTTGATTGGGGCAGTCTTTTTTTTTTTTAGGTTGGCTAAACACATGGCTGATGGACAGATCTGGGCTGCGTGTGTCTTCCGTGTCTGGCGCGCACCAGATCATACGCGCCCCGTATCAAAGTTCCACCTCGTTGTCGGGCTGCACCTTCACAAAAGAGGCTTCGCCTTCGCCTTCTCCCCCCCGTTTGGATGCGAGCGCTCGCTGGCTTGCATCGCGAGGTTTTTGTCGAGACTGTAACTCTGAGAAAAGATTCAGTGGATTTCTTGGCCATCTCTCTGCGTGATGGCCTTGGCTGGCTGGCTGCAGCGGGGAGCATTGGTTTTTTATTTCGCCAGATTGCTCGGCTGCCTCTTTTGTTTGCCTGCTTAAATTAGCCCAGCAGGGACCTGGAGTTGCCAGAGTGAATTTTGGTTTTTTTTTTTGGTCGTATTTTAACATTAATTCTGTCCATATCTCTTTGTCACTCCCTCCACGCACTGCCTTCCCCCCCCCCAACAACAGATCAATATGTATTAGATCTAAGCAGACTAGCAAGCAGGAAAGTCACAAGGCCGTGCATTAGAGTGCATTGCGGGTCAGGGTTCTGAGCGGTCATTGCTGATAATCACTGGTCCCAGATCAGCAACACAGAAGCACTCATCATGACCCGTCAGAATCATTAAACAGGCCTTAGATGAGAACATTGTTTTTCAATTCGTGGTCTATAAAACCACGATGAGCCCTTCTCTGTGTTGATGTAAACTCTACTCAGCATCTTAAGCAGATAAAGAAAGTCCCAGTGATCTCTTTAAATCCATTCCGGAGCTGCTGTGTTGACTTCCTGAGTGGAAAAAAAAAACAAAAAAACAGAAAATGGCTCATTGGTCACATCTCTAATCGCGTCCTATATTTGAATAACACAACAATTCAGAGAGGATCACTTTTTTACATTGACCCACCGCTGACACCGTGCTGTTCCAGCGTTATCGTACATTTCAACACGCTAAGTCCAGGGCATCCTATCGTTTCCTCCTAATGCTGTGAGGCACATCGGCGGGGGTTAAATCAAAGATATTGCAATGAGCGAGGCATTGTTAATCCAGTTCAGATACAGTATCACGGATAAACCCGCAGATTCTAGCCTGCACTTAAGACCCACACAAGACACACTTAATGCGCCTGCACAGATGTCCTTTAGTGAGCGCACGTGTAATTACACACAAGCAGGAAGAAGCAAGTTCATTGGAAACCCCCCCCACAAAAAAACAACAACTACACGTTGGTCTCTGCTCAATGTTTAACTCTTCAAATCACATAAACTGGTGGGTGCATAGGGCATTACTTTTTAATTATTCCACAAAAATCATGGCAATGTCATGTCCTTAGTTTCCTAATCGAAGGATTTGTCCAAGACCAAAGAGAATCTGTAGCCGGAGAACGACTGCGGTCGCTTCTCATTTAGCCGCGCAACAATTTTATTCATGGCGGATTCGGGTGGTCTCCGCACTCTCTCTCTGTCTCGCCATCTCCATCTATAAGGACTTCAGCGCGGGCTCAAATTAATTTCAATTTGTTAATTCCCTTTGAAAAAAAAAAAGAAGAAGAAGGGTGCGCAGAAGGGTGAGGAGAAGAAGAAGAAGGAGTAGAATTAAAAGAAGCAAGCCAGGTCGCTGTTTGAGATTCTAATTGCCAAGGCCCAGAATGTGACCTACAGATGTGAAATTCCCCACTTGATGAAATATTAACTAGATTGCGGGGCTCGACGGAGCACTGGATAGCACTGTATAGAGAGAGAGAGAGAGAGAGAGAGAGAGAGAGAGAGAGAGAATGAGAGAGAGAGGCCCCGAAAGGAGCAGAGAGCTGGTGGCATCGCAACTCAACACAACTGAGGTTGATGGGGTCGTGTAAAGGAATGTGGCAATGAAATGGAACTCATTAGCGGAGAGAGAGAGAGGGGGAAAGATGACAGGGACCTTTATTCATGTGTGTGCTTAGGCATGTGCGTGCGAAGGGAAGTTCCTCCGCTAAAGCCGTAATGTGAAACACACCGCTCACCTTATCTGCGGATTTACGAACCCAACAAGCAATTCGTCTTTCTCGATACCCTTGTTAGTGTTACGCCCTCAACTGCACAGTGCGGAGGTAAGCGGAGCGAGAGACGCGAGAATTAGGGAGTGGATTGAGCGCGATGGATGACTTGGTGGGTAATATTCTCTGACAGATGGACGCGAAATGAAAAGTTGTCGGTGCTGAAAAAGCAAACACTAATGGTGATGATCACATCTGGATGGGCTGGTACCTGGCACATGTCGGTTGAGGGGGGGGGGGGACAAAAACGCAATGACTCCACTTTACAACTTCTGCAAAAAACACCAACAGCATTGTTATGTAGGACCATGAAGCAAGGAATATCCGCCATTTGCTGTAAACAAGAGTGTGTGTGTGTGTGTGTGTGAGCTGCTGCAACTGCCTTCAGATGTCACACCACTTCAGATTATACTACCACTGAAGTACCAACAAGGCTCGACAGATGCATCTTGGGAGAATAAGGACAGCCACCTCACAACCCAAGGCTCTTCAATCCCGCTCCCCTTGGGAGTGCATGTCAGCGGATAGAATCACTACAAAGAGTAGATTCATAACACCTGCGGTGACATCCACGGACATATTTGCACTTTTTTTTTTTTGCCTGGCAGTGGTGAGTGTGCTGCATGCTAACAACGACGGCCTCCAACTCAGTTTTTGGGGTGTATTATACTTAGCTTATTGAGTTGTCGTCTACGCCTGACCTGCTTTTCATTCTGGCCGAAGACGAGGACCAGAGGCGCAGTGATGGGGCGGAGGGAGGGCTGGGGGTGGGGGAGCAAGGGAGGCAAAGTAAATACATGGGGGGGGGGGATAACAGAAACCGTAGCCTACTAAATAACTTCTCTTCCAATGCCCCAAATTCATAATAATGTGGTCTGCGCCGCAGATAAATAAAACACACCCAATTTTCTCGTTATCATAGAAATGTGGGCCAAGCGGCTGTTTTTCCTCTTCTTCTTTTTAAGAGATGTGATTATTGTTTTTAAGCCAGAGCGGCTTCATGACCGCTGCCTCTCAATTTACACCAGGGGGTTAAACTAGCCAGCCTGAGGAGGGCCATCATTAGTTTGGCGGGGTGCTGTGCTGTGCCACTATAGCAGGGTTTGCTTTCGCTTGAATGGGGAGAAAAACCTGTTCTGCAGGCCACTGGGTACGGTCTTAGAGGCATTGTTCTTAGATCAAAGAGAGAGGAAATGGCAATGTAATACGAGCTCAAATGAAATGGATGTTTTGCCTTTTTCATGTGACAGCCTCAATTCTGGCCTCGAGTTTTGATGTCGGGTTGCTGTTCTTTTTTTTTTTTCAAGCGGTTCTGTTGTGGCTGAGTGACACGGGCGAGGGAGATAGAGAAAGTGAAAGAGAGAGGAGAGAGATATGCGGCACAGAAAACCAAATTCCTCTTATGTTCTCCCTGGAAATCAACAGGGACGCAGGGAAGCCGTATTCATAGCAATCACACACACACACACACACACACACACACACGTCACCATCCCGACTTTCATGCCTCCGTATTGATCCGGCATCACGGATCCTTGATGACACGCTGCGCCGTTCTTAGCACTCCTCACTTTTTATCTGTCACTTTAAATCAATAATCATCTCGGAGTCATTGACCACCACCAGCACCAGCAGCAGCTCCTTCATGGAGTCAGAGACAGAACGGGTTGCTGTCACTGCAGAGACAGTGTGTGTGTGTGTGTGTGTGTGATGTGGAGATTTCCTCGCTAGCTAGGAAGTTAGGTTACTTCAATAGCAGCCATTCTTTTCTCTGTTCCCCCTCAAAGCTCCTTGTCCTCTCATTTCTGTCATTCTCTTGATTAGAAGTACAGAGAAGAGGGGGGGGGGGGGGGGGGGGAGGGTCCTTGCCTTGTACAGTTAGGTGCTTTCACCTGCACCATGAGTAAGGAGGGGGGGGGGGGGGGGTATTTCAACGAGACACAGGATCCGTTCCATCTGCTAACCCCGCACACCGCCG
Source organism: Lycodopsis pacificus (assembly GCA_028022725.1). Lineage (NCBI taxonomy): Eukaryota > Metazoa > Chordata > Actinopteri > Perciformes > Zoarcidae > Lycodopsis > Lycodopsis pacificus. The sequence goes on along the minus strand of CM051710.1, from coordinate 11,525,404 downwards.
CCATTATCCCACCCACTGCCCCCCCCCCCCTTCATCTTCTTCCTCCGCTGGCCATCTCTCTGACGATTCCTTTATTCCTAGCATACCAGCTGCTGGTAAGGTGATAGGTGAAACACACACACACGCACACACGCACACGTTAGGCC